>CM022300.1:362131388-362731388 GCA_011799875.1 Thinopyrum elongatum | reverse complement strand
CTGGCAGGGCTGGGTTGCGCTGATGGTACATTCACCATCAGCTCCACCCTCGATGACAAATAGGAAGGCGCACTCGTTGCCTTCCTGCGGGCGAATGTCGATGTGTTTTCTTGGCAACCATTTGACATCCCCGGCGTTCCCAGGGAGGTAATCAAGCACCACCTTGCTGTCTGCCCTCATGCTCAGCATGTCAAGCAGAAGGTTAGGAAACAAGCTTTGGAGCGACAGCAATTCATTGCCGAAGAGATCAAGAAGCTTGAAGTAGCCGGTTTGGTCAGGGGAGTGTTGCATCCAACATGGTCGGCGAATCCGGTGGTGGTGCGCAAGGCGAATGGGAAATGGAGTCTTTGCATAGACTTCACATATCTAAACAAGGCATGCCCGAAGGACCCTTTCCCCTTGCCACGTATCGACCAGATTGTGGATTCCACTTCTGGGTGCGATCTTCTTTCCTTCTTGGATGCATACTCCGGATACCATCAGATATTCATGTCTAGGGAAGACGAGGAGAAGACCGCGTTCATAACCCCATGTGGCACGTACTACTTTGTGCGGATGCCCTTCGGGTTAAAGAGCGTTGGGTCCACTTTCGCAAGGGCAGTGCAAATTGGGTTTGAGTCTCAGAGTCACAGGAATATTGAGGCTTACATGGATGATATAGTGGTCAAAACCAAGGACAGATCAACGCTCATTCAGGACCTAGTAGAGACATTTGCAAACCTGCGCAAGATCAACTTGAAGTTGAACCCCGAGAAGTGTGTGTTTGGCGTTCCCTCCGGCAAGCTGCTTGGCTTCTTTGTGTCTCACCAGGGGATACAGGCCAACACCGACAAGATCAAAGTGATCGAACAGATTCAAGGACCCAAGACGGTCAAGGACGTGAGGCGTTTAACTGGATGTGTTACCGCGCTGAGTAGGTTCATTTCCAAATCTGCTGAGCACGCCCTGCCGTTCTTCAAAATTCTGAAGAAGGCAAGGCCCATGAAGTGGACCCTGGAGGCAGAAGCAGCGCTGCGGGACTTAAAAGCCTATCTTTCCTGTGCTCCCACCTTGGTCGCTCCTAAACCACAAGAGCCATTGCTGCTATATTTGGTGCCAACCAATCAAGTGGTTAGTGCAGCACTGGTGGCGTAGCGGGAAGTAGATGAAGGAGCAGCCGTAGCTACTGTCATCCCCAGAGAAGGAAGCGAACCAGTCGTGGCAAGGTTGGGTATGAATCAGGAGAAAGAAGAGCAGAGTGGTGAACGCAATTCCAGGGCCACGGCAAAGAAGAAAGGTGGTGCAGTGACCAGTTTACTTTGTTAGCTCCCTGTTGCAGGGGGCTAGGTCAAGGTTCTCTGGAGTGCAGAAATTGATCTTCGGCCTCATCATGGCCTCAAGGAAACTGCGCCACTACTTCCAAGCCCACGATATCACAGTTGTCACTCGTTTCCCTTTGCAACACATACTGAGGAACCCTGAAGCCACCGGCAGAATAGTTGAATGGGCATTAGAGTTGTCAAGTTTTGGTCTGAAGTATGAGAGTACCTCAACCATTCAGAGCAGAGCGCTGGCGGAGTTCATTGCAGAATGGACACCTACTCCAGGCGAAGAGACACCGGAAACAGTTATCCCCGGCAAGGAGGCACCCCAAGAGTGGATCATGTACTTTGATGGTGCCTTCTCATTGCAAGGTGCGGGGGCTGGCGTGCTCTTCGTCGCGCCCACCAGGGAGCACCTCAAGTATGTGGTCCAAATGCATTTTCCCCGGGAGAAAGCTACCAACAACACTGCAGAATATGAAGGGCTCCTTGCCGGGCTTAGGATTGCCGTAGAGTTGGGAATCAATAATTTGATCATCTGTGGAGATTCACAGCTTGTGGTAAGACAGGTTAATAAGGATTACTAGAGTCCATTGATGGAGGCATACATTGAGTAAGTGATAAAGTTGGAGGAACACTTTGACGGATTGCAAATAGAGCACATGCCGCATGCAGAAAACAACACTGCTGATTATTTGTCAAAGTGTTCCGCACAAAAGCTCCTTGTGGAACCAGGGACCTTTGTCCTCCATCTGACACAACCATCAGTATCTCCGTTGATGATGGCTAGGAAAAGGAGGAAGCTGGACTCCGGCAAGCCTTTACCAGCAGGGCCGCCAAAAGTCCCTGGTATAGAAGCTGCCAGGAACAACTCCACTTCGCTTGGTGAGCTGCACTCTTCTGTAGGACCACAGGTCCTTGCGGTCGAGGTAGGCGCTCCCACGAGTGAGGAGGTGCCGTTAGTCCTAGTTGTTGAGCCACGAGCTCCAACTTGGGCACGACACATCGTCCGCTATCTCCAAACTGGAGAACTTCCCGAAGAGCAAGAAGAAGCTGAAAGAGTAGCCCAGAGAGCCAGTATGTATCAGTTTGTCGATGACACGTTATACAGAAGGAGGCCCAACAGTGTGAAATTGAAGTGCATTTGCCGGGAAGACGGGAAGGAACTATTGGCAGAGATACACAAAGGCATGTGTGGCTCTCATATTGGATCAAGAGCCTTGGCCCTCCAAGATGCAATTGAGCTAGTCACCAGATGTGAAGCCTGCCAGTTCCACTCCAAGAATATCCATCAACTTGCTCAAGCTCTCCAGACGATCCCTTTGTCATGGCCATTTTTGGTCTGGGGGCTCGACATCTTGGGCCCCTTCCCCCGTGTTACCGGGGGCTTTGAATTCTTGTACGTTGCAATCGACAAGTTTACAAAGTGGCCAGAAGTGGAGCCTGTGAGGAAGGCGACCGCACAATCAGCTATCAAGTTCTTGAAAGGATTGTTGTGCTGTTTCAGAGTACCCGTCAGAGTCATCACTGACAATGGCACCCAATTCACAAGCCACGCCTTCATGCAATATGTTCAAACCCTCGGAAGCAAGGTTTCATTCGCCTCTGTTGCTCATCCCAGGAGCAATGGACAAGCTGAGAGGATGAACGCTGAAGTGCTACATGGGCTCAAGACAAGTACTTTTGATAAGCTGCAAAAGTGCGGCAGACGGTGGATCGACGAGCTGCCGGTGGTCCTTTGGTCCCTCCGTACGACACCAAATCGAGCTACCGGCCAGACTCCCTTCTCCCTAGTCTATGGGGCAGAAGCAGTGCTCCCCACGGAACTCATATACGGGTCACCTCGAGTATTTGCCTACGATAAAGTAGAGCAAGAGCAGCACCGGCATGATGATGCCGTGCTCCTTGAGGAGAACCATCTCCGGGCTGCTATGCATGCTGCACGCTACCAGCAAGCCCTGCGCCGCCATCACAGCCGCAGGGCCCATGCCCGGAGCCTTGAGGAAGGCGACCTTGTCCTTAGGCGTGTTCAGTCTGCCAAGGGTTCCAACAAGTTGACGCCGAAGTGGGAAGGCCCTTACCGAGTAGTACGAGTCACCAGACCTGGGACAGTCCATCTGGAGACCGAAGATGGCATTAAAATGCAAAACTCATGGAATATTGAGCATATTCGCAAGTTCTACCCGTAAGGCGCAGTTGTCGGGCCCTGCCCCGGCAGCCACCCTTTTGCACAAGCCTTGACGATGTGCATGTAACCCTTTGTACAAAGCCAGGCGCAGACCCTGAGCACAGATAATAAAACGAAGCGCTGGCGCCCTAAAAACAAGCATGCATGATTAGCTTAGCATAACCTGCCATGGTCATTTAGATGAAGTCATATGCTGCTATGTTTTCCCCTGCACAAACTACAGGGCTCTTGCCGCGGACTTGATCCTGGGAAGAAGAGACGGAAAACAAGCTTGCATATCGATCCCCGACAAGCCAAACAGATAAGTTTCTTTTTATCCATACGTGTCTCTGTAAGAAGAAAACTTGTGCATAAAGAAACCTTGTCACCTTTGAAACATTTGTGCTCCCATCCTTCGATCCGAACGCTATTTCGGTCAAGATGGTTGTAGTGGCATTTGATAGAGAAGGTTCAACAAAGGGCTGGTTCCCTTCCATAGTTTTGAGCCCGGCAGGCCAAGCCCCGCGGCAACAACGGAGGGCACCGACAAGATAGCTTGCCGAGAAAACTTGTTTACTTAAAAGTACAGAGGCGTTCCTCCTCTGCAGGTTTAAGATACATGCACAAGTACCCAGCAAGGCTTGTCTTTTTTATTAATATGCGGATAAACAACTACAGACCTTACAGAGCACAAACATGGATAAAAGAGATTACATATTTAAGAGTAAAATTTGGCGAGCGCCTACATCCTTTGAAATATAAGGACAGATGCCTCGTAATGCCTTTATTTCCCTCCTTCTCCCAGGGTTCGTCTCGAGTGCGAAAAGGGCAAAAGGAGCGCCTAGGCGAGGTGCACGCGACAGAAGGCACCAAGAGAGCTTCCCCCGGCAGCCGTCCGGAAGAGGCTGGTGATGATGATGCTGGGGCGGGGAAGAATCGAAGAATGGAGCAACAAGAAGGCAGTACGAGACGAAGGCGTCGGTGCCATCGTACTCCGACTTGACGGCCTACCACCCGCCTTCCTCGTCTTCGCCAGTTTCCTCCTCGTCACTGTTGCTCCGGGAAGACGCCGGGCCCCGGGCCCGCCACTTCCCCCGGAGAGGCTGCTGATGGTGGTGGCGGCGACAAGGCGCGTTGAGGACACCACCCCCCACCTTGGCGGGCAGGATGGCGTCACCATCTTCAGCATCGACCCCGACCTAGCCGAAGAGGGCAGCACTGGGATCACTAAAGATCCCAAGCACGACGCCCCAGGCGGGCACCAGAAGCCCTGAAGACTCCACCAACGGGCCTTCAAACTCCAGCAGCTTGCGTCAGAGGCGACACCCCTGCCCCGGGCGGATAGTTCGTATGAAGGGCGCGAGCACTCTGCAATTAAGGAGAGGCACGATGCCTTCCATACCGGAGTCGACGCGGCAGCCATGGGTGTGCTACCACCAGCTGCGACTGCCCCAACCACAGCCACTGCGTCTCCCGCGGTCATGGACCAGACTCACTCCCCGGATATCAGCACGATCCTCTGGGATCATCACTCCCAGGCCGAGGCCCAGGGCCAGGCCCTGGCCTCTTTCCCTTGACAAGAAGAAGGATAAGGCAAGCAAGAAGAAGGAGAAAATGCGCGGATGAATGCCTCTGTTCCCCCCCTCGCGCTCCCTTTTATAGACGGGCTGGGACTGGGGGCTGGTGCTCCGCCTCCCCCCCTGGGGGCTCCTTCGAATCCGAACCGTCTATGCCACCAACTGCAGCTGGACTCGTCGGCCGCCCTCTTACACCAATCCTGCATGGTTGGGTTTCTGCCACGATGCTCTTTCCTGCGCCATACGCATCCGTTACCTACCCCACGTGATGCATGCGGTGTACGTGGCGGAAGGGACGAGCGTAGTGGGAAGAGTGAAATGGCAGTTACCTACCCGTGAATAAAAGTCATTCACGGGCCATTACAGAGATGGCCCCATTGCGGTTGACGTCTTGCACGACGCACGGGAAAACCGGAAACTGACTCAAGCATAGATTAATGAAGAAGCAAGGAAAATATCAATAAGGGAGCCACCGCAAGCGCCCCGCCTGTGTACCTGATAGGGCCTACCCCAATGGTGCTCGGCAGCATGTTCGACCAGGCCCGGGGGCTCCTATCGGTGCAACAAACCTTCACGTATGTTGCCCAGACTGTACACAGGCGTAATAACGAAGATACAACAGCACCAAGCTCCCAAGACGAGACCATGCCAGAGAGATAGCTCTTTGAGGATTCAAAGGGCGGATCAAGAAGACCAAGACAAGCCAAGGGAACAAGATGTCACTAAGAAAATACCTCCCTTACCGGGCAGGCGAGCCTGGTCAGGTCGATGTGAAAGGATCGAGAAGAGGTGTCTAGAGGGGGTGATTAGGCCTTCAACAAAGAAAAGTAGCAATTTTTAATTTCTTCAAGTTAAGGTGGAGTTTTAGCACAAGTTTAAACATTCAAAATACATTTCAAGCAAGCATGGCAAGAGTATATGAGCAGTGGAAAGTAAAGCATGCAAGTTGCAAGAAAGTAAAGGGATGGGATTGGAGTGTGCAAACGCAATAGGAGACACGGAGATTTTGGCGTGGTTCCGATAGGTGGTGCTATCGTACATCCACGTTGATGGAGACTTCAACCCACGAAGGGTAACGGTTGCGTGAGTCCATGGAGGGCTCCACCCACGAAGGGTCCACGAAGAAGCAACCTTGTCTATCCCACCATGGCCATCGCCCACGAAGGACTTGCCTCACTTGGGTAGATCTTCACGAAGTAGGCGATCTCCTTGCCCTTACAAACTCCTTGGTTCAACTCCACAATCTTGACGGAGGCTCCCAAGTGACACCTAACCAATCTAGGAGACACCACTCTCCAAAAGGTAATAGATGGTGTGTTGATGATGAACTCTTTGCTCTTGTGCTTCAAATGATAGTATCCCCAACACTCAACTCTCTCTCACAGATTTGGATATGGTGGAAAGAGGATTTGAGTGGAAAGCAACTTGGGGAAGGCTAGAGATCAAGATTCTTGTGGTTGGATTGGAATGTCTTGGTCTCAACACATGAGTAGGTGGTTCTCTCTCAGAAAATGAGTAGTGGAAGTGTAGGCACGTTCTGATGGCTCTCTCTCTAATGGAGAAGGGGGTGGAGGGGTACTTATAGCCTCCACACAAAATCTAACCGTTACACACAATTTACCAAACTCGGTGGGACCGAATAGTGAAACTCGGTGAGACCGACCTGGTTCAAAATGTGAACGTTAGGCTTTTCGGTGGGGCCGACAAGGTCAACTCGGTGAGACCGATGCGCTAGGGTTAGGGCGAAACCTCATCTCGGTGAGACCGATTGCATGAACTCGGTGAGACCGGTTTCAGCAATAAACAAACAGAGACTTGGTCAAGCAAACTCGGTGGTACCGACTACTTATCTCGGTGAGACCGAAGTAACTGCAATAGGTAACAGAGAGTTTGCAGGGCCATCTCGGTGAGACCGAGATCCCATCGGTGAGACCGAACTGATTAGGGTTTCTGGCAGTGGCTATGTCAAGTGAACTTGGTGGCGCCGGATGAATCAAATCGGTGGGGCCGAGTTTGACTTTAGGTTTAGGACATATTTGGAATGAGAAAGTGGTTGAGGGCTTTGGAGCATATCACTAAGCACTTTGAGCAAGTTGACCATTAAGCAACACCTCATCCCCTTTTAATAGTATTGGCTTTTCCTATGGACTCAATGTGATCTTGGATCACTAAAATGAAAATGAAGAGTCTTGGGCTTTTGCCAATATGTGTCCTTAGCATCTTGAAGGGGTTCCACATCCTCCTGTCCTGCCACTCCACTGTTGAACTCATCTGAAATATACTAGATGAAAATATTAGTCCAACAAGAGATATGTTGACATTAATTACCAAAATCATCCAGGGGGCACTTGTGCTTTCAATCTCCCCCTTTCTGGTAATTGATGACAACATACATCAAAGCTTTTAGATAAAGATATGAAGTGTAACAAGTAAAGCTTTGGAAGAACATGCAACATGCATTGGCTCCCCCTACATGTATGCAATCATATGAAGATAGATTATAAAAGTATGTGAATGCATAAACATGTCAGAGCAAGCAATGAGTTACATGTATCTTGGCTATATGCATCAGAGCAAATGATGTGAAGTGCAGAAAATATACCTACATGTTCATGAGTCCTTCTTGCAAACAATATGTACATCAACAAGAGATCCTCATGCACATGAGTGTGATGCATATACTTACCTTGTGTCCTTGAGCTGACTTTGGAAGAGATGAACCTGAGAAAACAGGGTTAGATAACACAGGAACATCTACTAAACGGAGCAAGAACAGGAAACCACAAGAGTACCAAGACTGGGATGACATGTAGTGAGTGAGTACTTAGTACTCTATTTGGATATTGACATGTCCCCAAGGGATAAAGATATGCAATGAATTCCAAAGATTTTCTTCCCTTAAGCGTCTTTCTCCCCCTGAATCTGATATTGGATAATGGGAGAAGATAGGGAATAGAAAATCAAAGCAAAGAAAATCCGAGCAAAAGACACAAAGAAACATCTACTAACATGTCTTTCCCCTCTTAAAGACATGTGGCTTCTCTCCTCCTTGAATACCAGGCATCTGGGATGGCTAAGAAGTCTCCCTCTCCCTTTGATGTGGTTAAGCTTTGATGTGCTCTCTCTCCCCCTTTGACATCAATTTCCAAGAAGGGATCTTCTGGAGCATGAGTCAAGTAGGTTTGGTCCTTGAGTCACATTACAAAGCAACATGTAATTTAAGATGCTGGTAGAGGACAAGAATCATCGAGTGGAGCTGGAACAGATATGCAGGATGCAAATGGCAAAATGTTTCCTCAGTAGTGAAATCGGTGAGGCCGAATTTAACACAGAGAGAAAAAAAAAATTGTCATCTCAGCTCACTAGGCAAATAAGATCTCACAAAGATTTGCAGGGAATTAACTGAAGGATTTGCAATGAATTAAATGCATAGAATGCAGAAAATAACAGATAAAAGAAAAGAAATCTAGATGAAGTATGCAAAAGATAAATGCAAGAACACAGAGAAACACTAGAGAACTTCATCTAGAATTGGTCAGTGACAGAGTCACCTATGTTAGAGTATATTGACTTAGGAGTCAAGTAAAGACACTTGATCATAGGCCATACTCATCGTTTAAGCTCAAAATGGGGTTGCCATTTTTCGTTTAAGCATTTTGATGTATTCACATCTTGTTGAGCTGCTTTGACCCATGTCTTGAGGTAAAGCTCCTCTAAGATGGAATAACATACCTTGGGTGGTGGTGTTGATCTTGATCATGTAGTTGAACTTGTGTTGGATGCTCAAGGTTGATGTAGTTCATCAAGAGTTGGGAGCACCACTTGTAGTTTGAGTTCACCTTCCTACATGGGTTAGTCTTGCAAGGAAGAGCACTTGTGTGTCCAAAATGACAATAATGAAACTTGATACCAAATGAAATTTGATATATTGTCAAAGGATATATTAAAGTATTCATGCTTCCTTGTCTCCAACCACCATATTGTAGAGACTTGGTGATGTAGACATTGCTTAGAATGTGAGTGAGTTGCAATCTCATAGAGTTGGGCTCATCCAAGTACCTACAAGGGTTAGATAACATGCAAGGGTACAAGTATAGATCCAAGACATATGATCATCATCATAAGAGAAATATCAAGGATTAGTCATGTAATGGCTCATGCCTTGCATGCATCCAAATGGAGTTACTACTCCAAGTTTGAGGCATCAATGATGTTCAATTCACCTCTCAAACGGCAAAATACTTTCTCATCAAGCGGTTTGGTGAATATATCCGCCAATTGCTTATCGGTACGAACATGCTTAAGATCGATGTCTCCTTTAGCAACATGATCTCGAATGAAATGATGACGAACTTCAATATGCTTAGTTCGAGAATGTTGCACGGGATTGTGAGCAATCTTAATAGCACTCTCATTATCACAAAGCAATGGAACATGTTTCACATAGATCCCATAATCTTTAAGAGTTTGGGTCATCCAAAGTAATTGAGCACAACATGAACCGGCGGCAATGTATTCCTCTTCGGCGGTGGATAAGGATACCGAGTTTTGTTTCTTGGAGGACCAAGACACAAGAGATCTACCAAGAAATTGACAAGTACCCGAAGTGGACTTCATATCAACCTTGTCTCCGGCATAGTCCAAATCGGAGTAGCCAACAAGATCAAAAGAAGACCTCTTAGGATACCAAATGCCAAAGTTTGGAGTGTAAATTAAGTATCTCGCTATCCTTTTCACAGCCTTAAGATGACATTCTTTGGGGGCCACTTGATATCGTGCACACATGCACACACTTAGCATAATATCGGGACGGGAGGCACATAGATATAACAATGAACCAATCATAGAGCGGTAAACCTTTTGGTCAACCGGTTCGCCATCCTTAGTCAAGTCAAGATGTCCACTAGTAGGCATGGGTGTATTCATACCTTTGCATTCTTGCATGTTGAACTTCTTGAATAAGTCCTTGGTATACTTTGTTTGAGAAACAAAGGTACCCTCCTTAGTTTGCTTGATTTGCAAACCAAGAAAGAACTTGAGTTCACTCATCATAGACATCTCAAACTTCTCTGACATTAGTCTTCCAAACTTTTCACTAAAATGAGGGTTAGTCGAGCCAAATATGATATCATCAACATAAATTTGGCACACAAATAATTCACCATTAACCCTTTTAGTAAAAAGTGTTGAATCAATTTTTCCAATCTCAAACCCTTTTTCAATAAGGAACTTGGTCAAGCATTTATACCACGCTCTAGGAGCTTGTTTAAGACCATAAAGAGCTTTGTGAAGTTTGTAAACATGGTCGGGTTTCTTAGGATTAACAAAGCCGGGAGGTTGTTTAACATAAACTTCCTCCTCAATTTCACCATTTAGAAAAGCACTTTTAATGTCCATTTGATACAATGTGATATCATGATGGTTGGCATAAGCAAGTAAGATGCGTATGGACTCAAGTCTAGCAACGGGGGCATATGTCTCACCATAGTCCATACCTTCGACTTGAGTGTAGCCTTGAGCGATGAGATGGGCCTTGTTGTGTACAACTTGTCCATCTTCATCTTGCTTATTCCGAAACACCCATTTGGTACCAATGACATTGTGCTTCTCATCGGGCTTTTCAACCAACGTCCACACTTGGTTCCTCTCGAAATTGTGTAGCTCTTCATGCATGGCGTTCACCCAATCTGGATCATCAAGAGCATCTTCAACCTTCATAGGTTCAATACTAGAAATGAATGAGTAATGTTCACAAAAGTTAGCCAAATGAGTTTTAGAGCGAGTAATTCTCCCGGTTTGGATATCGTCAAAGATTTGTTCGACGGGATGGTCTCTTGAGACTCTTGCTCTAACTCGTGAGAGCTTTTGTTTAGGTCGGGGTAGAACATCCTCTTCATCATCTTGTTCTTCCTCTTGGCCTTCTTCGTTGTTGGTGTTGTCGTTCTCTTGTGGAGGCGGAGAAGGAGGTTGATGAGGTTCATCTTGGTGTACTTCCTCGTTTTCTTCATCTTGGCAAGTCCCACTTGTGGATGCCTCCGAGTCAACTCGTGGTTCACCTTGTCGTGAGGTAGAAGCTTCCACTTGGACGGACGAGGTACTCTCCTTCACCTCCGTTGGACGAATCTTGCTAATAGACAAGTCTTGGATTGCTTCCGAAGGGTCTTTGTCTCCTACATCAATTGGCAATTGCTCTACTTGCGAGCCGTTAGATTCATCAAACTTCACATCTACCGTCTCTTCAACCTTTCGGGTGAAATTGTTGTAGACTCGGTAAGTGTGAGAGTTTGAGCCATAACCGAGTAGGAAACCTTCATGAGATTTAGGAGCAAATTTCGAGCGACGATGCTTATCAAGAATGTAGCACTTTGAGCCAAATACTCGAAAGTATCCAACTTGGGGTTTGTTACCGGTGAGAAGCTTGTATGCCGTCTTGCCGAGTAGCTTGTGAAGATATAGACGATTTGTTGAATGACAAGCTGTCTCAACCGCTTCCGCCCAAAAGTGTTTTGGTGTCTTGTACTCATCAAGCATCGTTCTCGCCATCTCAATAAGAGTCCGGTTCTTCCTCTCAACAACTCCATTTTGTTGAGGCGTCTATGTAGCCGAGAACTCATGTGTAATCCCTTCTTCGTCAAGAAAGGTGTCCACATTTGCGTTCTTGAACTCCGTTCTGTTGTTGCTGCGAACCTTCTTGATCTTCACTTCAAATTGATTTTGGGCCTTCCTAGCGAAGTTCTTGAAGATCTTTTGGACCTGCAATTTATCATCAAGAAAGAACACCCACGTAAATCTTGAAAAATCATCGACTATGACTAAACCAAACGAATTTCCACCGAGACTTTTATAGGCGTTTGGACCAAAAAGATCCATATGAAGCAGGTCGAGCGGTCTTCTCGTGGTCATGATGTTCTTCACGGGGTGGCTTCCTCCAACCTGTTTTCCTGCTTGACAAGCGCTGCACAATCTATCCTTGTCAAATATAACGTCTTTCACTCCAAGGATATGATCACCTTTAATAAGCTTATCAAGATTTCACATGCCCACATGACCTAACCTTCTATGCCACAACCAACCTTTAGAAGATTTAGCAGTTAAGCAAGTTCTAGGTTGAGCCTTTTTAGTGAAATCGACAATGTATAGATCACCTCTACGTATACCGGTAAAGACCATTTTATGATTATCTCTTCAAAACACTTGGCAATTTACTTCAGTAAATAGGACATTGAAACCGAAATCGGCTAGTCTAGATACAGAAAGTAAATTATACCCAAGAGATTCAATGAGCATAACATTTTGGATGGAGTTGTCATGTGAGATGGCCACCTTACCAAGGCCAACCACCTTACCCTTTGAGTTATCACCAAAAGTGACATATTTTCGGGGGCCGTTGTTTTCAGCAAGCTCACGAAACATATCCTTGTCTCCGGTCATGTGATCGGTACATCCACTATCAAGAACCCATTCCTTTCCTCCAGTCATGTAGCCGTGAAGATTAGCCATAAGACCAAAGTGTCTCATAGACTCATCGAGATCAAAGTCACTATCATCATCCTCATCATAGTATCCATGTTCGACATCGTCTTGTGATTGATCATCACCTAGAGAGAGTGATTCATTAGATTTATGATCATGACAATGTTCATCTTTATGAATTCTAATGACTTCCGAGATAATATTACTAATGATTCCAACATCTCCTTTGGCATGCATAAGGGCACGAAGCTCAAATAGACAATCACCAAACATAGGATCTTTAGGATTCATCTTATTTAAAGCAATGGAGTTTTGAAGAATCACATTTAGATTTTTCAAGGAATAGTCTGGAAAGCATTCCTCAAGGAATCTCCACATGGTGTAAGCACAAGCAAGGGTAGGCAAGCATGCTATCAAATTTCTAGGCAAAAACCTCTAGTAATAAGATTGACAGTTCTAAGATTGCGAATCATGTCGAGAGACTCATCGGGGGTAGGATGCAAAGGATCAACAAGGGGTGCACAAGGGCTAGTAATGTACTTGTTCAAGTGATATTCATTGAAAATCTCAAGTATCCCATTTTTCCAAGCATTAAAGAACTCTCCATCAAGTATGGGTACTCTATGTCTAAGACTCCCCATCGTAGACTCATCCATCTTCCTCCAATGGTGATTAAACCAAAGCAATGGAGACGAAAGCTCTGATACCAATTGAAAGGATCGAGAAGAGGTGTCTAGAGTGGGGTGATTAGACCCTCAACAAAGAAAAGTAGCAGTTTTTAATTTCTTCAAGTTAACATGGAGTTTTAGCACAAGTTTAAACATTCACAATACATTTCAAGCAAGCATGGCAAGAGTATATGAGCAGCGGAAAGTAAAGCATGCAAGTTGCAAGAAAGTAAAGGGATGGGATTGGAGTGTGCAAACGCAATAGGAGACACGGAGATTTTTGGCGTGGTTCCGATAGGTGGTGCTATCGTACATCCACGTTGATGGAGACTTCAACCTACGAAGGGTAACGGTTGCGCGAGTCCACGGAGGGCTCCAGCCACGAAGGGTCCACGAAGAAGCAACCTTGTCTATCCCACCATGGCCATCGCGCATGAAGGACTTGCCTCACTTGGGTAGATCTTCACGAAGTAGGCGATCTCCTTGCCCTTACAAACTCCTTGGTTCAACTCCACAATCTTGACGGAGTCTCCCAAGTGACACCTAACCAATCTAGGAGACACCACTCTCCAAAAGGTAATAGATGGTGTGTTGATGATGAACTCCTTGCTCTTGTGTTTCAAATGATAGTCTCCCCAACACTCAACTCTCTCTCATAGATTTGGATATGGTGGAAAGAGGATTTGAGTGGAAAGCAACTTGGGGAAGGCTAGAGATCAAGATTCTTGTGGTTGGATTGGAATATCTTGGTCTCAACACATGAGTAGGTGGTTCTCTCTCAGAAAATGAGTAGTGGAAGTGTAGGCACGTTCTAATGGCTCTCTCTCTAATGGAGAAGGGGGTGGAGGGGTACGTATAGCCTCCAGACAAAATCTAACCGTTACACACAATTTACCAAACTCGGTGGGACCGAATAGTGAAACTCGGTGAGACCGACCTGGTTCAAAATGTGAACGTTAGGCTTTTCGGTGGGACCGACAAGGTCAACTCGGTGAGACCGATGCGCTAGGGTTAGGGCGAAACCTCATCTCGGTGAGACTGATTGCATGAACTCGGTGAGATCGATTTCAGCAATAAGCAAACAGAGACTTGGTCAAGCAAACTCGATGGTACCGACTGCTTATCTCGGTGAGACCGAAGTAACTGCAATAGGTAACAGAGAGTTTGCAGGGCCATCTCGGTGAGACCGAGATCCCATCGATGAGACCGAACTGATTAGGGTTTCTGGTGTCGGTGTACTAATTATTGGGCCATTAGTACCCCGTACTTGTGCACGGGCAGTTGTAGCCATACTCGCGGCAAGGCTTGTCGGGGAACAGTTCAAGGTTGGCTCAGGCCACCAAAGAAATCTTCAAGTCAGAGATCTGAGGATCAGCAGATAAGAAGAGCTGGAATCCAAAGGCCACCTTCCCCGGCAAGATCTTGCCGGGGTGGCCTGCGGAGCCCGGCAAGGCTTGGCGCCCGGCATGGTTTTGTTGCTGTGCCACCGCTCTAGCACAGCGACGAACCTGACATTCTAGGTCCTTCTTTGGATGCGTGGCGACGCGCCAATGGAGGAGAGCTTAAGCGGTGCTGATGGGATGGCCCCTTTTTCCATCCGCAAGAAAGTAAGGACACCTAAACGGACACCTCACGATGCATTAAATGCGTTCGTCCTAGTCCATCAGTGGTTAGGTATGGTAACCCTGTAGCTACTTTACACCTCAATGTATGTACATTTTGCCACTGTGGTGACCCCTTGGTAGTATAAAAGGAGGCCCACGGCAACTGCTACAGGGGAGGAAATCTTCTGGCCCATTCTGCATGCGTAGCTGCTCTTTGAATGTACTGTTCTCTGCGAGCGCTCCTGGAGGCTGGGCTCAAGAACATCAATAATAAAACAAGGCAGGAGTAGGGTTTTACGCTGATCAGCGGCCCGAACCTGGGTAAAATCTTCCCGTGTCGATCGTTGGTTCTGCTCTTTGCGCATACCTCTCCCCCCGCCGAATTGTAAAGGGGTCCTTTAGGATCCCATAGGTGTCGTACCCCGACATCTTTGGCGCGCCAGGTTGGGGGATTGAAGGTTGCATGAACCTGATCTAGTGATCGGCGCCTTAGTTTCTTCATCATCTTCATCATCATGCCACCCAAGAAGAAGAGCGCTGCGATGGCACAACCATCCATGTCCGTTTTGCCTGCGCCTTCGCGTACGTGTGATAGCGTGGGTGCAGAAGGAAGAGGACTAGAACCCCCACGGCGTTCTGGTGATCCGAGCCAGGCGAGCGGCATCATTCGCAGTGGCAGCGGTAACCTACACGCCGCTGGATCCAGAGACGGAGCTGTGTTGCCTACGGGTGGCACAACGAATTCCAGAGATCGGAGGGCGCCTATTGGAGCTCCCGTGCCGGCGCAAGCATCACGACCTACTCAGGTCGCGCACGACGAGCGACGTCATGGCGCTGGTGGTTCAGGGCGTCCCCATGAAAAGATTTCTGCGCATCGATCCCAAGATGCGTGGGAACAACATGCACACCGAGCTGCCGGCGGAGGTGGCACGCGGTCGCGTGACCGTGGTGGTGCTCCTTCTAATATGGTTAGGAGTCAAAGCACCTCATGTACCTCGCACCTGTCGCCGCCGCCTACGCAAGCGGAAGCCTTGGCACATGCGCAGCTGCTCCTCGATTTTCCTC
Organism: Thinopyrum elongatum; assembly: GCA_011799875.1. Classification (NCBI taxonomy): domain Eukaryota; kingdom Viridiplantae; phylum Streptophyta; class Magnoliopsida; order Poales; family Poaceae; genus Thinopyrum; species Thinopyrum elongatum. The sequence goes on along the minus strand of CM022300.1, from coordinate 362,715,533 downwards.
CTGCTCCGGAGAAGATGGAGGGGTGGCGAGCTACTATCCAGAGCCTTATCGGCTTCGCCAACAAAGATGGGCCACAAGAGGTAGGGCCCTCGCAATGAAGGCCCATCGATCCGGCGCGAGCCGATGTGGAGAAAACCGGAGGTGGTGCAACCACGGTGCACTCCCCTCCGCGGCACCAGCGGCGGCCGACAACCCAGCAGGTCGACCGCCGTGAAGAAGTTTCCACGGCGTCGTCCGATCCACGGATGCGCCGCGGTCAGCGTCAAGTTCTCCAGGAACGAGGCAAGGAGGACGCTCGAACTACCATCGAGCGGCGACGGGAAGCGCGCTATCAGTCTGATAAGCGCGCAGGGCCGGCTGTCGATGAGCCTGCGCCAGGGGACGTAGGAGACTTGCCTTATGAGGTGGGGACTCCAGCGTTTACCCGTGAGCTGTGGCAAGTCCAGTGGCCTAATTCCCGAACCTTCAAGCCGGAGGCCCCGGAGAAATATGATGGTAAGACCCATCCCTCGGAGTTCCTGAGCATCTACACCATTGCGGTGCAGGCTGCCGGGGGCCGAGATGACAAGATACTTGCCAACTACTTCCCGTTGGTGCTCAAGCCCAACATCAGGTCGTGGTTGATGCATCTGCCGGAGAATTCTATTTCTTCTTGGTCAGATTTGTGCCATCAGTTTGTTGGCGCCTTTGTTGGAGGCCACCAAGCTCCTGGCCAAGAGAGTGATTTGCATATCATCCCTCAGAAGGAGGGCGAGTCCCTGCGCAAGTTTATGCAGAGGTTCAGCCGGGTGCAGTACAACATTCCTGACGTTCACCCTGCCGCTGTCATTAGCGCGTTTCATCAGAACATGCGTAACCACAGAATGCGGGAAGAGCTGGCAATGAACAAAGTCAGGAGTATTGCCGAGCTTTACGCTCTGGCCGATAAATGCGCTCGAGCTAAAGAGGGGAGGAAACTCCCTAGCGAGGCTGTTGGCACGGCGGGTGAATCCGAAGATGAAGACGCCACGACCCAGTCAAGGAAAGGCCGGCGGCGGAACAGGAAACGCGGAGGCAAGGCCGTGCTTGCTGTCGAGGAATCCGACAACCCCGGCGCCGCCAAGAAGGCCAAGGTTGGTGACTCCGGCAAGGATCTTGTCGGGTGCCCTTCCTGTCAGGCCTTGGCGGCTGCCGACAAGTCGGAAAACTCCGACAAGCAGTATTGCAAGATCCATCGCACCAAGGGCCACGATCTCCAAAACTGCCGGCAAGTTGAACAGCTTGCCGAGAAACAGAGGGCCGAATATGAAAGGCTAGATAAGGAGAAGGCCCAAGATGGTGCTGACGGATCCGGCAAGAAGCATGGTGGCCGAGGGGGGCGTCGCGGCAAGGCCAAGCAACAGAAGGATAGGCCCGCTCGGGGCCGAGACAAAGAAGAAGATGATGAGTCCAGTGAGCAAGAATTCCAGAAAGCTACGGAGGCCATGTGTGTCGATGGGGGTGCCTCACTGCATTCTTCCCACCGACGACTCAAACAGTGGGTGCGGGAAGTCAATGCAGCAGAGCCACCACCAGATGCATGTAGGCCCCTAAAATGGTCCAACACGCCTATCGTTTTCGACGCCGAGGATCACCCTGATCGCACAACTGCGGTCGGGTGCTTGCCATTGTTGGTTTCACCAACAATTCGCAACCTCAAGGTGACGAAAATGCTAGTTGACGGTGGGGCCGGGCTAAACCTAATCTCACCGGATGTGCTCAAGAAGCTCCAAATTCTTGATGAGGACCTCGAAGAAATAGGTACGTTTCAAGGGGTCAATCCGGGAAGAACCCAGCCCAAGGGCAAGATTACGCTGCCGGTGACATTTGGTAGCGAGCTCAACTACAGGACCGAGAAGGTAGTGTTTGATGTTGCCAAGATCCCCATGTCATACAATGGGATCCTTGGTCGGCCAGCGCTGGCTAAGTTTATGGCGGCATCACACTACGCATACAATGTTTTGAAGATGCCCGGGCCGTTCAGCGTCATCACTATCCATTCCGATAAGAAGGATGTGCTCATCTGTGCCAACCAACTTTACCGGGAAGCAGTTGCAGCACCTGCCATCAAGGCATCTGCTCCTGCCGCTGGAACTCCCGGGGGGAAGAAGAAGACCGGCAAGAATCTTGGTGCGAACTCCGGCAAGCGCACCTCCTTAGAGTGCTGCGCTTCCGTCGAGGATGCACCAGAGAGTTCCACCGGCAAGAACAAGAAATCCAAGGCTGCTCCACCGGAGACCAAGAAGGTGCCCGTTAGGGAGGACGGAACGGGCGGAACTTTCACCATAAGTTCCACCCTAGATGACAAATAGGAAAGCGCGCTCGTTGCCTTCTTGCGGGCGAATGTCGACGTGTTTGCATGGCAACCGTCTGACATCCCCGGTGTTCCCAGGGAGGTAATTGAGCACCACATTGCTGTCTGTCCTCACGCGCGGCCCGTCAAGCAGAGGGTCAGGAAGCAAGCCTTGGAGCGGCAAGAATTTATTGCCGAAGAAATCAGAAAGCTGGAGGCGGCAGGATTGGTCAAAGGAGTGCTTCATCCAACCTGGTTGGCCAATCCGGTTGTAGTGCGAAAAGCGAATGGGAAATGGAGGCTTTGTATCGATTATATAGATATCAATAAAGCCTGTCCAAAAGATCCCTTTCCCTTGCCGCGCATCGACCAGATTGTGGATTCCACCACTGGTTGTGATAGTAAACTTAGGCGGGGGCTGTGCTGGGGGCTGCATTGAGGACTGAGCTCCGGGCTGACGACGAAGGTTTCTGGACGCTTGTGGAGCCTGCCGGGGGCTCGTCGCCCGTGGAAGTTTTTGTCCTCTGCGCCATCCTCTCCATCAAGGTTTCTGCATCACTTCAGAGACAATACGAGCAAGTCAGTAAGATGACCCAAGATTGGAAATAAAAGCTATGGCAAAGCACTCACTCTTCTTCTTCTCGCTCCGGACTAAAGCCGAGATGTCGAAATCGGCCTCCGTTGCGATGTCTGAGTGGGGAGGCGAGGAGGGGTCCTAGGTCACTTGGCTGTGTGGCAGGCGCCGGGGGTTGACGAGCTTTCGTCGCCTCAGCTTCGGTTCAGTACTGCGAGAACACCCGCCGCCCCAGCAGTGGCCGCTGGTGTGGGTCTGCGCGCGCGCAGGTTGCTGACGAACCCCTTGCCGCGGTGCAGTCTTACCGGCCACTTTCTTGCCAGGAGCCTCACCGCTCGAAGAAGGCTGGCTTGCCGGGATGTCAGACACAGCCTTTCGAAGAACACGCTTCGTCTTCTTCGGGGCTGGGAGGATCTTCTTGCGTTCTCTTCAGCCGTGTCCTCGTCGGACGAGCTCTCAGCGGCTGTGCTGCTCTGTTCCCCGGCAGCTTTGTCCTTCCCGGCAGATTTTACCTCACTACTACCTCTGCGTTGTGGTTTCCCATTCTGTGAAGCCAGCGCTGCGGCCTCGTGGCAAGATTTGCCTCCTCCACCCTAGTGGCGATGTATGCCACTTCTTGGTCGGTGGTGGTGCGGATGAAGTTTGCTTCTTCCCGGACGGCCCTCTCCGTCAAGTTGTCAAAAAACTTCTGTGCTTCCTCCTCGGCTGGCTCGACCCAAGTCGTGTCGATACCATGGGCGTTGAACATCGACATAAAGGCGATGATTGACCCCAAAGCAGAGTTGTTTCACAGAGGGACATCCTTGCCGGCAACCGATGTGTCGTCGCGCTGGAACAGCTTTTGACGGAGAGCGCCAAGTTGCATAGCAGTCAGCTTGTTATTCAACCCGGGGCGCAGTCTCATGATATCTGCTGCATTTTGGTATTCCCCAGCTGGCTTCCTCTATTCTGCAAGGGGGCAATGCGGCGGCGGGAGAAGTCGAAGCCAATCATCTCCATTGTTAGCCCGGCAGCTTTCAGGCGAAGAATCCTGGTAGTGGCGATTGTGAGCTTCTCATCGTCAGCGGCAAGACTGCTCCAGCCACTGCCGCGGACCGCTTTCTGTTGCCGGGGCAGACAAAACGGATGGGGATCTGCTTCCTTGATCCAGCACCATTCAGCCGCCATTCGTCCCACTTCTCTCGATAAACTCTTCTGGGTATATTTCCTATTCCAAGCCTTGGAATCCAGGCAATAGAACCAGAGAGGGCCTCTCCTTTTTGGGTACGAGGGGAAGAAGTAGTGGCGGGGAAAAGGGTAGTGTTGGGAACCACTCCGGCCAAAATTCTCACAAAGGTGGGCAAAGATGGACATACATAGTACCGCATTCGGCGTGAAATCGAGAAGAGATGAAAGCCGTATGTGTACATGATGTCATTGAAGAAGTCGGGAAACGGAGGGCAGAGCCCGCAATAGAAATATGCGGCGAAAAAGGGGTATCTGTCTGACCCACTTTTGGAGCAAGAACCTGGAATCACGCGCTGTGTGGCGGGGTGAGCCTGCGTCTCCTTCGCCCACATGCACTGTGGTACCGCCTCTTCAAAGCTTCCGCATCAAGTGACGGGGCGAAGACGACATACTTCTTCCGCATCTTCACCAGTTCGCTCTCCGGGACGTCGGTCGCCTCCTTGCTCTTGCCTTGTGGCCCTGGGCGGCATGGCGGCTGCGAGGGCGGAAGCCGGGATGAAGCGAGCGTGGAGGCAACGGGAGGAAGAGGGAAAACTTTGCTCTGAGCTCGAGAGAAGGAAGGCAATGGCGACGGCCAGATTGAGAAGAAAAGGGGGGTAAATAGGCTTGTGCCTCTGCGGCTTCTCCTTTTTTATGGGGAAGGAGCGGGGCCGCCCTTTTTACTCCCCAATGTTAATGTGCCTCTGCAGGGCGTTGCAGTTGCAGCTTTTGAGGCACGCTTCCCACGTCGCGCGTTCGGCGCGCGTAGTGGGGGGCACAGTAAACGGGATATTACGAGCAGTTAATCCCCTGTCACGTGTGCCCGTGCACTGTTTCGGGCTAGCCCAACAACGCCTCGCACTCGTGTATGCCCTAGGCCCGGGGGCTCTTGTCGGCGTACTAAGTATTGGGCCATTAGTACCCCGTACTTGTGCACGGGCAGGTGTAGCCATACTCGCGGCAAGGCTTGTGGGGGAACAGTTCAAGGTTGGCTCAGGCCACCAAAGAAATCTTCAAGTCAGAGATCTGAGGATCAGCAGATAAGAAGAGCTGGAATCCGAAGGCCAGCTTCCCCGGCAAGATCTTGCCGGGGTGGCCTGCGGAGCCCAGCAAGGCTTGGCGCCCGGCAAGGTTTTGTTGATGTGGCACCGCTCTAGCACAGCGACGAAACTGACATTCTAGGTCCTTCTTTGGATGCGTGGGAGCGCCAATGGAGGAGAGCTTTAGCGGTGCTGATGGGATGGCCCCTTTTTCCATCCCCAAGAAAGTAAGGACACATAAACGGACACCTCACGATGCATTAAATGCGTTCGTCCTAGTCCATCAGTGGTTAGGTATGGTAACCCTGTAGCTACTTACACCTCAATGTATGTACATTTTGCCACTGTGGTGACCCCTTGGTAGTATAAAAGGAGGCCCACGGCAACTGCTACAGGGGAGGAGATCTTCTGGCCCATTTGCATGCGTAGCTGCTCTTTGAATGTACTGTTCACTGCGAGCGCTCCTGGAGGCTGGGCTAAGAACATCAATAATAAAACAAGGCAGGAGTAGGGTTTACGCTGATCAGCGGCCCGAACCTGGGTAAAATCTTCCCGTGTCGATCGTTGGTTCTGCTCTTTGCGCTACATCTCCCCCCGCCGAATTGTAAAGGGGTCCTTTAGGATCCCATAGGTGTCGTACCCCGACATCTTTGGCGCGCCAGGTTGGGGGATTGAAGGTTGCGTGATCCTGATCTAGTGATCGGGGTACCTGTTTCCTTCATCTTCATCATCATGCCACCCAAGAAGAAGAGCGCTGCGATGGCCAAACCATCCATGTCCGTTTTGCCTGCGCCTTCGCGTACGGGGATGGCGTGGGTGCAGAAGGAAGAGGACTAGAACCCCCACGGCGTTCTGGTGATCGAGCCAGGCGAGCGGCATCGTTCGCAAGTGGCAGCGGTAACCTACACGCCGCTGGATCCAGAGACGGAGCTGTGTTGCCTACGGGTGGCACAACGAATTCCAGAGTCGGAGGGCGCCTGTTGGAGCTCCCACGCCGGCGCAAGCATCACGACACTACTCAGGTCGCGCACGACGAGCGACGTCATGGCGCTGGTGGTTCAGGGCGTCCCATGAAAAGATTTCTGCGCATCGATCCCAAGATGCGCGGGAACAACATGCACACACGAGCTGCGGCGGAGGGGCACGCGGTCGCGTGACCGTGGTGGTGCTCCTGTAATATGGTTAGGAGTCAAAGCACCTCATGTACCTCGCACCTGTCGCCGCCGCTACGCAAGCGAAAGCCTTGGCACGTGCGCAGCTACTCCTCGATTTCCTCTGCTCGGAGAAGATGGAGGGGGTGGCGAGCTACTATCTAGAGCCTTATCGGCTTCGCCAACAAAGATGGTCCACAAGAGGTAGGGCCCTCGCAGTGAAGGCCCATCGATCCGGGCGAGCCGATGTGGAGAAAACCGGAGGTGGTGCAACCACGGTGCACTCCCCTCCGCGGCACCAGCGGCGGCCGACAACCCAGCGGTCGACCGACGGGATTTATTGCAAAGTTATTTCCTTGGACGATTCTGACTCTTGTATGGAAAATCTGCACGCGAAGGAACCCTTGTTGTAATCGGTTGCGCCCTTATCTTGTTTCGAGCCCGCTCAACGATTTAAGCGGCTACACTGAGAACGCCAAGGAGTCTTGCCGGCCGCTGCGCCTCCGGCAGGCTGCTGAAGTCCCGCACCCAGCGCTCGCGGCAGGTTGCGTGCCGGCAAGGTTTTTCAGTGAGCGTAGGGTGAACTCCATACATAAAGGAATCCGACAAGAGAAATAGCATGCATAGACCCAAACATAAGCAAGTTATATTACATTAATGAGTTGCCACAATTCTAACTTAAGACTTAATTGTTTTTTGACATGGAATGACGGTGGAAAGAAGAGGTGGGGTAGTCAATCTCTGCGCTGGCCTTCGATCCTTTTGATGGAATCCACCTTCTCAAGGATAGGCACGATACGTTCTTCGAGCGCCTCGACATTTGCGTCCTTTGGCAGATGGCCGAGTGCGTTGGAGAGGTCGATGTCGGGATTGCTGTGCACCACCTTGATAAGCACCTTGCGGAGGACGGCCCGGCAAAGCCGGTGAGTCTCGTTGGCTAATTGGGTCGCCCGGCTAGACTGAAGCAGCCTCAAAGCGTCGATGATGCTTTCAAAGAACATCGTCAACCTGGCACTTGAAGATATCCTTTCCTCGGAAGAATACCTGAAGTTTAACAGGCCCATGGTTGACAGTTCTGCCGTAAGCTTCTCTGCAGCGGCGATGAGACGTCCAGTCCAGATCTCCACCCCCTTCTCGTAATTGATTTGGGCGGTGGCAGCGCTCTTGAGCAGGTTCCTCTCTCCCTGGAGATCCTTGAGTAGAGCCTTCTCACGGGCCTTGCCGGCCTCGAGAGACTTCTGCAACGTGTTCAGCTGCAATTCCAGAACTGCAACAGCATCAGCTGCTGAGGAGAGCTGCTTGGTCTTATTAGACAGGGCAACTTGCATCTCCACCAAGGTGTGGAGGGTTTTTTCCCTATCACCTTTGAGCGTCGAGAGCTCCTTGCCGTGCTCTTCGAGATCTACTTCCAGCTTCTTTACTTTGTCGCTCAGCTTGTTCTTGGTGGCCTCTACAGCTTCGGCAGCATCGACGGCCTCCTTGAGCATGCCGGCGTGGCTTACAGTCAGAGCTTCGAGCGCCTCTTTGTGTTTCTGCTCCAGCTCCTGGGTCCGCCGCGCGACAAGCTTCTCGATATCCTCATCTTTGCTGCAAAGCTTGGCGGCGAGCGCCTGCTCACGTGCGGTGAGATCTTCCTCGTGAGCATCAAGTGCGATGCGGCGCCCCGTCAGGAGGGCATCTTCAGCAACAATTCTTTGAGTAGCTTCATCCTGCGCCTTCTCCATATCAGATTGCTTCAAGAGGATTTCTGTCCACTGTTGGCTCACGTGTTCCTGGCCGGCGGTCAACTCTTGGAGGGCCTCGGCGTACCAGACTTGCATTTGTTCAACGCGCCTCTGAAAATTTGCTTCGGCCGCCTCGACAACTGCCATTCTGGAATCCGCTTTCTCTTTCCGGGCGCGGTGGAGAGCCTGGAGCTTGCGGAAATTTTCGCCCATGGCCTGAAGAAGCTGATCCTCTTCAGATTTGTCGCTGCTAGCGCTGGGATCGTCAACAACCTCGAGCCCAGCAGCAGCGATGATTTCTTCGTCAAAGACTTCTCCTTCGGCTGGTGCCCCAATGCTTGCCGTTCCCGGCAAGTTGACAAACAAGTTCTCGCCAACCTTGAGATATTTGCTGGATGAGGGGCCTTCAGATGTTGACGGTTGGTCTTCAGCAACCGCCTCACCAGTGGCAGGGGGCTCCGTGGCCGGTGCAGCGCCTGGCGCTCCTGCAGCAGGAATGCCGTCAGTGCGGTCATCAGCCTCCCTGCCGTCCCCTTTAGTAGACTCCTTGGCGGGTTCCTCCTGTGTAGTCTTGGCGGCCTCCTCGCCAAGAGCACCACCGGCCTCGATAGTGCCATCATTGGCGGCCTCGCTGGCGGCGATCATGTCTGCTTCGGCAGCGGCGTCCCTAGCGGTCTCCTCGATGACAACGTCGACGTCCATGTGTTCCATCACAGGGAACTCTGGAGGACGAAGGAGGGTAACAGAATAAGATCAAGGTTGAAGTTCGAAGGGACCAAAGATAGAGAGATAAGGGAAAGAGTAACAAGCATTCTGAGGCAATCGATTACCTGCGTCTAGCTGTTGAGAGGTGGCCTCACCCCTCCCGGCAACTTCGGTTGCCGGGGGAGGGTTGCCGGTGTCCATGCTTGCCGGCTCCTCCTCAGTTAAGATGGGCTCGTCGGTAGGATCTCTTGCCGGGGACATGCTTGTGGGCGGCGTGGTCGATGGAGGTGGCACGACGGGGACGTCTTCCGACAACTCTCCTTGTTGCCATCCTTCTCCTGCAAGCCCAAAGATATCAGCGGCAAGAATGGAAGCCTCAGCACCCGCCAGCGGAAAAAGAACAGTAAACTTATGCTGGGGGCTGTGCTGGGGGCTGCATTGAGGACTGAGCTCCGGGCTGACGACGACGGTTTCTGGCACGCTTGTGGAGCCTGCCGGGGGCTCGTCGCCCGTGGAAGTTTTTGTCCTCTGCGCCATCCTCTCCATCAAGGTTTCTGCATCACTTCAGAGACAATACGAGCAAGTCAGTAAGATTGACCCAAGATTGGAAAATAAAAGCTATGGCAAAGCACTCACTCTTCTTCTTCTCGCTCCGGACTAAAGCCGGAGATGTCGAAATCGGCCTCCGTTGCGATGTCTGAGTGGGGAGGCGGAGGAGGGGTCCTAGGTCACTTGGCTGTGGCAGGCGCCGGGGGTTGACGAGCTTTCGTCGCCTCAGCTTCCGGTGCAGTACTGCGAGACACCCCCGCCGCCCCAGCAGTGGCCGCTGGTGTGGGTCTCGCGCGCCGCGCAGGTTGCTGACGAACCCCTTGCCGCGGTGCAGTCTTACCGGCCACTTTCTTGCCAGGAGCCTCACCGCTCGAAGAAGGCTGGCTTGCCGGGATGTCAGACACAGCCTTTCGAAGAACACGCTTCGTCTTCTTCGGGGCTGGGAGCTCTTCTTGCGGTTCTTCTTCAGCCGTGTCCTCGTCGGACGAGCTCTCAGCGGCTGTGCTGCTCTGTTCCCCGGCAGCTTTGTCCTTCCCGGCAGATTTTACCTCCACTACTACCTCTGCGTTGCTGGTTTCCCATTCTGTGAAGCCAGCGCTGCCGGCCTCCGTGGCAAGATTTGCCTCCTCCACCCTAGTGGCGATGTATGCCACTTCTTGGTCGGTGGTGGCTCGGATGAAGTTTGCTTCTTCCCGGACGGCCCTCTCCGTCAAGTTGTCAAAAAACTTCTGTGCTTCCTCCTCGGCTGGCTCGACCCAAGTCGTGTCGATACCATGGGCGTTGAACATCGACATAAAGGCGATGATTGACCCCAAAGCAGAGTTGTTTCACAGAGGGACAATCCTTGCCGGCAACCGATGCTTGTCGTCGCGCTGGAACAGCTTTTGACGGAGAGCGCCAAGTTGCATAGCAGTCAGCTTGTTATTCAACCCGGGGCGCAGTCTCATGATATCTGCTGCATTTTGGTATTCCCAAGCTGGCCTTCCTCTATTCTGCAAGGGGGCAATGCGGCGGCGGAGAAAGTCGAAGCCAATCATCTCCATTGTTAGCCCGGCAGCTTTCAGGCGAAGAATCCTGGTAGTGGCGATTGTGAGCTTCTCATCGTCAGCGGCAAGACTGCTCCAGCCACTGCCGCGGACCGCTTTCTGTTGCCGGGGCAGACAAAACGGATGGGGATCTGCTTCCTTGATCCAGCACCATTCAGCCCGCCATTCGTCCCACTTCTCTCGATAAACTCCTTCTGGGTATATTTCCTTATTCCAAGCCCTTGGAATCCAGGCAATAGAACCAGAGAGGGCCTCTCCTTTTTGGATACGAGGGAAGAAGTAGTGGCGGAAAAGGGTAGTGTTGGGAACCACTCCGGCAAAATTCTCACAAAGGTGGGCAAAGATGGACATACATAGTACCGCATTCGGCGTGAAATCGAGAAGATGAAAGCCGTATGTGTACATGATGTCATTGAAGAAGTCGGAAAACGGAGGGCAGAGCCCGCAATAGAAATATGCGGCGAAAAAGGGGTATCTGTCTGACCCACTTTTGGAGCAAGAACCTGGAATCACGCGTGTGGCGGGGTGAGCCTGCGTCTCCTTCGCCCACATGCACTGGTACCGCCTCTTCAAAGCTTCCGCATCAAGTGACGGGGCGAAGACGACATACTTCTTCCGCATCTTCACCAGTTCGCTCTCCGGGACGTCGGCTTTCGCCTCCTTGCTCTTGCCTTTGCTGGCCCTGGGCGGCATGGCGGCTGCGAGGGCGGAAGCCGGGGATGAAGCGAGCGTGGAGGCAACGGGAGGAAGAGGGAAAACTTTGCTCTGAGCTCGAGAGAAGGAAGGCAATGGCGACGGCCAGATTGAGAAGAAAAGGGGGGTAAATAGGCTTGTGCCTCTGCGGCTTCTCCTTTTTTATGGGGAAGGAGCGGGGCCGCCTCTTTTACTCCCCAATGTTAATGTGCCTCTGCAGGCGCGTTGCAGTTGCAGCTTTTGAGGCACGCTTCCCACGTCGCGCGTTCGGCGCGCGTAGTGGGGGGCACAGTAAACGGGATATTTACGAGCAGTTAATCCCCTGCCACGTGTGCCCGTGCACTGTTTCGGGCTAGCCCAACAACGCCTCGCACTCGTGTATGCCCTAGGCCCGGGGGCTCTTGTCGGCGTACTAAGTATTGGGCCATTAGTACCCCGTACTTGTGCACGGGCAGGTGTAGCCATACTCGCGGCAAGGCTTGTCGGGGAACAGTTCAAGGTTGGCTCAGGCCACCAAAGAAATCTTCAAGTCAGAGATCTGAGGATCAGCAGATAAGAAGAGCTGGAATCCGAAGGCCAGCTTCCCCGGCAAGATCTTGCCGGGGTGGCCTGCGGAGCCCAGCAAGGCTTGGCGCCCGGCAAGGTTTTGTTGATGTGGCACCGCTCTAGCACAGCGACGAACCTGACATTCTAGGTCCTTCTTTGGATGCGTGGCGACGCGCCAATGGAGGAGAGCTTAAGCGGTGCTGATGGGATGGCCCCTTTTTCCATCCCCAAGAAAGTAAGGACACCTAAACGGACACCTCACGATGCATTAAATGCGTTCGTCCTAGTCCATCAGTGGTTAGGTATGGTAACCCTGTAGCTACTTTACACCTCAATGTATGTACATTTTGCCACTGTGGTGACCCCTTGGTAGTATAAAAGGAGGCCCACGGCAACTGCTACAGGGGAGGAGATCTTCTGGCCCATTCTGCATGCGTAGCTGCTCTTTGAATGTACTGTTCACTGCGAGCGCTCCTGGAGGCTGGGCTCAAGAACATCAATAATAAAACAAGGCAGGAGTAGGGTTTTACGCTGATCAGCGGCCCGAACCTGGGTAAAATCTTCCCGTGTCGATCGTTGGTTCTGCTCTTTGCGCATACCTCTCCCCCCGCCGAATTGTAAAGGGGTCCTTTAGGATCCCATAGGTGTCGTACCCCGACATCTTTGGCGCGCCAGGTTGGGGGATTGAAGGTTGCGTGATCCTGATCTAGTGATCGGCGCCTTAGTTTCTTCATCATCTTCATCATCATGCCACCCAAGAAGAAGAGCGCTGCGATGGCACAACCATCCATGTCCGTTTTGCCTGCGCCTTCGCGTACGGGCGATGGCGTGGGTGCAGAAGGAAGAGGACTAGAACCCCCACGGCGTTCTGGTGATCCGAGCCAGGCGAGCGGCATCGTTCGCAGTGGCAGCGGTAACCTACACGCCGCTGGATCCAGAGACGGAGCTGTGTTGCCTACGGGTGGCACAACGAATTCCAGAGATCGGAGGGCGCCTGTTGGAGCTCCCACGCCGGCGCAAGCATCACGACCTACTCAGGTCGCGCACGACGAGCGACGTCATGGCGCTGGTGGTTCAGGGCGTCCCCATGAAAAGATTTCTGCGCATCGATCCCAAGATGCGCGGGAACAACATGCACACCGAGCTGCCGGCGGAGGTGGCACGCGGTCGCGTGACCGTGGTGGTGCTCCTTGTAATATGGTTAGGAGTCAAAGCACCTCATGTACCTCGCACCTGTCGCCGCCGCCTACGCAAGCGAAAGCCTTGGCACGTGCGCAGCTACTCCTCGATTTTCCTCCTGCTCCGGAGAAGATGGAGGGGTGGCGAGCTACTATCTAGAGCCTTATCGGCTTCGCCAACAAAGATGGTCCACAAGAGGTAGGGCCCTCGCAGTGAAGGCCCATCGATCCGGCGCGAGCCGATGTGGAGAAAACCGGAGGTGGTGCAACCACGGTGCACTCCCCTCCGCGGCACCAGCGGCGGCCGACAACCCAGCAGGTCGACCGCCGTGAAGAAGTTTCCACGGCGTCGTCCGATCCACGGATGCGCCGCGGTCAGCGTCAAGTTCTCCAGGAACGAGGCAAGGAGGACGCTCGAACTACCATCGAGCGGCGACGGGAAGCGCGCTATCAGTCTGATAAGCGCGCAGGGCCGGCTGTCGACGAGCCTGCGCCAGGGGACGTAGGAGACTTGCCTTATGAGGTGGGGACTCCAGCGTTTACCCGTGAGCTGCGGCAAGTCCAGTGGCCTAATTCCCGAACCTTCAAGCCGGAGGTCCCGGAGAAATATGATGGTAAGACCCATCCCTCGGAGTTCCTGAGCATCTACACCATTGCGGTGCAGGCTGCCGGGGGCCGAGATGACAAGATACTTGCCAACTACTTCCCGTTGGTGCTCAAGCCCAACATCAGGTCGTGGTTGATGCATCTGCCGGAGAATTCTATTTCTTCTTGGTCAGATTTGTGCCATCAGTTTGTTGGCGCCTTTGTTGGAGGCCACCAAGCTCCTGGCCAAGAGAGTGATTTGCATATCATCCCTCAGAAGGAGGGCGAGTCCCTGTGCAAGTTTATGCAGAGGTTCAGCCGGGTGTAGTACAACATTCCTGACGTTCACCCTGCCGCTGTCATTAGCGCGTTTCATCAGAACATGCGTAACCACAGAATGCGGGAAGAGCTGGCAATGAACAAAGTCAGGAGTATTGCCGAGCTTTACGCTCTGGCCGATAAATGCGCTCGAGCTAAAGAGGGGAGGAAACTCCCTAGCGAGGCTGTTGGCACGGCGGGTGAATCCGAAGATGAAGACGCCACGACCCAGTCAAGGAAAGGCCGGCGGCGGAACAGGAAACGCGGAGGCAAGGCCGTGCTTGCTGTCGAGGAATCCGACAACCCCGGCGCCGCCAAGAAGGCCAAGGTTGGTGACCCCGGCAAGGATCTTGTCGGGTGCCCTTCCTGTCAGGCCTTGGCGGCTGCCGACAAGTCGGAAAACTCCGACAAGCAGTATTGCAAGATCCATCGCACCAAGGGCCACGATCTCCAAAACTGCCGGCAAGTTGAACAGCTTGCCGAGAAACAGAGGGCCGAATATGAAAGGCTAGATAAGGAGAAGGCCCAAGATGGTGCTGACGGATCCGGCAAGAAGCGTGGTGGCCGAGGGGGGCGTCGCGGCAAGGCCAAGCAACAGAAGGATAGGCCCGCTCGGGGCCGAGACAAAGAAGAAGATGATGAGTCCAGTGAGCAAGAATTCCAGAAAGCTACGGAGGCCATGTGTGTCGATGGGGGTGCCTCACTGCATTCTTCCCACCGACGACTCAAACAGTGGGTGCGGGAAGTCAATGCAGCAGAGCCACCACCAGATGCATGTAGGCCCCTAAAATGGTCCAACACGCCTATCGTTTTCGACGCCGAGGATCACCCTGATCGCACAACTGCGGTCGGGTGCTTGCCATTGTTGGTTTCACCAACAATTCGCAACCTCAAGGTGACGAAAATGCTAGTTGACGGTGGGGCCGGGCTAAACCTAATCTCACCGGATGTGCTCAAGAAGCTCCAAATTCTTGATGAGGACCTCGAAGAAATAGGTACGTTTCAAGGGGTCAATCCGGGAAGAACCCAGCCCAAGGGCAAGATTACGCTGCCGGTGACATTTGGTAGCGAGCTCAACTACAGGACCGAGAAGGTAGTGTTTGATGTTGCCAAGATCCCCATGTCATACAATGGGATCCTTGGTCGGCCAGCGCTGGCTAAGTTTATGGCGGCATCACACTACGCATACAATGTTTTGAAGATGCCCGGGCCGTTCAGCGTCATCACTATCCATTCCGATAAGAAGGATGCGCTCATCTGTGCCAACCAACTTTACCGGGAAGCAGTTGCAGCACCTGCCATCAAGGCATCTGCTCCTGCCGCTGGAACTCCCGGGGGGAAGAAGAAGACCGGCAAGAATCTTGGCGCGAACTCCGGCAAGCGCACCTCCTCAGAGTGCTGCGCTTCCGTCGAGGATGCACCAGAGAGTTCCACCGGCAAGAACAAGAAATCCAAGGCTGCTCCACCGGAGACCAAGAAGGTGCCCGTTAGGGAGGACGGAACGGGCGGAACTTTCACCATAAGTTCCACCCTAGATGACAAATAGGAAAGCGCGCTCGTTGCCTTCTTGCGGGCGAATGTCGATGTGTTTGCATGGCAACCGTCTGACATCCCCGGTGTTCCCAGGGAGGTAATTGAGCACCACATTGCTGTCTGTCCTCACGCGCGACCCGTCAAGCAGAGGGTCAGGAAGCAAGCCTTGGAGCGGCAAGAATTTATTGCCGAAGAAATCAGAAAGCTGGAGGCGGCAGGATTGGTCAAAGGAGTGCTTCATCCAACCTGGTTGGCCAATCCGGTTGTAGTGCAAAAAGCGAATGGGAAATGGAGGCTTTGTATCGATTATATAGATATCAATAAAGCCTGTCCAAAAGATCCCTTTCCCTTGCCGCGCATCGACCAGATTGTGGATTCCACCACTGGTTGTGATCTCCTGTCCTTCCTTGATGCCTATTCAGGGTATCATCAGATTTTCATAGCGAAAGAAGATGAAGAGAAGACCGCATTTATCACCCCATGTGAAGGATTCCTCGTGTGCACATTTGTCGGGGGGGGGGGGGAAGGGAAATATGAGTACCAGTTGGCGACGTTCAGAATCGACGCTTGCCGGAGGAAGGACAGCGACAGAAAGCTAAGTTCTAAAAACTTAGAACAAGTTTTTTTTATTGCAAAGTTATTTCCTTGGACGATTCCGACTCTTGTATGGAAAATCTGCACGCGAAGGAACCCTTGTTGTAATCGGTTGCGCCCTTATCTTGTTTCGAGCCCGCTCAACGATTTAAGCGGCTACACTGAGAACGCCAAGGAGTCTTGCCGGCCGCTGTGCCTCCGGCAGGCTGCTGAAGTCCCGCACCCAGCGCTCGCGGCAGGTTGCGTGCC
This sequence comes from Thinopyrum elongatum, assembly GCA_011799875.1. Taxonomy (NCBI): domain Eukaryota; kingdom Viridiplantae; phylum Streptophyta; class Magnoliopsida; order Poales; family Poaceae; genus Thinopyrum; species Thinopyrum elongatum. The sequence continues at coordinate 362,699,531 of CM022300.1, read as the reverse complement.
GGCAAGGTTTTTCAGTGAGCGTAGGGTGAACTCCATACATAAAGGAATCCGACAAGAGAAATAGCATGCATAGACCCAAACATAAGCAAGTTATATTACATTAATGAGTTGCCACAATTCTAACTTAAGACTTAATTGTTTTTTGACATGGAATGACGGTGGAAAGAAGAGGTGGGGTAGTCAATCTCTGCGCTGGCCTTCGATCCTTTTGATGGAATCCACCTTCTCAAGGATAGGCACGATACGTTCTTCGAGCGCCTCGACATTTGCGTCCTTTGGCAGATGGCCGAGTGCGTTGGAGAGGTCGATGTCGGGATTGCTGTGCACCACCTTGATAAGCACCTTGCGGAGGACGGCCCGGCAAAGCCGGTGAGTCTCGTTGGCTAATTGGGTCGCCCGGCTAGACTGAAGCAGCCTCAAAGCGTCGATGATGCTTTCAAAGAACATCGTCAACCTGGCACTTGAAGATATCCTTTCCTCGGAAGAATACCTGAAGTTTAACAGGCCCATGGTTGACAGTTCTGCCGTAAGCTTCTCTGCAGCGGCGATGAGACGTCCAGTCCAGATCTCCACCCCCTTCTCGTAATTGATTTGGGCGGTGGCAGCGCTCTTGAGCAGGTTCCTCTCTCCCTGGAGATCCTTGAGTAGAGCCTTCTCACGGGCCTTGCCGGCCTCGAGAGACTTCTACAACGTGTTCAGCTGCAATTCCAGAACTGCAACAGCATCAGCTGCTGAGGAGAGCTGCTTGGTCTTATTAGACAGGGCAACTTGCATCTCCGCCAAGGTGTGGAGGGTTTTTTCCCTATCACCTTTGAGCGTCGAGAGCTCCTTGCCGTGCTCTTCGAGATCTACTTCCAGCTTCTTTACTTTGTCGCTCAGCTTGTTCTTGGTGGCCTCTGCAGCTTCGGCAGCATCGACGGCATCCCATCGGTGAGACCGAACTGATTAGGGTTTCTGGCAGTGGCTATGTCAAGTGAACTTGGTGGCGCCGGATGAATCAAATCGGTGGAGCCGAGTTTGACTTTAGGTTTAGGACATATTTGGAATGAGAAAGTGGTTGAGGGCTTTGGAGCATATCACTAAGCACTTTGAGCAAGTAGACCATTAAGCAACACCTCATCCCCTTTTAATAGTATTGGCTTGTCCTATGGACTCAATGTGATCTTGGATCACTAAAATGAAAATGAAGAGTCTTGGGCTTTTGCCAATATGTGTCCTTAGCATCTTGAAGGGGTTCCACATCCTCCTGTCCTGCCACTCCACTGTTAAACTCATCTGAAATATACTAGATGAAAATATTAGTCCAACAATAGATATGTTGACATTAATTACCAAAATCACCCAGGGGGCACTTGTGCTTTCACGATGCCTCACCAAGAACAAGTCCCAAGATTCCCCCGGCAGGCTTGCCGGGGCCGCCAAGGGCAAATATCCCCGCCAAGACTCCACCGCTCCACTGCACAGGGACACAAGTCACTTATCAGTGTGGTGTCGAGCCCCCAAGTGATTAAGTGGCTGTCATTTGGCACATGGTAGCCATTTGGAAGGGAGATTCCCCCTATATGACACCCGTCCATAGGCATGTCATGCAGACAGATAGAAGATGATTAAGCGGCGCGATAGGCTTGTCGGGCTGCATCCTCCGCGTGACACCTAGCAGTGCATTTAAAGCACTTTGTCCTAACTGCCAGAGTTAGGTATGATAGCACTGTTGGCTATCTAATCAGTAGATAATGACTGATTTGCCACTGTGGTAACCCATTAGCCTATAAAGGAGGGCCATGGCAACCTAAACAAGGATTCAGACCCTTGTACACTCATACGCACCTAGCTGCTCTCCTCGAGGCGACCTTGCCGGTCTTGAGTGCTGCGTGACCACGACAGTCCTCCCTTGAATCCACCAAAGCAGGAGTAGGTTTTTACACTTCTCAGCGGCCTGAACCTGGGTAAAAACCACCAGCGTCACAACTGTCGTGCTGTTCCATGGCTTCCGCTCTTTGTGCTACGTGATCTCCCCCCTACCGAACCACAATGGGCCGATGGCCCCATTGGTGACCGTGTTCCACCATGACACTCTCACGCAATACATGAGCGTGAGTCATGGATATAACAGTATGGGTGGAATAGAATATGATGGTGGAGGTTGTGTGGAGAAGACAAAAAGGGAGAAAGTCTCACATTGACGAGGCTAATAAACGGGCTATGGAGACGCCCATCAATTGATGTCAATGCAAGGAGTAGGGACTGAAGTAAATATGCCCTAGAGGCAATAATAAAGTCATTATTTTATATTTCCTTATTCATGATAAATGTTTATTATTCATGCTAGAATTGTATTGATCGGAAACCATAATACATGTGTGAATACATAGACAAAACACCGTGTCCCTAGTAAGCCTCTACTAGACTAGCTCGTTGATCAAAGATGGTTATGGTTTCCTAACCATGGACATGAGTTGTCATTTGATAACGGGATTACATCATTAGGAGAATGAAGTGATGGACATGACCCATCCGTTAGCTTAGCATAATGATCGTTCAGTTTTATTGCTATTGCTTTCTTCATGTCAAATACATATTCCTTCGACTATGAGATTATGCAACTCCCGGATACCGGATGAGTGCCTTGTGTGCTATCAAACGTCACAACATAACTGGGTGATTATAAAGATGCTCTACAGGTATCTCCGAAGGTATTTGTTGAGTTGGCATAGATCGAGACTAGGATTTGTCACTCCGAGTTTCGGAGAGGTATCTCTGGGCCCTCTCGGTAATACACATCATAAGCTTGCAAGCAAATGACTAAGGAGTTGGTCATGAGGTGATGTATTATGGAATGAGTAAAGAGACTTTCCGGCAACGAGATTGAACTAGGTATGAAGATACCGACGATCGAATCTCGGGCAAGTAACATACCGATGAACAAAGGGAATTACGTATGTTGTCATAACGGTTCGACCGATAAAGATCTTCGTAGAATATGTAGGAGCCAATATGAGCATCCAGGTTCCGCTATTGGTTATTGACTAGAGAGGTGTCTCGGTCATGTCTACATGGTTCTCGAACCCGTAGGGTCCGCACGCTTAACGTTCGTTGACGATATAGTATTATATGAGTTATGTGATTTGGTGACCGAATGTTGTTCGGAGTCCCGGATGAGATCACGGACATGACGAGGAGTATCAAAATGGTCGAGAGGTAAAGATTGATATATAGGACGATGGTATTCGGACACCAGAAGTGTTTCGGGGGTTACCGGGTACTTATCGGGTCACCGGAAGGGGTTCCGGGCACCCCCGGCAAAAGATATGGGCCTTATGGACCAAGAGGGGAAACACACCAGCCACAAGGGGCTGGTGCGCCCCCCATATGGGCTGGCCAAGGTGGAGAAGGAAAGGGGAAGGAGGAAAGGAAAGAAAGGGAATAGGATTCCCCCTTCCTTCCACCTCTCCCCCCTTTCCTTCCCCCTTCTTCATATAAGGAAAGTGGGGCGCATGGCAAGGCAGCAGCCCTAGGGCTGCCGCCAGGTCTCTTGGGGCGCCCTAGGGGCTGCCTCCTCCCCTCCCACCTATATATATGTGGGGAGGGGGCGCCACACAAGTACACAACATTGTCTTAGCCGTGTGCGGCGCCCCCGTCCACCGTTTACTCCCTCGGTCATATTTTCGTAGTGCTTAGGCAAAGCCCTGTGGAGATCACTTCACCATCACCGTCACCACACTGTCGTGCTGACAGAACTCATCTACTACCTCGATGTCTTGCTGGATCAAGAAGGCGAGGGACGTCACCGAGCTGAACGTGTGCAGAACTCGGAGGTGCCGTACGTTCGGTACTCGATCGGTGGAGCGCGAAGAAAGTTTAACTACATCAACCGCGTTGTGAAACGCTTCCGCTTACGGTCTACGAGGGTACGTAGACACATTCTCCCCCTCGTTGCTATGCATCTCCATGGATAGATCATTGCGTATGCATAGAATTTTTTTTGTTTTCCATGCAACGTTACCCAACAGTGGTATCAGAGCCAGGTCTATGCGTAGATGATATGCACGAGTAGAACACAAAGAGTTGTGGGCGGTGATAGTCATACTGCTTACCACCAACATCTTATTTTGATTCGGCGGTATTGTGGGATGAAGCGGCCCGGACTAACCTTACATGTCCACGCAAATGAGGCCAGTTCCACCGACTGACATGCAACTAGTTTTGCAAAAAAGTGGCTGGCGGGTGTCTGTTTCTCCTACTTTAGTTGAATTGAATTTGACTACGGCCGGTCCTTGAAGAAGGTTAAAACAGCAAACTTGACGAAACACCGTTGTGGTTTTATGCGTAGGTAAGAATGGTTCTTGCTGGAAGCCCGTAGCAGCCACGTAAAACTTGCAACAACAAAGTAGAGGATGTCTAACTTGTTTTTGCAGGGCATGTTGTGATGTGATATGGTCAAGACATGATATGATATACATTGTTGTATGAGATGATCATGTTTTGTAAGTTATCGGCAACTGGCAGGAACCTTATGGTTGTCGCTTTATTGTATGAGATGCAAACGCCATGTAATTGCTTTACTTTATCACTATGCGTTAGCAATAGTTGTATAAGCAATAGTTGGCGAGACGACCACGACGCAACGATGGAGATCAAGGTGTCGAGCCGGTGATAATGGAGATCATGATGATGCTTTGGAGATGGAGATCAAAAGCTCAAGATGATGGCCATATCATGTCACATATTTTGATTGCATGTGATGTTTATCTTTTATGCATCTTATTTTTCTTAGTACGGCGGTAGCATTATAAGATGATCCCTTCACTAAATTTCAAGGTAAAAGTGTTCTCCCTAAGTATGCACCGTTGCGACAGTTCGTCGTGTTGAGACACCACGTGATGATCGGGTGTGATAGACTCTACGTTCACATACAACGGGTGCAAGACAGTTTTGCACATGCAGAATACTTGGGTTAAACTTGACGAGCCTAGCATGTATAGACATGGCCTCGGAACACTGGAGATCGAAAGATCGAATGTGAATCATATAGTAGATATGATCAACATAGAGATGTTCACCATTGATGACTACCCCATCTCACGTGATGATCGGACATGGGTTAGTTGATTTGGATCAAGTATCACTTAGATGACTTGAGGAATGTCTATTTAAGTGGGAGTTCTTAAGTAATTTGATTAATTGAACTTAATTTATCATGAACTTAGTCCTGATAGTATTTGCATATCTACGTTGTAGATCAATGGCCCGTGCTACCGTTCCCCTGAATTTTAATGCGTTCCTAGAGAAAGCTAATTTGAAAGATGATGGTAGCAACTACACGGACTGGGTCCATAACTTGAGGATTATCCTCATTGCTGCACAGAAGAATTATGTCCTTGATGCACCGCTAGGTGAAAGGCCTGCTGCAGGAGCAGATGCAGATGTTTTGAACGTCTGGCAAGCTCGAACTGATGACTACTCAATAGTTCAGTGTGCCATGCTTTACGGCATAGAACCGGGACTTCAAAGACGTTTTGAACATCATGGAGCATATGAGATGTTCCAAGAGTTGAAGTTAATATTTCAAGCAAATGCCCGGGTTGAGAGATATGAAGTCTCCAACAAGTTATATAGCTGCAAGATGGAGGAGAATAGTTCTGTCAGTGAACACATACTCAAAATGTCTAGGTATTATAATCACTTGACTCAGCTGGGAGTTGATCTTCCATTTGATTGTGTCATTGACAGAGTTCTTCAATCACTGCCACCAAGCTACAAAGGCTTCATGATGAACTATAATATGCAAGGGATGAACAAAACAATTCCCGAGCTCTTCGCAATGCTTAAGGCTGCAGAGGTAGAAATCAAAAAGGAGCATCAAGTGTTGATGGTTAACAAGACCACTAGTTTCAAGAAAAAGGGCAAGGGAAAGAAAGGGAACTTCAAGAAGAATGGCAAGCAAGTTGCCACTCCCGGGAAGAAGCCCAAAGCTGGACCCAAGCCTGAAACTGAGTGCTTCTACTGCAAAGGGGTTGGTCACTGGAAGCAGAACTGCCCCAAGTATTTGGCGGATAAGATGGATGACAAAGTGAACAAAGGTATATTTTATATACATGTTATTGATGTGTACCTTACTAATGCTCGTAGTAGCGCCTGGGTATTTGATACTGGTTCGGTTGCTCATATTTGTAACTCGAAACAGGAGCTACAGATTAAACAAAGATTGGCTAAGGACGAGTTGACGATGCACGTCGGGAATGGTTCCAAGGTCGATGTGATCGCGGTCGGCACGCTACCTCTACATCTACCTTCGGGATTAGTTTTAGACCTGAATAATTGTTATTTGGTGCCAGCGTTGAGCATGAACATTATATCTGGATCTTGTTTAGTGCGAGAGAGTTATTTATTTACATCAGAGAATAATGGTTCTTCTATTTATATGAGTAATATCTTTTATGGTCATGCACCCTTGAAGAGTGGTCTATTTTTGTTGAATCTCGATTGTGGTGATACACATATTCATAATATTGATGCCAAAAGATGCAAAGTTGGTAATGATAGTGCAACATATTTGTGGCACTGCCGTTTAGGTCATATTGGTGTAAAGCACATGAAGAAACTCCATGCAGATGGACTTTTGGAATCACTTGATTATGAATCATTTGATACTTGCGAACCATGCCTCATGGGCAAGATGACTAAAACTCTGTTCTCCGGAACAATGGAGCGAGCCAATGACTTATTGGAAATAATACATACTGATGTATGCGGTCCGATGAGTGTTGAGGCACACGGCGGGTATCGTTATTTTCTGACCTTCATAGATGATTCGAGCAGATATGGGTATATCTACTTAATGAAACACAAGTCTGAAACATTTGAAAAGTTCAAAGAATTTCAGAGTGAAGTGGAGAATCATCGTAACAAGAAAATAAAGTTTCTACGATCTGATCGCGGAGGCGAATATTTGAGTTACGAGTTTGGCCTTCATTTAAAACAATGTGGAATAGTTTCACAACTCACGCCATCTGGAACACCACAGTGTAATGGTGTGTCCGAACGTCGTAATCGTACTCTATTGGATATGGTGCGATCTATGATGTCTCTTACCGATTTACCACTATCGTTTTGGGGTTATGCATTAGAGACAACTGCATTCACGTTAAATAGGGCACCGTCTAAATCCGTTGAGACGACACCGTATGAACTATGGTTTGGCAAGAAACCTAAGCTGTCGTTTCTTAAAGTTTGGGGTTGCGACACTTATGTCAAAAGGCTTCAGCCTGAAAAGCTCGAACCCAAATCAGAGAAGTGCGTCTTCATAGGATACCCTACGGAAACAATTGGGTACACCTTCTACCACAGATCCGAAGGCAAGGTCTTTGTTGCCAAGAATGGACCCTTTCTAGAGAAGGAGTTTATCTCGAAAGACATGAGTGGGAGGAAAGTAGAACTTGATGAGGTAATTGTACCTTCTCTCGAATTAGAAAGTAGTTCATCACAGAAAACTGTTCCCGTGATGCCTACACCAACTAGAGAGGAAGCTAATGATAATGATCATGAAACTTCAGATCAAGTTACTACTGAACCTCGTAGGTCGACCAGAGCACGATCCGCACCAGAGTGGTACAGTAATCCTGTCCTAGAAGTCATGTTACTAGACCATGACGAAACTAAGACTTATAAAGAAGCTATGATGAGCCCAGATTCCGAAAGATGGCTTGAAGCCATGAAATCTGAGATAGGATCCATGTATGAGAACAAAGTGTGGACTTTGGTGGATTTGCCCGATGATCGGCAAGCCATAGAGAATAAATGGATCTTCAAGAAGAAGACTGACGCTGATGGTAATGTTACCGTCTACAAAGCTTGACTTGTCGCAAAAGGTTTTTGACAAGTTCAAGGGGTTGACTACGATGAGACTTTCTCACCCGTAGCGATGCTTAAGTCCGTCCAAATCATGTTAGCAATTGCCGCATTTTATGATTATGAAATCTGGCAAATGGACGTCGAAACTGCATTCCTTAATGGATTTCTCAAAGAAGAGTTGTATATGATGCAACCAGAAGGTTTTGTCGATCCTAAAGGTGCTAACAAAGTGTGCAAGCTCCAGCGATCCATCTCTGGACTGGTGCAAGCATCTCGGAGTTGGAATATACGCTTTGATGAAGTGATCAAAGCATATGGATTTATACAGACTTTCGGTGAAGCCTGTATTTACAAGAAAGTGAGTGGGAGCTCTGTAGCATTTCTGATATTATATGTAGATGACATATTGTTGATTGGAAATGATATATAATTTCTGGATAGCATAAAAGGATACTTCAATAAGAATTTTTCAATGAAAGACCTCGGTGAAGCTGCTTATATATTGGGCATCAAGATCTATAGGGATAGATCGAGACGCTTAATAGGACTTTCACAAAGCACATACCTTGATAAAGTTTTGAAGAAGTTCAAAATGGATCAGTCAAAGAAAGGGTTCTTGCCTGTGTTGCAAGGTGTGAAGTTGAGTAAGACTCAATGCCCGACCATTGTAGAAGATAGAGAGAAAATGAAAGTCATTCCCTATGCTTCAGCCATAGGTTCTATCATGTATGCTATGCTGTGTACCAGACCTGATGTGTGCCTTGCCATAAGTCTGGCAGGGAGGTACCAAAGTAATCCAGGAGTGGATCACTGGACAGCGGTCAAGAACATCCTGAAGTACCTGAAAAGGACCAAGGATATGTTTCTCGTTTATGGAGGTGACAAAGAGCTCGTCGTAAATGGTTACGTCGATGCTAGCTTTGACACTGATCCGTATGACTCTAAGTCACAAACCGGATACATTTTTATATTGAATGGTGGAGCTGTCAGTTGGTGCAGTTCCAAGCAGAGTGTCGTGGCGGCATCTACGTGTGAAGCGGAGTACATAGCTGCTTCAGAAGCAGCAAATGAAGGAGTCTGGATGAAGGAGTTCATATCCGATCTGGCTGTAATATCTAGTGCATTAGATCCAATGAAAATCTGTTGTGACAACACGTCAAGAGATGCTTCAACTCCATTTGTGAACAAGTCAAGGATGGAGACATAGAAATTTGCAAGATACATACGGATCTGAATGTAGCAGACCCGTTAACTAAGCCTCTTCCACGAGCAAAACATGATCAGCACCAAGACTCCATGGGTGTTAGAATCATTACAATGCAATCTAGATTATTGACTCTAGTGCAAGTGGGCGACTGAAGGAAATATGCCCTAGAGGCAATAATAAAGCCGTTATTTTATATTTCCTTATTCATGATAAATGTTTATTATTCATGCTAGAATTGTATTGATGGGAAACCATAATACATGTGTGAATACATAGACAAAACACCGTGTCCCTAGTAAGCCTCTACTAGACTACCTCGTTGATCAAAGATGGTTATGGTTTCCTAACCATGGACATGAGTTGTCATTTGATAATGGGATCACATCATTAGGAGAATGAAGTGATGGACATGACCCATCCGTTAGCTTAGCATAATGATCGTTCAGTTTTATTGCTATTGCTTTCTTCATGTCAAATACATATTCCTTCGACTATGAGATTATGCAACTCCAGGATACCGGATGAGTGCCTTGTGTGCTATCAAACGTCACAACGTAACTGGGTGATTATAAAGATGCTGTACAGGTATCTCCGAAGGTATTTGTTGAGTTGGCATAGATCGAGACTAGGATTTGTCACTCCGAGTTTTGGAGAGGTATCTCTGGGCCCTCTCGGTAATACACATCATAAGCTAGCAAGCAAATGACTAAGGAGTTGGTCACGAGGTGATGTATTACAGAATGAGTAAAGAGACTTGCCAGTAACGAGATTGAACTAGGTATGAAGATACCGACGATCGAATCTCGGGAAAGTAACATACCGATGAACAAAGGGAATTACGTATGTTGTCATAACGTTCGACCGATAAAGATCTTCGTAGAATATTTAGGAGCCAATATGAGCATCCAGGTTCCGCTATTGGTTATTGACCGGAGAGGTGTCTCGGTCATGTCTACATAGTTCTCGAACCCGTAGGGTCCGCACGCTTAACGTTCGTTGACGATATAGTATTATATGAGTTATGTGATTTGGTGACCGAATGTTGTTCGGAGTCCCGGATGAGATCACGGACATGACGAGGAGTATTGAAATGGTCGAGAGGTAAAGATTTATATATAGGACACCGAAGGTACACAACATTGTCTTAGCCGTGTGCGGCGCCCCCGTCCACCGTTTACTCCCTCGGTCATATTTTCGTAGTGCTTAGGCGAAGCCCTGCGGAGATCACTTCACCATCACCGTCACCACACCGTCGTGCTGACGGAACTCATCTACTACCTTGACGTCTTGCTGGATCAAGAAGGCGAGGGACATCACCGAGCTGAACATGTGCAGAACTCGGAGGTGTCGTACGTTCGGTACTCGATCGGTGGAGCATGAAGTAAGTTCGACTACATCAACCGCGTTGTGAAACGCTTCCGCTTACGATCTACGAGGGTACGTAGACACATTCTCCCCCTTGTTGCTATGCATCTCCATGGATAGATCATTGCGTGTGCGTAGATTTCGTTTTGTTTTCCATGCAACGTTACCCAACAGGGACTGCACTATAGCTATAAGTGTATGAAAGCTCAAAAAGAAAACTAAGTGGGTGTGCATCCAACTTGCTTGCTCATGAAGACCTAGGGCATTTGAGGAAGCCCATCATTGTAATATACAAGCCAAGTTCTATAATGAAAATTTCCCACTAGTAATATATGAAAGTGACAAAATAGGAGACTCTCTATATGAAAAACATGGTGCTACTTTGAAGCACAAGTGTGGAAAAGGATAGTAACATTGTCCCTTCTCTCTTTTTCTCTCCATTTTTTATTTTATTTTCTCTTTTTTGGGGGGCTCTTTGGCCTCTTTTTTCTATTTTGGGATCTTTGGCCTCTTTTTTTTATTTTGGGCTCTTTGGCCTCTTTTTAAAAATTTTAGTCCGGAGTCTCATCCCGACTTGTGGGGGAATCATAGTCTCCATCATACTTTCCTCACATGGGACAATGCTCTAATAATGATGATCATCACACTTTTATTTACATAGAACTCAAGAATTACAAGTCGATATTAGAACAAAAATATGACTCTATATGAATGCCTCCGACGGTGTACCGGGATGTGCAATGATCTAGCGTGACTTGTATAAAAAATATGAACGGTGGCCAAGCCAGAAATACTATGTCAACTATATGATCATGCAAAGCAATATGACAATGATGGTATGTTTTATAATAAAACGGAACGGTGGAAGTTGCATGGCAATATATCTCGGAATGGCTATGGACATGCCATAATAGGTAGGTATGGTGGCTGTTTTGAGGAAGATATGAGGTGGCTTATGTGTGAAAGAGCGTATCATATCACGGGGTTTGGATGCACCGGCAAAGTTTGCACCAGAACTCAAGGTGAGAAAGGGCAATGCACGGTACCGAAGAGGCTAGCAAAATGCGGAAGGGTGAGAGTGCGTATAATCCATGGACTCAACATTAGCCATAAAGAACTCACATACTTATTGCAAAAATTTATTAGCCCTCAAAGCAAAGTACTACTAAGCATGCTCCTAGGGGGATAGATTGGTAGGAAAATACCATCGCTCGTCCCCGACCGCCAATCATAAGGAAGATGATAAAAAATAAAGCATGCTCCAATTTCATCGCATAACGAGAGACCATACGTGCATGCTTCGGGAATCACTAACCTTAACACAAATATTCTTACTAAACCACAATTACTTACTAGCATGACAATAATACCACCATATTTATTTCTCAAAACAAATGCAAGGAACCAAACTTCTCATATATTCAATGATCTTCATGAAAGTTTTTATTATATCCCTCTTGAATGCCCATCATATTAGGACTAAATTCATAACCTAAGCAAATTGCCATACTATTTATAAGACTCTCAAAATAATATAAGTGAAGCATGAGAGTTCATCAATTTCTTCAAAATATAACCACCGCCGTGCTCTAAAAGGTATAAGTGAAGCACTAGAGCAACTACCTAGCTCAAAAGATATAAGTGAAGCACATAGAGTATTCTAATAAATTCACGATTAATGTGTGTCCCTCTCAAAATGTGTGTACAGCAAGGATGATTGTGGTAAACTAAAAATCAAATAAAGCAAAGACTCATATAATACAAGACGCTCCAAGCAAAACACATATCATGTGGTGAATAAAAATATACCCTCAAGTAATTTACCGATAGATTGAAGGCAAAAGAGGGGATGCCATCCGAGGCATCCCCAAGCTTAGATGCTTTTTTGTCCTTGAATATTACCTTGGGGTGCCTTTGGCATCCCCAAGCTTAGGCTCTTGCCACATCTTATTCCATAGTCCATCGAAACTTTACCCAAAACTTGAAAACTTGACAACACAAAACTCAACAAAAAATCGTGAGATCCGTTAGTATAAAAAAACTAATCTCCACTTTTAGGTACTGTTGTAAACTCATTCCAATTTTATAGTTGCATTATATCTACTGTATTCTAACTACACCATGGCTCATACCCCCTAATACTACCCATAGATCCATCAAAATAAGCGAACAACACAACGAAAACAAAATGTGTCAAAAACAGAACAGTCTGTAAAGATCCGAATTAAACTCATACTTATGTAAATCCAAAAATTATAAAAAACTAGTAAAACATAGAAAATATGTATATTAATCTTGTGTAAAATATTCAGAATTTTTGCATGTTCCAGCAAATTATAACAATTCTGGTACTGGATGCAAAAGTGTCTGTTTTTCCTCAGAATCAAATCAACGATCTTCCAAATCATCCCAAAGGTCTTACATGGCTCAAACACTAATTAAAACATTAAAACACATAACAGAAGTATAATTGCATAAATTCATAAAAATAGAAATAAAAATATTGGGTTGTCTCCCAACAAGCTCTTTTCTTTAAAGCTGTTTAGCTAGGCCTTGATAATTTTAATGATGCTCACATGGAAGATAAAAAATTGAAGCACAAAAATACCATCATATAGCTTGTGAAAAACAAGTTTAAGTCTAACATACTTCCTATGTATAGGCATTTTATAGGGAAAAGATTTATCAAGGCAAGCAAAAACTAGCATATGCAAGGAAGAAGAAAGAAACAATAGCAATCTCAACATAACGAGAGGTAATTTAGTAAAAGATTTCTACAACCATATTTTCCTCTCTCATAATAATTGCATGTAGGATAATAATCAAATTCAATAATATAGCTATCATATAAAATTTTCTCTTCATGATCCACATGCATAAAAGTTTTATAATCTTCCAAGATAGTGGGATTAACCTCAACTAAAGCCATGACCTCTTCAAACCCACTTTTATCAAAAAATTCATAAGATTAACACTCTCCAAATATGTGGGTTTATTTTAGCTAGAGTTGACACTCTTCCAAACCCACTTTCAATATTATCGCAAAACATATTCATCATGGGGCTTAAATAAATTTTAAGATCATAAGAAGCATTATCACCCCAATCATGATTATTGCAATAAGTACTGGACATAGCAAAACTAGCATCCCCAAGCCTGGGGTTTTACATATTATTAGCACAATTGTCATTAGTAGAATTTGTAATAACATCATTGCAATCATGCTTTTCATTCAAGGGGCTATCAAGTGTGGGTGCAATAGCAATAATTTCATGTTTAACATAAGGAACTATAGCAAGTTTATCTCCATAAGCATAATTGATATTGGCATCATGGCCATAAGAACAACAAGCTTCATGTTCATCAAGGGGGATATTTCAATGGAATCATAATTATCTATAGATTCATGCATATCATTATTTTCTTCCAAAGCAGTGGACATTCTCTCAATAAATTCTTTAACATAGGCATTATGAGCATGATTTTCATAGCAATATTTAAGTATGTCAAAATTTTCAGATTTGTAGAGAGTAATATCATACTTTTCAATCAAAGAAGCAACTTCATAAGCACCCTTAAAAGCAACAAATTCTTCAATTTGTTCGATATCATAGTAACTATAAACACCTTTGGCATATGAAGATAGGATTTCATTATCATTAAACTCACAAAGGTAGGGAAGGTGTTTTTTAGGGTTCTCCGAGCAACAAGTAAAATCATAAATTTCACATAGATTTCAAGCATAGCATAGCAAACAATTTATTTGATTCCATAAGAGTTCCCCTTTTTGAGATAAACGGTGACACACAAAATGAGCATGCTCATCTAATCATTTTCCCTCAACTTAACTAGTTGGGGTTTCAGCACGAGCACATATGGATCGAAGATGATCCAAGTAGAAAACTTTAAGTGGATCCATATCAATAGATTTTTAGCAAGCAAAGATGCAAGCAAATAGAAGGCACATGGCAACACAAGCAAAAGATAGCAAACGAGCAAAAAGGCATACGGAAAAAGGAAAATAAAAAGGCAAATATTATTGTGTTTTTATGAAAATGTTTTAGAAGCGGGGGAGAGGAAAACTAGAGGCAAATGGCAAATAATGTAAATTCAAGGGATGAGAATTTACGATGGGTACTTGGTAGGCTTGATGTAGATCCTCCCCGGCAACGGTGCCTGAAATTCTTTCTGCTACTTCTTGAGCTTGCATTGGTTTTCCCCTTGAAGAGGAAAGGGTGATGCAGCAAAGTAGAGATAAGTATTTCCCTCAGTTTGAGAACCAAGGTATCAATCCAGTAGGAGGAACACACAAGTCACCAATGGTTGCACCTACACAAACAAACAAATACTTGCACCCAACATGATAAAGGGGTTCAAATCCCTTCACGGTTACTTGCAAGGATGAGATCTGATAGAGATAGGTATAAAAGATAAATACAAGTGCAAAACAAAGTAAAGGTAAATAAATTGCAGCAAGGTATTTTTGGGTTTTTGGTTTTATAGATCTGAAAATAATATGAATAAAAATAGACCTGGGGGCCATAGTTTTCACTAGAGGCTTCTCTCTTGAAAGAACGCAAATGGTGGGTAAACAAATTACTGTTGAGCAATTGATAGAAAAGTGCAAAGTTATGACGATATCTAAGGCAATGATCATGAATATAGGCATCACGTCCGTGACAAGTAGACCGACTCCTGCCTGCATCTACTACTATTACTCCACACATCGACCGCTATCCAGCATGCATCTAGTGTATTAAGTTAACAAGAACGGAGTAACGCCTTAAGCAAGATGACATGATGTAGAGGGATAGATCCAATCAATATGAAATAAACCCCACCTTTTTATCCTTAATGGCAACAATACAAATACGTGCCTCGCTACCCTTTCTGTCACTGGGTGAGGACACCACAAGATTGAACCCATTACAAAGCACCTCTCCCATTGCAAGAAAAATGAATCTAGTTGGCCAAATCAAATCAATAGATCAGAGAGAAATACAAAGCTATCTTAATCATGCATAAAAGAGTTCAAAGAAGACTCAAATAATATTCATAGATAATTTAATCATAAATCCACAATTCATCGGATCTCAACAAACACACCGCAAAAGAAGATTACATCGAATAGAACTCCAAGAACATCGAGGAGAACATTTTATTGAAGATCAAAGAGAGAGAAGAAGCCATCTAGCTACTAGCTATGGACCCGTAGGTCTGTGGTAAACTACTCACACATCATCGGAAGGGCGGAAGGTTGATGTAGAAGCGCTCCATGGTTAATTCCCCCTCCGGCAGAGTACCGGAAAAGGTCCCCAGATGGGATCTCACGAAGACAGAAACTTGCGGTGGCGGAAAAGTATTTTTGGTGTGCCCTATGGTATACGGGGAATTTTTGGGTATTTATATAGCAAAGATTAGGGTTAGAGGAGCATCAGGGGGGCCACAAGCCTGGGGGGCGCCCCCCTAGGGCGCGCCTCCCAAGCTTGTCGCCAACTGGTGACCCCTCTGACCTCCCCTCGAAGGTTCCTGGGTGTCTTGTGGTCCAAGAAAAATCGTCAAAAAGTTTCATTTCGTTTGGACTCCGTTTGGTATTGATTTTCTGTAAAAGACAAAAACAAGAAAAAAAACAGCAACTGGAACTAGGTACTAGGTTAATAGGTTAGTCCCAGAAATGATATAAAATAGCATAATAATGCATATAAAACATCCAAGATGGATAATATAATAGCATGGAACAATAAAAAATTATAGATACGTTGGAGACGTATCAACTACCCGCTCCCCTGCGTTGGGAGCGGGCACTTGCTGGCCTGCACCTGGAGCGCGGGCAGCGTTGTTGGTGGAAAGCTACGCCGCGCTGCGGAGCTCGAGGATGGTGCCATCCATCATGGTGGAACCTCCCGATGCCCCTTGAGGTTATCGTCCATGGTTGTCGGGGGAGGATGGACTTGCTGGAAGAAAAGGAGTGGGATTGGATCTGGGTGCTAGAGCTAGACGAAGTAGTAGATGGGGAAAATGGGAGCGTGGTCGGTTATGCTGTCCTCCATTTTGCCCTTATAGGCTAGGGAAAGGCCAAGAGTCCCCTTACCGCACCAATAACAATGCCACTTCCACCAAAGATGTCGTTAAGCATATGGGGGGAAACAAAATCTTGATGATATCCCTGAAAAAACGGGCACGATCTCCACCTCGATGGGACGTGCGAGTAAAAAGGTTGCCTCAAGTCGCGATTTGAGGGAAGCAGTAACTGCCCGGCCCATCGCGAGGTGAACCGTTTCTCTAAAGTTGTCAGACTTGGTGTGACTATTCATACCTAGAAGGTTGGCCTTTGAGGCTAAGTTACCCGATCTCTTCGGGTAGGGTACAAGCTCGGTTGAGCGTCGGTTGGTGTCGCCCCTTTAAAGGAGTAGTCTAGGAATTATAAGGAGGAACTCGCCTGTCGAGCCAAGGACTCCGGATCCGAGGTGGTCATCAACAGAAAGGTCGTCCTCGGTGTAGAAGACAAGTTTGGGCGCTACTGACGATGTCCTTGTGTCGGTGTCAAAACTGGCGGATCTCGGGTACGGGGTCCAAGCTGTGGATCTTGGATCAATGGGGAACAGGAAACACAGGGGCAATATTAACCCAAGTTTGGGCCCTCTCGAAGAGGTAAAACCCTACATCCTCCTTGATTGTATTTATGTGTATATGAGGATTACAGAGTTGATCTACCACGAGATCGGATGAACTAAACCCTAGATGAGTAGGATGATGGTTCTTCTAGCCTCTACGGACTAAACCCTCTGGTTTATATAGACACCAGGGGTACCTAGGGCTACACACGGTCGGATGCCATCAGGGAATAAACATGACGATTCTTCCATCTTGACTTGGAAGACACACCAAGGCTTCAGAGGTTTCCTTCCTGAACACGAAGTCGCATTATAGCTCGGCCTTCTAGTAGTAGTTACAGAGTGGCCCACCTGTCCAGCCCATGAGAGTTAGACCAGCAGCCCGAGGACCCCATAATCCCGGACACCCTCGGTAGCCTCCGAACTAGCCTCCAATGCCAGGGCCCATGATCCCAAGTAGCCTCACATGTCTAAAGTCCCCGGCTTGCAAGTCGAGTTCTTCTCCCCTTCTATCTTCGGCTGACATCAGTTTGGCCATCACTGACTTCCTGACTTGTCGAAGTGTCACGCGGCCCACAGTATTAACTTTCCTGCTTAGGGTTAATGACACCCCTCGATTCCCACGCGCCAACGGGAGGCAAGCGGTCCAATAGTATTTTACAAAAATGCCCTTCATGGACCAGAGAAAAAATTCCTATTAAATAGGCTGGGAGCACAATGAGCAATGCATCCCATTCCCAAACTATTGAGAAGCCAGAAATCAAGGAGCCCCGAGACATGGCAAGCACCCCGGGCTCCTCCTCACGCCCTCACGGCCCCCTCCTAGGTGGCTGGGCAAGCTGTTCCGTCTCCCGTCTCTGGCTATGCGACCTTGAGACACAAGGGTATCTTCCTACTTCAGATCTTGCCTCCACCCGACCCGGATTAACTTCCTCGAATGGTGAAGCTTTCGCGGAGAACTTCCCTGCCCCACGCAAGGAATAGAGGGTATGCTCCGTGCCCTTCCTCTTACGAGGCCTGGGCTTTCCCATTCACCACTTCTCAAGGGGTTTACTAGAGTTCTACGGGATCCAGCTCCATCACCTCACCCCCGGATCTATTCTGCATATCTCGGGCTACGTCGCCCTTTGCGAGATGTTTCTGGGCTACGAAGCCCATTTTGAATTATGGAGAAAATACTTCTGTCTCGTCACCTGCACCCGGGGAGGGGCAATCTTTGAGGTCAGCGGAGCCAAGGTATGGCGCATTACTGGGACGGGGTACCCTGTTGGGACCCCGAAGAAGGATTCCGAGGAGTGGGCCTCAGAGTGGTTTTACATCGAAGACGTCCCCCTATTCGAACCAGCTCGGAGGGGTCTGCCCGAGCAGTTGCTCGCTCCTCCGAAGAAGCGGTTCAACTGGTGACCAAAAAGCCCTTCCCAGAAGGAAAGTGCCAAAGTAAAGCGTCTGGCTGCTCAAGTGCGGTGGTTAGCTCACATCGGGTTAACCATCATTGACGTGATGGCCGCTATTATTACTCGGTGCGTCCAACCACTTGAGCAAAGGATGCACCCATTATGGTGCTATGCTACTTCTTGAGCTTGCATTGATTTTTCCCTTGAAGAGGAAAGGGTGATGCAGCAAAGTAGAGATAAGTATTTCCCTCAGTTAAGAACCAAGGTATCAATCCAGTAGGAGGCACAAGCAAGTCTCCAATCTATGCACCTCCACAAACTAACAAACACTTGCACTCAACACGAAAAAGGGGTTGTCAATCCCTTCATGGTCTCGAACAAAAGTCAGATCTAATCGAGATAGGTATAAAAGATAAATAAAAGAGCAAACTAAAGTAAATATTAATAAATTGCAGCAAGGTATTTTTGGGTTTTTTGGTTTATAGATCTGAAAATATATGATGGAAAATAGACCCGGGGGGCGTAGGTTTCACTAGAGGCTTCTCTCTTGAAGATAAAATACTGTGGGTGAACAAATTACTGATGAGCAATTGATAGAAAAGCGCAAAGTTATGACGATATCTAAGGCAATGATCATGAATATAGGCATCACGTCCGTGACAAGTAGACCGACTCCTGCCTGCATCTACTACTATTACTCCACACATCGACCGCTATCCAGCATGCATCTAGAGTATTAAGTTCATAAGAACGGAGTAACGCCTTAAGTAAGATGACATGATGTAGAGGGATAAACTCAAGCAATATGATATAAACCCTATCCTTTTATCCTCGATGGCAACAATACAATACGAGCCTCCCTACCCTTTCTGTCACTGGGTGAGGACACCGCAAGATTGAACCCAAAACTAAGCACCTCTCCCATTGCAAAAAAAAAACAATCTACTTGGCCAAACCAAACCGATAGTTCGAAGAGGAATACAAAGATATCTTAATCATGCATAAAAGAGTTTAGAGAAGACTCAAATAGTATTCATAGATAATCTGATCATAAATCCACAATTCATCGAATCTCAACAAACACACCGCAAAAAAGTATTACATTGAATAGATCTCCAAGAACATCAAGGAGAACATTATATTGAAGATCAAAGAGAGAGAAGAAGCCATCAAGCTACTAGCTATGGACCCGTAGGTCTGTGGTAAACTACTCACACATCATCGGAAGGCCAGGAAGGTTGATGTAGAGGCCCTCCGTGATCGAATCCCCCTCCGGCAGATCGTCGAAAAAGGCCCCAAGATGGGATCTCACGGGAACAGAGGCTTGCGGCAGCGGAAAAGTATTTTGGTGGATGCCTCTGATGGTTTGAGAATATTTAGGAATTTATAGTGCAAAGATTAGGGTTGGGAGACCTCCGAGAGGCCCACAAGCCCTCAGGCCCCCCCCAGGGGCGCGCCTGGCAGGCTCGTGGCCTCCTCGGGAACCTTCTAGCCCTCTCTCCAAGTCACGTAGGTGTCTTCTGATCCAAGAAAAAATCATCGTAAAGTTTTATTCTGTTTGGACTCCGTTTGATATTCCTTTTCTGTAAAACTCAAAAACAAGGAAAAAACAGAAACTGGCACTAGGCTCTAGGTTAATAGGTTAGTCCCAAAAATAATATAAAATAGCATATTAATGCATATAAAACATCCAAAACAGATAATATAATAGCATGGAAAAATAAAAAATTATAGATACGTTGGAGACGTATCATGCTACAACGGGACGAATGACGTGACCCGTTACAAACGTAGGGGGCCTGCCAACCAGAAAGCAATGGCGGCCATACTGGCCGATCTCTTTCAAGGAGAGGAGGAAGAGTTTGCCCGCCTAAATTCAAAGGACGGTTATTCGAGCTATAGTCCCATTGAATGGGTGAGTTCAGCTATACTTTATAGTTCGGACATTATGTCCATTTTTGGTCTGATCGGTTCTTCTAACTTTTCAAACAGAAATGGAGGCGTTGGATCGAGACAGTCAGTTGCTCCCCTCCTCAACCGGAGAGTTATTCCCGCGATGATGACCCGGGATTTCATGACGATCCAGAAATGTCGATCAATTTTGACGACAAGGTTTTTTACCAGGAGAGTCATGATAGCTCTAAAGTGGCACTTTTGGCCGATCACCCTGGGACACTCCCCTCCTCCGCTGTAAGTGACAAAAAGACCTCTGCCCGAAAAGGGCGTTCACCTCCAGTCGTTCCGAGTACGCTGACTTCTATTCCCAAGGGCCGTCGCACCACGCGCCGAACACCGATGAGGGCGGCACCGGCCGCCTCTGCGCGAATGACCGTAAAGCCTCCAAACCCGCAGCATCCGCGGGAATTACATCAACCGCGCCCACGCCCAAGAGGTAATACATTCAACTTGCAGTCCGGCATTGTTATAGCTGATGCAAGCACTCATAGACCTTGCTTGAGACCTGCAGGAGATATGTGGAGCCTCCTTCGTCCGAGGGTGTCGAAGAGGTGCCAGGGGTAATCCCAGGCCACGGTCTTCGGCTAGGGCCAGCACCAACATGGAGGTCCCTATCACGGGCCAACTTCCGGGGAATTCCGATGATGTCTCTGTCACCAACTCTGAAGTCAAAAGCGTGATGAATCATCGGCGGCGGAAGGAGTCATTGCGTCACCCTGCGTTTTTCGAACATGAGTTTTTTTAGAGAAAAGGCATACACCCGAATTTATAAATAAAGCCACAAAGCAGAGTACCATACAACGGGACCATAGTTCACCGAACAAACAGAACAGAGTAATCAGAGACCACATATCCTAGAGGGAGAGTTTACAGGCACGCGGGCCCAACCAGACGGAAATAAAGTAAGGCACGCAGGCCAACAACCTACTACTAAAGAAGGCAAGCCTAACTGAGGCAATCACTCGGAGGTAGGGAAGGACATCAAGTTGGCCGACGCCCGGACTTTGCTGATTAGCTCCACCATGCCGTCCACATCCGCAGGTTTAGTCAATAATTTCCACTGCTGCAAGAAGATAGACATTTTAAATAACACGTCAGCTGGCTTGTTAGGAAAAACACCCTCAATGGTGAATTTATTTCTAGTAATCCACAAGGACCAACACTAGGCAGCCAACCCAAATTGAAGAATCTCTTAGTTTGACCACTGATGCTACCAGCCAATAAACTCAGGTCAAAGAAAGAGTGAGGATCCCAGGTCACATCCATCCAACATCGAACACATCCCCAGGCCAACTTGGCCAAAGGGCACCGAAAGAAGATGTGATTGGTATCTTCAGCTTCAGAGCATAAGGCACAAAAGGCGGAACCACGCCCATTTCTCTTGTGAATTTGGTCAGCCGCTGGCAAACTGCCTCTAAAGGCCTGCCAGAGGAAAAACTTAATATTAGGGGGGATCCTAGCCGCCTAGACTTGCTTAAACTTAGAAGTGGGAGTACCGCCAATAAGTCTGGAATAAAGAATTTGAACGAGAATCTACCAGAAGCCAAATGAGGCCACACCACTGAATCATCTTACTCCGAGAGAATAGGGAACAAGGCAGCAAGCCGATGCCAGTCCGCCAACTCTATAGGAGAAAGAGACCTCCAGAAACCCAGATCCCAGCAAGCACGAGAGAGCTCAGAGATTGAGATCTCAGGGTCAGGGAAATAAGAGAACAAAATAGGAAAAGAAACAGCTAATGGGGTGTCCCCAACCCACCAATCCAACCAAAAACGGGTCGAAGAACCATTCCTGACAATAAACTTAACATGGGCACGGAAAACATCTAGAACTTTTAAGAGGTCCCGCCAAAACTGAGAACCATGTGAAGCCGAGGCAAACATAGGGATGCCAGCAGGGAAGTATTTAGCTTTCAATAAATCATACCAAAGCGTCCGAGGGGTAGCAGTCATAATCCGCCACCACCACTTCACAATGAGACATTTGTTCATCACCACCGTATTTAGAATCCCCAGCCCCCAAGGCCTTTGGGCCTACAAATGACCTTCCACTTAACAAGTCTATATTTCCGTTTGTTCTTCGTGGAGTTCCAAAAGAAGGCACCTCTGTGTTTATCAAAGCCAGCATGGGTCCCGAGGGAAATCTTGAAGAAACCCATACTGAATAGAGGCAAAGAAGAAAGGCACATGTTAGTAAGGCAGACTTTCCCAGCTTGAGTGTTATAGCGGCCGCGCCACGGCGAAACTCTGTTTGCCTACCTTGGCCACCAGAGGATTAAAAACCTTAGCGTGAAGACGAAAGGGAGAGATAGGCATGCCCAAGTATTTGAAAGGGAAGGAGCCAAGCATTCAGTTGAGGAGCTGCGCAACCCTGATTGCTTCCTCCTCAGCAACCCCAGTCACGATCACCTCACTCTTAGAGAAATTAACCTTGAGCCCCGACAAGGCTTCAAAACACAACAGAATGAACTTGAGGTTGGCAAGACAAGCATCGTTCAGTTTCACTAGAATAATCGTGTCGTCAGCGTATTGTAGGTGAGTGATGCCCTGGGGCAGAAGGTGAGAAACCACCGGGGAGATGTGCCCAGCCGAAGCCGTGCGGCCCAACATGCAGGATAAGGCATCGGCCACAAAATTAAAAAGAATAGGAGAAGTCAGGTCTCCTTGTCGCAGGCCACGACCATTGGCGAAATATTTAGTAATAGAACCATTCACAGCTACAGCTGTGTGGCCCCCTGAGACTAGTGGCATCAACCTATACACAAACCCAGCATGAAAGCCTTTGGCAAGAAGGACCTGGCGAAGGAAACTCGAGCTCATAGAGTCATAGGCCTTCTCAAAGTCAAGTTTGAGAATAATTGCTCGAGAACCCCTCCGCCGGAGATCATGGACTATTTCATGTAAGCAAAGGATCCCATCAAGAATGTATCTCCTTTTGATAAAAGCCATCTAGGTGGTGCTAATGATACAGTGAGCAACCGGGGACAGTCTGTTAGCCAACCCTTTAGAAGGGAACTTGGCGAAGTTATTAATCAGGGCTATGGGGCAGAATTGGGCGATCTGATCAGCCCCCTTAACTTTAGGGATGAGAGACAGGAAAGCATAATTCAAACAGGAGATATCGACAGTCCCAAAGCAAAAGCCTTGGATGATCGCACAAACAAGTGGGTGAAGCACGGGCCAGAAGCAGTGAAAGAAAGGGATAGAGAACCCATCAGGGCCCGAGGCCGAATTAGAATTGCCAGAGCTAATCACCGTCTCGATCTCTTCCACAAAAAAAGGGACCATAAGAAAATCATTTTCAGCCTCTGAGACCCGCCACTGCTCAGTCCAGAGGTTAGGGGAGATACGGAATCCAGAGGTCGGCCTGGCCACAAAGTCATGCACACGATCCAAAATAATGTTAAAGTCAGAAACTCGGACCCCATCTATAACCAAACTGTTAATCAAGCATCTACGACGGCGCCCATTGGCAATGGCAAAAAAAATAGGCAGTCAATGAGTCCCCTTTCAGGGTCCAATTGATCGCCCCTCACTGCTTCCAATACTCCTCTGCCTGACAATGGCCTCCAAATCATACCTACGCTGCCAACCCCCAGCAGAGAGCCCCACGGCATCCGCCTCAGCGTCCAAGGCCGAGACCTGCCCCGACAGGTCCAGCTTGCTCCGGAGGGCTTCAGCCACACGGTTACGGCCCAACCTTTTAA
Organism: Thinopyrum elongatum; assembly: GCA_011799875.1. Lineage (NCBI taxonomy): Eukaryota > Viridiplantae > Streptophyta > Magnoliopsida > Poales > Poaceae > Thinopyrum > Thinopyrum elongatum. Next base: position 362,675,438 of record CM022300.1, on the reverse strand, counting down.
AAAATTGCGCAGTTGGTACGAATAGCAATATCAGTCATCCATGGGACCAAAAGAACGGCTCCTCGAAAGAAAAAAATTTGATATCTTCTCGGAGATCATGTCACAAAAACCATCAATCAGAAGCCAGGATGCGTCAAATTGGAATCTAGAAGCTTTAGCCAAGGCAGAAATGGCAAGGTCCAAGACAAGGGGGGAATGATCAGAACCAACATGAGCAGCGCAGAAAGAGATGCACGCGGGAACATCAGGTCCCAAGAAATAGTAACGAAAACGCAATCTAAGACAGATCGAACAGGTAAGGTCTGATGATTGGACCTGGTGAACTGAGCCCCTAACCTAGGGAGCTCACGTAGAGCATAAGTCGCAATGAAATCGTTGAAAGCATCAGCCAACAGCCACGAAAAATTAGAGTTACTCTTATCCACTGGGACCTAAGGAGGTTTAAATCACCCCTGATGACCAACGGAATATTACAGGACTCAATCTTAGTAGTAATTCCATCCAGAAAAAGCTGAGACAGCGAATGATCAGCAGTGCCACAAACCACCATAATCTCCTAGAGAGTGTTACGATCCTTGTGAAAAAACACAATACTCGCCCAAAAGATACCGTGGTCAAAGGCAACAAACTCAAAGAGGTCAACTTTGGCCCCTATAAGAATACCCCCAGAATGCCCAGATGCTGGGAGGCACCGCCACGTAAACCGATCTGCCCCCGCAATGGCAGAGAGATCAGATCGAGAGAAATCAGATTTAAAGGTCCCAACAAGTCCTACAATATCCATGCAATCACTGTGAACTAATTCACGAATTTGGTCATGGCGCCCCTAGTACCAAAACCCCGAACATTCCGAAAAACAGCTTTCATTTAGATGAGAGGTTTTTAATCCGTAGGCTCGACCTGCTCGGGACCAAGCAGGATTTAAGCTTATGTTTAGAAGAGCGTCCCTTCTTAACAGACGTGGGTGGACGGCCACTACCCTCTGTCACCCCTTAACAGCAGTCGCCTCCGCAGCCACCTTGGACTTGATGGCTGCCTCCTTGGCCTTAGAAATAGCCGCCTGGGCCTCCTCATTTAACCGGATCAATGAAAGCAAAGAAGAGGGGGAACCAACATTGTGATCAAGATTAACACCAATATCGAAAAGAATATTCAAGAGATGGGAATCAGATAAAGAAGGCAACACCAAATGAACTGGAGAAGAAGGGTGAGGAGAATTATCAGAAGGACCATGGTACTTGGCCGCTGCCCGATGATCAGATCTTTCCTGGGTGGGGACCGCGTTGTTCTGACGACGCAGGCCCTTCCAGGCCATGGAAATGGGCGAGCAAATCGGAGCCACAGCAGAGCGGGCCGCCGGGGAGGAGGTATCCTCCCCCGCCCTCCCCGCTGCCGCCACCGCACCCAGGTCCTCATCCAAGCGATGACAGAAACCAGAAAGGATCGAGAAGAGGGGTCTAGAGGGGGGGGGTGATTAGACCCTCAACAAGCAAAAGTAACAGTATTTAAGTTCTTCAAGTTGAGGTGGAGTTTTACCACAAGTTTAAGCATTCACAATATATTTCAAGCAAGCATGACAAGAGTATGAGCAGCGGAAAGAGTAAAGCATGCAATTTGCAAGAAAGTAAAGGGATGGGATTGGAGTGTGCAAACGCAATGAAGACACAGAGATTTTTGGCGTGGTTCCGATAGGTGGTGCTATCGTACATCCACGTTGATGGAGACTTCAACCCACGAAGGGTAACGGTTGCGCGAGTCCACGGAGGGCTCCACCCATGAAGGGTCCACGAAGAAGCAACCTTGTCTATCCCACCATGGACATCGCCCACAAAGGACTTGCCTCACTCGGGTAGATCTTCACGAAGTAGGCGATCTCCTTGCCCTTACAAACTCCTTTGTTCAACTCCACAATCTTGTCGGAGGCTCCCAAGTGACACCTAACCAATCTAGGAGACACCACTCTCCAAAAGGTAATAAATGGTGTGTTGATGATGAACTCCTTGCTCTTGTGCTTCAAATGATAGTCTCCCCAACACTCAACTCTCTCTCACAGGTTTGGATATGGTGGAAAGATGATTTGAGTGGAAAGCAACTTGGGGAAGGCTAGAGATCAAGATTCTTGTGGTCGGATTGGAATGTCTTGGTCTCAACACATGAGTAGGTGATTCTCTCTCAGAAAATGAGTAGTGGAAGTGTAGGCACGTTCTGATGGCTCTCTTTTGAATAGAGAAGGGGGTGGAGGGGTATATATAGCCTCCACACAAAATCCAACCATTACACACATTTGACTCTACTCGGTCAGACTGAATGGAAGAACTTGGTGAGGCCGATTCAATTCAAAATGTGAACGTTAGGAATCTCGGTGGGACCGATATGATCAACTCGGTGGGACCGATGTGCTAGGGTTAGGGCAAAACCTCATCTCAGTGTGACCGATTGCATGAACTCAGTGAGACCGATTTCAGCAATGAGCAAACAGAGAGTTGGTCAGGCAAACTTGGTGTGACTGGTTGCACATTTCGGTGAGACTGAAATCATTGCAACAGGCAATAGAGAGTTTGCATTGCCATCTCGGTGACACCGAAATCCCTATCGGTGAGACCGAACTGATTAGGGTTTCTGGCAGTGGCTATTTCAAAGGAACTCGGTGGCGCCGAATAGATCAAATCGGTGGGGCCGAGTTTGACTTTAGGTTTAGGACATATTTGGAATTGAGAAAGTGGTTGAGGGCTTTGGAGCATATCACTAAGCACTTTGAGCAAGTAGACCATTAAGCAACACCTCATCCCCTTTTAATAGTATTGGCTTTTCCTATGGACTCAATGTGATCTTGGATCACTAAAATAGAAATGAAGAGTCTTGAGCTTGTGCCAATCTTTGTCCTTAGCATTTTGAAGGGGTTCCACATCCTCTTGTCCATGCCACGCCATTGTTGAACTTTCTGAAGTATACTAGATGAAAATATTAGTCCAACAAGAGATATGTTGACATTAATTACCAAAATCACCCAAGGAGCAGTTGTGCTTTCACAGGGAGCACTTGTGCTTTCAAAAACCCCATCCTTGCGCTTGCTTCCCAATGACACCCTGCTCTTAGCCGAAAACTTGCGGAGCGAAGATTTCTTCTTCTTCTTCTTCTTGCTGCTCTGGCTATGAGGTGAGGCCATAGCATCCCGAGGCACATCAACAATCCCGGACAAGGAAGGAGAGGCAGGGCACATAGCTTCATCGAGGATGTTGGAGCATGCCCCAGAGAAAGGCGTAGCCCCATCAAAACCAGATGCATCCTTGTGCTCCACATCACGGGACCCCTCCTTGGCCGCCCCACCACCATCAGAACCCGGAGGCCCGAAGTCAAATAAGCCCTGCGATTCCGAGCCCATGGCTTCCCATTCAGACATGGTGAAAGGATTGGCGTTGCTGCCGGTACCCGTCTCGCCCCCACCATCCGACGGTTCGGGTTAGACGGCTTAGGGGCTGGGGGGTGGGGGAGGAGCCCGCTGGGCCGCGGTGGCCTCAGTGCGCACACGGATGCAGTAGTCTTCAGAGATGGGGAAGACCAATCGAGCCATGGACACGAGCCGGATCCAAGCACCAAACCTTCATGCGAATCGCTCCAGGAGGGTCAAGGGACGTTTCATCAATAGCAACTGGCTTGCCAATGAGTTCGCCAAATACCATCAGGAAACGTACATTGCGGAGACCGGACATCACGTCCTCAAGGAGCACCCAGACATCAGAGAGAGAAGCCACCGCCTTGGAACCATCTACGGCAGCCTTGACAGAAACTATCACTTGGTTAAGAGGGGAGTAAAGCTTGAACATGATGCCATCATCTTAAGGCTCTCCTTGGAGGGGAAAGTGACAATGAATTCCTTATCCGAGATCTGATTTATCTGCCAATCCCACCCTTCGAGGCACCACTCCCTAAGCTCATCAGAAATCACTTGGCTGGACACAGGATTGGAGATAACAGAGATCACAGCCACATTGGATGACACCGGGCAACCACAGGCATACCGAGCTCCCCGTCAAGGGCAAAGAAGGAGCAACCCGGCAAATCCAAACCAAACTGCTTGAAGACAGGGAAAGGCGCATGGTTATCACACTCCATAGTGAGATGGCCCTCCGTGCGACAAATCAGATAGAAGGGCGAGAAAGTGCAGCGAGACTGAAAGTGACCCGACCGATGGCAAGCGAAGCATGTCAGGGTCACCGAACCAGAAGCCGAGCCACCACCAGAGGGTGGCCCGGCACCGCGGGAGGGGACAAAGCCCGGGGGAGCGGGGGAGGGGGAGGATGCCATCACCCACCCCTCCCGAAGAAGAACCCAAATCCTGGAGAGAGGTCTGACGAAACTTGGTGGGGAAGGATGCGTTGCCGAGGCCACCACCCCGCCCAGTACCAGCCCCGTGGCAACGGCCTACGAAGCCAGAGCCAGCGCCACCGCCGCGGCCCCTAGCCACCACCTGGACCACCGGACGACGAGGAGGATCAGGACGGGGAGGGGCCACCATGGCAGCCGAAGAGCCCGACGCCGTGGCTTCCTAGGGGTCCACATCAAATGCCTTGGCTGCCGCCTCCTCGTGCGCCCTCTCCTCGTGCTGCAGCCAGACAGGACCCGCCGCCCACGTCGCCCGATCCCTCTCCACCTGCTCTCGAGAAGCCCGCTCCACCTCCAACTTCTCACGCAACTCCGCCTCATAAGCCAGATCTGGGGAACGACCCGCCTCCACCGATCCCTCTCTGCCACGCTTGCTCCCCGACAACGCCTCTGAGGAGGAGGCCCTAGATTTATCCATGGCCACCGCCACCACAAAGGTGATCACGAGAGGGGGGAGGAGGAGCTCTCACTAGACAGTGGATGCGTAAAGGGTGGCGGCGCACGTCGGATTTGGAAGCCGGAAACCCTAGATCAGGGAAATATGGCCCCTTCCGGACCCATAAATATCCCAAACGGTGCGGGCCAACAGGCGGGCCCAAGATAGAATGGCCACCCGGAGAGGCAGGGCCAATGACGGTCGAGCCCAGCACCACAAGCCCAGGAACAACCAGAGGGGGAAATTCAGCCTCGGAAAGGCACACCTCTCTGGGCCTACAACCCGGCCCACCAACCAAATCAGACACGGCCAGATCCAGCCCACACCCAGACCTGCCCACCACCGTCGCACCTAGGGTTTGCCCCCCACCCAACCACGCCGCCCCATGCCCACCGGCAGCCACCACTGGCGACGAACCGGAGGCCAACACCACCTAAGACCAGCCCAGCCCCCGGACACGAGGAGGAGACCCCGCCTCCGCCACCGCGCACTGCCCAGAGAACACCGCCGGAGACTCAAGGCTGGAAATGCACAGCGAGGTGAGCGTGGGCACGCCCATCTTGCCAGATCCCCGCCCGCGGTGCTGCACCACCTGCCAGCCAGGCTCACCAGCCGGCACCCGCACCGCACGCCCACGCCCCCCCCCCCCCCGAAGAAAATTTCCGAACCTTGGTCCGTTGAAAGATGGGAGCAGCAGGGGAGTCAGGTGGGGGCCAAGCACCTCGTCATCCAATCCAGAATCGTCAGACTCCAAAGCCCAGAACTTGTTCCCCCTAGGGAGGCAGAAACGGGGAGAAGGAGGGGAAACCCTAGAGCCAATGGCCCATGGGGAAGGAGTGGACGGGAGCACAGATCTAGAGGACGAGAGGAAGGGGGAGGAAGTAGACCTGAGACCACCGCTCCCCGGCGAATCCAGCACGGTGAGGGAGGAGGAGGGAAGGGGAGTAGGGGGAGAGGAGAGGGAGAGGGAGAGAGTCGCCATCCATTCCCTTCAAAGAGGAGTTTAATGCTCTTAGTTCAGTGGACACATATCTCGGAGCCGCCAACCTTATGTCAACCAGCCTGCAGGTAAGTGATTGGTTTTGACAACCGAACACAAATCCTAACCCAGTAGCCCCCGAGCCTCAATTTGGTCGGGACGGCCAAGTTAAGGGTATGAATCTGCACATTGTTGTGACATGGTGCATTCCTCGAGGGAACAAAACAAAAAATTGTCCAAGGACCTTGAGTTAAACCGAACACAGTTGGTAGCTGTGAAGGCCGAACTGGAGGAGGTCAAAAAGTTCACCAAGGAGCACACAGTGAGCAAAAAGATTTAACACGCAGAATTGCTTGGGGCGCCTTTTCTAATGAAAGATTGCCTTATAGCAGCCGAGTCCATAAGTCAATAGTAGAAAGATCTGGACGCGGATAGAGAATATCAAAGGTATGCCGAATCGCAGCATGAAGCCGGCCGCCGGGTACTGACCCGAAGTCATGAGGAAAAGAACAATCTCAGGGCGGAAAACCAGCGACAGGCCAAAGAAATTGAGAGTTTAAAAACTCAACTGGCACAAGTCCACAAGGAGAACCAGAGATTGAAAGGTGGCATGTTCAGTGAGTGAAATTTTAACTTGTGATTCCGTAAAGTATGTGTATTATTCTAATGTAAGAGACATGCCACGTCTCTTGTTAGGTCTCCTGACCGGGCGCCCCGAGGAAGAGGCCAGCCCGTTCGGAGGGAACCTACGAAAGGAACTGTCAATCATGCACGAGCGAGCTCGGAAAGCTATGAAGAGCATGGTCAAGGCATTATGGCTGACCGAGACGCCACCAGAGGGGATGGCCGAGCCAGCTAGTCGATTTCAAGGAGCTCGGCTGGTGAAGACCCACTTTACCAAACTCGACCCAGAGCATTTGGTTCGAGTTGGGCTGGTAGGGCCGGAAGGGCAAGAAGTGCCACTTCATTTGGTGTATGACCAAGTGATGCCAGCCGCTCGGATCTCTCAAGAAGACTGCACCCTGGATACCATAATAGATAATCTTGACCAGCAACCGGGTGTTTGATTCTATGTATCTATGTACTTTACATCAAACATGCTCCATCCGTGTTGTAAACATTGTCTTAACCAGCCATCGGCCTCTACCTCCCCCACCATTGGTCGGGGAGTGTTTCATACTATGTGACCCGAGGTAACAAGAAATCACTTCGGAGAACCATGCAATCCGGCCATTTGGTGCGAACACCAGAAAGCGCACAAGGAGTTATGTTATATTACTATTTAACGTAAGAAACATCTTCCAAAGAAAATGGTTCCTCCATGGGTTCCTTTCTTCGGGTTGCTATATTAACATAGACGTTATAACCAGACACCCACAGTATGCAGGTGATGGTTACTTGGGGAAAATAACCCCCGGTTTTGGTGATGATCAACAATTATTTTCACTTCCCTCGTGGCCGACCAATTATATTCTTAAGAACGCTAGCTTTCGGCTTCACCCGTCTCAGGTACGTACCCGGGTGATCCAGTCGTAACAATCACACAGGTGCTCCCTTTACCCCCTAGCCGAACAATCAGGAACATAGAGGGTAAGCATAGGAGCAAGGCAACCTAGCTTGGCCAAATCTTGAGTCAAATTGATACTCCTGCGAGTACTTCATCAATTATGAAAGGCCCTCCAGTTTGGGTGAGAGTTTATTCTTCTGCTTCTCCAAGAGGCGTAAAACAAGTTCGCCCACATTGTATGCCTTCGCTCGAACTTCCCTACTCTAGTAGCGCCGGGCCTGCTGTTGATAAAAGGTAGAGCGGGCCCGAGCTATATCACGCTCTCCTTCTAGGGCATCCAGGGCGTCCTGCCGATCTAGCTCGGCCTCCTTTTCTTCGTACATGCGCATTCTAGGCGCGTCATGGATGAGGTCGCAAGGGAGGACTACTTCTGCCCCGTACACCATGAAAAACGGTGTGTATCCCGTTGATCGATTCGGGGTGGTGCGCAGGCCCCATAATATGGAGTCAAGCTCCTCCACCCAATGGCAGTCAGATTCTTTCAGGGAACGGACCAGCCGAGGTCTGATGCCGCTCATGATTAGACCATTGGCCCGTTCGACTTGTCCATTGGTCTATGTGTGATATACCGAGGTGTAATCAAGCTTGATGCCCATGTTAGCGCACCAGTCCTTTACCTCTCGGGCTGTGAAATTGGATCCATTGTCTGTTATTATACTGTGGGGGACATTGTAACGGTAGACCACGCCGGATATAAAGTCGATGACCGGTCCGGACTTAGCTGAAGTTACTGGTTTCGCCTCAATCCACTTGGTGAACTTGTCGACCATGACCAGTAGATATTAATTTTTCTTGGTCCCCCCCTTTAAGTGGTCCGACCATCTCTAGCCCCCAGACCGCGAAAGGCTAGGTGATCGGTATCGTCTGAAGAGCCGTTTGGGGCATGTGGCTTTGATTTGCAAAGAGCTGACAACCAACACAATGTTGGACGAGTGTGTGGGCGTCTGCGCGATCAGTGGGCCAAAAGAATCCGGCTCGAAAGGCCTTGCTTACCAGGGCCCGAGCTGCTGCGTGATGGACGCCCATGCCTGCGTGTATGTCGGCCAAGAGCTGCTTCCCTTCCTCTTCGGATATGCACCGTTGGAGGACTCCGGTGGTGCTTTTCTTGTATAGTTCACCCTCATGGACCTTGTAGGCCTTGGATCACCAAATTATGCATCTTGCCTCGGTCTGGTCATCGCGGAGTTCTTGGCGGAGAAGATAGGCGAGGAAGGGCTCGGTCCATGGCGCGATTACTGCCATGGCTTCGTGAGCCGAAGGCATTTCTTCGAGTGCCGAGACCCCGATAATTTCTTCGTCTGGTTCGATGATAGGGGGATGATCTGTTCTAGGACATTGGCCCCAGCGTCCTTGCCCTCGTCCTGCCACACCATGGATGGTTTGAAAAGCCGTTCAAAAAAGGTGTTCTTAGGGACGGGGTCGCGCTTGGCGCCCATGTGGGCGAGGACGTCAACAGCTTGATTATTGTCTTTGGAGACATGGTTGAACTCTAATCCTGTGAACCGGGCAGATATTTTGAGGACGGCATTTCGATATGCTGCCATCTTTGTGTCTTTAGCATCGAAATCGCCATTGACTTGAGAGATGGAGAGGTTAAAGTCTCCCCATACCTCGAGCCGTTGTACGCCCATTGACGTTGCCATCCGAAGTCCATGCAACAGAGCCTCGTATTCAGTTGCATTGTTGGAATCGGTGTACATGATCTACAGTATGTACCGGATATTATCGCCAGTGGGAGATGTAAGGATCACTCCAGCCCCCAGTCTGGCAAGCATCTTGGAGCCATTGAAGTACATCATCCAATGTGAGTTTGTACTGTATTCTCTGGGGAGCTCAGCTTCCGTCCATTCGGCGAGAAAATCAGCCAACACCTGATATTTAATAGCTCGGCGTGGTTTGTACACAATTTTGAAAAGGAGGAGCTCAATGGCCCATTTGGCAATGCAGCCAGTGGCATCCCTGTTGTTAATTATGTCGTTCAATGGTACTTTGGATGCCACCGTAACCAAACACTCTTGAAAGTAGTGTCGGAGCTTTCGGGATGCCATAAAAACTGTGTAAGCTATCTTCTGGTAATGCGGATACCAAGATTTGCACGGGGTGAGCACTTCTGATATGTAGTAGACTGGCTTCTGCACCCGGAACTTGTGACCCTCTGCTTCTCGTTCTACGACGAGAACCCCACTCACCACTTGATTTGTGGCCGAGATGTACAACAGCACTGGTTCACCTATGCCGGGTGCTGCTAGTATGGGATTGCCGACCAATAATGTTTTAATTTCCTCAAATGCGGTCGTTACTTCCTCAGTCCACTCGAAGTTTCTGGTCCATTTGAGCAGTCTGTAGAGCGGCAGTGCCTTTTCACCAAGGCGGGAGATAAAGCGGCTTAAAGCCTCCAAGCATCCCGACAGTTTTAGGGACCGCTAGTTGGGATAGGGCTCGGATTTTAGTCGGCTTGGCCTCGATTCCTCTATGGGATACAATAAATCCGAGCAGTTTACCAGCGGGAACTCCGAAGACACATTAGTCCGGATTGAGCCGTATATAATAAGCCCGCAGATTATCAAAGGTTTGGCGGAGGTCATCCACCAGCTAACTAATGTGTTTGGTCTTGATGACCACGTCGTCCATGTATGCCTCGACCGTCTTGTCAATTTGATTTTCTAGGCATGTCTGAATCATGTGCTGGTATGTGGCGCTTGCATTTTTTAACCGAAAGGGCATTGTGTTGAAGCAGAATGGCCCATAGGGGGTGATGAAGGCGGCTGCGGCTTGGTCAGACTCCTTCATTTTTATTTGATGGTATCCGGAGTAGGCATTGAGGAAGCACACTGAGTCATGTCCGGCGGTGGCGTCGATGATCTGGTCTATGCGAGGTAAGGGAAAGGGATCCTCAGGGCAGGCTTTATTTAGGTCTTTTAAATCGATGTACAGCTGCCATGATTTGTCTTTCTTGGGCACCATGACCAGATTTTCCAACCACTCGGTGTGTTTGATTTCTCGGATGAATCCGGCTTCGAGTAGTTTTGCTAGTTCTTCACCCATAGCTTGACGCTTGGGTTCAGAAAATCGGCGTAGCGCCTGTTTGACTGGCTTGACGCCTTTGATTATGTTGAGGCTATGCTCCGCTAGTCTTCGTGGGATTCCTGGCATATCTGAGGGGTGCCAGCAAATATGTCCTAGTTTTCGCGCAAGAATGTGCGCAGTGCTTCATCAATCGTGGGGTCCAGCTGAGCTCCAATGGACGCTGTTTTGTTTGGGTCCGTTGGATGCACCTGAAACTTGACGATTTCATCTACTGGTTTGAAGGATGTGAATTTGGGCCTCTTATTGACGATTACATCATCCCTATCTACCATTGAGCGGAGTGTGGTTAATTCCTCGGTTGCGAGAGCCTCGGACAGTGCCTCGAGGACGAGCAATGTTGTTTTGTTTTTAGCCCAGAGACCTCTATCCGGATCACTTATAATTGTGATCACGCCATTAGGCCCTGGCATTTTGAGCTTCATATACCGTAATGTGGTATAGCCTGAAATCTTGTGAATGCATCACGCCCCAATAGGGCGTGATAACCGCTATGAAAGGGCACAATGTGGAAGAGAAGTTCTTCGGATCTGTAGTTCTCAGGAGTGCCGAATACTACATTGAGAGTAACTCGTCCAGTGCAACATGCCTCTTTTCTAGGGATGAGCCCTCGAAAGGTGGTGTGGCTTTGTTCGACGCGAGACCTGTCGAATTGCATTTTGTCCAGGGTATCCTCATAAATGAGGTTTAAACCGCTACCGCCGTCCATTAACACCTTGTGGAGTCTGGAGCCGTCTACTATGGGATCAAGGACTAGGGTGGCAGGTGCTCGGATGGGGCGGGCCCTTGGCTTATCTGCTTCATCAAAGGTGATTGGTGTGTCCATCCATGAATTTGTTACTGCCACCTGGTGAATTTGACCGAGCTCTCGAAGGGCTCTTTTCCTCTAATTTTGTGAGGAAAACGTCTCATAGATTGTCAGGATCTCAATGTCGTTGTCCGGGGTTGTTGCTGAGTGTCTGCTTCAGGGCAAGGCTCCGAGGATAGTCTCCCCACTCTTTGCGACTTGCCTAACCACCCAGCAGGCTAGAAGGCTGTGGGTTGGGTTTGTATTTAGCAGGACCGAGTGTATGGGGCATGGTTTGTCTAGTAACTCGTCGAGGACTGTTCTGGATCCTGTGAAAGGCTTCTTCTTTTTCTTGATCGGCTTGTATTTGGCTGATCATCACGGGGGTACGTGCTTCGTCCGAGCTTTTCTAGGTTCCTCGGCATGGTTTAACTCCGTATGCATCTGCTGTGTCTGCGAGGTGCTTTCCATGGCGCAGTATTTGTGTACTAGATCCGATAGCTCGGTGAAGTTTTGAATGTGGCAGTGGGCGGGGGCATTTAGGATTCCTTCATCGCGGCAGTTATGCCGGAAGGTCGCTATGATTTCTTCGCCGCTGCAGTCCACTAACTTTTTTTTGATAAGGAGGAATCTAGCCCAGAAGTGGTGAGCCGTCTCCCCTGGCTGTTCTTTGACGTACATTAGGTCCCATATGTCGGGCTTCCCTGAATTACTTGGAGAGTACTCGACGTGGGAGATGGGCGGGAAAAAACTTTGTATCCCAATAGGATGCGGATCGGGGTTTTGGCGGCGGTATCCTGTGCCATCATGGAATCCGGCGCGCCAGGTTCGGGATCCGGATTATCGACCGGACACTGCTGCACGGACTCCGGATCATGTGTTGAATCGGAGTTTGATCGTGAACTCTTTCTGGGGGAGAGGTCGGATTCTGAACTAGAGGAAGGATCCTGGTGATCGGAAACCCGAACATAATCCGTTCTCAACTCCGGTAGTTGTAAGGGAGAGCCTTCGATCGACTCCTCGATGGTGGCGACTAGGTGTGTGATGGGTGGAACATAAATTTCCCTATTGTCGGGTTTAAGCCCGATCTGATCATAGACCGAGGGTTGGCCGTGGGACATCCCCATGGCTTGGTGATACGCCTCCAACATATCTATAATTTTTTATTGTTCCATGCTATTATATTACCTGTTTTGGATGTTCTATATGCATTAATATGCTATTTTATATTATCTTTGGGACTAACCTATTAACCTAGAGCCCAGTGCCAGTTTTTGTTTCTTTCCTTGTTTTTGACTTTGATAGAAAAGGAATATCAAACGGAGTCCAAATGGAATAAAACTTTACGATGATTTTTCTTGGACCAGAAGACACCTACGTGACTTGGATAGAGGGCCAGAAGAGTCCCGAGGAGGCCACAAGCCTCTAGGGCGCGCCCTAGGGGGGCGCCCTGTGGGCTTGTGGGCCCCTCAAGTATCCTCCAACCCTAATTCCACCTCTATATATTCTCAAATATTCCCCAAGCATCAGAAGCGTCCACCAAAATACTTTTCTGCCGCCGCAAGCCTCTGTTCCCGTGAGATCCCATTTTGGGGCCTTTTTCGGCACCCTGCCGGACGGGGATTCGATCACGGAGGGCCTCTACATCAACCTTGCTGCCCTTCCGATGATGCGTGAGTAGTTTACCATAGACCTACGGGTCCATAGCTAGTACTTAGATAGCTTCTTCTCTCTCTTTGATCTTCAATACCATGTTCTCCTTGATGTTCTTGGAGTTCTATCCGAAGTAATCTTATTTTGTGGTGTGTTTGTTGAGATTCGATGAATTGTGGATTTATGATCAGATTATCTATGAATATTATTTGAGTCTTCTCTGAACTCTTTTATGCATGATTAAGATATCTTTGTATTTCTCTTCGAACTATCGGTTTGGTTTGGCCAACTAGATTGGTTTTTCTTGCAATGGGAGAGGTGGTTAGTTTTGGGTTCAATCTTGCGGTGTCCTCACCCAGTGACAGAAGGGGTAGCGAGGCACGTATTGTATTGTTGCCATCAAGGATAAAAAGATGGGGTTTATGTCATATTGCTTGAGTTTATCCCTCTACATCATGTCATCTTACTTAAAGCATTGCTCTATTCTTATGAACTTAATACTCTAGATTCAGGCAGGAGTCGGTCGATGTGTGGAGTAATAGTAGTAGATGCAGAATCGTTTCAGTCTACTTGTCACGGACATGATGCCTATATTTATGATCATTACCTTAGATATCATCATAACTATGCACTTTTCTATCAATTGCTCAACGGTAATTTGTTCACCCACAGTATGTTTTCTTTCACTAGAGAAGCCTCTAGTGAAACCTATGCCCCCCGGGTCTATTTTCCATCATATATTTTCAGATCTATAAACCAAAAAACCCAAAAATACCTTGCTGCAATTTATTTATATTTACTTTTGTTTGCTCTTTTATTTATCTTTTATACCCATCTCTATTAGATCTCACTCTTGTTCGTGACCGTGAAGGGATTGACAACCCCTTTTTCGCGTTGTGTGCAAGTGTTTGTTAGTTTGTGCAGGTGCATAGATTGGAGACTTGCTTGTGCCTCCTACTGGATTGATACCTTGGTTCTTAACCGGGGGAAATACTTATCTCTACTTTTGCTGCATCACCCTTTCCTCTTCAAGGGAAAAATCAACGCAAGCTCAAGAAGTAACGTGAAGAATTTTTGGCGCCATTGCCGGGGAGGTTCTACATCAAGCCTACCAAGTACCAATCATAAACTCTCATCTCTTGCACTTACTTTATTTTCCATTTGCCTCTCGTTTTCCTCTCCCCCACTTCTAAAACGTTTTCAAAAAAACATAAAAATATTTGGCTTTTTATTCACCCTTCTTTCGTTCGTCTTTTCGTTTGCCTTTATGTCTTACATGGTTTGTTTGCTTATTCGCTTGGTATAATTGTGTGTTTATTGAAAATCAGGAAGCAAAAAGTTTATGGATCCTCATCCACTTGCTAACTTTTTAAAGGATCCAATTATGATGAACCAATTGCTAGTGAGTTGAGTGCACTAGATTATCTTTATGGAGTTTTGCTTCAAATTCGTGAATCTGAAAATTATGATGAAGTGCTAAAAGAAGAAATTTATAAACTGATTCACAATAGCTCCTTGAAAGAAAAGCATGATTGCAATGATGTTATTATAAATTCTATTAATGTCAATTGTGCTAATAATATTCAAAAACCCAAGCTTGGGGATGCTAGTTTTGCTATGTCTACTACTAGTTTTGCTATGACTGAAACGATTCTGCATCTACTACTATTACTCCACACATCGACCGCTATCCAGCATGCATCTAGAGTATTAAGTTCATAAGAACGGAGTAACGCCTTAAGTAAGATGACATGATGTAGAGGGATAAACTCAAGCAATATGACATAAACCCCATCTTTTTATCCTTGATGGTAACAATACAATACGTGCCTTGCTACCCCTTCTGTCACTGGGTGAGGACACCGCAAGATTGAACCCAAAACTAAGCACCTGTCCCATTGCAAGAAAAACCAATCTAGTTGGCCAAACCAAACCGATAGTTCGAAGAGAAATACAAAGATATCTTAATCATGCATAAAAGAGTTCAGGGAAGACTCAAATAATAGTCATAGATAATCTAATCATAAATCCACAATTCATCGGATCTGAACAAACACACCGCAAAAAGTATTACATCGAATAGATCTCCAAGAACATCGAGGAGAACATTGTATTGAAGATCAAAGAGAGAGAAGAAGCCATCTAGCTACTAGCTATGGACACGTAGGTCTATGGTAAACTACTCACACATCATCGGAAGGGTAGCAAGGTTGATGTAGAGGCCGTCCGTGATCGAATCCCTCTCCGACAGATCGCCAGAAAAGGCCCCAAGATGGGATCCCACGGGAACAGAGGCTTGTGGTGGCGGAAAAGTATTTTGGTGGACGCTTCTGGTGGTTTGGAATTATTTGGGAATTTATAGTGCAAAGATTAGGGTTGGGGGACTCCTGAGGGGTCCACAAGCCAGGGGGCGCGCCCTGAGGGCTTGTGGGCTCCTCGGGACTCCTCTGGCCCCCTCTCCAAGTCCTCTGGGTGTCTTCTGGCCCAAGAAAAATCATCGCGAAAGTTCTATTCCATTTGGACTCCGTTTGGTATTCCTTTTCTGTAAAACTCAAAACAAGGAAAAAAACAAAAAATGGCACTGGGCTCTAGGTTAATAGGTTAGTCCCAAAAATAATATAAAATAGCATATTAATGCATATAAAACATCCAAAACAGATAATATAATAGCATGGAACAATAAAAAATTATAGATACGTTGGAGACGTATCAAGCATCCCCAAGCTTAATTCCTACTCGTCCTCAAGTAGGTAAATGATAAAAACAGAATTTTTGATATGGAATGCTACCTAACATATTTATAAATGTAATCTTCTTTATTGTGGCATGAATATTCAGATCCATAAGATTCAAAACAAAAGTTTAATATTGACATAAAAACAATAATACTTCAAGCATACTAATAAAGCAATCATGTCTTCTCAAAATAACATGGCCAAAGAAAGTTATCCCTACAAAATCATATAGTATGGCTATGCTCCATCTTCATCACACAAAGTATTTCATCATGCACAACCCCGATGACAAGCCAAGCAATTTTTTCATACTTTTGGTGTTCTCAAACTTTTTCAACTTTCATGCAATACATGAGCGTGAGCCATGGATATAGCACTCTAGGTGGAATAGAATATGGTGGTTGTGGAGAAGACAAAAAGAAGGAGAAAGTCTCACATCAACTAGGCAAATTAATAGGCTATGGAGATGCCCATCAATTGATATCGATGCAAGTGAGTGGGATTTCCATGCAACAGATGCACTAGAGCTATAAGTATGAAAGCTCGAAAAGAAACTAAGTGGGTGTGCATCCAACTTGCTTGCTCACGAAGACCTAGGGCAATTTGAGGAAGCCCATCATTGGAATATACAAGCCAAGTTCTATAATGAAAAATTCCCACTAGTATATGAAAATGACAAAATAGGAGACTCTCTATCATGAAGATCATGGTGCTACTTTGAAGCACAAGTGTGGAAAAAGGATAGTAACATTGTCCCTTCTCTCTTTTCTCTCATCTTTTTTCTTTTCTCACTCTCTCTCTTTTTTGTTTGGGCTTCTTTGGCCTCTTTTATTTTTTATAAAGTCCGGAGACTCATCCCAACTTGTGAGGGAATCATAGCTTCCATCATCCTTTCCTCACATGGGACAATGCTCTAATAATGATGATCATCACACTTTTATTTACTTACAACTCAAGAATTACAACTCGATACTAGAACAAGATATGACTCTATATGAATGCCTCCGGCGGTGTACCGGGATGTGCTATGATCAAGAGTGACATGTATAAAAAATATGAACGGTGGCCTTGCCACAAACACTATGCCAACTACATGATCATGCAAAGCAATATGACAATGATGGTGCGTGTCATACTAAAATGGAATGGTGGAATTTGCATGGCAATATATCTCGGAATGGCTATGGAAATGCCATAATAGGTAGGTATGGTGGCTGTTTTGAGGAAAGGTATATGGTGGGTTTAATGCACCGGCGAAAGTTGCGCGGTACTAGAGAGGCTAGCAATGGTGGAAGGGTGAGAGTGTGTATAATCCATGGACTCAACATTAGTCATAAAGAACTCACATACTTATTGCAAAAAATTATTAGCCATCGAAACAAAGTACTACTCGCATGCTCCTAGGGGGATAGATTGGTAGGAAAAGACCATTGCTCGTCGCCGACCACCACTCATAAGGAAGACAATCAAAAAATAAATCATGCTCTGACTTCATCACATAACGGTTCACCATATGTGCATGCTACGGGAATCACAAACTTTAACACAAGTATTTCTACCAATCCACAATTACTCACTAGCATGACTCTAATATCACCATCTTTATATTTCAAAACAAATGTAAGGAATCAAACTTCTCATCTATTCAATGCTCTTTATATGATATTTTTCTATTATATCCCTCTTGGATGCCCATCATATTAGGACTAATTTCATAACCTAAGCAAATTACCATGCTATTTAAGACTCGCAAAATAATATAAGTGAAGCTTGACAGTTCATCAATTTCTATAAAATAAAGCCACCACCGTGCTCTAAAAAGATATAAGTGAAGCACTAGAGCGAACTGCCTAGCTCAAAAGATATAAGTGAAGCACATAGAGCAAACTGCCTAGCTCAAAAGATATAAGTGAAGCACACAGAGTATTCTCATAAATTCATGTTTAATGTGTGTCCCTCTCAAAAGGTGTGTACATCAAGGATGATTGTGGCAAACTAAAAAGCAAAGACTCATATCATATAAGACGCTCCAAGCAAAACACATATCATGTGTTGAATAACAGGAAATCTAGGGGATCATCCTCCCAAGAAAAAACAGAATGTGAATAGAAAGATTTCCTAGCTTCTCTCATGCAATGAGTAAAGGATACTGAGCCAACCCTTTGAGCTAACAGAAAGCATTCTGCCAGTAGTGAAGAGTAGGGACTTAATATTTCTAATTCCCAATTGCAGGCCTTAAGTACCTCTAGACAATCAGATTCAAAAATGATTTGGGAACAACCAAGTTGATCCGCTAGCATCATCCCATTCTTTAGCGCCAAACATTCTGCTGTAGGGGCATCTAGCACATGATCAAACAGAGCACGCATTTAGACGAGCCTGCCAAAGCTTCTCCTTGATGATTGCGAAGGATCACCGATGTAGCTTCAGGGCCAGTTCTTTTGGGTAATTCTCCGAGAATCGCCCCCCTCATCAACACACAGAGCACGCATCAACGTTCATCTTGTATACATTTAAACCAGGCTTCAACCACTTCTCATCTCTGGAATGTAAGCCGTCGAGCATACGAGCCGAGTTTGTTGTAATGGCATGTATAGCTCAGGCTGTTCTCGCTGGCCTAGCAATGCCTTGCCCTTTCATAGCTTCCCTTCTTTGCCATCGAATATACCAAGCTCCCACTATAATTGCAACCTTGGTGTTTGCTTGTGTTGGTCTCTTAGTAAATATTCGAAAACCACACTCCCTAATCTATCAATCGCCTGGGTCTGATCAATCACCTCAGTCGGACCAAGGGCTCCCCATACTTCCTTAGACTGATCACAGTGGGAGTAACTTCAAGAGTAATATCGGGTCCAACTCAACAAATTTGCCTATGTGGCAATGAGTTAATGAGGAGAGAGGTAAATTGAGTTACTTACTCATTCTATCAATAGCATCACACATACCAAGACAAAGTGAGTCTACAACCTAATAAATAAAGCTTTGCATGACACTACACATATGTTACTACCCATTATGGAGGTAGTAACATAGTCTAAGATAGCGTGTATGTTACTGGTGTAAGTGACTCTCCACTGTGACTAGTCTTAGACCTCTCACAAGTGAACATGAGGTGGCGGGCATCCTCAGCCCCACCCTTGCAAGCCGGGCAATTGGCTAGAAACAGGAATATGGCGGTTTGCAAGAACCGGCATGCCACGAATAATCCCATGGGGTGCCTTCCAACCAAAAATCTTAATTTTACTAGGCACTTTAAGTTTCCAGATAATATCCCAAACTGGGTTGCTAGATGAAGGTCCCTCATCGTCCCTTTTAATCATGCCGCCAAACTGATGGGTCCATTCTGTATAATAAGCCGATCGACCGAAAAAGTGAACGCTTTCGTTTTATGCCAGGCAACAAAGTCCTCTGTCAACAGTGAACTCAATGGGATTCTTAGGATTCTTTCTACATCCACAGAGATAAAATTATCCTTTATGATTTCTTCATCCCAATTTCTAGTCACGGGATTAATAAGATCCTCTACTGTTTGCAATAAGCATTAACCTCTTCCTATTATTACTTTTCTTGAGGGGCTAGTCGGCACCTAGTGATCTGCCCAAATGTTGATTTTATTACCATTTCTTACTCTTTGAAAGTGCTAGTTATCGACTAGAGGGGGGGTGAATAGGCGATTTTTATGAAAGTCTTCAAAACACGAGGTCTTTGAAGACAGACAATCAAATGGAACCTATATGATATGCAGCGGAAGATAAACTACTCTAGACAGACCATAGTCAAGTAAGCATTGTAATGGAAGCACGAGGACTAATAGCAGCTAGGTAGTACATATCGGAATGGAAGACAGTATGAAGCCAAACAGGTAATAGTCTTCGCACAGTGAAGTCAAACAGACCAGGCAAACAAGCAATGACTTCACGAAGACAAACTGAAATGTAAAGGAGGTGGGGGATAGAACCAGTATCTTGGTGAAGACAAGGATTTGGTAGACCAGTTCCAGTTGTTGTGATAACTGTACGTCTGGTTAGGGAGGCTGAGATTGAACTCAGAAGACCACGTCTTCACCTTATTCCCCTTGAGCTAAGGACACCCAGACCTCACCCAATCACTCTGGTAAGTCTTCAAGGTAGACTTCCAAACCTTCACAGACTCCGTTCACCGGCGGTCCACAATGACTCTTGGATCCTCAGAACAAGACGCCTAACCGGCTGGAGGATACACAGTCCTCAAGTGTAACAAGTCACGCGGACAGAAAGACTTCAGTGATGCCTAACACTCTTTGGCTCTGGGTGTTTTGGGCTTTGTCCTCGCAAGGATCTCTCTCTCTCTCTCAAGGGCTTCGGAGGTGGGTTGCTCCCAAACGACAAAAGCCGTGCACTAACTTTGAGCAGCCATCAATTTATGGTGGAGGGGGTGGGCTATTTATAGCCAGCAGGCAACCCGACATGATATGTCCGAAATGACCCTGGGTCACTAAGGAACCGACACGTGTCCAACGGTCGGATTTCAAACACACGCGACAGCATGGCTTGGGCTACAAGCAAAGCTGACTCATCCAACTTTGGATAAGATTTTCTCTCATTGTCTTCGCTCGAAGACATAGGATTTTGGTTGAGCATCACGTAAGTCTTCTGACTTTGTTCACTTGGACCCCACTTAATAGTACGGTGGTTACTATGACTCAAGAAAGAAGAAAATGAAACTACGAAAGAAACTATGTCTTCGCACTCCATAGTCTTCAAGTGAATGTCTTCACACGTCATTATCGTCGACATGAATGTCTTCACGAACCACCATTGTCTTCAATGTCTTCATACATTTTTAGGGGTCATCTCTTGTAGGAAAACCGAATCAATGCGGGACTTCTACCTGTGTTATCCTGCAATTCTCACAAACACATTAGTCCCTCAACCACGTTTGTCGTCAATACTCCAAAACCAACTAGGGGTGGCACTAGATGCACTTACAACCTCCCCCTTTTTGGTGATTGATGGCAAACTGGTTGAAGTTTTCAACGAGGATAAAAATATGTGTAAGTTAAAGAACGTGGTCATTGGCTTCATGAAGTTGAAAGGGCTCCCCCTGAAGATGTGCATATAAGTAATTTGCCTTTGAATGCAAATGCACATGGCAGGTTCTGCTTTGTGGAGATCTTCTTCAACTCATGAAGACAATTCATCAGCATATAAAAATGTAGTGAAGTTAATGACATGCACAATGAGAAATGGGCGTCTACAGTATGAGGAATTTATCATCGCAATAAAAGGTAGCATCAAAAGTAGCAGACGACCATCAAGGTTTAAGGGTTACAACTCAAAACCAACAGTTCAAGAACAAGAGTTGTAAAACTTCGCAAAAATAAGCACCCGACCCATATAGACCCGCTTGAAGACTGTCAACTCATAAGCTTCTCCCCCTTTTGTCAGGAATGACCAAAAATGAGTGAAGACATAGAGTGTCTAAGCATTCCCAGGCGGTGTTGGTGTAGATGTTGGGGCAGCAGGGTCGACGGTGGAGTTGGGCGATGCATAGGGGCCTGATGCAGAATCGTGATGCAGTGAAGCCATAGCTGGTGAAGTGGCGTCGTCCTCTTCATCAATGACTCGCGCAACAATAGTTGGAGCCAAAGATGAATACTCGGAATCTTCAATGGAAGGAGTTGGACGCCAACTTGCTCACTGTGGAGGCCTAGAGTCAAACTTGAAGCGTTCAGTGAAGCCATCTGCTCGTAGATCGTCTTCAGAATAGAGCATTGTGAGGCTCTTCCAGGCACGCCGACAGGCTTCATGAGCAACAAAGGAGTTCTTGGTAGCAAGGTTGCGAATGCGATTGACATCAACTAGGAGACTTTGCATCTGGCGCTTCATCCAGTCATGATGCCTATCCTGTTTTTGATGAAGTGACACAAGAAGCTCTCTGTCATTCAGTACACGAGCACGCTTCTGAGGCCTTTCGGCTACTGTGCTGGCTGGTGCATTAGTGTTGGCACGATGCGGCAGCCTGAGCTGACCGACAAGAAGACCAGCAACAGTAGTGGTTGGGTTCGGCACATGAATACCTTCAAGAGGTTGAGTGAAGCTTTGGAAGGCAGCATTGTCTTCGCGAATTGGTGCCTTGGCTGGTTCAGGATATATGGCTTCATGAGACATATCCACTTCTGGCAGAAAGACGACATGGTTGCGCGCTGAAGCTTGATAATTAATAGTTGAGTGAAGCTTAATCAGCCGCATGACCCATGGAGAAGAGAATTTGAGTCCGAACAGGTCAATGCCAGAAGCAGCCAACTGACGGATGAAGAAGTCTTGAGTATTGAACCTGATGCCATTGATGATATAAAATACCAAGTCTTCATAGTGCCTTCAAGCTTGGCGGGAGGAGAATGCCCCTTAATTGGCCATAGAGTATGCCTCGGTATATGATAGATAGTGCAGGGCAGGTACTCGAGGTCATTGACAAGAAATTCCTTGGGGTATTCAACATCAACAGGCAAAGGCTTCATCATACTGAGCATCTGGCTCATGTTGGGCTCAGGCTTCTGAAAGATGCTCTGCAATTCTTGTTCATAACACTGACAACCTGGCTCATAGAGATCGCCAGGAGTGGGCAGGGAAGTTAGCTCAATGATGTCTTGAGCTTTGACTTCGTGATGTACATCGCCTGTCATCCACTCAAGGACCCATGTCTTCGGATCCCTGTTGTAGCCTGATATATGTAGAGTGGCATAGAATTGCAGCAAGAGTTCTTCATTCCAGTGCTCCTTGTCGACGACAAATGGGAGCAAGACAACTTCTCGAAAGTAGTCAAGAGCTTCCTCAAGGCAGGGAGTCCAGCAATGGCATCGCAGCACAGGCGCTTGTGGGGGAAGATCCTGTCCTGGTTGTACAAGATGCATGAGTAATAGCTTCGTTGATGGTGGCTCCAGAACCTGTCAGAGGAGATCTTTGGCTTCTTGTATGGATTCTTGGCCTTGTCGAAGAATGTGTTGTGCTCTCTGAAGCTAAGCACACTGAATGAGCCTTGAGTGGTAATAGCACTGGGAAGTCTTGGCAACCTGGGCTTTGGCTTCTGTGTCTGAGGCCTTTGCTCAACATGGTAATCATATTGGGGACCATGAGCAACTAGTGGCGTCATGATTGGCCACTTGATGCTGATTAGCTCACCCTCACGATTGAAGGCCCTTGCCATTGTGTGTGGAACTGGTGGAGCAGCAGCAACATCCGAGGAGGATGGCTGAGGATCTTTGGTGGCATCATGGGCTTCAGTCTAAGGAGTGGCTGCAGGTGGTGTATTGACTTCAGCCATGACAACGTCATTGGCTTTAGTAGTAGGGTCAGCAGCATCAACAGTTGTGAGGGTTTCAGTGGTTTCAATAGCTGGTGGGTCAGGCACAATCACATCTTCATCCTATCTTGTTTCAACGGTAGGGGGAATAACTTCAGACTCTTCTTCTTTGTCATCGGCTGATGCAGCCAGAATATCTTCAGCCTCTTTGGCTTCAGACTCTTGAGCAGTGACTGAAGTGATGGCTTCAGGGAACACTTGACGTGCTACTGAGCTTGTGGCGTGCACATCCTCTTCAGGATTGCTCGACATGGAGACCGTGGGCCTAGGGCCTCTGCGAAGCCTTCGGAAAGATGGCGACGCCTGTGGTGAGGGAGTGGTCTTCTCCATGTCTTCAGGGGTGTCTGGCGGAGTCCCAATCACAGGAGTGGTGACTTGAGCTGGTGGGGTGCAAGGAATAACTTCATGCAGTGGGGAATTGGGGTGTTGCTATTCCCAGAATTCATCATGTGCGATTGGCGTCGTGGGACCGCCAATGCTAATCTGCTCATGCTCGTGGGAGCAGGCGATGATACCGGCTTAGGCATGATCTGGGAGAACTGAGGAAGGACGTCATCATCAACTACATTGTCTTCACGACCAATGTCTTCAGCTGCGATGGTGTCGGTAGCTGGAATATCTTCAGACACATGAGCCTCTATGGTAGCAGGCTCATGGACTACTAGGCGGCGCTCGCAGTTGGAGGAGGCAGGCAAGGCAACAGAGATGGGTTCAACAAACAGCGGCTCTGGTGGTGCAGTTTGGCCCTTCCTTGAAGACTTTGAAGGCTTAGTCTTTAGCTTCTTCTTGGAGGGAGGAGCATCAGAGGCTTCATGATGCTTTTGCTTCTTGGCCTCAGCCTCAGTCTTCTTTGTCTTCTTCTTTTCAGAAGCAGCTGATGGGACCTTTGGCTTCGAGCTAGTCATACTGGCAGGGAAGACAATGCTTGGTCTTTCCTGCCTTGGAGCTTCGGTTTCAGCTTCAGCGGGCTGCTTCTTCTTGGCGGCCAATCGGGGGTCAATTCCAGGATGCCCAAGGGCCTTTCTCTTCACAGCTTCATTGTGAGCCTGTACACACTTCTCTGCATAGTACTTCATGCGCTCCCTAGAGCCTTTGGCTTCAGTGCGACACTTGTGGAATTCATCCTTGAGATCTGCCATCATCTTCTTGAAGTTTTGAACATCAGAGACACTAAGCTTGGCCATGTGCTTCTTGAATTAAGCTTTCTCATGGTCTATTTTGTTCTTCAGTTCAACAATCTTTTGAGCAATAGCAAGCTCTTTAGCTATGCAGCCCTGGAATGTGACGCTGATGTCAATTGGCAGCTGCAGATCATCAATGGTGAGAGTAGAGTCTTTGAACCATTCATGGATGAAGTTGTTGAGTATGTCAGCATCAAAGAGTGGCAAATCTTTGAAGATCTCAGCCTTCTGCTTGCTCTTGATCAGCATCTCCAGAGCATCATCAGCCAGATCTTCATCACTGGACAGATCAATAACATCCTCTTCATTGCGCAGGATGCTTGCTGGAGTGAGACCTTGCCCAGAAATCTTCTTGGGCTTCTTGGACTTCTTGGAGATGCGAGACAAGTCTTCAGACTGCACACTGGATTCAGGTGGTGCAGATTGCAATGGCTTCACACTTGAAGCTTTTGGTGCAGCAGATGGCTTTGAAGCCTTTGCTTTCTTCTTTGGCTTCGGGGGCTCTAGAACTTCAGCATGTTCCTCTTCCTCAGCAGCTTCTTCAACAGTGGCCCTTTGAGCGGCACAATGTGCCAAGTATGAATCGAAATCCTCAAAGGGGCCAATGAGGTTTGGCTTAGCTTCATGACTGCCATCAGGCCTTGGAGCAGCTGGACCAGGGTTGAAGTCAATCCCAAGGTCCTTCTTGTTTTGAGCTGCTGAAGCCTTTACAAACTGGAAATTTGCTTCAAACAGTTCATCTTCGCGACACCATCGGAGACCGGATGGGTCGGCATTTTCAGGCATTGGTCCTCTGACCATGCAAGGATAGAAGCCTTTTGCAATGGCTTCAGCTTTGGTCTTGGGAATAAGCTTCTTGTATACAATATCGACCCATGGTGGCCTCACAGCATTCTTCTTTGCATACTCTGGTGTGACAAAATGATACTAAAACCATTCCTCTGCCCAATGTCTGCAAATCCATTGGACTCTGGATTTGCACTGAGTGTAGGTTTCATCTGGATCAGACTTGTATAGTTCATAGAGGTCTGGGGGCAAGTCCAAAGCAGTGTTGTCATGGTGCTACCTGCCACCCTTCTTTGCAGATTTGCCAGATGCCATTGACTTCAGACTGAATGGCTTCACAACTGTGTTTGGCTTCAGTCGGCTGGTCAGACAGGAGCTGGCTTCACGTGATTCAATGTGATGCTGTAAGAACTCTGCAAATGAATGCAGACTATGAGAACCAAGGGATTCTCCCACAGACATGTACCTATGACAGCATTAGAGATGCGAGGGAAGGGGAAGAGGTCATATGCATTCTCAGAAGATTTTGAAGATAAATTAGTTTGAAGACAATGACCTCATGGCGCGAAGACATTCACTTATAGATGTAAGTTGGTTCCAGATTTGTACGAATCCAAGAATAAGCATAAGTGAGGAATCAAACTAGATGCGAAGCGTACATAAGTGAAAGTACTTTGTAGATTATGAGATTCAGAATAGACAAGATCCAGATTTGGAAGTGTAAAAACATCTTTTGGAGGATGTGAACAGTTCAGCGGATCCAATAAACGGTAAAAAAGAGAGTTCTTATTTACCACACAAAGAACTGCTAGACGAGAAGGATGGAGGCCGAGCAGTTCAATCTCCCGTGCGGCGGTGGAAGACACCTATGGCGGCGGCGGGGGGAAGATGTCCGCGGCCGGCGTGAAGACGACGTCAGAGAAGTCGCAGCAGCGAAGCGCTTCATCTCCGGCGATGACTGATGCTAGCGGTGGCGCTAGGGTTTGAGCGAGACGGCAAGGGGAGAGGAAATAATGACCGCAAGGGTTGAGTATTTATAAGGAAGAGGGACGGCGCAGTGTAATTACTCAAGTGCCCCTGGCGGTTCACATCTGATGGACACGTGGCAAGCATGCAACATATTAAAAGTTGCGCCACGACCCCACGCGCGCCTGGTTTGTCGGGTGGTCGTTCCAGCTTCTCCGGTATTCAGGCAAAAAGGATAGAGATAGTAAACGCAGTTTAAATGTTTGTCGCCTTATCTTCAACTGACAAGGACTCAGTGAAGACAATCGACACGTGTCAATAGAATGCATATGAAGAGACAGAGAGAGTTGGAGAGATAAGCATGGAAGGGGTTAGGGTCCGATCACATTCACTTAGCACAGAAAATGGCAACTTGAAGACTTAGCTATAAGTGAATGCTGTAGAGGACAGAACACATACACACACACACACACACACATATATATATATATACATATATATATATATATATATATACATATATATATATATATATATATACATATATATATATATATGAAAAGACCAAATCGAACATTGCGAAGATAAATCATGAAGACAAGGCAATGTTGAAGACAAACCAACTTTGAAGATAATGCAACATGACGCCAAACAAAAAAATCTTCAAGAAAGATTGGTGGTGGCGTTACCCACCGTATAGAAAGTATTAGACCCAGACACGGTGCACAATTATCATGGCACTCCGAAGTCAAATTCCGCTTTAATGTATTCACACTCAGAGTGTATGTCTTCATGAGTTGAAGACATACGTTACTTTGTGTGTTGCACATCTAAGTTATCAATATGCATAAGCGTTAGGATGTGTGTCCATTCACAGGACATTTGAGGATTCTAAGATATTTAGCTCACACCGTAGCTTGCAAAACCTTTTCTCATCCAAGGGCTTTGTGAAGATATCTGCCAATTGCTCTTCAGTGTTGACGTGAATGATATCAATGTCTTCCTTCAACACATGATCTCTGAGAAAGTGATGACGGATCTGAATGTGCTTTGTCTTCGAGTGCTGAACTAGATTGTGAGCAATCTTGATGGCGCTTTCATTGTCACAGTAGAGGGGCACATTCTCCATGTTGATGCCATAGTCCTTGAGGGTTTGCTTCATCCAGAGAAGCTGAGCGCGGCAAGATCCAGCAGCAATGTATTCAGATTCAGCAGTGGAGAGTGATATACAGTTCTGCTTCTTTGAAGACCAACAGACAAGAGATCGTCCAAGAAAGTGACATGTGCCTGATGTAGACTTGCGATCCACCTTGTCACCAGCATAATCAGCATCTGAGAATCCAACTAGATCAAACTCTGAGCCCTTTGGATACCATAATCCTAGCGTCGGGGTGTGAGCCAAATATCGAAGTATTCGCTTCACCGCGAGGTGATGCGATTCCTTTGGTGCCGCTTGGAATCGGGCACACAAGCAAACGCTAAGCATTATATCTGGCCTAGATGCACATAAATACAATAAAGAACCAATCATGGAGCGGTATACCTTTTGATCGAACTCTTTACCATTGTCGTCGGGGCTTAATTGGCCTTTGGTAGGCATTAGCGTAGTGTAACCCTTGCAGTCTTGCATTCCAAACTTCTCCAGGCAATCTTTGAGGTATCTTTCTTGTGATATGAAGATGCCATTTCTCTATTGACAGATTTGAAGACCAAGGAAGAATTTCAGCTCTCCCATCATGGACATCTGATATTGCTCTTGCATCATATGCCCAAACTCATCACTGTATCTCTTATCAGTGCAGCCAAAGATAATGTCATCCACATAGATTTGGCATACAAACAATTCTCCATCATATGTCTTCGTGAAGAGAGTGGGATCAAGAGAACCAGGTTTGAAGCCTTTGCTCTTCAGGAAGTCTTTGAGTGTGTCATACCAAGCGTGAGGTGCTTGTTTGAGGCCATACAGTGCCTTGTTGAGTTTGTAGACCATATCAGGACGCTTTGGATCTTCAAAACTAGGTGGTTGAGCTACATACACTTCTTCTTCAATTTTGCCGTTGAGGAAGGCACTCTTCACATCCATTTGATAGAGAAGGATGTTGTTGTCGTTAGCATAGGCTAGCAGTATGCGAATGGCTTCAAGCCTAGCCACAGGAGCAAAGGTTTCATCGAAGTCAATCCCTTCCACTTGTGTGTAACCTTGAGCAACGAGACGAGCTTTGTTTCTGACAACTTGACCATGTTCATCTTGTTTGTTGCGATAGATCCATTTGGTGCCAATAATTTGTGCTTGCGAGGATCAGGACGCTTGACAAGTTCCCAAACATTGTTCAGCTCAAACTGCTGAAGCTCTTCTTGCATAGCTTGAATCCATTCAGGTTCCATGAAGGCTTCATCAACTTTCTTAGGTTCGGAGATGGAAACGAAAGTAAAGTGCCCACAGAAATTGGCTAATTGCGTAGCTCTTGATCGAGTAAGCGGACCAGGTGCATTGATACTATCAATTATCTTCTCAATCTGAACTTCATTGGCCACACGAGGATGAACAGGGTGAAGATTTTGCTGTTGCTGATCAATGTCTTCATCTTCAGCATTATCTTCAGGCTCAGCATTGTCTTCTTGTTGAGTAGGAGCTGGAATGATGATTTCTTCTTCAGTCTATTCCTCGGTGGGTATGATTTCTCCAGTACCCATTAGCTTGATAGATTCACTAGGAGAAGCTTCATCTAGCACATTTGGCAGGTGCTCTCTTTGCGAGCCGTTAGTCTCATCGAACCGCACATCTACCATTTCAATCACTTTATAGTGAAAGAGGTTGAAGACTCTGTAGGTGTGCGAATCCTTTCCGTAACCAAGCATAAAACCTTCATGTGCTTTCGGTGCAAATTTGGAAGTGTGATGTGGATCCTTGATCCAGCACCTAGCACCGAAGACTTTGAAATAGCTTACGTTTGGCTTCTTACCAGTGAGTAGTTCATAAGATGTCTTCTTGAAGAATTTGTGAAGATAAACTCTGTTGATGATATGGCATGCAGTGTCAATGGCTTCAGGCCAGAACTTTCTTGGAGTCTTGTACTCATTAAGCATCGTACGAGCCATCTCAATAAGGGTTCTGTTCTTGCGCTCCACGACGCCATTCTGCTGAGGTGTGTATGGAGCAGAGAGCTCATGAGTGATGCCCAATGTATCAAGATAAGTGTCGAGGCCAGTGTTCTTGAATTCTGTGCCATTGTCACTCCTGATGTGCTTGATCTTGATGCCATAGTTGGTCATGGCACAGTTGGCAAAGCGTCTGAAGACATCCTGCACTTCAGTCTTATAGAGAATTATGTGCACCCAGGTATATCTAGAATAATCATCAACAATAACGAAGCCATAAAGATGTGCAGTGGTAGTAAGGGTTGAGTAGTGAGTAGGGCCAAATAGGTCCATGTGAAGCAACTTGAAGGGACGTGAAGTCGTCATGATTGTCTTCAAGGGGTGTTTTGCCCTAGTCATCTTCCCGGCTTCACAAGCACCACATAGATGATCCTTCTTGAACTTGATGCCCTCGATGCCAATGATATGATTCTTCTTCACAAGAGTGTGCAAGTTCCTCATGCCCGCATGTCCTAGCCTTCGATGCCAAAGCCAGCATTCTGAAGCTTTTGCTAGAAGACATACGACAAGCTGTGGTCCTGCGGAGAAATCTACCATATATAGATCACCTCTTCGATAACCTTCGAAGACTAGAGATTTGTCAGAAGCCATAAGCACAAAGCAACGATATTTTCCAAATGTCACAATCATGTCAAGGTCACAAAGCATTGAGACAGACATTAAGTTGTATCCAAGGGATTCAACAAGCATCACTTTATCCATGTGTTGACCCTTTGAGATAGAAACTCTACCTAGGCCCAATACCTTGCTTTTACCAGTGTCAGCAAATGTGATATGACTTTTATTAGAC
Organism: Thinopyrum elongatum; assembly: GCA_011799875.1. Lineage (NCBI taxonomy): Eukaryota > Viridiplantae > Streptophyta > Magnoliopsida > Poales > Poaceae > Thinopyrum > Thinopyrum elongatum. Next base: position 362,645,591 of record CM022300.1, on the reverse strand, counting down.
GGTCGGAGAGTTGAATCCATGAGAAGACTTCGATCACCAGTCATATGGTTAGTGCATCCACTGTCCATAATCCATTCAGTAGCTTTCGGAGTCGTACCCTACAGTGCAGTTAGCGGGATAGGCTTCACCAAGAGTATTGTGAAGCATAAACATTTGACGAACAAGCATACTATCAAAGTTAAGATTCTTGGATGGTAAGATGGGATGATCATCAAGAAATCCAGGGACGAAATAAATGATAAGACCATTTCGAAATTTTATCGTGCGTCCCACAAGATGTTTTAGGTCCCCAGCATTGTCTTCAGAAGTCAATGATTTCCGGCTGGAGACCTTTCCCTGCAAGAGAAGTTAGTTCTTCTTAACCACCCACATTTTAAGGGGTGGCTTAGAAGCAATGAGTCTAAGTGCAACATCTGAGAACTTTGTCTTTGAAGTCCTAGCAAATAGTTTTGCAGGAGGAGAATAGTACTCATAAGAATATGCAGAAAAGTTCTTTGACTTGTGAACATAGCAGTTTGAAGAAACACGCTCATATTCATGAGTCTGAGGTTGGCTTCCCTGCAAAACATTGGCATTAGGGTGACCTTGAGAGGTCCTCTGTCTGTATGAAGCCTTTGGGCCATATGAAGCCTTTGATCTGGTGCTTGTCTTCTTCCCTGGTGGTGTCATGATGACATTCATGGGAAGATTCTCAAGACAACTTTTGGGAACCCAGATCTTCTTCACAGAAGACCCTTTCCTGCAGTTAGTTCCAATAAACCTAGCAAACACTTCACCGTTCTGATTCTTGAACAATTTATAGTTTGAGTCAAATGACTCATCAATGACAATAGGATTAGCACAAGTGAAGCCAGACAAAGTGGATGGATCTACTGAAGGACCCTTTGCAGCAACCCATGTGGTTTTGGGGTACTGCTCAGGCTTCCAGTAAGAACCATCAGCATTCATTTTCCTCTCGAAACCAACACCCTCTTTCCTAGGGTTTCGGTTCAGAATTTGTTTCTTGAGGACATCACAGAGTGTCTGATGCCCTTTGAGGCTTTTATACATGCCTGTTTCAAGAAATGTCTTCAACCTGGCATTCTCATCAGCAATAGTAGTGGCATCCTCAGAAGAGGGGTTAGTTACCACATCAGCAGGTGAAGATATTGTAACTTCAGAAGCAGTAGAACATCCAGCAATGGAAATAGCATTGTCACGCTCAAGGCATTTTAAGCAAGGTGGCACAAAATCTTCCTGAGCGGAACTGATCTGTTGAGCGAGTAGTGAATCGTTTTCCTTTTGAAGATCTTCATGAGACGCTCTCAGTTTCTCTAGGTCTTGCTTCCTTTGAAGATAATCATAGGAAAGCTTCTCATGAGTAGCTGAGAGGGTTTCATGACGACTTTCAAGTTCCTCGTACTTAACGCGAAGGTTTTTGATGTCTTCGATTAAGGACTGGGTTCGATTCGTTTCCTCGTCCAACAGGTCATCGCTTTTGTCTAGCAATTTTTGAATCTTTTCCATGGCTGTTTGTTGTTCAGTTGCAATTTTAGCAAGAGTCTTATAGCTGGGTTTGGATTCACATTCAGAGTCATCTTCACTGGAGGTCTGAAAGTAAGCATCGTGTGAGTTTACCTTAGCACCTCTTGCCATGAAGCAGTAGGTGGGAGCAGAGTCATCGTCATCATTGACTTCGGCGTCGACGTCGTGACCATTGTCTTCTGGGTTGAAGATGGACTTGGCGAGGAATGCTGAAGCCAGAGCCAGGCTTGCCACGCCTGAGTCAGACTCCTCCTCAGACTCCACCTCTGCCTCCTCGGAAGCAGACTCCTCCTCTAAATCCATCTCCTTGCCAATGAATGCACGAGCCTTGCTAGATGAGCTCTTCTTGTGTGAGGAAGACTTTGAAAAAGACTTTGAAGAAGACTTTGAAGATTTCTTCTTCTTCTTGTCGTCGGAGTCATATTCTTTGCTCTTCTTCTTTTTCTTGGCTACCTTGTCCCATTGAGGACATTCAGATATGTAGTGACCCGGCTTCTTGCATTTGTGGCATGTTCTCTTCTTGTGGTCATGAGTGGAAGCCTCATCGTTCTTGGAGCTGGATCTTGAAGACTTTCCGAAGCGATTTTTCTTGGAGAACTTTTGGAACTTTCTCATGAGCATTGCTAGCACTTTGCCAATGTCTTTAGGATCATCAGAACTGCAGTCAGATTCTTCTTCAGGTGAGGAAACAACTTTTGCCTTCAAAGCACGGGATCGGCCATAATTGGGGCCATAGATATCTCTCTTCTCAGATAGCTAGAACTCATGTGTGTTGAGCCTCTCAAGTATGTCAGACGGATCGAGATCTTTGAAGTCAGGGCGTTCTTGAATCATCAGGGCCAAGGTGTCAAATGAGCTGTCAAGTGATCTCAATAGCTTCTTCACTATTTCATGCTTGGTGATTTCAGTGGCGCCAAGTGTGTGAAGCTCATTTGTGATATCAGTGAGGCAGTCGAAAGTGAGCTGTACATTCTCATTGTCATTCCTCTTGAAGCGGTTGAAGAGATTGCGTAGCACATTAATCCTTGAGTATCTCTGTGTTGAGACGCCTTCGTTGACCTTGGACAGCCAGTCCCAGACTAGCTTTGCAGTTTCCAGAGCACTCACACAGCCATACTACCCTTTGGTCAGATGACCACAGATGATGTTCTTGGCGGTTGAGTCCAGTTGTGCGAATCTCTTGACATCAGCAGCGGTGACACCTTCATCGACTTTGGGAACACCAGTCCTGACGACATACCAGAGGTCGATGTCAATGGATTCAAGATGCATGCGCATCTTATTCTTCCAGTAGGGGTAATCAGTGTCATCGAAGACGGGGCACGCAGCGGAGACCTTGATTATCCCTGCAGTCGACATAGCTAAAACTCCAGGTGGTTAAACCGAATCACACAAAACAAGGGAGCACCGTGCTCTGATACCAATTGAAAGTGCTAGTTATCGACTAGAGGTGGGTGAATAGGTGATTTTTATGAAAGTCTTCAAAACACGAGGTCTTTGAAGACAGACAATCAAATGGAACCTATATGATATGGAGCGGAAGATAAACTACTCTAGACAGACCATAGTCAAGTAAGCATTGTAATGGAAGCACGAGGACTAATAGCAGCTAGGTAGTACAGATCGGAATGGAAGACAGTATGAAGCCAAACAGGTAATAGTCTTCGCACAGTGAAGTCAAACAGATCAGGCAAACAAGCAATGACTTCACGAAGACAAACTGAAATGTAAAGGAGGTGGGGGATAGAACCAGTAGCTTGGTGAAGACAAGGATTTGGTAGACCAGTTCCAGTTGTTGTGACAACTGTACGTCTGGTTAGGGAGGCTGAGATTGAACTCAGAAGACCACGTCTTCACCTTCTTCCCCTTGAGCTAAGGACACCCAGTCCTCGCCCAATCACTCTGGTAAGTCTTCAAGGTAGACTTCCAAACCTTCACAGACTCCGTTCACGGACGATCCACAATGACTCTTGGATCCTCAGAACGAGACGCCTAACCGGTTGGAGGATACACAGTCCTCAAGTGTAACAAGTCTTCAGGTCACGCGGACAAAAAGACTTCAGTGATGCCTAAAACTCTTTGGCTCTGGGTGTTTTGGGCTTTGTCCTCGCAAGGATCTCTCTCTCAAGGGATTCGGAGGTGGGTTGCTCTCAAATGACAAAAGCCGTGCACTAACTCTGAGCAGCCACCAATTTATGGTGGAGGGGGTGGGCTATTTATAGCCAGCACGCAACCCGACATGATATGTCTGAAATGACCCTGGGTCACTAAGGAACCGACACGTGTCCAATGGTCGGATTTCAAACACACGCGGCAGCTTGGCTTGGGCTACAAGCAAAGCTGACTCATCCAACTCTGGATAAGATTTGCTCTCATTGTCTTCGCTCGAAGACATAGGATTTTGGTTGAGCATCACGTCAGTCTTCTGACTTTGTTCACTTGGACCCCACTTAACAGTACGGTGGTTCCTATCACTTAAGAAAGAAGAAAATGAAACTACGAAAGAAACTATGTCTTCGCACTCCATAGTCTTCAAGTGAATGTCTTCACACATCATTATCTTCGACGTGAATGTCTTCACGAACCACCATTGTCTTCAATGTGTTCATACATTTTTAGGGGTCATCTCTGGCAGGAAAACTGAATCAATGAGGGACTTCTACCTGTGTTATCCTGCGATTCTCACAAACACATTAATCCCTCAACCACGTTTGTCGTCAATACTCCAAAACCAACTAGGGGTGGCACTAGATGCACTTACACTGTTCATATATGACCTCTCTTAAATGTCTGGAGTCCAGCAAAAATACTTTGCCAGCTAAAAGATGACCCCTTTTTGGGTCCTGCCTTCAGCAGGTTCCTGTCGGCGCGTAGTATTTGACACGTAAAACTTATGCACATGACGTGGCAAGGCTAGAAAGCAACCGCCCAAAAAGTCACTTTGGTGGACAGGTGCATTGGAGCCCTATATTTTAAGTAGTGCCAAAATGATATTTTGAAGTTCCAGAAAATTCCAAAAACAATTCCACATGTTCATATGGATGTATATTACAGGTGTGCAAATTCTCATGATGAAATAAGTAACACACAAATGAAAAAAAATGTGATTTTGGAAAGATGAACGGTGCATGCATTATTCACTATTTAGAGATCATCATTTTGTCATTTTTACATAGCTGACATGTTTATTTATTTCATCACCAAACTAAACATATGTGTAATATCCCTCATATGATCATGTAGAATTCTTTTTGGGATTTTTTGAAATTTTAAATGTGATTCTTAAACTATTTAAAATAAAGTCCTCCAAGGCACCCATGTTCCAAAATTCCACTCTCGCAACAGCCAACTTTTCTTGGCTAGCATAGCTAGATTAAAAGTGTAGGTCTTCAAACCCCATACCTCCATCCTTTTTTGGTATGCACATTTTCCCCAAGCCCACTAGTGCATTTTATTTTTCTCGTCAGTGCCTCCCCACCAAAATCCAGAGACAACATCAATGATGTCCTTATAAATGTTTTTTTTGTATCTTAAACACTGACATGGCAAAAACAAGTAAGGCCTTGAGTAAGATCTCCTTACCTCCAACAGATAGAAAATTTCCTTCCAATCCCGCAATCTGCTGATCATTCTTTCAAGGAGATATGAAAAGTTGTCGCTCCCATCCGCACCAACCATGGCTGGCAGCCCAAGATACTTATCAGATAGATCTTCGGTCATAATATTCAGCTTAGCAAAAATTCCAGGTTTTAACTCAACAGTCACGTTGGGCTGAAGAAAATAATACACTTTGCATCAATGACCAGTTGAGCCGAGTTAACACAATATTGATCAAGTACTTGTCTCAATGAGATTGCATTAGTCAAATCACCTTTCATGAGGATTAAGGAGTCATCAACAAATAACAAGTGATAAACTGATGATGCATTTCTGCATACTCTTACATCCTCTATGCCACAAACCTACTCTGCATGAGCCAGTAAACTTGATAACCCTTCTGCACATAGCAAAAATAGATATGGTGATAACGGGCCACCCTATCGGAGTCCCCTGGTAGGGACAAATTGCTCCGTCTCATGACATTTTATTTCACCGATGAAACACAAGCCATCAAAAGATCAATAAATTCTTTTTGGAAACCAAGCTTAGCCATCTTCTTTCCAAGAAAACCCATCCAACTCTCATAAGTTCACAGTACGTTGCCAGATGCAACTATATACAAACTTGCTCAGGTATAGACACCAGAAAACAGGTCCGAGTGATTTACGTAACAACTACTTAACTTCTATGCTCATGACAACACTTAAATTTTTAAGGGGTTGCAGCTCATTTTGATTGGAAATCCATTATGACTAGTCATACTTGCAGCATTACACCTCTCTAAACATGGAAGTTTGTTTCTACTTATCCTGATTTCATGGTGTTGTCATCTATGTCTATTAAATATGTAAACCACTTCGTAATTGGCAGGTGCATTTTGTTCTGTTCTCGAATGAGCTCTACAATGTTTGGCGTGAGACTGCCCAGGAGATGCTGACGCAATTTGAGAAGTGAATAACTATGATGTGAGTGTAGTATGCTCATGTTAGCCAGCATCTAATACGACCACTAGAGTCTGTTGACCATGATTGTATGTATGACGCAGTTTGAATGTGTTTATGAGAGAGTTGGATGGATATGCCGGATGAGTTGCCTGAATGAAATTTTACTGTTCTTTATGCTTCATTATCATGAGTTTAAGATGGTCGGCAGGTGACAGTGCTAGCAGTGACGGCACATTTGCTGCTTGTGCTAATGCATTACTTATCTCTAGTGGGGAGTTGGAAGCTAGCTTGGTACGGTTTACTTACTTCTGTCCGATTTTTTTCGTCTCACCTTCCACCACCCTCTTTCACTGGTTTTTTTCTCTCTCCTATTAAAAAACTAAATCCCATTAAGTGGGATCTTGTTTCGTGCTTGTTTTGTCAAGTTCTGATTCAATTTTTACTCCTAAAGAGGGAGTTGATAGCCTGGTACGGTTTTTTTCGTTCGATTTTTTCGTCTCACCTTCCACCACCCCCTATCACCGTTTTTTTCTCTCTCCCACTAAAAATCCAAATCCCATTAAGGGGGATCTTGTCTTGTGCTTGTTTTGAAGGTGCTGATTCAATTCAATCACGTAAATAATAAATAATTAAGTATTTCGAAATTGTATCATATATGTGAGATCACCTTCCTAAAAGACACACATAAGTATTTCTCGATAACCTACCAAAACAAAATGAGATATTCCTTAATAACAAATCGCTAATTCCGCGCGCTATGCCATTTATTACTATCATTATCTCTACTATTAATTGACAATCACAAGTTTTTTAATACAACAAAAATAATATCTCTTTTTTCTTATGGGCGACGCATCCCCGCGCCCTGTGGAGGGGCGCCATGCGCGACACCATAGAAGACGTCGTGGTCGGGCCTAACGCCGGCACGGTGCTCGAGAATGCCAGGGCATGGATCACGGCGTCGAGGACGGACGTGGCGTACAGTCATTCATGGATGCGATCATATTATATTTCTTGTCAGTTATACAGAGAATCAGACAGGCTACACTCTCCAATCAAGTGTGTCCATTTAAATGTCAAGAAATTCGTTAAGAAAATGTGTCGTATAATACTCGGTAGTCGTCGTCGTTCACAGCAGCCATTCATGCGAAAACATTTTGAAAATCGAGGACTGAATCAATTTGTAAATCAAATCATTAATGCAGTTAATTAGCTAGACATTTAATTGCGTATGCAATTCATTAGGTCCATTTAAATAGAAAATGTTTCGCATCTAATCAATCTGGAAATCGAATCATTAATGCAATTAATTAATTAGGTAGATAGTTATTTATGCCTACTAGTAAGCGTGCACGTGCAACGCACGTATAACCCTATGACAAAAAAACAAAATGCTCCAAAACATAAGTGATTAAAGACTGGATAGTTGACTGTCTGGGGTTACGTCTAATACTGTCGGTGTACTAGAATAGGGGTACCCTAGTACCCCGTACTTGTGCACGGACAGTAGTAGCATCCCGCGGCCAGGCTTGCGGGAGGACATCCAGAGAGAAGCTCAAGATTATTAAGCCATTCAAGAACAAAGTATACAAAGCAAGAGTTAAGGCCCCGGCAAGAGGAGCTTGCCGGGAGGGACAGCTGAGGCCCAGCCTGGGCATTGCTGTAGCAGAGTACTTGCCGCGGCAAGGTACTTGCCCCGGCAAGTCATTGGCTGCGGCAAGGTATTGGCTGTGGCAAGATAGCGGCTGCGGCAAGGTACTTGCCCCGGCAAGTTACCTTGCGCGGCAAACTATGGGTTGCGGCAAGCTGTCAGGTGCGGCAAGGTCTTGCCGCGGCAAGCGTCACTGTACCACTGTGCTACTGTGCTGCTCCGGTGCCTCTACCAGCGTGGCGCTCTGGGTCCTTCCAAGCGTGTGTGGTAGGGCACTATGTAGACGGCGGTACACTGTAGCTAGCGGTGCAGGAGCAGGTGGGATAGGCTTTTCCCACGTCCAAGACGTCCGGGTACATGTATGTGGACAGCAAAGGCATGGGCATTTAATGCCCTTGTCCCCTGCCGTCAGTGGTAGGTAGGACATGTCATCCTGGTAATAGTGGCCTTACTGTAGCAACTTTCCACCTCTACCTTTACTGTTTGCCACCTGTTGGTGACCCCTTTGTGCGTATAAAAGGAGGCCCATAGGCAACGTGGAAGGAAAAAGAGGAACTGGGAGATGGAGAACTCCAGTATTGTACGCAGCTACTCGGTACTGTAGCGCTCCTGGAGTTAGAACAATCATACAGATAATAAACCAAAAAGCAGGAGTAGGGTTTTACGCATCCGTGCGGCCCGAACCTGGGTAAATCTCTCTCGTGCACTGTCGTGTTCTTCGCTAGATTTGCTCTTCGTGCGACCGTCTCTCCCTGCCGAACGTAAAGGGGTCCTTCCCTGGGTCCCATAGGTGATCGCGGATTCGTCCCCGACATCTTTGGCGCGCCAGGTAGGGGGAAGGAGGTTGTGTGAACCTAATCTAGCGATTTGCGCGTTAGTTTTTGGGCCATCCTCCGTCTTATGGCTCCAAAAAAGAAGACTTCAGCCATCAGTGCGTCTACGTCCAACCCGCCTGCTCCCATGCAGGAGGGTGCCGACGTGATTGCGGCTGCTGGGGGGACTGGAGAGCGAGAGCTCCTATTACCTCCACCTGTCCAAAACCGGGCCAGCAACGCCAATCTTGGCGCTGCTGGGTCTGGGAACGCAGCGCTGCTCGCTGCTGCTGGCCCTGCAAGCTCCAGAAACAGTGCTGCGCGTTCTGGAACGCCTGCGCCGGTTCAGACGCCGCGGCCTTCGCAAGAAGCCCGTGACAGGCAGCGTCCTGACGCCCCAGGTGCCAGGCGCTCCCTGGATAATGAACTTGCGCATCGATCTTGAGATGCGCGGGGTCACCATACGCAACAACACGTTGGCGGGGTCGAGGTGCGGTCGCCTGGGCGTGGAGATGCTCCTTCTAACACTGTTAGGAGTAAGAGCATCCCACAGTCCTCACGCCACTCGATACCTCCCTCACCAGCAGAAGCGTTGGCGCGTGCGCAACTGCTCCTGAACTTCCCTCCACCAGCAGATAAGCTTGACGAGTGGAGGGCAACCATTCAGAGCCTTCTCAGCTTCGCTGATGCCGACCCGGTGAGCGCGGCCGACAAGAGAACTGGTGACAATGCTGTCACCAACAAGAACGGCGAGGGGGCAACAACCGTACACTCCCCACCCAGACGGCCTCGGTCGCCGACACGTCGAAACGACGCCCGTGGCGATGATTCCACGGCGTCGTCTGACCCGCGAGCTCGTCGTGACCAGCGCCTCGTTCTTCAGGAACGCAGAGGAGAAGACGCTCGTACCACTATCGAGCGAAGGAGAGAAGCGCATCGTCAGTCCGACAGACGCGCAGGGCCCGCTGTTGACATGCATGCGCCAGGGGATCCTGGCGACTTGCCGTACGCGGTAAGTTGTCCAGCGTTCACCCGTGAGCTGCGGCAAGTCCAGTGGCCCAATCGCAAGGCTTTCAAGCCTGACGTGCCGGAGAAGTATGATGGCAAGACACACCCGTCGGAGTTCCTCAGCATTTACACCATTGCGGTGCAAGCTGCCGGGGGACGAGACGACAAGATTCTTGCTAACTACTTCCCGCTCGTGTTAAAGCGCAGCGTCGTCTCATGGCTCATGCACTTGCCGGAGAACTCCATTTCTTCATGGGCGGACCTGTGCCATCAGTTTGTTGGTGCCTTTACTGGCGGTCATCAACCTCATGGCCAGGAGAGTGATCTTCATCTCATCCCCCAGAAGGAAGGAGAGCCCCTGCGCAAATACATTCAAAGGTTCAGCCGCGTACAGTACAACATCCCAGATGTTCACCCCGCTGCGGTTATTAGCGCGTTCCATCAGAACGTGCGTAACCGCAAGATGCGGGAGGAAATGGCGATGACCAAGGTCAGAGACATTGGCCAGCTATATGCTCTCGCCGACAAGTGTGCGCGCGCTGAAGAGGGAAGGAAACTTCCCGGTGAAGGTGTTGGCGCAGGGGGGAGCTCTGACAGCGAAGGTACCGCCCCGGCAAAGAAGGGCCGGCGGCGGAACAACAGGAAGAAAAAGGGCAAAGCTGTGCTTGCCGTCGAGCAGTCCAGCGGCAGCGGCAGCGCCGACAAGGCCAAAGTCGAGGGCTCCGGCAAGGAGATTGCCGCGTGCGCCAACTGTCAGGCCTTGGCGGCTGCCGACAAGCAGGACGGCTCCGACAAGCAATATTGCAAGATCCACCGCACCAAGGGACACGATCTCCAGAACTGTCGACGAGTCGAGCAGCTTGTCGAACAGCAGAAAGCTGAGTATGAGAGGCGCGACAAGGAGAAGGCCCCAGAAGGTGCCGGCGGGTCCGGCAAGAAGCGCACTGCCCGAGGAGGGCGTCGCGGCAAGGCCAAGCAGCAGCAGAGAGACAGGCCTCCTCGTGGCCGCGACAAAGATGATGATGATGATGATCTAGATGATGAAGAATCCAGTGAGCACGAATTTCAGAAAGCCGCAGAAGTCTTGTGTGTTGACGGTGGTGCTTCGTTGCATTCTTCTCACCGCCAACTTAAACAGTGGGCACGAGAGATCAATGCGGCGGAACCATCTGTTGACGCCAGAAAGCTTCTGAAGTGGTCCGACACACCTATCGTCTTTGACATTGAGGACCACCCTGACCGCACAACGGCGGTCGGGTGCTTGCCGATGTTGGTTTCACCAACGATCCGCAACCTCAAGGTCACGAAGATGTTAGTTGACGGTGGGGCCGGCTTGAATCTGATTTCGCCCGCTGTGCTCCGGAAACTTCAAATCTCTGACGGCGAGCTTGAGGAAACTGGTACTTTCCAAGGAGTCAATCCAGGAAGGAGCAAGCCGAAAGGGAAGATCGCGCTGCCAGTGACATTTGGCGGCGAGCTGAACTACCGGACCGAGAAGGTCACCTTTGATGTTGCCGATATTCCATTGCCTTATAATGGGATACTTGGCCGTCCAGCGCTCGCCAAGTTCATGGCAGCCTCTCATTATGCCTACAACGTGTTGAAGATGCCAGGTCCAGTAGGTGTTATCACAGTTCCCTGCGACAAGAAGGATGCGCTTATTTGCGCCGACAAGATCTACCGGGAAGCAGCTGCCGCAACTGCCACCAAGGCACTTGCCGCTGAAGCGCAGGGGGGGAGAACAAGAGGAAGTCCAGCAAGAGCTCCTGTGCCCACTCCGGCAAGCGCACCTCTTCGGAGTGCTGTGCTGCCGTCGAGGACGCACCAGAGAGCTCCACCGGCAAGTGCAAGAAGAACAAAGCCGCTCCGCCGGCGACAAAGAAGGTGCCCGCCAAGGAGGACGGCACTGGTGGTTCCTTCACCATCAGTGCCACACTTGACAACAAATAGGAAAACGCGCTCGTTGCTTTCCTGCGGGCGAATGTCGACGTATTTGCATGGCAACCGTCCGACATCCCCGGTGTTCCCAGGAAAGTAATTGAGCACCACCTTGCCGTTTGTCCCCACGCGAGGCCCGTCAAACAGAAAGCCAGAAAGCAAGCTGTGGAGCGGCAAGAGTTTATTGCGGAAGAAATCAAGAAGTTGGAAGCAGCAGGCCTCGTCAGAGGAGTGCTCCATCCTACGTGGTTGGCCAATCCTGTTGTCGTGCGCAAAGCGAATGGAAAATGGAGGCTTTGTATTGATTTCACTGATGTCAATAAAGCGTGTCCCAAAGACCCATTTCCTTTGCCCCGCATAGACCAGATTGTTGACTCCACGGCAGGATGTGATTTGCTTTCATTTCTTGACGCATATTCAGGGTATCATCAAATCTTCATGGCTGAGGAAGATGAGGAAAAGACCGCATTTATCACACCCTGTGGCACATACTGTTTCGTACGTATGTCATTTGGTTTGAAAAATGCTGGTTCGACATTTGCAAGAGCCGTCCAGATTGCTTTTGAGCCTCAGCTGCACAGAAATGTGGAAGCCTATATGGATGATATAGTGGTCAAAAGCAAAGACAGGGCTACTTTGGTTCAAGATCTAGAAGAAACTTTTGTAAATCTGCGCAAGATCAACCTGAAGCTCAACCCCGAGAAGTGCGTGTTTGGAGTTCCCTCCGGCAAGCTTCTCGGGTTCTTTGTGTCTCAACGTGGAATTGAAGCCAATCCTGACAAGATCAAAGCCATTGAGCAAATTGAAGCACCAAAGCGCATCAAGGATGTACGACGACTTGCCAGCTGTGTTGCTGCCCTCAGTAGGTTTATCTCCAAGTCAGCTGAGCGCGCCCTGCCATTTTTCAAAATCTTAAAAAAGGCAGGTCCATTGAAATGGACTCCGGAGGCGGAGGCAGCGCTGCAAGACTTGAAGAGATACCTCTCCTCTCCTCCAATACTTGTCGCACCTAAACTACAAGAGAAGTTGTTGCTGTATCTAGCGGCAACCAATCAAGTGGTTAGTGCTGCACTGGTAGCGGAGAGAGAGGTGGATGAGGAGGCAGTAACTGCAGCAAGCACGACCAGCGACAAGCTGGGGGCTCCCCCGACAAGTTTTGCTGCCGACAAGGATTCGTCTGCGCAGTCAGGCGAAGTAATACAAAAGAAGAAAATGGTGCAGCGCCCGGTCTACTTTCTGAGCTCTCTTCTGCAGGGAGCTAGGTCAAGGTATTCTGGTGTGCAGAAGCTGCTTTTCGGCCTTCTCATGGCCTCGAGAAAGCTGCGCCATTACTTTCAAGCACATGAAGTTACCGTCGTCACTTGCTTCCCGCTGAAAAGGATTTTGCAAAATCCAGAAGCGACAGGCAGGATTGTCGAGTGGGCGTTGGAGTTGTCGAGCTTTGGTCTCAAGTTTGAGAGTACATCAACCATACAGAGCCGAGTTTTGGCAGAGTTTGTCGCAGAATGGACACCAACGCCAGACGAAGAAATCCCAGAGACGACTCTCCCCGGCAAGGAGACAAGCAAAGAGTGGCTTATGTACTTTGATGGTGCCTTTTCACTGCAAGGCGCCGGTGCTGGCGTACTGCTTGTCGCACCCACCGGAGAGCACCTCAAGTACGTGGTCCAAATGCACTTTCCCAAGGAACAGGCGACGAACAATACTGCAGAATATGAGGGGTTGCTTGCCGGTCTCAGGATCGCGGCAGACCTTGGGATCAAGAAGCTTATTGTCAGGGGAGATTCGCAGCTTGTCGTCAGGCAAGTGAACAAGAACTACCAATGCCCATTGATGGAAGCTTATGTAGATGAGGTGAGGAAGTTGGAGGAACGCTTTGACGGCCTACAAATGGAGCACGTCCCACGTGCTGAAAATGACATTGCCGATGGTTTGTCAAAGCGCGCCGCACTCAAATTGCCTGTGGAACCAGGCACTTTTGTGCTCCAACTAACTCAGCCATCCGTGACGCCATCAGTAGGGCAAGGCAGGAAGAGGAAGTTGGCTTCTGGCGACTACTTCCCGGCAGAGCTCCTCGAAGCCGCCGGCAAGAAGGCTGCCAAAGCCAGCGCCAAAGATGCAGAGGGGCAACTTGCTCCGACAAGGCCTCACGCTCTTGTCGTTGAAGTGGGTGCTCCTAGGCAAGAGGCAAAGGGGCAACTTGCTCCGACAAGACTTCGGGTCCTTGTCGTTGAAGCAAGCGCTCCTGATCGAAGCGCTGAGGAGCAAGATGCTCCGACGAGGCCTTGGGCTTCCGTCATTGAAGCAACCGCTCCCGACGAGCTTGTTGAAGGACAGCACGCTCCAGCAGGGCCCCAGGCTCTTGTCATTGAAGCGGCTGTTCCCGCCAAGCTCGTCGGGGAACGGCCGGCTCTGGTAGAGCGACGAGCTCTTGCCGTAGGGCCTGATGTTCCCGCAGCAGAAGAAATGCCTTTAGTCCTCATTGTCGAGCCACAGGCTCCAGCGTGGGCGCAGCAGATCGTCCGTTTCCTTCAGACAGGAGAACTTCCCGAAGAGCAGGAAGAAGCGGAGAAAGTAGCCCGACGGTCCAATATGTATCAATTTGTCGATGACATGCTGTGCAGAAAAAGACCAAACGGTGTGAAATTGAAGTGTATTCCCCGGGAAGAAGGACAGGAGCTGTTGGCGGAGATTCATGGAGGCATATGTGGTCACCACATAGGGTCAAGAGCCCTTGCTGGAAAGGCTTTCCGGCAAGGTTTCTTTTGGCCCACCGCCCTCCAGGATGCAACTGCACTAGTAACCAAGTGTGAAGCGTGCCAGTTTCATTCCAAGCAGATTCATCAGCCAGCTCAAGCTCTCCAGACAATCCCTCTCTCCTGGCCATTTTCGGTCTGGGGGCTCGACATCCTCGGCCCCTTTCCCCGTGCCACCGGGGGCTTCGAGTACTTGTATGTGGCCATCGACAAGTTTACGAAGTGGCCAGAAGTGGAAGCAGTGAGGAAGGTGACAGCACAATCAGCCATCAAGTTCTTCAAGGGAATTGTTTGTTGCTTTGGTGTTCCTAACAGGATCATCACCGACAACGGTACCCAGTTCACGAGCCACGCCTTCATGCAGTATGTCGAAGACCTTGGTGCCAAGGTCTGTTTCGCTTCTGTTGCTCACCCCCGAAGCAACGGTCAAGCTGAAAGGGCAAATGCTGAAGTGCTGCGTGGGCTCAAGACGAGAACTTTCGACAGGCTGCGCAAGTGCGGCAAGAACTGGATCGAGGAGCTGCCAGTGGTTCTTTGGTCGATCAGGACGACGCCAAATCGAGCTACTGGCCAGACGCCTTTTGCTCTAGTTTATGGAGCAGAGGCAGTTCTCCCCACGGAACTCGTATACGGGTCACCTCGAGTGCTCGCTTACGATGAGCTTGAGCAAGAGCAACTGCGGCAAGATGACGCTGTGCTCCTCGAGGAGGATCGTCTTCAGGCTGCTGTGAGAGCTGCTCGCTACCAGCAAGCTTTGCGTCGCTACCATAGCCGCAAAGTTAATGCCAGAAGTCTCGAGGAAGGCGACCTTGTTCTTCGGTGCGTTCAGTCGGCCAAGAATTCAAACAAGTTGACGTCGAAGTGGGAAGGCCCTTATCGGGTGAAACGAGTCACCAGGCCCGGCGCTGTCCGCCTAGAGACCGAGGATGGCATTCCAGTGATCAATTCCTGGAACATTGAGCATCTTCGTAAGTTTTTTCCATAAGGCGCGGTTGCCGGGCCCTTCCCCGGCAACCACCTTTTGTACAAGTATTGCCGCTGTTGCATGTAATCCTTTGTACAAAGCCAGGCGCAGACCCTGTGCATAAATAAAGCTTTTGTATTTCGCAGTTTTTGACGACTTCATGTTTACTTTTATTTTGCATGATTATCTGACATACTGTGCAGTACAGCCTCCCCGGTAAGCATTAACGAGCCGCCAAGCTCCTATATCTTTATTTTCTCTTCTTTCTTTTTCTCAAAGAGACAGAAGCTTCCCTCACGCACAAGTTTGCCGGGGGGGTGGGATAATGATATGGACCAGGCGTGGACCAGGCGTCGTTCAAAGAAACTTTGCCT
This sequence comes from Thinopyrum elongatum, assembly GCA_011799875.1. NCBI lineage: Eukaryota > Viridiplantae > Streptophyta > Magnoliopsida > Poales > Poaceae > Thinopyrum > Thinopyrum elongatum. The sequence goes on along the minus strand of CM022300.1, from coordinate 362,630,020 downwards.
TGCCGGGAAGAAGGCAGCAGCAAGCAGTGACAAGACCTTGCCGCGGAGAGATCAGCGACAAAGCTAAGTGCCAAAGTTTGAATAATCAAATTCTTTTTTATTTTCAAGGTTATTTTCCTTGAACGATACTACTCTTTGTATGGAAAACCTGTGCGCGACGGAACCTAAGCGTAATCGGTCGCGCCCTTACCTTGTTTCGAGTCCGCTCAACAACCTAAGTGGCTGCACTGAGCGTGACAAGGTTGCTTGCCGGCAGCGGCACCGCCAGCAGGCTGCTGGAGTCCCGCACCCAGCGCTCGCGGCGATGGTGCGCGCACCGGCAAGTTCCCTATAAGCGTAGGGCAAGTACACACAAAGAAAGAAATTGTTCAAGGGAGATGACATGCATTAACTTCAAAATATTGCAAGTTATATTACAAGATAAGTTGCCGCGGCTTAAACAGGTTGTTCTTTAACATGTCTAGCGGCGGCAAGGAGGGAGAAGAATGGGCTCTCTAATTGCGGTGCTCGCCTTCGACTCTCTGGATTTGGTCCACCCTCTCCACGATGGGCGCGACAAGGGCCTCTAGTGGCGCGGGGTCGTATCCCTTCGGCAAGCTTTTGAAGATGTTGCTGAAGTTGACGCCCGGGTTTCTGTATGCTATCTTCACCAACAACCTCCGGAGAACTCCCCGGCAAAGCCTGCGTGACTCGTCGGCCAGTTGAGCCTTGTGATTGACTTGGAGCTGTTGGAGTGCTTCTACTACTCCGTCGAAGAACTCGGCTAGCTTGACGCTAGTTTGCGTGTTCTTGTCGGTGGAGTACCCGAAGTCCGGCACCTTCAGGGCAGTCAGCTCCTTGTCGATGTCCTCGGCGGCGCTGGCAAGCCTGTCTGTGAAGATCCCCACGTTATCCCTGAACTTCTTGTGGGTTGCAATAGCGTCTTGAAGCAGACCCTTTTCCTTCTGGAGCTCTGTCATTAGAAGCCCTTCGCGCTTTCTGGTGGTGTCGAGCGTCTCCTTCAGCGTGGTCAGCTTTAGCTTCAGGTCTGCTCTGGAGTCGTTGGCGGCGGCAAGCAGATTGTTCTTCTTGGCTATGGTAACTTGCATCTTCGCCAAAGTGTGGGTCACCTTTGCCCTCTCACTTTCAAGCGTTGAGAGCTTGTCACCGTTTGCCTTGAGGGCGGCCTCTAGTCTTGCCACTTTCTCCTCCGTTTCCTTCCTATTCACTTCTGCAGCAGCGACAGCGTTAGTGGCCTCCACCAACTTGCTGGCGTACTCTTGGGCCAAGGCTTCGATTTCCTTCTGGTGTTTTTGTGCCTGCCCCTGGGTCCGCTCTGCGACAAGTCTTGCCACCTCCTCGTCTTTCTGTCGGAGGGTTTCGGCAAGTTTCCTCTTGCGCTCGGCAAGTTCTTCTTCGTGGGCATCAAGGTCCACTTTCCGCTGGTTCAGATCACCGGCCTGAGCAGACAACTCCTTGGCGGTCTCCTCCTGTTTTTGTTCAATGTCTTGCTTCATCAGGAGGAGGGCCTGCCGTTCTTCGGCCAGCTGTGCCCGCTTGACCTCTAACGCATTAAGAGATCGCGCGCGGACGTCCGCCAAGATCTCCGCGCGCCTCAACATGTCAGCTTTGGCCTTCTCGATGAGCGCCTCCCTGGAAGCTAGCTTCTCCCGTCGGGAGCGATGAAGATTCAGCAGCTTTTGAAGCAGTTGCTCCTCTTCAGACGTGCTGCTGCTGCTGGCGCCTGGCGCATCCACAAGCTGGAGCCCGGCAGCGGCAAGGATCTCCTCGTCCACAACATCCTCCTCGGTTGGCGCTCTGGAGCCCACCATCTAGGGGAGGCTGCCGTAGACGTTCTCGCCGACCCGGATGTATTTGCTTGGCGGAGGCGAGTTGGGCGCTGCCGCCTCGTCAGTGGTTGAGGGACCCGTGGTCGGAGTAGCGCCTGGCGCTCCTGTGGCCTCAGGGCCGTCAGTACGACCACCGGCTCCCTCGCCGGCCTCCTCGGCAGCCTTCTGGGCGGCCTCAGCTTCAGCAGCCTTGGCGGCTTCATCGGTGGGCGCCTTGGCGGTATTATCCTCGGCGGCCTTGCCGGCCTCTTCGGCAGCATTGGCAGTTTCTTCGTCAGCAAGCTTGTCGGCTGCCAGCTTGTCGGCCTTGGCAGCGGCGGCCTTGGCTGCCTCGTCGTCGACGGCCCCTGTGGTGTTCTCCTTGGCAGAAGAGTCAATGTTCATTGGCTCCACCGAGGAGGGCTCTGCCAACCCGAGAAGTAAGGCAAAAAGAGCTTCAGGAAGAAATTCAAGAAGACAAAAGAAAGAAAGCAGAAAGAGTTTTGTGGCAAGTGGGTTTACCCGTGTTGAGCTCAGGAGCGGTGGGCTCCCCTCCCCCGTCAACGTTTGTCATTGGGGTGGGGTTGCCAGCGCTGGTGCTTGGCACTTCGGCGCTTGCCAGCTCCTCTTCGTGGCTCGGCTCGCTAGTGGGAGCCCTTACCGGAGATCTTCTCCTTGGCGGTGTGGTCGAGGGGGGTGGTACTTCTGGAGCACCTTCAGATGGCTCCACTTGCTGCTCCTCTCCTACACGCCCAAAGATGTCAGTGACAAAATGCTTGTTCCTCAGCGACCGCCAGCGAAAGGTAGTTGAAATACTTACGCTGGGGGCTGCGCTGGGGGCTGCGACGAGGGCTGGGCTCCGAGCTGGTCGGCATGGTCTCAGACGCTCTCCCGGTGGTTGCCGTGGGCTCATCTTCGACGACCACCACGGTCTTGCTCGTCGAGACCTTAGCTCTCTTCCTTGTCCTCTCCGCCAAGGTTTCCTCCCTGCGGAAGCAAGGCCGGAGCGCTACAAGTGAGGACAGAAACAAAACCTTACAAAGATTGAGGGTCGCGGCAAGGGAACTTACTCTTCCTCGTCGTCCTCTTCGCTGAGAGCGGAAAAATCAAAGTCCGCCTCCGTGTGAGGAGGGGGAGGAGGGGGAGCTGGACTCCTTGGCCGCTTGGCGGGGGTAGTAGCAGCGGTCTTTGATGACCCTGCTCCAGTTGCCGGGGCCGCGTGAGACGCTCCCGCAGCACCAGCCCTTGCCGCGGTCGAGCGCGTCGAACGGCGCTCCGGCGGTTGTTGAACCTCTTGCCGCTCAGCCACTTTGCCAAGCCTGCGAAGGCGTTTCCTCCTCCGAGGGGCTGGGGACTCTGACTGCGGTGGGCTTTCGGTGCCCTCCTCGAAAGAGGAGCCCTCATCCTCCGAGCTGCCTGACTCGTCGGTAGGCTGGCTTGGTCCGACATCCTTGCCGGGTGCGGCGAGCTCGCCCTTCCCGGCAAGCATCCCCTGCTCGGCAAGGATCTCCTTTTGTGCCTCGTCGAGCTCCGCCAAAGTATAACCAAAATCGCCAGCTTCCCTGGCGAGCCTGTCCTCCTCCACTCTTCGAGCAATGAATTCTATTTCTTGCTCAGTGGTGTTGCGGACGAGCCACTCCTCCTCCCGGACCTGCTTTTCGACCGTGGAGTCAAAGAATCGCCGCACGTCTTCTTCGAGCGGCACGTCCCAAGTTGCTTCAACGCTGTGCGCATTGCAGAGCGGCATCATAGCGATGATTGCACTCAATGCGGAGTTGTTGCAAAGGGGCACGATGTGCTTCGGCAGCGTGAACGCCTTGTCGTGCTTCTCTGGATCTGTCTCTTGCTTGAACAGTTCTCGCATGAAAAAGTCGTGCTGCAGAACTATGAAGTTGTTGATCAGTCCAGGGCGTAGCCGCATGATATCGGCTGGGTTCTTCCAATCAGAGGCCGGCCTTCCTCTCTGCTGCAGAGGAGCAATGCGGCGGTGGAGGAAGTCTGCGCCAACCATCCCTATGGTGAGCCCGGCCTCCCTGAGCCGTATGATCCTGGTAGCGGCAATCTCCAGCTTTTTGTCCTGGGGATCCAGATCGCTCCAGTCTGTGCCACGCGCTGCTGGGGTCTTGCGAAGCGCACAGTATGGTGGCGGCTCGTCGTCAATGATCCAACACCATTCAGACCGGATTTCTCCCCATCTTGGGCGGAGATCCCCCTTCAGATAATGCTCCTTGGCGCCCAATCTTGAAACGAACGAGACGCCAACAGTGAGAGGCTCCCCCTTTTCAGCACGGGGAGTGAAGTAATGCCTGAACAGCGCAGTGTTGGGTGCGACGCCGACGAAGTTCTCGCACAGATGCGCAAATATTGCCATGGTGGATACGGCATTCGGTGTGAGATCCAGCAGACGGAGGTTGAAGGTGTACATGACGTCGCTAAAGAAATCCGAGTACGGTGGGCAGAGCCCGCACCAAAAGTAGCAAGCGAAGAAGGGGTACTTGCTCACTTCGCTCTCGTCGGTGGCTAGGCGAACGCGGGTGGCCGGATGCGCCTTGGTCCTCGCGGCCCACATGCCTTGGAACTTGGCCTTCAGATCCGCCCCCGTGAGCGTCGGAGCGAAGAGCGCGTACTTCTGCCTCTTCAACTGCGCCTGGGTCTCCGTCCTTGAGGACTTCCCCGTCTTCCCCTTTTTTCCTTTGGGAGGCATGGCGAAGGCGGAGCTGAGGACCGAGGGAGATGCAGACGCGCGCGGTGGCGGAGGATTGGGAAACCGCTTTGTTTTAGAGCGGAGGAAGAAGAAGGCGGAGATTTGGAGATCGAGAATGGTGAGAGGGGTGTGTGAGTGCTTCTGCAGGTCCCTCCTTTTATGGGGAAAGATGCGGAACCATCCGCCCCTTCGTCATTCGAGATAGCTGCGCACGCTTCCCACGCTCCGCATTCAACGCGCGACACGTGGGAGAGCGTGCAATTAAACAGCATAGGGACGTTTCGGCTTATCCCAGCCACGCGTGCCCGTGCACTGTTTGGGCCTGGCCCAACAACGCCCGGCACCTTGTGTGGCCCAGGCCCGGGGGCTCCTGTCGGTGTACTAGAATAGGGGTACCCTAGTACCCCGTACTTGTGCACGGGCAGTAGTAGCATCCCGCGGCCAGGCTTGCGGGAGGACAGCCAGAGAGAAGCTCAAGATTATTAAGCCATTCAAGAACAAAGTATACAAAGCAAGAGTTAAGGCCCCGGCAAGAGGAGCTTGCCAGGAGGGACAGTTGAGGCCCAGCCTGGGCATTGCTGTAGCAGAGTACTTGCCGCGGCAAGGTACTTGCCCCGGCAAGTCATTGGCTGCGGCAAGGTATTGGCTGCGGCAAGATAGCGGCTGCGGCAAGGTACTTGCCCCGGCAAGTTACCTTGCGCGGCAAACTATGGGTTGCGGCAAGCTGTCAGGTGCGGCAAGGTCTTGCCGCGGCAAGCGTTACTGTACCACTGTGCTACTATGCTGCTCCGGTGCCTCTACCAGCGTGGCGCTCTGGGTCCTTCCAAGCGTGTGTGGCAGGGCACTGTGTAGACGGCGGTACACTGTAGCTAGCGGTGCAGGAGCAGGTGGGATAGGCTTTTCCCACGTCCAAGACGTCCGGGTACATGTATGTGGACAGCAAAAGCATGGGCATTTAATGCCCTTGTCCCCTGCCGTCAGTGGTAGGTAGGACATGTCATCCTGGTAATAGTGGCCTTACTGTAGCAACTTTCCACCTCTACCTTTACTGTTTGCCACCTGTTGGTGACCCCTTTGTGCGTATAAAAGGAGGCCCATAGGCAACATGGAAGGAAAAAGAGGAACTGGGAGATGGAGAACTCCAGTATTGTACGCAGCTACTCGGTACTGTAGCGCTCCTGGAGCTAGAACAATCATACAGATAATAAACCAAAAAGCAGGAGTAGGGTTTTACGCATCCGTGCGGCCCGAACCTGGGTAAATCTCTCTCGTGCACTGTCGTGTTCTTCGCTAGATTTGCTCTTCGTGCGACCGTCTCTCCCTGCCGAACGTAAAGGGGTCCTTCCCTGGGTCCCATAGGTGATCGCGGATTCGTCCCCGACAAATACCCTATCACTACAATCAACCTAATCATTGGCTTCATCAACAAGTTCTGGGCCCACTGTGATGCCACTTAAAAAGTTGATGTTTGTCTTGCGGAACAACATATCTGACCTTCCAGACCCAGGCAGGTACATGATAATTGTACTACCAGCTTCTATTACCTCGTTACTATGAGGTGTAGGTTGTATACACTCCATGTATTTTGCATACAAAAAAAGGCATTAACCAGCACCATGTAGGAGAGATGACATTTAGAAGCATTTATGTAAGAACCAGTCCAAGGAAGCTTGCGAGCACCTTCAATATACTTTGGAACCTTGGCTGTTGTAGCATTCTCTTATATTTTGATATCCTTACCAACGCTTCTTGTATATATCCAATAAGATACCCATGGAACCATCTATCACAGTCACACACACCCATCTTTTCTTTAAATGCATGTATACCAAGAAATATCTGCGATCTGGTAGCATACAGCTTCACCTCCTCACATCACCAGAGCATTAACGCTCTAAACTCATGTTGAAACACCACAACCGAAACTCAGATGTCTTGCCACGTCTGGTTCATTCAGGTTTAGGAGAGCATAGTTCTGTTGATAGAACACAACACAATTTTGGTCCTATCTTTTTATTTCAACACAGAATGTATATTTTAAATTATCACCAAGTCAGAAATTAGAGAAGAGTAATAGTTATGCAAACAACCTAAATACATGGGGGATTCCTCTATACACATCCCCAGAAAGTACCATAGTGACCATCTTGTGCTACTAAGGTGTTAAAGTGCAGCTGTATATTTTGTCTACACCCCAAGGAAACAATGCCATTGTTTAGGTGCAGCTGCATATTCCTGTCGGATATTTTCACATACACAATCTAATCAGACCATCAGGCACTCGATTCTGAGTGAACAAAACATTCTCATTAAGAGATTAAAAGTTTATCATGATATCTATGGTATAATAGAATAAACAAACCAAATACAAGCTATATATATGATTACTGAAAATGGTTGTTTGCTATCAAGAAAAGTAATGGTGTTGCAGCAAGATGACCTGAATGTAAATCAAATGGAGCCGAATGCTGAACCTACTTCTTGCGGCTAGCTCGTCTAACAATGGAATATGAGTAGCCCATTTGTATGCACTACCTTATTGCAGTAGCTAAAGGGGCATGTTCCACACTCGCTCATGTCATCGGCTATCAGCTATCAAGGATGATGAGATGTATCATGTATGCTCTCAGCATTACTAAAAAAAAGGATACCTGATCGATAAGATGTATTCTCTTAGAATTACTCAAAATCAAAGAGTTCACTTTCAAATTTCCCAACATCTGAGTTGGAACTTTATATCTCTAATTATCCTCTACTCAAAAAACATGTCAATTACTCGCAAAACCTGCCATCACCAAGACATCAAACACTTGCAGCATAGAGCATCGTATCTACCATTATATATCATCGGCTCGTCTCATGTTGCCTAAATCTACATGGACCAATCAAATAGATAGCATATGAAAGGCAAAACCGAACCAGTTCAAAGAAAGGCAAAGAATCTTCAGGCTCTGTACCAACAATGGGATTGCTCCTATTTTCGATAGGCTACAGCCATGGAAAAGATGCAGCCGATGGGTGGCCTGAAGATGATGGCGACACGGCGGCCGGCAGCGGCGAGGAGGCCATGGAGAAAGGTGGTGGCATGAGGAACACGAGACATAAGGTAGGTGGTGTTAGGTGTGATCGTAAGATGCATAAGCTTTCAGGGACACTAATAAATACAAAAACGGTGCTAAGATGCTTCATAATGTACATTCATCTGCCTACATGATTCTTCTCCTAGCATGTTATGAGTTTGTGAGAAAAAACAGACCCAAAGAACAATGCGGCATTAATGGCACAAGTTTACATTTAGAAAGGGTAAAGGTTTCAGTTTCATCAAGGAATATATCTATTTCACGATCGACTGAAAACCAATTAGCATTCATTCAATTTTTCCAGCTAGTAGAAGATTCGAAACTGTGTGGATAACCCCAAAAAAAGGACTGAAAATGGTCAGCTTCATTTAAATTTGAGACCCAATGAAAAGCTTACAACTATATGTATGACAAAAAACGTAAGTTGGTCTGCATGTCAGTTCTAAAGGATCATAAAGCTGATTTCTTTGTAGCCCATTTACAACCGGACATACAGCAACTCGTGCATATACCAACACTAATTCCCATACAATCCCGGTTCATGCAAATTTAAGAAACAAGATATACAACTCCATTTCAGAAATTTCAGTACACCAAGAAAATACTGTAAAACACGTATAACCAAATAGTAAGTCGTGAATATTTCAGTAGTAAATCATGTGCACTGAAATCGTGGACGCTGCCAAAAAATGCAAACTTACCAAATGCTATTGAACTTGTCGGATCATAAATTAAGAACTCCATTTCACAAAATAGAGTATACCAAGATGAAAACTTGAAAAGAACTGGAGCTGAATACTGGAAAACACACATAAGCAAAAATAATGTACACTGTTAAAAAATGCTAACCTATCTAATGCCCAAAAAATGACACCTGCTTGTGTCGAGATAATCTATCATCTTTCAAAAAGATATTGTATCATGTTAACTCTTAGATCCACTCACAACCATAAGGTGCAGCAATCTAAAGCAGAACAATACGTTAAATCAGCTTTTCTAGCAAAGCTCTATAACAGAACAAATTATGCACAACAACAATGTACAAAAGAAAGAGAAAACTATAAACTGCTCTTTGGTAAATCGCTGCTCGATTGTAGGTTGCCTTTCACTAAAAGTTATCAAAGAAATGTAAAAGAATCAACAACAAGTTACAACATAAATGATAGAGAAACAAACTGGAATTCTGTTGTAGAGCTCTGTATTTGAAAATGGGAAGCGAGGTGATTCTGGAAAAAATGGGAAGGGAGTCCCAATCAGTCTACTGAAAATCAAGAAATTGGAATTCTTTATTACAAATGCACTTCTGAAGAATGAATTGTACGACCAGTTTCGCAAAGGAGCTCATTTTTCCTAATATAAAAGTTAAACACCGGTATCTATAAAGTTTGTAGAAACTTTGCTCCATCCGAATTAGGATTTTCAATAATGAATTTCGTGAGCACATAGTAACCATGCACATGCAACACACGTGTAACCATATGACCGAGGAATGCATTTTTTTCCAGCATCTTTACTCCATGTTTTATTCTAGTGCGTTAACTGATCATGAGCTTTTATTCTAGCGCGCTAACTAATCCTCTTACATATGGAATTTAATCACAACAACATTAATTTCATACAAATGTCGTTAGATATTACTGTATTAAGAACTATAGAAATGTATTTTTTTAGCCATCAGGATCAGAAACTATACCTGGAATGCAGAATTGTTAGGTGACGCCTCCACAGCCAAATCATAGTCCCGCACTCTCACTACTTCCCATAAGATCATAGTTCAGAAAGAAAAAAATGTTCAGTCCGTTAAATGCGGCCTCAAACCTTACAGACAGATCTGTTAACAATCAACTAAATTCATGTTAACAAAAGAAAAATTCTTACATCTTTATCAACAGAACTTGGGAGCAAGCATGAATCTTTGGCCACTAATAAATACGAACTGAAAAGCTAATAAATCAGTACAGGGGAGATGTAACCTTGAAGAAGATGCTGAATCAGCTATGAAACAACCCTCTTGTATCCTCTGTACAACCCAAAAATTCTGTAATAGTCACATAGAACAAATATCAAACAGTTGGTGTGCACTACCAAATATAGTTAACCATCAGTTTCTGTATGTTCATAAGGATATAAGTTCAATCAGTCTATTACTTCTGATCTTATGAGCTGAAGAGTGGCGCACAGAGCTGAAAAGACCAATTCCGTCAGCAACAGAGCCACTGAATAGGCATCCGACGAACGCCCCCCCCCCCCCCCCCCCAAGCATATTCTCACCACGAAAATCGGCAGCAAAACGAACGGAATGCGCCCAAAGGGGATCGACGGGGCTGTCGCACGGACCTGGCGTCTCGACGTCGGGATCGCTGGCTTGGTGGCGAGGGCCTCAACGTGGCGACGACAGCAGCCTGCGCTCGCATCCATGGATCAGCAGAGGAGAACGGCAGGCGGCCACGGCGCCCCACGCTCACGTCCGTGGGGCAGCAGAGGTGGAGCGGACGGTGGTGCTGGAGACCCTCGCTTGCATCCATGAGGCGGCAGAGGAGAGCGGCAACCGGCGGACAACGGCATGTGCTCGCGTCCTTGAGGCAGTAGAAGAGGAGCGGACGGCGGCGACTGAGTTTTGTGTTCGCGTCCGTGCAGTAGCAGAAGAGGAGCGGACAGCGGCGACGTCGATCCACGCTCACGCCCATGGGGCAGCAGCCAGCAGAGAAGGAGCGGTGGGCGATGGCGGCGATCTGCGCTCTCGTCCGTGGGGCAAGAGGAGGAGAGACAGCGTGTTGTGAGGGAGAGACAAGATTACGGGACAGAAATCCCCTATCCCGCTAATTGAGGACAAAGGGGGACGCGTCTGCTGGCAGAACATTTAATCTGCATCGTTCATTTGTGTGACAGACCCCTAATGTAACATGGACTGTCAGATATGATTTAGTTGGATTAATCGAACGTCTCTGGTGATTCTGTGTACACTTTGCGGTGTGTTTGTTGGAGAATTCATGTTTGCTCTTTTAATAGTAGTATAGATAGATAATAGAAGTATGGATATTTTTCCAATTAGTCAGATAATTAATTGATCTAGTTGACAGTTAATTAGGCATGCAGAGAATTATGTAGGTCATTAATTATTTGTGTACTAAATTAATAAAGCAAGCAGTTAATCGTGCCGAATCATTTTGAAAGTGCTCGATGGCAAGGACGATTAAGAGGCTCTCAGCGACATGGCCGAGCTCCGCTTGCCAACATGGACAACGACATATTTCATTGAAATATGCGAAATTGGGGTCCGGAATATTTTTAACCCCAAAATTCTGAGGTAGATTCTAACTGATTTCAAAGTCAATTTAAATTATGTTAGAATTCATTAAAATTAAATGATATTTGAAATCTCAAAATCTAGAACAATTTCCGAAATTTTGCATATTTCGGTGAGGTACGAAATTATTTTTTTTTTCCAAAATTAAAAACCTTGACGACCACCATGCGCTCGCGACATGGGTGACCTAGCGTTCACCAAGATGGATGATGACTATGCTCTGCAGGATGTCCACACGCTGACGGTTGCCGAAACATTCGCGGGTAAGGACAACACAACACAACATTGACCAGTTGGTTCATGCTATAGTAGAAAGGAAGATTGTTCCAAGAATAAGAAGGAAAAAGAACTAAAGCCACCAAGTGGTCCATGGTGTTGGAGAAAGAAAAAGTGCTCCAAAAAATAAGACAAAAACTAAAAGAAAGGGTATTCTAACAAGTAAGTAGGAACGAGAACTAAAGTTGGCGAGGAATGAGAAAGAAGAAGATGATGTGTCGATGACCAACACACTAATGTTGACGTGGTGCTGGTTAGCGCCAATGAAACATCTTGGCAAAGAGGCTAAGAGTAGAACATGTAGAGAAGGAGGAGGAAGAGAAGAACGACAATTATCCCTTCTAGCATATGTAGGCTTGAGGTGGAGCTTATTGGTGACTAGGAATACGTTCACGTTGCCACTCGCCTCCATCGTCAGTGTGCATTTACCAGGTTGAATGGCCCTTTGGGAATGATCTCTATAATTATTTGTTGTTTTGTGTCAGTAGTATAACTTAGTTTAATCCACTCTACTATATTGTAAACATGAAAATTTTCATCCCTATAATGCACGGCGAAGATGTAAACATGAAAATTTTCATCCCTATAATGCACGGCGAAGATGAGGTAGACGTCACCTGATTTTAAAGAAGGTGACTCAAGCGAGACATGTCCCGCTATGGCGGCAAACCGAGCGGGAAGGGGAAGTTCCGACAGAAAAAGGGGAGATGCGTCGCGGGATGGATTTTTTGTGTTAGATGGCTGTTAGAGATAACATGATGGATAGCCCATAGCAACACACGGGAGTTCTGCTAGTACTAAATAAGTTCACAATCCGTGTTGCCAGTTGCAATTATATACTCACTTCATCCCGTACTAAAGTTGAGACACTTATTTTAGGATGAAGGAAACAGGTCTGAGTGATTTACTTCCTCTGTATCAAAATAGAATTGAAATGTAAAAACATCTTATATTTTGATACAGAGTGAGCACGTGACAACTACTTAACTTCTATACTCATGACAACAGTTAAATTTTAAGAGGTTGCAGTTGCAGCTCATTTTGCTGCGAAAACCAACTCAATGGTCCATCTCAAAAGAGAAGAGAGAGAAAAAACATCAGGGGTAACACGTAGATCAGTCTATACAGAGGTGTTAAAACGATATTGGTCGAGGTGCTGCGATCTTCTGCATGCCCTTTTGGCATTCTAAATCAAGCTTCGGTTTCCACTGATCTACTAGATTCCTACTTGATGCAACCTACGATGCAGAAACACAACAACAAACAAACCCAAACTATTTAACGAGCGTAAAATTGACAAGCATCAAACTTCGAGGCAGATCAATCATCTTTATCTCTGATGAAACTTCTAGGTAGTCTGCTTATCACATTTTCGTCGACAATCTTGTAATGCCTTGAGATATTCCGGTGGACCATCCCAGCATACCTGTCCACGTGCTCCTGGTGTCTATGGTAAAGTACAGGTACTGTCACCAAAGCAATGGTTCCTGTCATCCATAGACTGTAAAATTAGTAATGGAATCTCCACAAAGGACCAACAGATACTCCCTCCGTTCCTAAATATTTGTCTTTCTAGAGATTTCAACAAGTGACTACATACAGAGCAAAATGAGTGAATCTACGCTCTAAAATATGTCTATATACATCCGTATGTGGTAGTTCATTTGGAATCTCTAAATAGACAAATATTTAGGAACGGAGGAAGTACATGATTATGCATGCCCGGTACCATATGCCCCTACATTTCTCTGCCTGTGTGGACTCAAAATGAGATGTTTACACCATAACATACCTATATAAGCAAGAGTTACAGAAGAGTAGAAATTGCCAATAACAGATAGCAACCACAGGACCGACACAACCTGTGAAGAATTTTCATTGGTCAGTAATCATAATGATCTCATGTAACAACCAAAGAGAAACAATGGCATAATAGCTAACCTGGAAAAAGAGCCGGAAGTCTTTGCCAAGAGTAATGGCATGCGCAATCATTAGCATGTTGTTCACTTTAACACGGTATGAAGCCGCAGCATTATTAACCATCTCCTCTGACAGAACTAACTCAGGCAGTTGCCTAGGTTGCCTACAATAATTAACCGATAACAAATACATTGATAAACTTCTGTTGAAATATGTAAGAACACAAAATCATGGATAAGGTTCCTTACTTATTTAGCAACCCAGATATTTTGACCCATATGAGCTGTACAACTATCAAAATGAGCAGTACATCACAGCAGATAGTCAAGAACGATAGTTCGGACTTCTCGAACAACCACCATGCAATAGTAGCACCAAATATAACACCAACAGTAGCACGTTTACACTTCCATAAGATGATATCAGCAGCTGAAAGATAGGAAAAACATCTTAAATCAATGAGCAAGAGGTACATAAGGCCAACTGTACGTGGAGGCATAAAAAGGGAAAAATCATACCGCTGGATATTACTTCAACCTTACCCTTACCAGTGCACAAGAGAAATATATAAAGGACAGTACTCTTGAAGTCAAGCTGGTCAATTAAGTGTACCAGAAATTCAGATTACAAACTATCAATTAAGTCTATCAGAAGTTCAGATAATAAACATAAGAAACAGTCATCTGAGATAAGTGTAGCAATTATTTAGCTACCGCTTTGCAGTATGACAGGTTAGTACTCCTAATGATTGGTCTCTCATTTGAGTATTGATACTAACACAACACGTTGCAGAAAAGAATTTAAAATAATAATAGTAATAGCAGTAATACTACTACTACTACTCCCTCCTTTCCGGTTTATAGGACTTATCTCAACTTTTTTGTTTTTTTTCAATTTAAAGGGCTCATCTAGCTCCGCCTATGTCTTCTAGGCATAGCCGGTCCCAAGCCCGGGTAAAGGAGGAGGGTTGTGATAGGCTTGGCGAGCCAACGTAAAAACTAGCCAGTCCCATGGGTATGAAACCCTTTTGAGCGAGAGTAGTACTAGGATGGGTGACCTCCTGGGAAGTCCTCGTGAAAGGGTTTCATATCTAAGGGTTGTGATAGGCTTGGCGAGCCAACGTAAAAACTAGCCAGTCCTTTGGGTATGAAACCCATTTGGGCGAGAGTAGTACTAGGATAGGTGACCTCCTAGGAAGTCCTCGTGAAAGGGTTTCATATCTAGCCTACCCCAACTTGTTTGGGACAAAAGGCTTAGAGGGCAATTTAAAGGGCTCATCTCCATCCAATTTTTAGTTTCCAAGGCGCATTAAATCTTTGCATGCAAGAATTAAAAAGGAACACACCAATACATGTAATGTTCCTACTCAACTAGTGGCCAAGTATGCATGCACTGCAATTAATCCAAATTAATGCATGATTTTAATTGGGGTAGTTTTGTAAAGTACGAGATACATTCCTCCACTCACAAAATGCATTGGTTGATGAGATTTCAGATTTGAGCCCTATAAACCGGAAAGGAGGGAGTACTACTACTACTACTATTACTACTACTAATACTAATAATAATAATAATAATAATAATAACAATAATAATAATAATAATACTCTACCTAAGGTATTGGTTCAGTATGTACAGGTGGCCAACATGCCATGTTTGCTTTGAGTTATGAATCACATGTATTTCAATGGTGATTGAGTTGATAAGCATCAGCTAGAATTCAGAGCAAAACTTAATGGCATGATCTCAATTACTTGTGTACACTCACATCCTAGCACGCGCTTTCTGAAACCACAGTACACAATCTGAACTACAGTCTACAGACCTACACCCAGCCTAGGCCACACTCACGCACGCTTCTTCTACTTACCCTACGAAATGAAAGCCAAAAGGTCAACCACCTTTACTCAACCCTGCCATTACTCCCGAAAATACACATGATCCAATCGAGAGAGACCATCGGAAAGCCCAGTGACAGTCTGGCCATCCATCCGCCTCACAACATCCAATTCGCGTTTGCAATCACACAGCTGTAGTGTAAGAGCGATTTACCCCGAACTCAGCAGAAAACGGGAGGAGATAACTGGGGGTAGAAGAGTAGTGGTTACCTTTGCCGCCGCCAACGATCTGGTGCACTGAGAGTCGATGGCCGCCGCCCGCGGAGCTGCAGGGGTCGGCGGACCCCTCGATCCCGGCGTTCGCGGGCTCTGCCCCGCTGGCGCTGGTCTCCATGGCGAGCCCTTGCTTCGTGGCGGGATCGGAGAGGAGGCGAGGCGCTTTGGGTAAAGAAAATAGTCCGGAGACGGGGGAGAAGGAAAGGGGGAGGTAGTTTCTTCTTTTACTTTTAGATTGATGATTGATGACAGGTGGGGCCGACACTTCATTTTTCGACGGGGCGGCGGCGGTAGCACCAGTTGTCCGAGGGTTTTCTCTTAGCCAGGCGGCCCGTAAACCTCCCCGTGTGACGTCGACCTATACCTGAGAGAGCTTTGCGGAAGTCCGGACCACTCTCAAGCCCGCTTCTGACCGTCTTGACCCACTAAAAACCCATCACCCGCCCTCCCGTGGTTTCCTTCCGATGCGCGCACCGCATTCATGCCAGCCCTATTAGACTTAGGGTTTGGGAAACTGCACGACACCCGTAACGGGTGTGACTATCTCATATATATAAAAGGGTACACGAAGTGTACAATACAATATACAAGACATATACAGAAGCCAGGTATAAATACAGTCTAACACCCTCCCTCAATCTTAACTATGTCCTGAGGTACAGAGCAAGTTAAAATTACGCCTACAACCTACAAACTGAGGCTGTGGTAGAGGCTTCGTGAAGATGTCAGCAAGTTGATCTTTGAAGGAGATGAACTTGATATGAAGAAACTTCTGTGCAACACGTTCCCTCACAGAGTGATAGTCAACTTCGATGTGCTTGGTACGAGCATAGAAAACTGGATTAGATGAAAAATACGTCGCACCAATGTTATCACACCAAATAATCGGTGGCTGCTCTTGAGAGACTCCCAACTCTCTCAACAGAGACTATACCCAAATGAGCTCAGTCGTGGCATTGACAACCGCCTTGTACTCTGCTTCAGTGCTACTCCGAGATACTGTGACCTGCTTGCGCGCACTCCAGGCGATCAAGTTGCGACCAAAGAAGACAACATAGCCCCCCCTGATCGCCGGTCATCCAGGCTCGCATCCCAATCTACATCAGAGAACGCCAAGAGAGCACTCGAGGAGGTAGACCGAAGATGCAAGCCATAGGAGACGGTATGAGAGAGATAACGCAGGATACGCTTCATAGCTGGCCAGTGTGAAGTCCGAGGAGCATGAAGATACTGGCACACACGGTTTACCGCATAGGAGATGCCCGGCCGTGTGATAGTCAAGTACTGCAAGCCACCAACAATAATGTGGTACTCTATAGCATCATCTGAAGGAAGCAAGGCACAATCCAAGGCTGATAACCGATCAGTCGCAGGCATAGGGGTGGTAGCATGCTTGCACTGCAACATACCAGCACGTCATAGCAAGTCCAAGGAATACTTATGCTGAGTGAGAGTCAGGCCAGCAGGGGACCGTGAAACCTCCAAACCAAGGAAGTAATGGAGAGCACCCAGATCCTTGACAGCAAAATGACCACCCAGTGCAGACAGCAGACGATCAACGGCAGTCACTAAGGAGCTGATAAGAATAATGTCATCAACATACACCAGCATGTACATAGTAACCTCAGGACGATGGAACATGAACAGAGACGTGTCAGCAGTGGACGGAGCAAATCCAAGACGGCGAAGAACTGAGCCAAGTCGGGCATGCCATGCACGAGGAGCCTGCTTAAAGTCCATAAAGCGCCTTAACAAGATGATACAAATGATGTGGACGAGTAGGATCAACAAAACCTGGAGGTTGCCGCATGTAAACCTCTTCCTCCAAGACCCCATGGAGAAAAGCATTCTGAACATCAAGCTGACGCAGAGACCACCCTTTGGCAACACCCAAGGACAGAGGCAGATGAATGGTGGTAGGTTTGACAACTGGACTGAAGGTATCGTCATAATCAAGACCTTACCGTTGTTTAAACCCTTTGGCCAACAACCATGTCTTGTATCGCTCAATAGAACCATCAGCATGCTTCTTTACCTTAAACACCCACTTGGAGTTAATAATGTTGACACCAGACACAGGAGGAACCAAGCGCTAAGTATCGTTCCTCTGTAGTGCCTGAAACTCCTGCTCCATGGCACTGCGCCAATGAGGAATCCGAAGAGCCGCCTGAAAATGACGAGGCTCAGCAGTGGGGTCAGCATCTGTCTGTGCCATACACGCCACAATCCACGCAACCGTGTCGTCAGTGCGCTCCTTTGGCCGAACAATACCACTCTGACTGCGCGTACGAGGATGCATAATAGCGGTAGGCGGCGGAGGTGGCGGTGGAGACGGAGTCGATGAAGATGACGATGACGACGCAGACTGCTCCCCAAACGCAGAACCAGTCACACCAGGCGACCGGCCGGGCGAGGAAGGAGTGGACGCCCGTTCGGTCTACGCGGGCGAGGACGCCGGCTCGGCCGGCGCGTCGGGAAGCCCTATAGTGCCAGGCTCGGCCAGCCCCGTTGGCAGGCCAGGTGACGGAGGGACGTCGCGAGCGGGCTCGGCGGACATCCGAGGGGACGCGGGCGGCTGCTCATCCAGAAGCTCGAGGCGTGCTTCGCGCCCAGTACCTGCACCATGGTTAGGTAGCAACAAGGGGGTATATGCAGCATCAACAAATTGACCAGACAAAGATAAAGCAGATTTCTCAGGTGCAGTGGGAGTGGTGGAGGTGACCGGAAGTGCGAAAAAAGGAAAAACATTCTCATCAAACACCACATCACGTGAGATGTAGACGCGGTTAGAGGGAACATGAAGACACTTGTACCCTTTATGAAGAGAACTATAACCAAGAAACACACACTATTTAGACCGAAACTCCAACTTGCGTTGGTTATATGGACGAAGATGAGGCCAACATGCGCATCCAAAGACCTTGAGAAACATATAATCAGGAACTTCATCCAGCAAGAGCTCAAGTGGTGTTTCCATCTGACGGAATCGTGTAGGGAGTCTGTTAATGAGAAAGCATGCGGTGGAAAACGCATCACTCCAAAACCGGAAAGGGATGGAGGCATGGGCAAGCAAAGCAAGACCAGTCTCAACTATATGACGATGCTTACGCTCAGCTACACCATTTTGCTTATGTGTATGAGGACAAGACACACGATGTGTAATTCCAAGTTCTATTAAAGAATGCATTGAGGTTGTGATAATCACCCCCCCCCCCCAATCGGATTGCACATGAATGATTTTATGAATGAGCAAACGCTCAACATGCGCTTGGAATTGCAAGAAAACATTAAACACATCAGACTTGCGTTTAAGAAGATAAAGCCAAGTGAACCGACTGTAAGCATCAATAAAACTGACATAGTAATTATGACCACTAACAGAGGTTTGGGCATGGCCCCATACATCTGACATAACTGACGGACTATCCTCTGACATACCTTGTTGTCGTGACAGGTAAGATGACACCGTTCTCCCTACTTTCGATCGACCCTCATCACAGTTCCATAGGATCAGAACCTGACTCTCCTGTGTATACTTGATTCCGAAGTATCATTTGCTCTTGGCCTTGTGTGTTATCACGAGTCACCCTCCGAGAGATGATCTATTCCCGATGCTCTGAACCCCCTTTTCACACTCTGTTCAGGTATCGACCATTTGTCCATTCGCTTGAAACCTATTATTGTAACCTCTTACCTTGCTCTCGATGTTTCCTTCAGTTTCAACTCGAGAGATACTTCTGCCACATTCCCTGAATTGTTCACCAGATAATTAACCCTATAAGGGTCAGTTCTCCCGAAGTTACTCTTTACTTCCCCACTTAAATCTCGGGACGAGATTTCTTGTAGTGGAAGAGATTTGTAACATCCCCAGTATCACACTACAGTAATCCCTTATGATCAGTGCCAAGTCATTTTGATTTACAAAGCTTAATCATATTGGATTAATATCTCATTTCAAATTCCTTCTCTGAATCCAATTCAAATTCAAAGTGAAATTTGAAGTTGTTCAAAAGTTGCTAGAAAAATGTTCATCATCTAGCAAATATTCTAAAACAAATTGTTGTTAAGGAAAACAACATCACCATCAATCAGAAGTTGGGCTAGGGCAATAAAACAGTGTCAAAACAGCACCATAAATGCCTTTTCCATTTTTGAAAAATCCCAAATGGTTTCCAAAATTGCCCAAACTTTTTGAGAAAGTGCACAATACTCACCAGTATTTGTTTTTGCCAGCCCCACATTTTTGCTAAGTCATTTGATGACTATTTTAAATGCAAAAGGCTGCTGTAAAAATAAAACAGAAATAATAAAAAGAAAAGGGCCTAGACTACTGCTGGGGACTAGGCCTAAGTGCACAGTGGCACGGCCCAGCCCAGCGGCCTCTTTCTCCCTCCTCCCTCTCTCTCACCTGTGCGTGCCGCCGTCCCCGTGGCCGAGCGCGCGCTCGCCGGCCAGCGGCCGACACCGCGGCGCTATAGGCGGGGCGAGGGGATAAGGCCGAACCCCCTCGGCCTCCCCTCCATCCTCATCCACTCCTCGTCTCCCCTCCCACTCACCTCGCCCCTTTCCCTCTCGGACGATTTGGAGAAGGGCCGACGCCACCGTCGCCTTGTCCTCGCCATAGGCGCGGCCGCCGGCCACCCCGCGTCGTCTGCGCATGTCCAGGAGCGCCGGCGCCTTCACCTACGTCGCCTACACCCTCGGATCGGCTTCGCTGTGAGCTCCCCTCCGTTTCCTTCCCTCTCCCGATGGTCGCTCCGTCCTTCTAGCGCTCGCTGCCGTCGCGGCCGAGCTCGCTGTCGCGGCCACACTCGGCCAAGCTCCCGTCCGAGCACGCCGTTGAATTCCTGGGGCTCGCAGGAGTCCGACGAGCCCTTTTGCTCACTTTGCCGTGCCCAGTTTCGCCGTTGCCAAAACCACCCGAACGCCGCCGCTGCCAAGCTCGACGCCGGCGATGTTTCCGGCAACCCCAGCCCCAGCCGATCACACCACTCAACGCGGCGCTCGTCGCTTGTCCGAACGCAAGTCGCGGCACGCGATTTGGCCCTCTGTAGGAGATTCCCGGGCCACTCCGGCGAACTCGCCACCGCGGGAGGCTCGCCGGAGCCCTCTCCGGCGCCGTCGCCGACGTGGCCTACTGGGGCCCACCCCTGGGCCACTGCCAGTGGGTCCCAGGGGGCCCAGTTGACCCGTTGACCTCGGTCAACTGTGCTGACTGGGCAGCACAGTCACTGACCAGTGGACCCCACCTCGTTTAGTTAACTTAATTAAAAACTTTTAATTAAAACCTGTTTTAGTTAACTCTAATAGCCACTGACACCTGCCCCCCCCCCCCACTAACTAGATCTGTTAGTCTAAATTAATTAACTGTTAGTTCCTCAGAGGCTGATAGGTGGGCCCCACCTGTCAGGCTGACCAGTCAACCAGACAGTTGACTGCCTGACGCAGTGATGACCTCATGCTGACATCATAAAACATTTTCAATAATTCTGTTAAATTGAAATAATTTCAGGAAATGCTTTAATCTTTGAAAATTCATAGAAATTAATTCGTAGCTCGGATCGAAAAACTTTATATATGAAAGTTGCTCAGAACGACAAGACGAAACCGATTATGCCCTCCTCATACCTATCACATGCCTCTAGCATGATGAACATGGAACTTTCCCCTCCGTTTCATCTGTCCGATAATCACCCGGAGCTGGGAGAACACTCCCGGATAATTTCCCGCTCCCACTAACTTGCGTAGTACTGCATTAGGGCATCCCTCGAATAACGCGCTGCCATGCCATGCATCTGTGATTGCAATTGTCTGCCTTTATTTATTGTTTCTTCCCCCTTTTCTCTCTCTTATAGACCCCGAGACTGATGATGACTCGATGATCGTCTACCTCGTCGAAGACCCGTTGGTGTTTGCAAAGCAACCAGGCAAGCACCCCCCTTTTGAACATGCCGATATCGCCTATTCTTTCTCTCTTATGCTTGCATTAGAAATTGCTGCTGCTACTGCTTATCCTATTTCTGATGCACAGCCTGATTTTTGTAACTGTTGTTGATACCTACCTGCTTATCCTAAAACTGCTTAGTATAGGCTGGATAGAGACCCACCAGAGACCCCCACTTTGACCCAGTTGCCCCCGCTGGATTATCAGATGACTCGATCAGCATGATCGACAGCCAGGCCCCGGCACCGCACATCACCCCCTTAGTTGTACGACACTACTGGGTTACTATCGAGTGCCGAGGGTGATACCTCGTTTAGCACTTTTGATGTTAACTCTGTAGAGTAGCTATTCGGTCGTGGTCATCGAGGGTGATTCCTCCTACACCACTCCCGATAACGACGCTGTCGTGCAACACCTCAAGTGTGAACCCATCGAGGGTGATTCCTCCGAGTTCACCTTGACAGATACATCGAGTAGGAATCCAACAAGGGTGATACCTCGGATTCCGCTGATGTTATGGACACACGGATACTTGGACTTTACAACTGTTCTTGGAAAGGCGGGTCGACCCTGAGGGGTACCCGCGAGTGATGGGAAGTCGGGTTGACCTGGAGGGTACCCGAGAGACAAATACGAGGCGTGGCCGGGCATTCTTAGCCCTTGCCGCAAGTCCTCGAGACGGGGCGACGGGGTCACATGATCGTGAGTCTCTGCTTGTTACCGCATGCTACCAATACTCTAACGATTTGGATATTTGATCTGAGTGGGCCTTTGGCCCGATAGCACTAACCATCACGCGGGAATAAATATGGGTACTCTGCAACGTATGCATCAGCCGAAAGCTCTGTCAGACGTCCAGTTCAGCATGGCAGCCGGGTCGGATCATGCCGATGGCGCTGGTATCCACCCTGCTCGCAACGACCCGGAGTGCACAGGGCGATGGCCCAAGACCCCTGAGCGCTTAGGATATAGACCGACGGGGACCTCTCTGATGAGCTTTAGGTAGGGCTACGGTGTGTCGTTTGGCCGAGGCCGGGCATGACCCAGAAAAGTGTGTCCGGCCGGAGTTAAGCGAGCGTGGTGGGTAAGTTGGTGCACCCCTGCAGGGAAGAACTAATCTATGCATAGCTGGATCGTCGGTAATGGACGCTCGGAGTAGTATCCCGATCGATACAACTAGAACTGGATACTTGTGATGAGAAATGGATAGTATGGCTCTGGGATTGCTTTCTCGCAGGGAGTCGAGGAAGGATCTCTGGGTGAGGTTGATAACACTACTACTATGGCTCTGGGATTGCTTTCTCGCAGGGAGTCGAGGAAGGATCTCTGGGTGAGGTTGATAACACTACTATTACTTTATATTATGTTTTTTTGTACTCTTCTAAATGCTGCAAGATGCTCGAAGATGCTTGAAGATGCTGAAGATGCTAGTCTTCGATAGGACTAGGCCTTCTCTCTATTCTGGCATTTCTGCAGCTCAGTCCACATATACAGCCTTCCTTTGATAGTGTTGCATATGTAGTGTAGATCCTTGCTTGCTGAGTACTTCGGATGAGTACTCATGGTTGCTTTGCTTCCTATTTTTCCCCATATCCGTTTGATGCAACCAGATGACGGAGCCCCTGAGACAGCAGCTCCCACTGATGATCACTACTACTACCCCGAGGGTGGTTACTACTTCGAGTTGGCTGACGACCAGGAGTAGGATCGGAGGGTCCCAGGCAGGAGGCCTGCGTCTTTTCGATCGTAGTGTTTTCTTTTGCCCCGCCTTTTAAAGGCCTATCTGTCTTTCTTTTATATCTGTACTCAGATATCTGATGCTTCCACTGACGCTTGTAAGCGAGCTTATGTATTCGAGCCCTCGAGGCCCCTGGCTTGTAATATAAAGCTTGTATTATTTTAATTTGTGCCTAGAGTTGTGTTGTGATATCTTCAAGTGAGTCCTTAGGCTTGATCGTGTGCATTTGTGTGTATGATTAGTGCACGATTAAGCCCGGGGCGTCACAGGAGGAACCCACCAACTCCATCGAGGGACCACAGTAAGGTGCCCCATACGAAGCAGATGCGCCATGAGGAGGCGCGATCGCCGGGGCTGTAGGGTAGGGGGCTGGCATCGCGGCTGGAGGCGGCCACTGATTGGCCGGGGCAGCGTCGTGGGGTGGTGTCGTTGCTGCGGTGTTGTAGGGTTGGGCCACGGGCGGGTGTTGGCCGCTGTGAGGCGCGGCGTAGCCCCACCAGGAAGTGGCCGCATGCGGGGCGCCATACGGCGCGTGACCCCGTACACCTGCGGCGGCGGCGGGGCCAGGCCGGGAGGCGGGAAGGAGGCGGCGGCGTCGTAGGGCACCGGCGGTGCAGCAGCGGCATGGAAGCCTGGAGGGGGCGGCGGGGCAGCGCCGGAGGGTGCCGGCGACGCGGCGACGTTGGTGAAGATGGGAGGCAGCGGCGAGGCGGCTACAGAGGCGCCGGCCATGGAGGCCAGCGGTGGAGACGCCAAAAATGGAGAGGCCGGGGCAGCCTGAGCGGCGGCCAGAACGGCAGCTGGGACAGAAGCCATCGGGGGCGAAGGCTAGCGAGCAGCTCGGCTAAGCGGGCTAGCAAGCCACGGGCAGCAGCAGCTAAGCAAGCTAGCTAGCCACGGGCAGCAACAGCTAAGCGGGCTAGCTTAGCAAGCCACGGGCGGCAGCAGCGTTGCGGGTAGAGATGAGCGGAAGCGGCGGCGGCGGCTTGCGGGAGCGGCGGCGGCGGGATCGTAGGTTTATTCTGATGCCATATTAGACTTAGGGTTTGGGAAACTACACGACACCCGTAACGGGTATGGCTATCTCATATATATAAAGGGGTACACGAAGTGTACAATACAATATACAAGACATATAACGAAGCCAGGTATAAATACAGTCTAACAGGCCCAGAGCACGTAGAGGCCGACATTGATGCCGCGATATGACCGGAGGGAGGGAGGGCGGCGCTGACCGATGTGAGTTCTCGGCAGCCGCCTCTTCAATGCGGACGCAGGTTCCCGAGGAACCAACTCCGGCAGCTGCGCCGCATTGAAGCGGATGACCGGCTCTTCGCATGGCCCGGCCGCGGCTATTTAAGCCGTGCTCCTGTGCCGTCCACATCGCATCCTCCTCCTCCTCCTCCCCTCCCCGCCCATCTCCCTCCACATCTCCGGCTGTGATGGGCAAGTCCTGGGCGTTGGTGCCGGCAGGCGGTTTCGGGGCGGGATCCGGCGGCTCGTGGAGACGCCGCCCTCGAATTCCGCGACGATCGTCCTCGTCGGCTGGCGACGACTCGACGCGAACGAAGATCGTCATATCCTTCGGCGACGAGGAGGACCACCAACAGCCGCCACAGTCCGCGCCGATGGTGTCGGGCAAGGTCTACGCTGGCACGGACATGGAGTTCGAGGAACAGATGGAGCTGATGCTCCGTCGTCCACACCAACGGCCCGACTCCGCCACTGGGGGTGCTCCTCCCCGTGAAGCCAGAACCGGCATCCTCTCCACGCTCCTCACTGACGCGCAGCTGCCGCATCCAAATTGGAGGCCGCGTCAAGGAGGAGCGCCGCTCGCCGCCGCCCCTGCCCAAGGCGCGAGGGCGCATTCTGCACTACCTCTGCAGCGGCGGCTCTTCGTCGTTGTCCCGGAGCTCCATGACGGTGCATGAGTACGCTGACCGGGAGGAGCGCCGGTGAGACAGCCGCAATGACGCGCGCCGATCCAAGTTCGCGGGCTCGGACGTCCCGCCGCCACAATCACGGTGGACCTAGACCTAGCGTACGCCTGGGCCCTGGACCGCTCTGTGATGACATCGGAGACGGCCAAGCGCCATCTTCGCCGCCTCGACGGGGTGATGGCCAGGTACAGCGAGGAATGATCCCTCGCCGAGATCGCTGTTGATACGTCTCCAACGTATCTATAATTTTTGCTTGTTCCATGCTGTTATATTATCATTCTTGGATGTTTTACAATCATTGTATAGCAACTTTATATCATTTTTTGGGACTGACCTATTGACATAGTGCCCAGTGCCAGTTGCTGTTTTTTTCTTGTTTTTTTACTTCGCAGAAAATCAATACCAAACGGAGTCCAAACGCAGCGAAACTTTTTGGAGATTTTTTCTGGACCAGAAGGAACAACTTGGGCCAAAGAAGTACTAGAGGGGTGCCCCGAGGGGGGTACAACCCACCTGGGCGCGCCTGGGGGCCCAAGCGCGCCCTGGTGGGTTGCGCCCACCTCGGTGGCCTCCCGCACCGCGTCTTTGCTCTATAAATACCCCAATATTCCAAAAACCCTAGGGGAGTCGACGAAACACAATTCCAGCCGCCGCAAGTTCCAGAAACACCAGATCCAATCTAGACACCATCACGGAGGGGTTCATCATCCTCATTGGTGCCTCTCCGATGATGCGTGAGTAGTTCATTGTAGACCTTCAGGTCCGTAGTTAGTAGCTAGATGGCTTCCTCTCTCTCTTTTGATTCTCAATACAATGGTCTCTTGGAGATCTATTTGATGTAACTCTTTTTGCGGTGTGTTTGTTGGGATCCGATGAATTTTGAGTTTATGATCAGATCTATTTTTATCCATGAAAGTTATTTGAGTTTCTTTGATCTCTTATATGCATGATTGCTTATAGCCTCGTATTTCTTCTTCGAATCTTTGGTCTAGTTAGGCCGACTAGATCGATTTTTCTTGCCATGGGAAGAGGTAATTTGTGATGGGTTCGATCTTACGGTGCTCAATCCCAGTGACAGAAGGGGACATGACACGTATGTATCGTTGCTATTAAGGATAACAAGATGGGGTCTATTCCTACATGAATAGATCTTGTCTACATCATGTCATCGTTCTTATTGCATTACTCCGTTTCTCCATGAACTTAATACACTAGATGCATGCTGGATAGCGGTCGATGTGTGGAGTAATAGTAGTAGATGCAGGCAGGACTCGGTCTACTAATCTTGGACGTGATGCCTATATAATGATCATTGCCTGGATATCGTCATGATTATTTGAAGTTCTATCAATTGCCCAACAGTAATTTGTTTACCCACCGTATGCTATTTTTCTCGAGAGAAGCCACCAGTGAAATCTACGGCCCTCGGGTCTATTCTTCTTCATATTTGCTTTCCGATCTATTATTTGCCACTTTTATTTTCAGATCTATTGTTCTAAAAACCCAAAAATACCTTGCTGCACTTTTTTGTTACTTCTTTTATTTCGCGTTTATTCGAGATCTATTTATCCAATCTATCATAAATTTTATCCCGTCAACTTGACTATTTCTGGCACCGTTACCCGTTGAGGGATTGACAACCCCTCCTAATCATCGGGTTGCAAGTATTTGTTATTTGTGTGCAGGTACCGTTTACATAGTGTTGCTTGGTTCTCCTACTGGATTGATGCCTTGGTTTCATAACTAAGGGAGATACCTACCGTAGTTGTGCTGCATCATCCCTTCATCTTTGGGGAAATACCGACATAGTTCAAGCGACATCAAAAGGAATTTCTGGCGCCGTTGCCGGGGAGACATCATCAACATCTATCAGGTTCCTATTCACAAATATCATCTCCTTACAATTTACATTATTTGCCATTTGCTCTTGTTTTCATCTCCCCCACTTCACAAAATTTTGCCATTTTATTCGCCCTCTTTTTTGTTCACCGTTTTCTCGTCAGATCTATCTTTTTGGTTGCAATCTTGTTTGCTACCTTTGCTTGTGTTACCATGTGCCTTCTATTTGCTTGCATCTTCGCTTGCTAAAAATCTATTGATATGGATCCTCATCCACTTGCTAATCTTTTCAAAAGATCTGATTATGTTGAACCAATTGCTAGTGAGTTGAGCGCATTTGATTATCTTTATGAAGTTTTGCTTGAGATTCTTGAATCTGAAAATTGTGATGAAGAAATTTATGAAGTGATTCATGATAGCTCCTTGAATGAAAAGCATGATTGCAATGATTTTACTATAAATTCTATTAATGTCAATTGTGCTAACAATATGCAAAACCCCAAGCTTGGGGATGCTAATTTTGATATGTCCACTACTTATTGCAATGATCATGATTGGGGTGATTCTTCTTATGATCTTGAAAATTTATTTAAGCCTCATGATGAATATGATATTGATAATAACGTTTGCGATAATATTGAAAGTGGGTTTAGAAGAGTGTCAACTCTAGGTAATAATGATCCCACTGCTTTGGAGAATGATTAATCTTATGAAATTTTTGATAAAAGTGGGCTTGGTGAGGTCATGACTTTATTTGATGATCCCACTATTTTGGAAGAGTGTCAACTTTGCATGCATGTGGATCATAAAAAGAAAATTTTATTTGATAGCTATATCATTGAATTTGATTATGATCCTATATGTAATTATTATGAGAGAGGAAAATATGGTAGTAGAAATTTTCATGTTACTAAATTACCTCTCATTATGTTGAGATTGTCAATGTTTTATTCCTCTCCTTTGCATATGCTAGATAATCCTTGTCTTGATAATTTGTTTGCTTATAAAATCCCTATGCATAGGAAGTATGCTAGACTTAAATGTGTTTTTCACATGTTTTATGATGCTCCCTTTGTGCTTCAATTCTTGTCTTTTATGTGAGCATCATTGAAATCTTATGCCTAGCTAGGGGCATAAAATGATAGCGCTTGTTGGGAGGCAACCCAATGAATAAAATTTATTTTTGCCATTTTCTTTCTGTTATTGAGTGTTCGCACAATTATGACTCTATTATGATTGTGTTTTTTATGTTTTAATTAGTGTTTGTGCCAAGTAAAGCCTTTGGGATAGCTTTGGTGATAGTTGATTTGATCCTGTTGAAAAACAGAAACTTTTGTGACCAGTAAAATAATTTTCTAAAATCACAGAAGCGACGAAAAATTATGAATTTGTTACACAAGATTTGTATACAAATTTCCTCTGTTTTCCTAATTTTTAAGAATTTTTGGAGATACATAAGTATGAGAACAATTCGCATCTTTACAGACTTTTCTGTTTTTGACTGATTCTGTTTTCTTTGCATTGTGTGCTTATTTTGATGAATCTATGGTTTGTATCGGGGGGTATAAGCCATGGTAAAGTTAGAATACAGTAGATATAATGCAATAACGAAATTTGAATGGTTTTTTTATAGTACTTAAAGTAAAGATTAGTTTTCTTATACTAACGGATCTCACGAACGTTTTGTTGAGTTTTGTGTGATTGAAGTTTTCAAGTTTTGGGTGAGATCACGATGGATAAAGGAATAAGGAGTAAGAATAGCCTAAGCTTGGGGTTGCCCCATGGCACCCCAAGCCATTATCCAAATATAAACAAGCAACTAAGCTTGGGGATGCCCCCGAGTGGCATCCCCTCTTTCTTCTAACGACCATCGGTATTTTACGTGGAGCTATATTTTTATTCGTCACATATCACGAGTTATGCTTGGATCGTCTTGTGTTATAAGAGTCTTTGCTTGTTTTTCTTTTTAATTTATTTCATATATCCTTGCTGAACACACCTATTTGGGAGAGCCAAAATTATGCTATGATTTGTTGGAATTTCTCTATGTGCTTCACTTAAATTTTTTTAGCTATGTAATTGCTCTAGTGCTTCACTTATATCTTTTTGAGCATGGTGTGCTTTAATATTTTTGAAGAAATGCTCTCATGCTTCACTTAGATTTATTTGAGAGTTAGTAATTTTGAAGAAATTCTCTCATGCTTCACTTATATTATTTTGAGAGAAGAAAACTTTATGCTCATGTTCTTCACTTAGATTTGTTTGAGTTATCAAAAGCAACATATGAAATCAGTCCCAAAGTGATAGATATTCAAGAGGGATATAATAAAAACTTTCATGAAGATCATTGGACAAAATAAACTTGATTCTTTGTAATAGTTTTGCGATATGATGATATAATATGTGAGTCATGTTGATGAGTAATTGTGCTTTAGTAAGAATATTGGTGTTAAGGTTTGTGATTCCCTATGCAAGCACGAAAGTCAATAGTTATGCAATGAAATTACATCCTACTTGTGGTGCATTATTCGGTGTTAGTTTTGCTTAATGCTCACTTATGAGATTTTTCGTTTCTTGGTTGGATGCTTCTCAATCTTTTTGCTAGCCTTCACTTGTACTAAGTAGGAATACTACTTGTGCATCCAAAATCCTTAAACCCAGTTTTGCCATATGAGTCCACTATACCTACCTATATGCGGTATTTTCGTGCCGTTCTAAGCAAATTTGTATGTGCCATCTCTCATTTTCAAAATAAATTTCCTTTTTGTGTGCTCGTACCGCTCATGAAACGGTAGGGGGTGGCTGATATTTTTCCATGCTAGATGTGTTATTATCAAGATGTGTGTTTATTCACTTGTCATTGCACGAGAGTACGACAAAGGTATTAGGGATGCCCAGTCCCGAAATGAAAAATGAATTTACTTTATGTTGTCAAATAATAAATTCCTTGGAAAGTGTTGGTATGGACGGTACCCATGGATACGGCTAGCCGTGGAATGTGAAAGTATGGTGGGAAAAGGAATAAACTTTATTTTCTGTTTGGGAACCGCCTATGATATATCTAGCATGGAAAGTATTGGGAACTACTCGATCGTTTTCGTTGACAGGAAAAGCATGCCACCCAAAATGTTTTATCTATATCTTTTTTGCTTTGAGCTCTGGCACCTCTACAAATCCCTACTTCCCTCTGCGAAGGGCCTTTCTATTTACTTTATGCAATTTTTATTTTATTTGAGTCTCCATCTTCTCTTATAAAGCACCAACTAAGGGGCACTATGATCGTACTTGAGCATTGGGTATAGCTAATATGCGAATGTGTTTCATGAATGGATCAATGATTGAGCATAATGGGCTAGGGATAACTCGCTTTAGTGTTGATATTTTGAAAGACATGGTTGCTTGTTGATATGCTTGAGTATTGGAATCTTCATGTCAAAACTAGACTATTGCTTTGAATCATATAAAAGTCCATTCTACATCAGAGACGGCCGAGCACCATCATCGCCGCCTCGACGG
This sequence comes from Thinopyrum elongatum, assembly GCA_011799875.1. Lineage (NCBI taxonomy): Eukaryota > Viridiplantae > Streptophyta > Magnoliopsida > Poales > Poaceae > Thinopyrum > Thinopyrum elongatum. The sequence continues at coordinate 362,599,834 of CM022300.1, read as the reverse complement.
GGAGATGGCCAGGTACGGCGAGGAATGATCCCTCGCCGAGATCGCCACCGCCGCCGCCAAGGACGACGCCTCCAACGACCGCCACCCTCTTCTAGCCCACGTCCTCGGTGGCCGCTGCCGCACTGCGCACGGCGCAGGAGGGGACAGAGAGGATCATCTGCGAGCGTCAAGCGGCCGCCGGGAAGCCCTGGCGCGACGTCTCCACCTTCCACCGCCCCAAGCCCGACGACGACAACTCCGACACTGGGTCGGGCAACGATGACGGAGGGGGAGCCATCGGCTAGCCAGGCATGACCTACGAGGTCACCATGAAGTATATGATAGTTTAGTGTTTTAGTTTTGGGTTTTTAGTTCACCGAATGAATCGTCTGGTTTTATGTACAAATTATTCTACTTTTAATGAAATTTGTCGTGTTTATACCAAAATATGTCCGGTTTGATCGAATTTCGCCCGGTTGGTTCGAGTTGTTGTGAAAATGTATGCAGCTCCCCCTAATTCCTCGAGAAACTTTGCTACCACTCTGAAACATCAGAGGCGTGAATTCTCAGTAGAGGATGGCATCAGCCATCTGAGTATTGAGCAGAATTCGAGAGAAAATGACTCCCACGGTAAAGGGGTCAAAGGAACTTATGTCGCCAACATGGTACAACAGAGGAACTTCAATTCCCACAAGCCCAAGGGGAATAATTATGTCCAACAGAATACCGACTTTAAGAAGAAGGGTAAGAAGACCCTCAAGAAGAACAAGAACGGAGATGGCTGCTTCACTTGTTGTTCGGAGGAACATTGGGCAAACAAGTGTCGCAACAAGTACAAGAGGCCAGGGCCGAACTCTAAGTCTACCAATATGATTGTAGGCAACAATGAGAGTGGTGCATCTGGGTATGGTAATTTACAAGGGCCCAACTAGCAATTTCAAAAAATCTCTAAGGTCCCATATGGGTTATATGGCAATGAGTGTGGTGGAAAGTTTAGTCCCATACCTCTAGTTGGAGAGGAGTTGGACCTCCTTAGAAGAGATTCCCTTCCACATGCTACTGGAGCTTGAGAAGAGAAGTGGTTCCTGACGAGGACATGTACTAGGGATAGAATAACAGGCCTGACCTACAGACCCTACCCAAGGACACCATGCACCGTGTATTGGGCCCCTGGGCCAAATCACCATTCAGATGTATTGCAACCTGATGGTCACTCGGAAGCCAACAACCACTCGGAGTATAGCACTCCAATCGACCATCTTATTTCACTCGGAGTACCCGTCTTCACTCGGACAGAGAAGACCAGGAGGCTTCCCAGGACTGCAACGGTCAGGACATGCGTCCACCCTCATCAAGTGTAATTAATACAGTCGTTACTAGTAACTGGCGCCCTTAAAACCTTCCTTTAAACCTTGGTTATGGCCGCATTCATAAGGGGACTGGTGGACTCTATATAAGCCACCCCTCAGCTCCATAACAAGGGTTTGCACCTTCTGTAATCTATACACTCAATCAACAGCTCCAGAGCACCAGACGTAGGGCTATTACCTCCACCGTGAGGGGCCTGAACTCGTAAATCGGAGTGTAACAACTGCGCCATAACTAGGCTCTGCCCTCTAATTCGTACCCCTACACACTACTGTCGGAATCGTTCCCATGATAGTTGGCGCCCACCGTGGGGCAGGCATCTAGCGACTTCCGGTGTAGTTGCAATTTTCCCACCATCACCATGGTACCCGACGGCGGACTGACTCTTGGCGACGAGATCCGTTTCGGCGTCCTCAGCTTTGTCGCGGATGGTTCGGCGTGGCTCCAGGAAGCCCCGCTAGATGTCGAGGCGTTTCCCATCCACGGCGCAGCGCACTTCCGTGCGAGTACCTTCGACGTTCTTCTTCGTCAGTTGTCGTCCCCGTACCAGTCGGCACATCCCTGCCCAGCTGTTCGCCGTCGCAAGCGCTTCGGGCGCTCGCGGCTCCAGTGGTGGATCAAGCACGTGGTGGCCAATCAGGTTGCGGCTCCACAGATCGCGGCAATCGAGCCCAATGAGCCCATCCTCGATTTATTCGCCTCCTTGCGGGAGGACTCGGATGACATGTCCGAGTGCGAGAGCAGTGATCCCGCTGCGGAGGTGCTGATGGCCGGTTCCCAGCATAGCCCGCCTGGGTATCCTCGGGCGGCGCGGGGGTCGACGGACCGTCACACGACAACATCGACGGTGGCGGGGGCCATCGCGATGACGAGTACTTCCCCCAACCTCTCAATTAGTAGTAGAGGGAGGAGTTGCATTGCAGGAACGAGCAAGCCTGATGACCCACAAGTATAGGGGATCAATCGTAGTTCTTTCAATAAGTAAGAGTGTCGAACCCAACGAGAAGCAGAAGGAAATGACAAGCGGTTTTCAGCAAGCACTGAAATTATCGGTAACAGGTAGTTTGATAGCAAGATAATTTGTAACAAGTAACAAGTAGCAATAGTAACAATAGGTGCAGCAAGGTAGCCCAATCCTTTTTGTAGCAAAGGACAGGCCAAAACAATCTCTTATAATAAGCAAAGCGTTCTTGAGGACACATGGGAATTTCATCTAGTCACTTTCATCATGTTGGTTTGTTTCGCGTTCGCTACTTTGATAATTTGATATGTGGGTGGACCGGTGCTTGGGTGCTGTTCTTACTTGAACAAGCTTCCCACTTATGATTAACCTCTCTCGCAAGAATCCGCAACTACGAAAGAAGAATTAAGATAGAATCTAACCATAGCATTAAACATGTGGATCCAAATCAGCCCCTTATGAAATAGCGCATAAACTAGGGTTTAAGTTTCTGTCACTCTAGCAACCCATCATCTAATAACTACTCCACAATGCATTCCCTTGGGCCCAAAGATGGTGAAGTGTCATGTAGTCAACATTCACATAACACCACTAAGGGAATCACAACATGCATACCATCAAAATATGGAACGAATATCAAATTCACATGATTACTTGCAACATGACTTCTCCCGTGTCCTCAAGAACAAAAGTAACCACTCACAAATAATATTCATGCTCAAGATCAAAGGAGTAATAAATATCATCATGGATCTGAACATATGATCTTCCACCAAATAAACTGGCTAGCATCAACTACAAGATGTAATCAACACTACTAGTCACCCACATGTACCAATCTGAGGTTTTGATACAAAGATTGAACACAAGAGATGAACTAGGGTTTGAGATGAGATGGTGATGTTGAAGATGTTGATGAAGATTGGCCTCCCTAAGATGAGAGGGTTGTTGGTGATGACGATGGCTTCAATTTCCTCCTCCTAGAGGGAAGTTCCCTAGGCAGAGTCGCTCCGCTGGAGAGCAAAAGTGCTCCTGCCCAAGTTTCGCCTCAAGACGGTGGCGCTCCATCCCTAAAGTCCTCTCTTTATTTTTTGTAGGTCAAAAGACCTTAATTACCAGAAGATGGGCACCGGAGGTGGGCCAGGGAGCCCACTACCCACTAGGGCGCGCCTGGAGGGGGTGGCGCGCCCTGGTGCCTAGTGGGCACCTGGGTGGCCCCCTCCGGTATTTTTTTTCTCCAGTATTTTTTATATATTCCAAAATAATTCTAGGTAAAATTTCAGCTCATTTGGAGATGTGCAGAATAGGTATCTCCAACAGAGCTTTTTCAGGTCCAGAATTCCAGCTGCCGGTATTCTCCCTCTTTGTGTAAACCTTGCACATTATGAGAGAAAAGGCATTAGAATTACTCCACAAAGTGTTATAATGGATAAAAACATTATAAACAACAGTAGGAAAACATGATGCAGAATGGACGTATCAACTCCCCCAAGCTTAGACCTCTCTTGTCCTCAAGCGAAAGCCGATATTGAAAATCATGTCCACATGTTTAGAGAGAAAGGTGTCGATAAAAACAAAATACGGACATAGTACCATCTTACTTATTGTTATAACAGCAATAAACTGTATCATAAAACTTCTTATGAGAAAGTAACAATTCATCACAATCATCGAAGTATAAAGAATAAACTTTCTTGAAAACTAACAAACTATGTTCTCAGTCAACTTTGCAATTGCAATTCATCATATTTTCAAGAAGGATCTCATATCGGAGCCTTTTGGCAAGTCCACATACGCAACCATCATTTAGTCTTCTATGATTGCTAACACTCACAACATACATATGGATCAAAAAGTTTCAACCGGGCACATAGAAAGATAGGGGCTTATAGTTTCGCCTCCCAACCTATTCACCTCAAGGGTGATGTCAACAATAATAACTCATGATCACTCATATCCAACTGGATATATGTGCCTAGATCTTTCCCCATCACACGATGCTTGCAAAAGAGAAAATAAAAAGGAATAGATGAGAACACTTTGACTCTTGCATAGAAAGTAAATACATAAAAGTAAAAGATTGGCCCTTCACAGAGGGAAGCAGAGGTTGTCATGCGCTTTTTGGTTTTGTATGCACAATCTCTTAATGCAGAAGAACGTCACATTATATTGCCCCTTATGATAGCAACCTTTCTTATGCAGTCTGTCGCTTTTATTACTTTGCCATCACAAGTCCGTACAACACTTATTTTCCCTTACACTAAAAGATCAAACACATTTAGAAGCAATGTTTATTGACTAATGCACCGATGACAACTTACTTGAAGGATCTTACTCAATCCATAGGCAGGTATGGTGGACTCTCAAAACATGGATTTGGGTTTAAGGGTTTTGGATGCACAAGTAGTATCTCTACTTAGTGCAGATTTTTGGCTAGCAAAGATATTGAGCAAGCACCACATGTTGGAGGATTGATTGCTTGTATCTGCGTTGGTATTTCCCCGAAGAGGAGAGGATGACGCAGCACATCAACAGTAAGTATTCCCCTCAGTTATGAAACCAAGGTTATCAATCTAGTAGGAGAACCAAGCAACACTATGTAAATGATACCTGCACACAAATAACAAATACTTGCAACCCATCGCGTACGAGGGGTTGTCAATCCCTCCTCGGTAAAAAGATAGATAAATTTTTATGAGATTGGATAAATAGATCTAGCGAGAACATAAAATAAAATAAATAAAGAAAAAGTGCAGCAAGGTATTTTTGGGTTTTTGGAATAATAGATCTGAAAACAAGATGATAAAAGATAGACCTGGGGGGCGTAGATTTCACTAGTGGCTTCTCTTGAGAAAATAGCATACGGTGGGTAAACAAATCACTGTTGGGCAATTGATAGAAAAGCAAATAATTATGATGATATCCAAGGCAATGGTCATGTATATAGGCATCACGTCCAAGATTAGTAGACCGACTCTTGCCTGCATCTACTACTATTACTCTACACATCGACCGCTATCCAGCATGCATCTAGTGTATTAACTTCATGGAGAAACGGAGTAATGCAATAAGAACGATGACATGATGTGGACAAGATCTATTCATGTAGGAATAGACCCCATCTTTTTATCCTTAATAGCAATGATACATGCGTGCCTTGCTACCCCTTCTGTCACTGGGTGAGGACACCGCAAGATCAAACCTATAACAAAGCACCTCTTCCCATTGCAAGAAAAATCAATCTAGTTGGCCAAACCAAACCAAAGTTTCGGAGAAGAAATACGAGGCTATAACAATCATGCATATAAGAGATCAAAGAAGACTCAAATAATATTCATAGATAGATCTGATCATAAACTCGCAATTCATTGGATCCCAACAAACACACCGCAAAAAGTCATTACATCAAATAGATCTCCAAGAACATCGAGGAGAACATTGTATTGAGAATCAAAGAGAGAGAAGAAGCCATCTAGCTACTGCCTACAGACCCGTAGGTCTATGGTAAACTACTCACGCATCATCGGAGGAGCACCAATGAGGATGATGAACCCCTCTATGATCGTGTTCCCCTTCGGCAAGGTGCCGGAATAGGACTCTAGATTGGATCTCGTGGTTTTGGAACTTGCGGCGGCTGGAATTGTGTTTTGTCGACTCCCCTAGGGTTTCTGGAATGTTTGGGTATTTATAGAGCTGAGAGGCGGTGGAAAGGACCTCCATGGGCCCCACCACCCATCAGGGCGTGCCAGGGGCCTCTGGCACGCCTAGATGGGTGGTGGGCCCCATGGGCCTCCCCTCGTGCACTTCCTTGGCACCCAAGTTGTCTTCTGGGCAGAAAAAATCTCTAAAAAGTTTCGTTGCATTTGGACTCTGTTTGATATGGATATTCTGTGAAGGAAAAAACAAGCAAAAAACAGCAACTGGCACTGGGCACTATGTCAATAGGTTAGTCCTAAAAAATGATATATAGTTGCTATAAAATGAATGTAAAACATCCAAGAATGATAATATAACATCATGGAACAATCAAAAATTATAGATACGTTGGAGACGTATCAGCATCCCCAAGCTTAATTCCTACTCGTCCTCGAGTAGGTAAATGTTAAAAACAGAATTTTTACTGTGGAATGCTGCCTAACATGTTCATCACATATTCTTTTCTTTTGTAGCATGGACATTTGGACTTTTAGATGGTTCAAAGCAATAGTCTATAATTGATATGAAGACTTCAATACTCAAGCATATCAACAAGCAACCATGTCTTTCAAAATATCAACACTAAAGAAAGTTGTCCCTAGCCCATCATGCTCAATCATTGATCCATTCATGAAACACACTCGAATATTAGCTACATCCAAAGCGCAAGTACGATCATAGTGCTCCCTAGTTGGTGCTTTATAAGGGCAGATGGAGACTCAAATAAAAATAAAAAATTTGCATAAAGTAAATAGATAGGCCCTTCACAGAGGGAAGCAGAGATTTGTAGAGGTGCCAGAGCTCAAAGCTTAAATTGAGAGATAAAATATTTTGAGAGGCATGCTTTTCCTGTCAACGAAAACGACCGAGTAATTCCCAATACTTTCCATGCTAGATACATCATAGGAGGTTCCCAAACATAAAATAAATTGTATTCCCTTTTCCACCATTCTTTCACAATTCATGGCTAGCCGTATCCATGGGTGCCTTTCATACCAACACTTTCCAAGGAATTTATTATTTGACAATATAAAGTAAATTTCTTTTTCATTTCAGGACTGGGCATCCCTATTACCGCCACACTCTCGTGCAATGACAAGTGAATAAACACTCATCTTGAGAATAACACATCTATCATGAAAAAATATTGGCCACCCCCTGCCGCTTCATGAGCGGTACGGGCACACAAAAAGGAAAATTATTTTGAAAATTAGAGTTGGCACATACAGATTTACTTAGAACGACAAAAAAATACCGCATATAGGTGGGTATGGTCGACTCATATGGCATAACTGGGTTTAAGGATTTTGGATGCACAAGTAGTATTCCTACTTAGTACAAGGAAAGGCTAGCAAAAAGATTGAGAAGCAACCAACCAAGAAACAAAAATTCTCATAAACGAGTATTAAGCATAACTAACACCGAATAATGCACCACAAGTAGGATGTAATTTCATTGCATAACTATTTACTTCCGTGCTTGCATAGGGAATCACAAACCTTAACACCAATATTCTTACTATAGCATAATTACTCACCAACATGACTCACATATTACTATCATCATATCTCAAAACTATTACGAAGAATCAAGTTTATTTTGTCCAATGATCTTCATGAAAGTTTTTATTATATCCCTCTTGAATATATACCACTTTGGGACTAGTTTCATATATTACCATTGCTTTTAACAAGCTCTCAAATAAGTTTAAGTGAAGAACATGAGCATAAAAAAATTCATCTCTCAAAATAATATAAGTGAAGCATGAGAGAATTTCTTCTAAATTCTACAAACTCTCAAAATAATCGAAGTGAGGCATGAGAGCATATTTCTTCAATATATAAAGCACCACCGTGCTCAAAAAGATATAAGTGAAGAACTAGAGCAATTCCATAGCTCAAAAAATTTAAGTGAAGCACACAGAGCAATTCTAACAAATCATAGCATAATTATGGCTCTCTTAAATAGGTGTGTCCAGCAAGGATGATTGCGACAAACTAAAAAGCAAAACAAGCAAATACTCATATAATACAAGACGCTCCAAGCAAATCTCATGATATGTGACGAATAAAAATATAGCTCCAAGTAAAATTACCGATGGTTGTTAGAAGAAAGAGGGGATGCCTTCCGGGGCATCCCCAAGCTTAGTTGCTTGGTTCTCCTTGAATAGTACCTTGGGGTGCCATGGGCATACCCAAGCTTAGGCTCTTTTCACTCATTATTCCTTCATCCATCGAGATCTCACCCAAAACCTGAAAATTTCAATCACACAAAACTTAACAAAACCTTCGTGAGATCCGTTAGTATAAGAAAACCAATCTTTGCTTTAAGTACTGTTGAAAACCCATTCATATTTTGTTATTGCATTATACCTACTGTATTCTAGCTTTACCATGGCTTATACCCCCCAATACAATCCATAGATTCATCAAAATAAGCACACAATGCAACGAAAACAGAACAGTCTGTAAAGACTCGAATTTTACTCATACTTATGTTACTCCAAAAATGCTGAAAAATTAGGAAAAACAGAGGAAATTTGTATATAAATCTTTTGTAAAAAAATTCAGAATTTTTTGTCACTGAGGTAAATTTTAACAATTACTCTACTGGACGCAAAAGTTTCTGTTTTTCAACAGGATCAAATCAACTATCACCCAAAGCTATCCTAAAGGCTTAACATGGCACAAACACTAATTAAAACATAAAAAACACAATCATAACAAAGGCATAATTGTGCAAACACTCAAGAACATAAATAAAAAAAAGAAAAAATAAATTTTATTCATTGGGTTGCCTCCCAACAAGCGTTATCGTTTTATGCCCCTAGCTAGGCATAATGCATAGATTCAAGTATTGTCATCTTTAGTTTTTGATCCATAGGTTTCCCTCATGATTGATCCATATGGTGGCCTAATTATTATTCTAGGGAAGTGTTCCATACCCTTTCTTAGTGGAAATTGGAATTTAATATTCCCTTCTTTCATATCAATCACGGCACCTATAGTTCGTAAAAACGGTCTACCAAGTATGATGGGACAAGACGGATTGCAATCAATATCAAGAACAATAAAATCTATGGGCACATAGTTCCTATTTGCAGGAATAATAACATCATTAATTCTTCCCAAAGGCTTTTTAATAGTATAATCCACCAAGTGCAAATTAAGAGAACATGCTTCAATATTGGTAAGACCAAGCACATCACATAGAGATTTCGGAATTGTGGAAACGCTAGCACCCAAATCACATAAAGCAAAGCATTCATAATTTTTAATCTTGACTTTAATGGTAGGTTCCCACTCATCATATAATTTTCTAGGACTTGAAATCTCTAATTCCAACTTTTCTTCTAAAGCTTTCACCATCGCTTCTACAATATGTTTAGTAAAAGCTTTATTTTGTTCATAGGCATTGGGTGAATTTATCATGGATTGCAACAAAGAAATACATTAAATCAAAGAGCAACTATCATAATTAAAGTCTTTGTAATCCAGAAGAGTGGGCACATCACCAGTTAAATTTTTAACCTCTCCGAACCCACTTTTATCAATTTTTTCAACAAGATTTTCACCATCCGAATTATGAGGACGCCCTCTAGCTAAAGTTGACTATCCTTTAGTCCTATTTTCATCAAGTTTAATATTACTAAACAAAGAATCAATAGAAGAAACACCAATCATCTTAAGATCTTCATCATTACTATCTTCTAGAGAAACTGGTTGAGCTGCCATTTGATTTACTAGTGTAGCTTGTGCATCAGATATTTTACCTAGTAAATTTTCAGCATGAGTATACTTGGATTGGAGATTAGAAACTTCTCTACTAACATGATCAAGTTGTTTTGTTATAGCATCTAGCACAGTAGAGTGTTCTTTAAGCTCTTCGGTAAAAAACTTATTATGCTCAAATTGTGTAGTCATATATTCCTTAGTACTTTTCTCAATCTCAAGCAAAATATTGGGGTAAGGAACATTATAATACTTTCTTTGAGACATCGTGACTACGCAAACAAAAGATCGAACGAGAAAAAGGTGAACGAAAAAGAAGGCAAATGTTTTGTGAAGTGGGGGAGATGAAAACGAGAGGCAAATGGCAAATAATGTAAATTGCAAGGAGATGAGATTTATGATTAGGAACCCGATAGATGTTGATGATGTCTCCCCGGTAACGGCGCATGAAATTCTTCCTGATTGCTTGTATCCGCGTTGGTATTTCCCCGGAGAGGAGAGGATGATGCAGTACATCAACGGTAAGTATTTTTCTTAGTTATGAAACCAGGGTTATCAATCCAGTAGGAGAACCAAGCAACACTATGTAAACGGTACCTGCACACAAATAACAAATACTTGCAACCCAACGCGTATGAGGGGTTGTCAATCCCTCCTCGGTAAAAAGATAGATAAATTTTTATGAGATTGGATAAATAGATCTAGCGAAAACACAAAATAAAATAAATAAAGAAAAAGTGCAGCAAGGTATTTTTGGGTTTTTGGAATAATAGATCTGAAAACAAGATGATAAAAGATAGACCCGGGGGCCGTAGATTTCACTAGTGTCTTCTCTCGAGAAAATAGCATACGGTTGGTAAACAAATTACTGTTGGGAAATTGATAGAAGAGCAAATAATTATGACGATATCCAAGGTAATGATCATGTATATAGGCATCACGTCCAAGATTAGTAGACCGACTCCTGCCTGCATCTACTACTATTACTCCACACATCGACCGCTATCCAGCATGCATCTAGTGTATTAACTTCATGGAGAAACGGAGTAATGCAATAAGAACGATGACATGATGTGGACAAGATCTATTCATGTAGGAATAGACCCCATCTTGTTATCCTTAATAGCAACAAGACATGCGTGCCTCGCTACCCCTTCTGTCACTGGGTGAGGACACCGCAAGATCAAATCTATAACAAAGCACCTCTTCCCATTGCAAGAAAAATCAATCTAGTTGGCCAAACCAAACCAAAGTTTCGGAGAAGAAATACGAGGCTATAACAATCATGCATATAAGAGATCAAAGAAGACTCAAATAATATTCATAGATAGATCTGATCATAAACTCGCAATTCATCGGATCCCAACAAACACACCGCAAAAAGTCATTACATCAAATAGATCTCCAAGAACATCGAGGAGAACATTGTATTAAGAATCGAAAAGAGAGAAGAAGCCATCTAGCTACTGCCTACGGACCCATAGGTCTATGGTAAACTACTCACGCATCATCGGAGGAGCACCAATGAGGATGATGAACCCGTCCGTGATCGTGTTCCCCTTGGGCAAGGTGCTGGAATAGCTCTCTAGATTGGATCTCGTGGTTCTAGAATTTGTGGCGGCTGGAATTGTGTTTCGTCGACTCCCCTAGGGTTTCTGGAATATTTGGGTATTTATAGAGCTGAGAGGCGGTGGAAAGGACCTCCATGGGCCCCACCACCCATCAGGGCGCGCCAAGGGCCTCTGGCGCGCCCAGGTGGGTGGTGGGCCCCATGGGCCTCCTCTCGTGCACTTCGTTGGCTCCCAAGTTGTCTTCTAGGCAGAAAAAATCTCCAAAAAGTTTCGCTGCATTTGGACTCCGTTTGATATGGATATTCTGCGAAGTTAAAAACAAGCAAAAACAACAACTGGCACTGGGCACTATGTCAATAGGTTAGTCCCAAAAAATGATATAAAGTTGCGATAAAATGAATGTAAAACATCCAAGAATGATAATATAACAGCATGGAACAATAAAAAATTATAGATACATTGGAGACATATCAAGGATATATGACAATATAACTTCTATGTGAATATGAACAAACATAAATCATTACGTTGTCTTCCTTGTCCAATGTCAACAATTTGGCATACAATATTTAATGGGGGCTCACAATCATAAAAGATGTCCAAGATTGTATATTTGCATGTGAATCTTCTCTTCCCTTATTATTTCTTTCATGGATTGCATCATTGACCAATGCTATGTTTGTCAACTTTCAATAAATTTTACCACTTATACTTTTCCTTATGTAATGTCATTACTTACCATAAGATTAGCATATGATCTTTTTCATTATTTCCTTTATTTTGATTGAAACAAGAAAGGTAAAGAAGCAAAAACTCAAACTAAACTTTATTGTATAACTCTCAACTCGGTTATATAGATGGATAGATCACGAAACTAGCACTCGAAAATAGATCATACTAAACTTTTATTCAACTAAATCACAAAATAACTAAGGATCGAACTAAAAACTGGTGAAAGTAATAAAAGTGATGGTGATACGATACCGGGGCATCTCCCCCAAGCTTGGCGAAAGCCAAGGGGAGTGCCCATACCCATGTACTCAAGTCTCCTTCTTTGGTGATGATGATGGTGGTGGTGAGGTAGCAGGTTTGTCCTCCGGCTTCCATGGTAGGGGTTCACCATCATAAGGGGATGAACGAGTCTCCCGAGTCCTGAATCTTGCAGCTAAACTCATACCTTTAAACCTTGCTTCATACTCGAAAATTTGATTTTGAAGATCATTGATTTGGCTTTGCAGAAAATTGTTTTGCTCTTTGAAGGCGAAGACGATGTCCATCATAGACCGGCCATCCACCATGTGATCATGGGTGAATTCTGTGATCATGGAGTGATTGGCACTGAGTCCATGCTCCACCCCTTTGCTCTTGAGGATCTCCTGCTCCACCGCCTCGAGCCTGGCCTCCACGCTTCCTATCTTCTTGGGCTCTTGAACATCCCGAATGTGGAGCACCCCCTCATGCATCTCAATGGCTTGAGGGTGCTTCAACACCCTCCGATAGGTAGGGGTTGATGACCTTCTCGAAGAACTTGCCCTTGGAAGAGCTTGGTGCAGCCATTGCGATCTAGATCTGTCAGAAAAACAGCACGGAACAAGAATAGAGGATTTCTCCACGATACGGTGGCCAAATCGTCCGGGGGTATATATAAAGAATTTTTATCTTGGGAAACAAGTACACGATAGGAAAACGGAGTCGGGAAGGTACCCGAGGGGCCCACTACCCACCAGGGCATGCCAGGTGGGGCAGGCGCGCCCTGGTGCCTAGTGGGCACCTGGGCTGCCTTCCCAGTTGTTTTTTTTCTAATATTTCAAAACTGACAGAATTTTTTTTCGGAATTTTTGGAGTCGATTTACTTACCGTATCACGTACCTCTTCCTTTTCAGGGTCCTGGAGTGTTCTAGAAGGTCTCTTTTATGTGTTCATCCGACGTCATGGTTTGGATAATGTTAGTCTCAATATTAATAGGTGTACCTGAAATATAGTGCTTAATTCTTTGTCCATTGACCACCTTTGGGTTAGTGCCTTCGGCATTATTGATTGTAATACCTCCAGAGCGGTAAACTTCTTCGATGATATATGGTCCTTCCCACTTGGAGAGAAGTTTTCCTGCAAAAAATCTGAAACAAGAATGGTATAATAGGACATGCTCACCTACTTTGAATTCCTGTCTTTGGATTCTTTTGTCATGCCATCTTTTAACCTTCTCTTTAAATAATTTGGCATTTTCATAGGCTTGGGTTCTCCATTCATCTAAAGAGCTAATATCAAACAACCTCTTTTCACTGTCAAGTTTAAAATCATAATTGAGTTCTTTAATTGCCCAATATGCTTTATGTTCTAACTCAAGAGGCAAATGACATGCTTTTCCATAAACCATTTTGTATGGAGACATACCCATAGGGATTCTTATAAGTTGTTCGATAGGCCGAAAGTGCATCATCAAGTTTCTTAGACCAATTCTTTCGGGGTCTATTGACAGTTTTTTTGTAATATCAACTTTATTTTCTATTGCTAAGTTAAACTTGGCCACTAGATTGAGGATGATAAGGAGATGCAATTCTATGGTTGACATCATATTTAGCAAGCAATTTACGGAAAGTACCATGAATAAAATGTGAACCACCATCAATCATTAAATATCTAGGGACTCCAAACCTCCGGAATATAATTTCTTTAAGCATTTTAATGGAGGTGTTATGATCGGCACTACTAGTTGGAATAGCTTCTACCCACTTAGTAACATAACCAACAGCAACCAAAATATGTGTATACCCATTAGAGGAAGGAAAAGGTGCCATATAATCAAAGCCCCAAACATCAAATGGTTCAATAACAAGTGAATAATTCATAGGCATTTCTTGACGTTTACCAATATTACCAATTCTTTGACATTCATCACAAGAAAGGACAAACTTACGAGTAGCTTTGAAAAGAGTAGGCCAATAAAAACCAGATTGTAATACCTTGCGCGCAGTTCTATCTCCTGCATGATGCCCTCCATAGGCTTCGGAGTGACATTTCCATAGGATTTGTTCCTGTTCATGCTCAGGTATAGAACGTCTAATAATACCATCTACTCCTTCTTTATAAAGATGTGGGTCATCCCAAAAGTAATGTCTTAAGTCATAGAATATTTTTTCTTTTGTTGGTAAGTGAAACTAGGTAGTATAAATTTAGAAACAATATAATTAGCATAGTCAGCATACCAAGGAGTATTATGAGAAGCATTTATGACAGCTAGTTGTTCATCAGGGAAGCTATCATCAATAGGTAGTGGGTCATCAAGAATATTTTCTAACCTAGACAAGTTATCAGCTACGGGGTTCTCAGCTCCCTTCCTATCAGTAATATGCAAGTCAAACTCTTGTAACAAAAGAACCCACCTAATGAGTCTAGGTTTAGCATCTTTCTTTTCCATAAGATATTTAATAGCAGCATGATCGGTATGAACAATTACTTTAGAATCAACAATGTAATATCTGAATTTATCACAAGCAAACACAACTGCTAGAAATTCTTTTTTAGTTGTAGCATAATTTCTTTGGGCATTGTCTAGAGTTTTACTAGCATAACGGATAACATTTAATTTTTTATCAACTCTTTGTCCTAGAACAACACCAACAGCATAATCACTAGCATCACACATAATTTCAAAAGGCAAGTTCCAATCAGGTGGTTGAACAATAGGTGCAGAAGTTCAGGCTTTCTTAAGTGTTTCAAAGGCTTCTAGACAATCATCATCAAAAACAAATGGAACATCCTTTTGCAAGAGATTAGTAAGAGGCCTAGAAATTTTAGAGAAGTCTTTAATAAACCTCCTATAGAAACCAGCATGACCAAGGAAACTACAAATACCTTTATTGTCTTTAGGACATGGCATTTTCTCAATTGCATCAACTTTAGCTCTATCCACCTCAATACCTCGCTTAGAAATTTTGTGCCCCAAGACAATGCCTTCGTTCACCATAAAGTGGCACTTCTCCCAATTCAAGACAAGATTATTTTTTTCACATCTCTGCAAAACTCGATCAAGGTTGCTCAAGCAATCGTCAAAAGAAGTTTCATAAACAGAGATATCATCCATGAAAACCTCAACAACTTTTCACAAAAGTTAGAGAATATAGCAATCATACATCTTTGAAAAGTAGCAGGTGCATTACATAAACCAAAAGGCATATGTCTATAAGCATAAGTTCCAAAAGGGCAAGTAAAAGTGGTTTTCTGTTGATCAGGTTGTGATACAGGTATTTGAGAGAAACCAGAATATCCGTCCAGAAAGCAAAAGTGTGTGTGCTTAGACAATCTTTCTAGCATTTGATCAATAAAAGGTAGAGGGTAATGATCTTTTCTAGTAGCTTTATTTAATTTTCTAAAATCAATTACCATTCTATAGCCAGTCACTATTCTTTGTGGAATGAGTTCATATTTTTCATTAGGAACAACAGTAATACCTCCTTTTTAGGGACACGATGAACATGACTTACCCATCTACTATCAGCTATGGGATAGATTATACCTGCTTCCAGAAGCTTTAATATTTTAGTTCTTACCACTTCTTTCATCTTAGGATTCAAACGTCGCTGATGATCAACGATGAGTTTAGCATCAGGTTCCATATTAATCTTGTGCTGGCAGAGAGTGGGACTAATGCCCTTAAGATCATCAAGAGTATATCCAATAGCAGCATGGTTCTTCCTCAGAATTTTTAGTAATCTCTTTTCTCATGTTTTGTAAGGTTAGCACTAATAATAACAGGATATATCTTTTTTCTCATCAAGATAAGCATATTTCAAAGTGTTAGGCAATTGCTTTAATTCAAACACATAATCAACTTTAGGTGGAGGAGGACCTCCTAGAGTTTCAACATGCAAATTGTGTTGAAGGATAGGTTGTTGTTCAAAGAATATTTTATCTATTTCATTTCTTTCATGCAAGTGCATATGATTTTCATGGTCTAGCAAATATTGTTCTAGTGGATCAGTAGGAGGTACGGCAATAGAAGCAAGACCAATTATTTCATCCTTACTAGGTAATTCTCTGTCATGATGTTGTCTACGAAACTTAGAGAAATTAAACTCATGAGACACATCACCAAAATTGACACTGACCGTTTCTTTATGACAATCTATCTTAGCATTAACAGTGTTCAAGAAGGGTCTACCAAATATTATGGGACAAAAATCATCTTGTGGAGAACCAAGAACTAGAAAATCAGTGGGGTATTTTATTTTCCCGCACAAGACTTCAACATCCCTACCAATCCCAAGTGGTGTGATGGTGTCCCTATTTGCAAGTTTAATAGTAACATCAATATCCTCTATTTAAACAGGTGCTATATCATTCACAATTTCTTGATATAAGGTAAAAGGAATAGCACTCACACTAGCACCCAAATCACATAAACCATGATAATGATCTCCTATTTTAACTGAGACAACATGCACGCCAACAACATGCTTATTCTTATCTTTAGTATCAGGTTTGGCAATTCTAGCAGCTTCATCACAGAAATAAATAACATGCCCATCAATATTATCGACCAAGAGATATTTAACCAAAGCAATACTAGGTTCTACTTTAATTTGTTCAAAGGGTCTAGGTACTTTAATATTACTTTTGTTAACCATGGTTGAAACCTTAGCATGTTCCTTTATCCTAACAGGGAAAGGTGGTTTTTCAATATAAGCAGTAGGCACAACTGGATCAACATTATAAATGCTAGTTTCATCCTTAACTATAACTGGTTCCTCAATCTTTTATTTAATAGGGGAATGATATTTAAACCACTTCTCTTTAGGGAGATCAACATGAGTAGCAAATGATTCACAAAAAGAAGCTACTATCTCAGAGTCAAGTCCATATTTAGTGCTAAAATTACGAAAAGCATCGGTATCCATAAAACTTTTAACACAATCAAACTCAAGCTTAATACCTGACTCTTTACCTACTCGAGTTCCCAATCTTTAGAGTTGCGTTTAATTCTTTCCAAAAGATCCCACCTGAATTCAACAATCTTCTTCATAAAAGAACCAGTACAAGAAGTATCGAGCATGGATCGATCATTATGAGAAAGCCGAGCAAAAAAATTCTGTATAATAATTTCCCTTGAGAGCTCATGATTGGGGCATGAATATAACATTGACTTAAGCCTCCCCAAGCTAGAGTGATACTTTCTCCTTCACGAGGCCAAAAATTATATATATAATTTCGATCACGATGAACTAGATGCATAGGATAGAACTTTTGGTGAAATTCTAATCTCAATCGATTTTGATTCCAAGCTCCAATATTATCAGATAGTCTATACCATGTCAATGCTTTCCCCCCCAAAGATAAAGGGGAAGCCTTCTTCTTAACTTCATCTCCGGGTAAACCTGCAAGCTTAAACAATCCACAAATTTCATCCACATGTATCAAATGCATACCAGGATGCTTCGTTCCATCTCCTGCATAAGGATTAGCTAGCGGTTGCTCTATCATACCCGAAGGAATTTCATAACCAATATTTTCAGTAGGTGCAGTAGGTTGATGGGCAACTCTTTGTGTTTCCGGTCGAGGTGAAGATACCCCGAACAAGCCCCTTAGAGGATTGTTTTCCATAGTAACAAGTGACAGTAAATTTCAGCATGTAATATAAAATTTTCCTTACCAATTTCCACTTACCAAGAGCGCTTCACTCCCTGGCAACGGTGCCAGAAAAGAGTCTTGATGACCCACAAGTATAGGGGATCAATCATAGTCCTTTCGATAAGTAAGAGTGTCAAACCCAACAAGGAGCAGAAGGAAATGATAAGCGGTTTTCAACAAGGTAATTTCTGCAAGCACCGAAATTGTCGGTAACAGGTAGTTTGATAGCAAGATAATTTGTAACAAGTAACAAGTAGCAATAGTAACAATAGGTGCAGCAAGGTAACTGAAAGGATCGATACGGTCGACTAGAGGGGGGGGGGTGAATAGGAGACTACAAATTTTAATCTTTCTTGTCAATTTTAAGGTTTAGCAGATAAATAGGGTTCACTAGATATGCAACTAGGTGAACACAACCTATAAGACAAGCAAGCTTAAAGCAAAGTATGCAAGGCAAC
The DNA here is from genome assembly GCA_011799875.1 of Thinopyrum elongatum. Taxonomy (NCBI): domain Eukaryota; kingdom Viridiplantae; phylum Streptophyta; class Magnoliopsida; order Poales; family Poaceae; genus Thinopyrum; species Thinopyrum elongatum. Next base: position 362,581,443 of record CM022300.1, on the reverse strand, counting down.
AAACTACTCCCTCCGTCCTTTAAAAAGTGTACTTCCAACTTTGTTGGAAAGTCAAACTTTTTTATGTTTGACCATATTTATACAATAATACATCAACATTTATGCCATCAAATTAGTAGCATTAGATTCATGATAAAATATATTTTCATCATATACTTATTTGGTTTCACAAACAATGATATATTTTTGCACAAACTCGGTCAAACTTTGAGGTAGTTTGACCCTCCAACAAAGTTGGAAGTACACTCTTTAAAGGACGGAGGGAGTAATTAGCAAGCCAACAAGCATACAAGGCAAAGTAAAGTGCGGGAAAGGATTAACCACAAGTGAGACGAGAAAGCGGATTTTATCCCGAAGTTCACTCTTACTTGGGGAAGATCTACTCTCCATTTAGAGCGGTGCCGTAGCCAAGGCTTGCGGAACACCACGAAGGCTCACCGTGATCTCTTTCAAGTCACTCCCAATGGATGAGCCTCGAATCACTCGGGGTTGGTCTTGAAGGCGACCACCACACCTTTACAAACTTCTCCGAAGCACACCACAAGCAAGGAAGCTTCCGGAGGAACCTCTAACCGCCTAGGAGCCCAAGATCCAAGAGTAACAAGTCAATGGGGAAGAAATGTTGCGGGGAACACGATTTGGTTTGGTCAAAGTGTAGATCAGGTCTTTCTCTCCCAATCCCCAAAGTTTCAACAAGTTTGGGTGGAGGGATTGAGAGTATTGAGCAAAATGAGGTGTAGCAATGGTGGAGCTCAACAAGACATTAGGGTTAGGGATGGAGGAGGAAGAAGGGGGGCTTTTATACTGTTCTTGGCCGGGTGGCCGTTTCTGCCTGTTGGACCCCGTGCGCACGGGGTACTCAAGAACAAAAGCACCACCCCGTGCGCATGGGGGTCAAAAGATCTCGTGCGCATGGGGTACCTAGGGAGTTACGCAGTACCCCGTGCGCATGGGGTACCCAGGAAGTTACGCAGTACCCCGTGTGCACGGGGCACGGGGGTCAAAAGACCCCGTGCACACGGGGTACCTAGAAACTTTCTGTTGCAAACTTTCTGAGTACCACACGCAAGCACACTACTGATATAAGTGGTAGGAGTGGGTAGGCTGGTGTTTAGGTTTTGGCAATGGCATTCCCACACAACACAGATCCACACCGACCCCTCTTAATAGTGCGGTCTTTCCTACGACTAGAATCAAACCAAAAAGAAAACCTTCGAATCACCGGTAGACCACGCCTTTGATCTTTTTGAATTGGGGGGTCACACACCTCCATCAAGAACAACTTGGAACCAATATCCTAAGATAAACTTTAGTACCCGATATTAGTTCCTCTAACCATATTGTCATCACACCAAAATATAATTAAGTGACACATGCACTTTCAATCTCCCCCTTTTTGGTGCATTGATGACAACATGGTTAGGACATGGCATGAAAAAGATACAATTTAAGCAACAAGCCATGCGACAATGATTGATCATAGTAGCTCCCCCTATATATGTGTGCCCGGATAAATGATATGCTTGAGTATGCATCAAGCAGACACATACGAGGCTCCCCCAAGATCAATATTGTCAAGACATGAGATTAACATAATAAACCTATAACGGTGCCTAGATCTCATGCAACGGTGTGGTGAGCAAATATCGTGAGACAACATAAAGATCATAGCATAAGCATATAAGGTTCATGATAAATAATTAGAGTCTGACAAGCTAACAACGAGTAGCTCACAACCACACCAAGGAAGGAAAATAAGAGTATCTCAAGCCACTTAAAAACACCAACAAAGCGAAATAACCATGAGGCTTGAGATCTGAACACACTCTAAAGAAACACCACTTCTCCCCCTTTGTCATCAAGACAACAAAAGGGAAAAAGGCAACACAAAGACCCACTAGACAAGAGGAGGAGCGCTCGAAGCATCGTCACCATCATCGAAATGCCACCCTGCCATCAGAAAGGAACGAGTTGTGGCCTCACTATCATTGTCCTCAGACCCTGGGGCAGCCTCCTCACCAGCTGCAGCATGCACCGCCTTCTGTTGACGCCTCACTAGCTTTTCCTTGTTGATCTCCTTGACATGACGGCGCTGAATGGACTGACACATCTTGAACAAGTTGCTCATGGTCTTGAACAAAGACTTCTTCTCCCCTCTGGTGAAACTAGCCTCAGACTCAACCTTCTTGCCTTTACCACGAGGAATCCGGCAGTGGAGGACATGCCGGGAGTGTAAGTGGATCGATCTTTAGGCCTAGGGTTGCGCCCCTTCTTGGGAGGCACATACGGAGCAGGAGTAGCAGGGGTCCAGTTGGAGTTGCACTTAGGAACATATGTCTTATCCTGAGAGATGTACCTGGTTGGGTAGACTGACTCAATCAATGCCTGGATGAATGGAGCATAGATCAAAGACTTGTTCTCTTGCACAAACCGACGAAGCTCATAGAACATGAAATCCAGAACATCCACCTTCTTCTTCTGATGCAAGTACACAAACACATCCAACATGGAACTCCTCAGATTGTCTGAATCACCTGCCTTTGGTGTGAGAGTGTACCTCAGGATATGGCGCATCGTATCATAGATGGGCACAAGGTCCTTGATGGAACCGGTAACAAAAGATTTCAATTGCTTATAGGCAAACACAATCTCATCTTTGTGGTGCTGACCACTAATACATCTCCGTCGTATCTATAATTTTTGATTGTTTCATGCCAATATTATACAACTTTCACATATTTTTGGCAACTTTTTATATGATTTATTGGACTAACCTATTGATACGGTGCCCAGTGTCAGTTCCTGTTTTTTGCATGTTTTTTGTTTCGCAGAAAATCCATATCAAACGAAGTCCAAATGCAATAAAATTTTACGGAGAATTATTTTGGAATATTTGTGATTTTTGGGAGTTGGAATCATCGCAAACGGAGGCCCACACACACCACAAGATACCTGGGTGCGCCCCAGGGCCCTGGCGCGCGGTGGTGGGTTGTGCTCACCTCGTACGTCGGTTGGGGCTCTACTTCGGGCGCAAGGAAGCTTATATCCGAAAAAAATCGTGTTAAAATCTCAGCGCAATCAGAGTTACGGATCTCCGGGAATATAAGAAACGGTTTTTGGCCAGAAAACAGGAAGGCGAAACAGAAGAGAACAGAGAGGGAGATCCAATCTCGTAGGGGCTCCTGCCCCTCCGCCGCCATGGAGGCCATGGACCAGAGGGGGAACTCTCCTCCCATCTAGGGGGGAGGCCAAGTAAGAAGAAGAAGGAGGGGGGCTCTCTCCCCCTCTCCCCGGTGGCGCCGGAGTGCCGCCGGGGCTAGGATAGTAACGGTGATCTACATCAACAATCTTGCTACCGTCTACACCAACTTTCTCCCCCTCTATGCAGTGGTGTAACACCTCTTCTCCTTGCTGTAATCTCTACTTAAACATGGTGCTCAACTCCATATATTATTTCCCAATGATCTATGGTTATCCTATGATGTTTGAGTAGATCCGTTTTGTCCTATGGGTTAATCGTGATCTTGGTTGGTATGATTGTATATTTTATTTATGGTGCTGTCCTACTGTGCCCTCCATCTCGCGCAAACGTGATGGATCCCCGCTGTAGGGTGTTGCAATATGTTCATGATTCGCTTATGGTGGGTTGCGAGAGTGACAGAAGCTTAAACCCGAGTAAGTGGGTTGTTGCGTATGGGATAAAGAGGACTTGATACTTAATGCTATGGTTGGGTTTCACGACCTTAATGATCTTTAGTAGTTGCAGATGCTTGCTAGGGGTCCAATCATAAGTGCATATGATCCAAGTAGAGAAAGTATGTTAGCTCATGCCTCTCCCTCATATAAAATTACAAGAATGATTACCGGTACTTGTTATCGATTGCCTAGGGACAAATGACTTTCTTGTTGACAAAAGCTATCCACTTTTATTACCTTGCAATTTATTCATAGTTTTATTCTCGCAAAGTACTCATAGTTTTATTCTTGCAAAATAGTTTCATACTTGTTCTAGGTAAAGCAAACGTCAAGTGTGCGTAGAGTTGTATCGGTGGTCGATAGAACTTGAGGGAATATTTGTTCTACCTTTAGCTCCTCGTTGGGTTTGACACTCTTATTTATCGAAGAAGGCTACAAAGGATCCCCTATACTTGTGGGTTATCAAGACCTTTTTCTGGCACCATTGCCGGGGAGCAATAGCGTGGGGTGAATATTCTCGTGTGTGCTTGTTTGCTCTATCACTAAGTAGTTTTTATTTCCTGTTCTAAGTTGTTCTCTATCTTTAGTTATGGATATGGAACACAAAACACCAAAAAAATTAGTTGTACTTGCTACTCATGGAGATGGGGAACCTCCTAAAACCCTCGATGCTCGTTATGTGAAAAATATTATGCAATACTTTGATAATCCTGAGAAAACCCCGTTCAACTTGATAATGTGAGACACGTTGTATCAACATGAATACTTTAGGGATTATCGCTTGACACAAAAAGGGAATCTGTTATGGTATCAAATTCATATGTTGAAATGGTATGCTTGGAATCTATGCTCTAGATATGATTATACTTGTTGCTCTAGGATGAATGCTCCACACCTTCCCTTTTCATGCAAATTTAATGACAATGAAACCTTAGCTTCTTATGCTAATGGTAGATATGATTACTATGATGTGGAACGAATAGAAGAATTTGTTGCTTTTAAGGGTGCTTATGAAATTGAATCTTTGTTTGAAAAGTTTGAAGATTTTGATGATTCAGTTTATAGACCTGAAAATTTTGCTATCCTTAAATATTGCTATGACAATTATAAATTCAATTATGATATTGATGTATTTATTGAGAAAGTCTCCGCTGTCCAAGAAGAGACTAATATTTTGCAGGAGTCTATGGAAGAAGAAATTGATGAAACTGTGAGCTCATTAGATGAAAAAGATGATGAGGAGAGCGAAGAACAAGTGGAGGAAGAGCGGATTGATCACCCGTGCCCACCTTCTAATGAGAGTAACTCTTCAACTCATACATTGTTTATTGCCCCTTCGTTCTTACCGAAGGATGAATGCTATGATAATTGCTATGATCCCGTTGATTCGTTTGAAATATCCCTTTTTGATGAACTTGATGATTGCTATGCTTGTGTCCTTGATGCCAATATGAATTATGCTTATGGAGATGACCTTGCTATTGTACCTTATGTTAAAAATGAAATTGTTGCTATTGCACCCACACATGATAGTCCTATTATCTTTTTGAATTCTCCAAACTACACTATATTGGAGAAGTTTGCTCTTATTAAGGATTATATTGATGGGTTGCGTTCTACCACTACACATGATGATTTTGATGAATATGATATGCATGTGCTTGCTGCTCCTACTTGCAATTATTATGAGAGAGGAACTATATCTCCACCTCTCTATGTTTCCAACACGATAAAATTGCAAGAAACTGCTTATGCTATGTATTGGCCTTTACTTGTTGTGCATGAATTGTTCTTGTATGACATGCCGATGCATAGGAAGAGAGTTAGACTTCGTCATTGCATGATATATGTTGCTTTGTGCTCACTACTAAATGCCAAATCATTGTTAATTAAAATTGGCTTTGATATACCTTGGGATCCAGGTGGATTCATTACTTGAGCACTTTATGCCTAGATTAATGGCTTTAAAAAAGCGCTGCCAAGGAGACAAAGTTTTAGAGAGTCATTTATTTCTATTGAGTGCGTTTATAATGTTTAAAAACAAAAAAATATTGAGGGGAACTTAAAACTTTTCAAAAAGAGAAGCGATTGAAAGGTGATGCATTGGAGAAGTGAGGGTCGACCTTGAACACTTGTGTTCATGCTCATGGAAACAATGTAAATTTTTCATGGAAGTTTATCACAAAAATAATTATCCCCTTGTACAAATCCATTGTATTATAAAAATAATGTGCCAAGATTTGCCTTTAGGACGATTAGATTGCTTGTTGGTATGTGCGGTGCAGAAACAGAAACTTTGGCTGTAGTGAGTGATTGTACGTTTTTGACTGGAACGTGAAAAGCTTCTGTAACTTTTTGCACAGTCTTGCTATACAAATTGTTTATTTTTTCCTAATTTTTCAGAATTTTTAGAGTTACATAAGTATGGTGAATGTTCAGATCTTTACAGACTATCCTGTTTTCACAGATTGCTGTTATAGCTTCATTATTTGCGTATGTTTGAAATCTTGTTGAGCCCCCTTTGACTTGGGGCCATAGAACTGTGATAGCATACAGTGGGTAATGTTTTATTATAATTATACAATAATGTTATAGCAGTACATGATGGGATTTGACTGCCATATTCACTAACCCCGCCACTAAAAGTTCGGTTAAGTTTTGTGTGGATGAAGTGATCAAAGATCGAGGAGGTATCGATGTGAGGAGAAGGAGGAGAGGCAAGAGCTCAAGCTTGGGGATTCCCAAGGAACCCCAAGTAAATATTCAAGGAGACTCAAGTGTCTAAGCTTGGGGATGCCCCGGAAGGCATCCCATCTTTCTTCAACAAGTATCGGTATGTTTTCATCTTCGTTTCGTTCATGTGATATGTGTGAATCTGGGAGCGTCTTTTGTGTTTATTTTTCATTTTTATTTTATGCACCATGCTGGTATGAGATAGTCCATGGTTGATTTATAGAATTCTCATTGAACTTCACTTATATCTTTTGAGTATGGCTTTATAGAATGCTTCATGTGCTTCACTTATATCATTTGAAGTTTGGATTGCCTGTTTCTCTTCACATAGAAAACCGTTATTTGTAGAATGCTCTTTTGCTTCACTTATACTTATTAGAGTATGGTCTTTTGTATAAATAATTAAACTCTCTTGCTTCACTTATACCTATTTAGAGAGTCAACAGGAATTGGCCATTTGCATGGTTAGTCATAAAATCCTACATAAAACTTATGGATCACTGAATATGATATGTTTGATTCCTTGCAATAGTTTTGCGATATGGAGATGATAATATGTGGGAGGTACTAGTAAATGGTTGTGGTTAGTAAGAATATTGGTGTTAAGGTTTGTGATTCCCGAAGCATGGACGTATAGTCTCTCGTTATGCTATGAAGTTGGAGCATGATTTATTATTGATTGTCTTCCTTATGAGTGGCGGTTGGGAACGAGCGATGGTCTTTTCCTACCAATCTATCCCCCTAGGGGCATGCGTAGTAGTACTTTGCTTCGAGGGCATAAACTTTTGCAATAAGTATATGAGTTCTTTATGACTGATGTGAGTCCATGGATTATACGCACTCTTACCTTTCCGCAATTTGCTAGCCTCTACGGTACCGTGCATTGCCCTTTCTCACCTTGAGATGTGGTGCAAACTTCGCAGGTGCATCCAAACCCCGTGATATGATACGCTCTATCACACATAAGCCTTATTATATCTTCCTCAAAACAGCCACCATACCTACCTATTATGGCCTTTCCATAGCCATTCCGAGATATATTGCCATGCAACTTCCACCGCCTCTATTTTGATGACTTGAGCATTCATTGTTATATTGCTTTGCATGATCGTAAGATAGCTAGCATGATATTTCCATGGCTTGTCCATTTTTTGATATCGTTGTTATGCTAGATCATTTCATATCCTGGTACACTGCCAGAGGCATTCATATAGAGTCATACTTTGTTCTAGGTATCGAGTTGTAATTTTTATTTCTTTTGAGTTATAAGTAAATAGAAGTGTGATGATCATCATTATTCATTATTAGAGCATGTCCCAGTGAGGAAAGGATGATGGAGACTATGATTCCCCCACAAGTCGGGATGAGACTCCGGACAATGAGAGAGAAAAAAAGAAAAAAAGAAAAAAAAGAAAGAAAAAGAAAGAAAAAAGAAAGAAAAAGAAAAAAAGAAAAAAAGAAAAAGAAAAAAAGAGAGAGAAGGGGAATTGCTACTATCTTTTACCACACTTGTGCTTCAAAGTAGCACCATGTTTTTCATGTAGAGAGTCTCCTATGTAGTCACTTTCATATACTAGTGGGAATTTTTCATTATAGAACTTGGCTTGTATATTCCGATGATGGGCTTCCTCAAACGCCCGAGGTCTTCATGAGCAAGCAAGTTGGATGCACACCCACTTAGTTTTCATATTGAGCTTTCATACACTTATAGCTCTTAGTGCATCCATTGCATGGCAATCCCTACTCCTCGCATTGATATCAATTGATGGGCATCTCCATAGCCCGTTGGTTAGCCGCGTCGATGTGAGACTTCCTTACTTTTTTGTCTTCTCAATATTTACCCCTATCATCATACTCTATTCCACCTATAGTGCTATATCCATGGCTTGCGCTCATGTATTGCGTGAGGGTTGAAAAAGCTGAAGCGCGTTAAAAAGTATGAACCAATTGCTCGGCTTGTCATCGGGGTTGTGCATGATAAATACTTTGTGTTAAGAAGACAGAGCATGACAAGACTATATGATTTTGTAGGGATAGCTTTCTTTATCATTGATATTTTGAAAGACATGATTGTTTGTTGGGGTGCCTGAGTATTGATGTCTTTATGTCAAATTATAGACTATTGCTTTGAACCACTCGTGTCTTAATATTCATGCCATGACTAGACATATGATCAAGTTTATGTTAGGTAGCATTCCACATCAAAATTTATCTTTTTTATCATTTACCTACTCGAGGACGAGCAGGAATTAAGCTTGGGGATGTTGCTACATCTCCGTCGTATCTATAATTTTTGATTGTTTCATGCCAATATTATACAACTTTCACATATTTTTGGCAACTTTTTATATGATTTATTGGACTAACCTATTGATCCAGTGCCCAGTGCCAGTTCCTGTTTTTTTTGCGTGTTTTTTGTTTTATAGAAAATCCATATCAAACGAAGTCCAAATGCAATAAAATTTTATGGAGAATTATTTTGGACTATTTGTGGAGTTGGAATCATCGCAAACGGAGGCCCACACACACCACAAGACACCTGGGCGCGCCTCAGGGCCCTAGCGCGCGGTGGTGGGTTGTGTTCACCTCATACGTCGGTTGGGGCTCTACTTCGGGCGCAAGGAAGCTTATATCCGGAAAAAAATCGTGTTAAAATCTCAGCGCAATCAGAGTTACGGATCTCCGGGAATATAAGAAACGGTTTTCGGCCAGAAAACAGGAAGGCAAAACAGAAGAGAACAGAGAGGGAGATCCAATCTCGGAGGGGCTCCTGCCCCTCTGCCGCCATGGAGGCCATGGACCAGAGGGGGAACTCTCCTCCCATCTAGGGGGAAGGCCAAGGAAGAAGAAGAAGGAGGGGGGCTCTCTCCCCCTCTCTCCCGGTGGCGCCGGAGTGCCGCCGGGGCTAGGATCGTGACGGCGATCTACATCAACAATGTTGCTACCGTGTACACCAACTTTCTCCCCCTCTATGCAGTGGTGTAACACCTCTTCTCCCCACTGTAATCTCTACTTAAACATGATGCTCAACTCCATATATTATTTCCCAATGATCTATGGTTATCCTATGATGTTTGAGTAGATCCGTTTTGTCTTATGGGTTAATCGTGATCTTGGTTGGTATGATTGTATATTTTATTTATGGTGCTGTCCTACGGTGCCCTCCGTCTCGCGCAAACATGATGGATCCCCACTGTAGGGTGTTGCAATATGTTCATGATTCGCTTATGGTGGGTTGCGAGAGTGACAGAAGCTTAAACCCGAGTAAGTGGGTTGTTGCGTATGGGATAGAGAGGACTTGATACTTAATGCTATGGTTGGGTTTCACGACCTTAATGATCTTTAGTAGTTGCAGATGCTTGCTAGGGGTCCAATCAGAAGTGCATATGATCCAAGTAGAGAAAGTATGTTAGCTCATGCCTCTCCCTCATATAAAATTACAAGAATGATTACCGGTACTTGTTATCGATTGCCTAGGGACAAATGACTTTCTTGTTGACAAAAGCTATCCACTTTTATTACCTTGCAATTTATTCGTAGTTTTATTCTCGCAAAGTACTCGTAGTTTTATTCTTGCAAAATAGTTTCATACTTGTTCTAGGTAAAGCAAACGTCAAGTGTGCGTAGAGTTGTATCGGTGGTCGATAGAACTTGAGGGAATATTTGTTCTACCTTTAGCTCCTCGTTGGGTTCGACACTCTTATTTATTGAACAAGGCTACAAAACGATCCCCTATACTTGTGGGTTATCAAGAACCACTCTCACGAACACGACCAATCTCATCATTTGCTTCTTCCTCAAGAATGAACGGGTAAGGAATGATCTCAGAAAACTTAGCCATAGAAGCAGAACACTGATACGTCCCAGACATCCAAGTGAGGGTGCGAGCAGAGTCATTGGAGAAGTACACGGTGGCAAAGAACTGCATCACAAGGTCCTCATTGTATTGATGGTTGAAAGTGACAGAAGGAATAAGTCCCAACCTCTCAAGAGCAGAATACACGCCAGGATAGAGGTGATCATTGTCCCGGAGACTCTCAACATTAACTTGCTTGTGCGGAGCAAACTTCTTAGCCTTCGTCATGAGAAATTCATGGTACACTCTTTGTTGGAACTCATTCTTGAACCGGGGATCAACCCCCAAACCGGTGGCAGCAGCATAGGGATGGGCTTGCATCTCAGCCCAAATCTCTGGCTTGGTCCATTGGGCAAGAGGAAGCCCAATGAGATCGCGCTTGCCTGGAATGGCTTGCTCAGGACTAGACATCTCTTCTTCTTCCTCATCATCACCATCAATAAAGTCATCTTCAACTTCTATCTTTGCATCTACGGTGTTGACATAATGAGCATCCTCCTGGGAGTCATACTCCTCCTCTGAATCCTCGGAGGCCTCAATAACTGGCTGCTTTGTGGCGGCACGGCGAATGCGGCCCTACCCAGAACCCTGACCAATGCCTTCAGACGGCTGACGATGAGCAACTGTGAATTCCTTGGAACCTGCCTTTGGGTGCTTGCGACGAACCTTGGACCTCTTGTCAGCACAGTTTGAAACACACAAACACCAACAACACAAAACACAAAAGAAACACAAATAAGTATAAGTGCTGGAGACGATGGGCGAGGAAAAGAATAGAACAGAACCAGTGCAGACCATTCTGTGTACCCCGTGCGGACTGGGGTTAGACCCCCGTGGGCATGGGGGTCCCGTGCGCACGGTACATGACCATGGACATGGGGCCCCGTGCACACAGGCGACAAACACCCCCGTGAACACGGGGGTTCCCAGCGGCAGCCACCTCCAGATAGAACTCTAGGAGTGAGTGCTGTAGAGGAACCAACAAGGATCTGCACTAGGATCTATTCTACAATGAGGAGAACAACAGCCCTAGACTAGATCAAGGAGGAACCCTAAATTCTAGAAGTGAATCCATGGAGTAAAAAGAGAGAGGGGGGGGGGTGGGAAATACCGGAGGAGGAACCTATCCTGAACGATCTCCATGGAGCAAAGGTCCCCGACGGCACACGGAAGAGCACCGGCGAGGGGAGGCGACGACGGCGGCGCTGGAGGTCCCCTGGGGTGTGGAGGGGGCGATGGGTGGGAATGAACCCAAACCCCCCACGCCCACCTCTTTAGGGCCAGGAACTGCAGACCCCGTGCACACGGGGGTACCGTTCTAGGATCGAAAGTAGGTCTAGAGGGGGGGAGGGTGATTAGACTACTTGACCAAATAAAAATCTAACATTTTCCCAATTTTAGTTGTGGGTAGACTTTAGCAATTAGCACAAGTCAAGCAATCAACCTACACATGCAATTCTAAGAGTGTAGCAGCGGAAAGTAAAACATTGCATATGAAGGTAAAGGGAAGGGTTTGGAGAGTGCAAACGCAATGATGACACGGAGATTTTTGGCATGGTTCCGATAGGTGCTGCTATCGTACATCCACGTTGATGGAGACTTCAACCCACGAAGGGTAACGGTTGCGCGAGTCCACGGAGGGCTCCACCCACGAAGGGTCCACGAAGAAGCAACCTTGTCTATCCCTCCATGGCCACCGCCCACGAAGGACTTGCCTCACTCGGGTAGATCTTCATGAAGTAGGCGATCTCCTTGCCCTTACAAACTTCTTGGTTCAACTCCACAATCTTGTCGGAGGCTCCCAAGTGACACCTAACCAATCTAGGAGACACCACTCTCCAAAAGGTAATAAATGGTGTGTTGATGATGAACTCCTTGCTCTTGTGCTTCAAATGATAGTCTCCCCAACACACAACTCTCTCTCACATATTTGGATATGGTGGAAAGATGATTTGAGTGGAAAGCAACTTGGGGAAGGCTAGAAATCAAGGATCTTGTGGTAGGATTGGAATATCTCGATCTCAACACATGAGTAGGTGGTTCTCTCTCAGAAAATGTATGCTGGAAGTGTAGGCATATTTTGATGGCTCTCTCACATATGGAGATGGGGGTGGAGGGGTATATATAGCCTCCACACAAAATCCAACCGTTACACACATTTGACCCAACTCAATCAGACTGAATAGAAGAACTCGATGAGACCGATTTAGTTCAAAATGTGAATGTTAGGAATCTCGGTGGGACCGACGGGAACAACTCGGTGGGACCGATGTGCTAGGGCTTAGGGTAAACATCAACTCGGTGGCACCGATTGCACCAACTCGGTGAGACTGAAGTGAAGCAATAAGGCAACATAGAAGATGTCAAGCCAACTCGGTGTGACCGATTGCAATTTCGGTGAGACCGAAACAATTGCAACAGGCAACAGAGAGTTTGCAAGGCCATCTCAATGAGATGGAGATCCATATCGGTGTGACCAAACTGTTAGGGTTTCTGGCAGTGGCTATGTCATATGAACTCGGTGGCTCCGGATAGGATGATTCGGTGGGGCCGAGTTTGACTTTGGGTTTTGGACATATTTGGAATGAGAAAGTGGTTGAGTGCTTTGGAGCAATATCACTAAGCATTTTGAGCAAGCAAGCCATTAAGCAACACCTCATCCCCTTTTAATAGTATTGGCTTTCCTATGGACTCAATGTGATCTTGGATCACTAAAATAGAAATGAAGAGTCTTGAGCTTTTGCCAATATGTGTCCTTAGCATTTTGAAGGGGTTCCACATTCCTAGTCCATGCCATGCCATTCATTGAACTTTCTAAAATATTAAACTTGAATGATCATTAGTTCAATGAGCTATATGTTGTTATGAATTACCAAAACCACCCGGGGATTAGTTGCACTTTCAATCTCCCCCTTTTTGGTAATTGATGACAACATATAGATCAAAGCTTCGACAAATGATAATATGAATGAAATACATCGTCGCTTTGAGAAGTATGTGATAAGCAAGAGCTCCCCCATAATTTGTGCATTATTTAAAATTTATGTTTGAATGCAAATGCACAATTGATTAGGATCATGGGGCACTCTTCCATGTCACATACATCTTGGTGAAGCGCACATAATGATAAGAGTAGGATAACATGCACTCATCACCAAGGATACAAGTGATTGATCATACACAAACATTCATAGAGATAATCATTCAAGCATACATTAAGCATAATATGATAAACACATGATCACAAAAGTATCTCATGAGCATAAAACACAAGTAGCAATAACCAACCAAACCAAAGAAGCAAATAGCAAGGCAAAAGAAAAACCAACAAAAGCAAAAGACTCTCTCTCTCGAAGCCTATGATCTATACACTTTCTCCCCCTTTGGCAACAAGTTACCAAAAAGTTTGAAAACATATAGTGCTATGCGGCACTCTAGGCACGATCTCCGGGAGCTCCTGAAGGGGTCTTCTGGCTTGTAGCTCTAGTGTGCGTAGACGGCGTGGGGAGGAGCGCATCTGCAAATGCCTCTGCTGAAGTCTGTGGAGCTGGTGGAGTAGATACTGGAGGAGCAACTATAGCTATGGTGGCAGGAGCAGAATGAGCATGTCTCAAATTTGCAACTGGCTCAGTAGAAGACCTCTGTGCCCTTGGCACTGTCTGGAACCTGTCTATAGTGGGTTTGTCATCATTGTCCTCAGCATCATCCCTCAGCTTCTCCACTATAGTCTGAATCTCTGTGACCTTCACATCTAGGTCATATATCTTGCTCTCAACAATCCTCTCGAGACTTTCCTGATTCTGAGTCAAGGTGGCCAAGCTCTTCTCAATCCTCATTGTAGCCTCTAGCAGATAAGTGAGCTGATCTTGCTTAGACTTGAGATTCACCATTGAAGCATCTGGAGCACTTGCTGCTGTTGCTGCTTTTGCAGCCTTTGCTTTCTCTATCTTCTCCTGGGCCTCTGCATAAGTAGGATGTGATGCATCCATGACAACTTCATTGTCCTCAAAATCAGGCCTAAGAGGTAGATGCTCTTTGTCAAGGAGATATGTCCCAGTTCCAACCTTGGAGTTGATCAACATCTGAATGTGTGGGGCATATCCACAAGACCTCTTTTGGTCGGCTGCTGTCCTCTTAGCTATCTCAACTATCAAGCTCATGACTTTGAATTTCTGGGGAATATCAAACAAGTGTAGCAAGTTGATGGAGTGACCACGTATCATTCTGTGATCTCCTGACTTGGGCAACAAAGTATGCCTGAAGATGATGTTTATGGTGTTCAGTCCAGCAAGCAGGTAATAGATTGATCCAAGCTTGTGAGTCTCCAGAGCTGCATCAGGAATAGGCTTATACATATTAGCCATGGAGTTGTGATCCTTCCTGGGTTTGCCATAGACATCAAGATCATCTTCCTCTTCCTTTGGAGCATTGATGAGCTCAGCCCATTTAGAGATTGTTGACTGGTACCTGGTTCCCTCAGTCATCCAGACAATCTTCCCATCTAGGTAAAAGTGGGCAGTGGAGTAGAACTGCATAATCATTTCATCATTCCATTTTGTCAGTTCTTGTCCAACAAATGTATCAACTCCATTCAGCCCGAAGCTCTCATGAACATGTGGAAAATAGTCTTCATTCTCATCAATGTATTCCCAATCAACCCATTTCATATCACAGACTATGGGCTTCTTGTCCAGCAGCACAGTCTCATAGAAGTCCTGCTGTTCTATGGTATGGAAACGATAGTCCACAGTAGTCCTCCTCCTTGTGGCATATGGATCATTCTTCCTGCATTTTCTCAAACCTGCATCTTTTCTCAACTTCATATTTTCAGCCACAGGATGATCATCATTATGATCTGGAATCTTTGGCTTCAATTTCCTCAGCACTAGTGGCTCATCATCCTCTTGGACCTCAGGCACTGGGGCCTTGTTCTTCTCTGCAGCTGGGATATTCCTTATGGATCTCTTTGGAGCAGTGGACTTGGGTGCAGCAGGTGGAGGTTTTGTCTTGGGCTTGGAAGGAGCAGCACCAGTCTTGATAGCATCAGCCATCAGCTTTTGAGACTTGGCAGGTGGTGCAACAGCTTCTTCTTCCTCCTCCTCATCCTCATTAGAATCTTTCATCATGGAAGGTCATCCAATAACTCTGGCAATGGTCTTCCTGACCCTTTCCTTCCTTTCCTTCTTTCCACCAGCAGCTTCAACTTCTTCTCTAGGCTCAAGTGTGAACTCCATAGTCTCATGAGCAGCAGTTGATTTTCTGGCTTTGGACATTGGAACTCTCTTGGTAGGAGATTTCTTGTGTAGGTCTGGCTTGGTGGTGGCAGCAACACCAACATATTCCTTCTTGACCACTTTCTTCTTGGAAGTTACTTCTTCCTCAACCACAAAGTCCTCATCTTTACTGTTAGAATTTCTCTTCTTCCTCTGTCTGGTAGCAGCCTTTGGCAAGTTGCTAGGGGTGCTTCTGCTACCCTCATCATAGCTACCACTGGGACTAGTGCCCTTACTGAGGTTGACGTCCTTCTCTGACCTGTTCTGACTATCACTGATCTCTGACATCTCTGCAACAGACCCTGTGAATAGATGGATATAGGTAGAGTAGGATGAGCATCACAAAAGACAGCTATTTTTTGCAAAAATTAATTCAAAATCTTAACTTTAGTTTTCTGTAGAAAGCATTTCGGAGCTACCGATTTGATAATCTCGGTGACACCGAAGCACTTAACAGAGCCTAAACATGCAGTTTTGGTCAGACCGAGTTGCAGTTCGGTGACTCCAAGATGCTAGGGTTTCACTAAGATATTGCTTTCGGTCTCACCGATCAGTATGTTTTGGTCAGACCGAGTTGTACTTAGTGCAATGTCCTGAGCCAATCGGTGGGACCGAAAACTTCAATTCGGTTAGTCCGAGATGAGTTCGGTGGAAACCTAACCCTACAATTTTGCATCAAAACTAATCTAGAGGAATTTTTTGTGTGGATAGGAAGCTTTCAATCGTGGCAAGAATACAGGCATTAACTTTGTGCATTGAATCAGAGAAAGAAAATTGCACAAAGGGGCCAAACCATACCCTAGCTTGGTGATGGCTCGCTACGGCGGCAACAACGAAGACGATTCCCGTTGACGGTGGTGGAGACCTACGACGACGGCACACAGGTGGAGACGACGATCCAGAGACGAAGAGCGGCAGCAATGGGAAGGCGCGGGCTCGAGTGTTTGAAGGAATTTCCAAATGTCGGGCCGCAGTATATATACCCATTAGCTGTCGGTGGCGCCGAGTGGAACGGTTCAGTGGCATCAAGATGCAAAACTGCTTGCAGTTGCTGCAACTCGGTGAGACCGAATTGTTCTAATCGGTGGCACCAAGGTGAAAACCTAGATCAACCTAGTAGTTTCGGTGGGACCGACTATGAATGTGTTGGTCTGACCAAAATTCACTAAGAGGTTTTGGAAGTCAGCCCTTGACAGATCGGTGGCTCCGAGTGCTCCTCACCCGAAGGGTCCGAAAAGGGCTTGTTCAAATTTTGTGATGTAGCATGAATAGAATTTGAGAAGAGAAAAAGCATAGATAGCTAGAGGGAGTACTTAGGCATTCTTGTCCATCCATTTGGCCAATAAAAAAAACCAAACAATCAAAACTACAAATGGATGTCCTCAAATGGATAAAAATTTGCAACCGACATGCTCACACAATAAGATAGCAAATGAAACATGTGACAAAGCATGCACATACACTCTAGCATCTATCAAGCAATTGGCGATGACTAGGTCATCTATATATGAGTATAGTGACTTAGGAGTCAAATGAGAACATTTGATCATAGGTCATACTCATCGTTTAAGCACAAGTGGGGTTACCACTTTTACATAAAGCATTAATGTGTTCACACCACTTTTACATAAAGCATTAATGTGTTCACACCATTTTAGCCTTCATTTAAAACAATGTGAAATTGTTTCACAACTCACGCCACCTGGAACACCACAGCGTAATGGTGTGTCCGAACGTCGTAACCGTACTTTATTAGATATGGTGAGATCTATGATGTCTCTTACCGATTTACCACTATCGTTTTGGGGTTATGCATTAGAGACAGCCGCATTCATGTTAAATAGGGCACCGTCTAAATCCGTTGAGACGACACCATATGAACCGTGGTTTGGCAAGAAACCTAAGTTGTCGTTTCTTAAAGTTTGGGGTTGCGACACTTATGTTAAAAGGCTCCAGCCTGATAAGCTCGAACCCAAATCATAGAAGTGCGTCTTCATAGGATACCCTAAGGAAACAATTGGGTACACCTTCTACCACAGATCCGAAGGCAAGATCTTTGTTTCCAAGAATGGAACCTTTCTAGAGAAGGAGTTTCTCATGAAAGAAGTGAGTGGGAGGAAAGTAGAACTTGATGAGGTAATTGTACCTTCTCTCGAATTGGAAAGTAGCACATCACAGAAAACCGTTCCCGTGATGCCTACACCAACTAGAGAGGAAGCAAATGATAATGATCATGAAACTTTAGATCAAGTTACTACTAAACCTCGTAGGTTGACCAGAGCACGATCCGCACCAGAGTGGTACGGTAATCCTATCCTGGAAGTCATGTTACTAGACCAAGGCGAACCTACAAACTATGAAGAAGCTATGATGAGCCCAGATTCCGACAGATGGCTTGAGGCCATGAAATCTAAGATAGGATCCATGTATGAGAACAAAGTGTGGACTTTGGTGGACTTGCCCGATGATCGGCAAGCCATAGAAAATAAATGGATCTTCAAGGAGAAGACCAACGCTGATGGTAATGTTATTGTCTACAAAGCTTGACTTGTCATGAAAGGTTTTCGACAAGTTCAAGGAGTTGACTACGATGAGACTTTCTTGCCCGTAGAGGTGCTTAAGTCCATCCAAATCATGTTAGCAATTGCCGCATTTTATGATTATGAAATCTGGCAAATGGACGTCAAAACTGCATTCCTTAATGGATTTCTTAAAGAAGAGTTGTATATGATGCAACCAGAAGGTTTTGTCGATCCTAAAGATGCTAACAAAGTGTGCAAGCTCCAGCAATCCATCTATGGACTGGTGCAAGCATCTCGGAGTTGGAATATATGCTTTGATAAGGTGATCAAAGCATATGGTTTTATACAGACTTACGGTGAAGCCTGTATTTACAAGAAAGTGAGTGGGAGCTCTGTAGCATTTCTAATATTATATGTGGATGACATACTGTTGATTGGAAATGATATAGAATTTCTGGATAGCATAAAAGGATACTTGAATAAGAATTTTTCAATGAAAGACCTCGGTGAAGCTGCTTATATATTGGGCATCAAGATCTATAGAGATAGATCAAGACGCTTAATAGGACTTTCACAAAGCACATACCTTGATAAAGTTTTAAAGAAGTTCAAAATGGATCAGTCAAAGAAAGGGTTCTTTCCTGTGCTACAAGGTGTGAAGTTGAGTCAGACTCAAAGCCCGACCACTGCAGAAGATAGAGAGAAAATGAAAGTTATTCCCTATGCCTCACCCATAGGTTCTATCATGAATGCTATGCTGTGTACCAGACCTGATGTGTGCCTTGCCATAAGTCTGACAGGGAGGTACCAAAGTAATCCAGGAGAGGATCACTGGACAGCGGTCAAGAACATCCTGAAGTACCTGAAAAGGACCAAGGATATGTTTCTCATTTATGGAGGTGACTAAGAGCTCGTCGTAAATGGTTACATCCATGCTAGCTTCAACACTGATCCGGATGACTCTAAGTCACAAACCGGATACGTGTTTATATTGAATGGTGGAGCTGTTAGTTGGTGCAGTTCCAAGCAGAGCGTCGTGACGGGATCTACGTGTGAAGCGGAGTACATAGCTGCTTCGGAAGCAGCACATGAAGGAGTAATACCTAGTGCATCGGGTGCAATGAAAATCTTTTGTGACAACACTGGAGCAATTGCCTTGGCGAAGGAATTCAGGTTTCACAAGAGAACCAAACACATCAAGAGACGCTTCAAATCCATTCGTGAAAAGGTCAAGGATGGAGACATAGAGATTTGGAAAATACATACGGATCTGAATGTGGCAGACCTGTTGACTAAACCTCTTCCGCGAGCAAAACATGATCAGCACCAAGACTACATGGGTGTTAGATTCATTACTATGTAATCTAGATTATTGACTCTAGTGCAAGTGGGAGACTGAAGGAAATATGCCCTAGAGGCAATAATAAAGTTGTTATTTTATATTTCCTTATTCATGATAAAGGTTTATTATTCATGCTAGAATTGTATTGATCGGAAACTTAAATACATGTGTGAATACATAAACAAATATCGTGTCCCTAGTAAGCCTCTACTAGACTAGCTCGTTGATCAAAGATGGTTCAGGTTTCCTAACCATAGACATGTGTTGTCATTTGATAACGGGATCACATCATTAGGAGAATGATGTGATGGACAAGACCCATCCGTTAGCTTAGCATATTGGTCATTCAGTTTATTGCTATTGCTTTCTTCATGTCAAATACATATTCCTCCGACTATGAGATTATGCAACTCCCGGATACCGAAGGAATACCTTGTGTGCTATCAAACGTCACAACGTAACTGGGTGATCATAAAGATGCTCTATAGGTAACTCCGAAGGTGTTTGTTGAGTTGGCATAGATCGAGATTAGGATTTGTCACTCTAAGTATCAGAGAGGTATCTCTGGGCCCTCTCGGTAATACACATCATAAGAAGCCTTGCAAGCAAAGTGACTAACGAGTTAGTTATAGGATGATGTATTACGGAACGAGTAAAGAGACTTGCCGGTAACGAGATTGAACTAGGTATGAAGATACCGACGATCGAATCTCGGGCAAGTAACATACCGATGGACAAAGGGAATTACGTATGTTGTCATAACGGTTCGACCGATAAAGATCTTCGTAGAATATGTAGGAGCCAATATGGGCATCCAGGTTCCGCTATTGGTTATTGACCGGAGAGGTGTCTCGGTCATGTCTACATAGTTCTCGAACCCGTAGGGTCCGCACGCTTAACGTTCGTTAACGATATATTGTTATATGAGTTATATGATTTGGTGACCGAATGTTGTTCGGATTCCCGGATGAGATCATGGACATGACGAGGAGTCTCGAAATGGTCGAGAGGTAAAATTGATATATAGGACGATGGTATTCGGACACCAGCATAGTTTCGGAGTGCACAGGGTAGTCATCGGATCACCGGAAGGGGTTCCGGGAGGCCCCGGGAGGTCTATGGGCCTAATGGGCCAAGGAGAGGCACACACCAGCCCACAGAGGGGCTGGCGCGCCCTCTCCCAGGCCGCCGGCCCTAGAAGAACGAAAGGGGGGCGCCACCTCCTCCTACCTTTCTCCCATTGTGGGAGAAAGGAAAGGGGAGGGGCGCCACATCCCCCTTCCTTCCCCTTGGCGCCAAAAGAAGGAAAGGGGGGGGGGGCTAGGGCAAGCCCAAGTAGGATTCAGACTTACTTGGGGCACCCCTTGGCCTCTCCCCTCTCCCTCCCACCTATATATATGTGGAAGTGGGGTGCCTAGCAGACCAGAACATTGTCTTAGCCGTGTGCGGCGCCCTGATAACGCACAAGTATATGGGATCGCAATAGTTTTCGAGGGTAGAGTATTCAACCCAAATTTATTGATTCGACACAAGGGGAGCCAAAGAATATTTGCAAGTATTAGCAGCTGAGTTGTCAATTCAACCACACCTGGAGATTAATTATCTGTAGCAAAGTGGTCAGTAGCAAAGTAGTATGATAGTTTTAGTAGTAGCAACAGTAATAGTAACGGTAACAGTGATGGCAATGATTTTGTAGCAAGTGCAACAGCAACAATAGCAGTAGTAACTTAGCAGGAACAATATAAGAGAAAATCGTAGGCATTGGATCGGTGAATTCGTTGGATGATATTCATCATATAACAGTCATAACCTAGGGCGATACGGCACTAGCTCCAGTTCATAAATATAATGTAGGCATGTATTCCGTAAATAGTCATACGTGCTTATGGAAAGAACTTGCATGGCATCTTTTGTCCTACCTCCCGTGGCAGCGGGGTCCATAAGGAAACTAAGGGATATTAATGCCTCCTTTTAATAGAGAACTGAAACAAAGCATTAACACATAGTGAATACATGAACTCGTCAAACTACGGTCATCACCGGAAAGTATCCCGAATACTGTCACTCTGGGGTTTGCGGATCATAATACATAATAGGTGATTATAACTTGCAAGATCAGATCTAGAACATAGATATAATGGTGATAACATAAACGGTTCAGATCTGAAATCATGGCACCCGGGCCCAATGTGACAAGCATTAAGCATGGCAAAGTCATAGCAACATCAATCTCAGAACATAATTGATACTAGGGATCAAGCCCTAACAAAACTAACTCGATTACATGATGATTTTTTTTCCAAAAATGTGAATTTATAGCGTCGGAGATAGGGTCAGCGGGGCCACCATGTGGGGACAACCCACCTGGGCGCGCCAGGAGGGGGACGCCCTGGTGGGTTGTGCTCACCCAGGGCCCCCCCTCCGGTGGTTCTTGGCTCCAGTATTTTTCTTTTATTCCATAAAAAATCTCCAAAAAGTTTTGTTCCATTCCGAGAACTTTTATTTCTGCACAAAAACAACAGCATGGTAGTTCTGCTGAAAACAACGTCAGTCCGGGTTAGTTTCATTCAAATCATGCAAATTAGAGTCCAAAACAAGAGGAAAAGTGTTAGGAAAAGTAGATACGACGAAGACGTATCAACTCCCCCAAGCTTAAACCTTTGCTTGTCCTCAAGCAATTCAGTTGATAAACTGAAAGTGAAAAAGAAAAACTTTTACAAACTCTTTTGCTCTTGTTTACATAAATAAGCTTAAGTAGCACCCAGGTTTTCAACAAAGATCATGACTAACCATGCCAACAATAACTCTTAAAAATTATATTAACTCATATCAATGGCATAAACAACTAGCGAGCAATAATAAAGCATCTCAAATGACAACACTTTGTCAAAACAATCATGATACAATATGACAACAGTGGTATCTCGCTAGCCCTTTCTGAGACCACAAACATAAATGCAGAGCACCTCCAAAGTTCAAGCAGCGACTAGACATTGTAATTCATGGAAGAAAAGGTCCAGTCATGATGCATCCAACATTAGCTATACACAATGCATGAGGATGACAATAGTGCTCTCAGGTCTGGTGCTTATTTGAGAAGGTGATGACACAACATAAAAGTAAATAGATAATCCCTTCGCAGAGGGAAGCAGTGATTTGCAGCGGTGCCAGAGCTAATCTTTTTAAAAACAGAGATAAATGAATTTTTGAGAAATGCACCCTTCCTATTCACTTTGCGACCATTAGTTATCGGTATCTTCCATGCTAAACACATTAGTAGCGGTTCCCAAGCAATAAAAGTAAAGGTTTACTCCCCCTCCACCAACAAACACACTCCACGGCTAGCCAAATCCACGGGTACCATCCATACCAACATCAGTCCTGGGGGAGTTTTGTTTAATTATTTGCAATTTTGAATTCGGGACTGGGAATCCCTATTACCGCCCCTCTCGTGCAAGGACGAGTGAATAAACACTCATCATGAGAATAACCCGCTTAGCATGGAAGATACTAACTACCTCCTGTCACTCTATGAACAATCTAGGCACACAAAAACAGATGTTTATTTGAAGTTTTTAGAGGTGGCACATGCAAATTTACTTGGAACGGTAGGGTAATACCGCATATAGGTAGATATATGGTGGACTCATCTGGAATAACTTGGGTTTCAGGATTTTGATGCACAAACAATATTCCCGCTTAGTACAGGCGAAGGCTAGCAAATAGGTTGAGAAGCGGCCAGCTAGAGAGCGAAAACGGTCATGAACATGCATTATGCATAAGTAACATTGGATACTAGCATGAGTAGGATATGAACACCATGAACATAAATATCATAGAGGCTATGTTGGTTTTGATTCAACTACATGCATGAACATGTGCCAAGTCAAGCCACTCGAACATTCGGAGGAGGATACCATATCATCATACCACATCACAATCATTTTAATGCATGTTGACAGCCAAGATAAATCATTATCCACTCCTAGCTACTTAAGCATGGCATGAGAAACTATAATCTCTAATTGTCATTGCAAACATGTTTAATCATAATAGGCTGAATCATGGATACTAGGTTAAACATATTTACAAAAACAGAACAAGTTGAGTTCATACCTGTTTCTCTCTGCCACAGCCAGTTCATCAAATATCGTCATTATTGCCTTTCACTTGCACGACTGAATGATATGGAAATAATAATAGTGCAAGAGTGCCGTGGACAAAGCTGGAACCTGCAAACATTTTATTCAAAGGAGAAGACAAGGTAATTTGGGCTCTTAGTTAGATCAGTAATAATGCATATGAGAGCCACTCAACGTTTTCATCGTGGTCTTCTCCTTGGTATGACTCAATAAAAAGAAAAGAGATTCAGAGAAACACACTGAAATATTTTTGGAGTTTTTAGTTTTTTCTAGAAGAAAGCAAATTAAAGAGGGAAAAACAAAAACAAGAAAAACTATTTACACGGGAAAGCTGCCAACAAGCAAAAGAAGAACAAGGAAATCTTTTTGGGTTTTCTTTTTAATACTACAATTAACTCCACTAGAAAGAAAAACTGAAAAGAAGCAAGAAACATTTTTTTTTAATTTTTCGAAGTTTTTCAAACACACAAGAAGAAAACGAGAAAATAAATCTAGCATGGATGATACAATGAAAAAGTGTGAACACCGATAACTGGAATGAGATGTGTGAACATGAATGTAATGTCGGTGGAAATATGTACTCCCCCAAGCTTAGGCTTTTCGCCTAGCTTGGTAATCACCACTCGCGGCCTGCGTAATAATCAGAGTGATAGCCCATGGAGGCTCTTGGTGTAGACTCGTCAGCCCGTCGAGCAGTCACAACCTCTGCGTTGTGTGTGCGGGCCTCGCTCTCAAGAACATAATACCTTCCCTTGTTGTGAAAATCAAAGAGAGCAGGCGCAGGCAAAAAGGCGTCCACAACGGACTTTTTATTGAACAATAGGTTATAAGTATAATCATGGATTTCCCCAGTAAGGAACTTATGGCGTTTCATGGCATCAAAGTCTAAGTACTGAGTGGGAAGGATGGGGTCATTAGGCCCAAGTGATACACCTACCTCTTCTGCTAAACGTGAGGCATAAATCCCACCAGAAAAATAACCACTACCAGTGTTGTGTTGCAGTCTACGTGCAACAATTGCTCCAAGGTTATAGTGTTTAACACTAGTGAGGGCAATGTATATGAGTCTCAAGTCAGGAGCACAAAGTGTACTACAGCCTTGTTTGCCTACGATGCATTTTCCATTAAACAGTGCAAAGTATTGAATTGATGGGAAATGAATACTTTTTAGTCTACCTTGCATCACCCCTCTATTCTCACCGTAGCAAAGACTAGTTAAAAATAACTCATACTCAGCCCTTGGTGGTTCGTCCATCAAACCCCAATATGGAATTTTACATGCAACACAGAATGCATCTAGAGGCATAGTGACTGATCATAAAGTTTAAACGAAACTCTAGACTCACGAGGATGAAATTTAAACTCTTTAGTAAACGATTCTGTGAGACTGAGGTACTGGTTGCACTTATCTTGAATGTAGGGGCTGAGCTCGGCATTGTGGACATATTGCTCAAATTCTTCTTTAATACCTACAATCAACATGAAATTGTCGCACATCCATAAACATGATTTGGTAGCGGCATCCCGTATTGAACTTGCACTTGGTTCAACATAAGACCGATGAGTTGAGCCACTACTAGAAGATGCCTCCGAGGACCTCCGCCTCGAAGAACTTCCAAAGAAGTTCATCATATATACGTACAAATTTCTGAAAAATTTTGACCACAAAATTTTATTAACAAAACTTTGCAAGATTGATAGTAACTACTCATAGGGATGTATAGAGGCCATATTGAGCATTCAAACTACTTAGAACTCTAAGAATTCAACATGCAAGATCATCTACAGCAGCACGAAGAGTAGCTAATTATTCAAAATATAAACCACTAAAGCAAAAACTAATTGGACAAACGGGGGAGTCACAAACCAAGTAGCAATTCCCCGAAATAGTTTCGGAAATGGAGCTTCAAGCAAAGAGATCAAAATCCACGGGTTTCAGAGCAAGAACACGAGAGAGAGAGCAATGGTGAATTTTTTCTGGAGGTAGGTGATGGTGTGGACTAAAGAGATAAGTGAGGGGGCCCACGTGGGGACCACCACCCACCAGGGCGCGCCTGGGGCTGCTGGCGCGACCAGGTGGGTTGTGCCCACCTGGTGCACCCCCTATGATGTTATTTGCATAAAAAATTCTTAAATATTCAGAAAAGATCGTATTAAATTTTCAGGGCATTCTGAGAACTTTTATTTTTGGGTCATTTTTATTGCACGGGAAAATCAGAAAACAGACAAAACAAGGCAATTTATTTTATTTAACTAAGAAAAGCAGTGAATAAAAGTTGGGAGCAGAAGGTAGTGCCTACTAAATTCATCAACTTCATACCTCTCAAAAATGATCCATTAATAAGGTTGATCAAGTCTTATTAACAACCACTTTCGATTAGCATGGAATCGAAGAACTTCCGTAAAACACTATGTTACCTCAACGGGGATATGCATGTCCCCCACAATAAGCATTTCATATTTCTTTTTGGCAATTGGTAGAGGTAGTTGAAAACTTTCAATAGTGATTGTCGGAGATTTTTCAATAACATTAATACCATTCACTTGGAATTGTTTCTTCGGAAAGTGCACCGTATGCTCATTACCATTGATATGAAAAGTGACCTTGCTTTTATTGCAATCAATAACAGCCCCTGTAGTATTCAAGAAGGGTATACCAAGGATAATCGACATGTTGTCGTCCTCTGGCATCTCAAGTATAACAAAGTCAGTCAAGATAGTAACATTAGCAACAACAACGGGAACATCCTCACAAATACCGATAGGTATGACAGTTGATTTATCAGCCATTTGCAAAGATATTTCAGTAGGTGTGAGTTTATTCAAATCAAGTCTTTTATATAAAGAGAAAGGCATAACACTAACACCAGCTCCTAAATCACATAAAGCAGTTTTCACATAGTTTCTTTTTATGGAGCAAGGTATAGTTGGTATTCCAGGATCTCCAATTTTTTTGGGTACTCCATCCTTAAAAGAATAATTAGCAAGCATGGTGGAGATTTTAGCTTTCGGTATTTTTCTTTTATTAGAGATGATGTCTTTCATGTACTTTGCATAAGGGGCCATCTTTAATATATCAGTCAAACGAGTGCGCAAAAAGACTGGCCTAAGCATTTCAGCAAAGCGTTCAAATTCTTCATCATCTTTCTTCTTAGTTGATTTAGGTGGAAAGGGCATGGGTTTTTGAACCCATGGTTCTCTTTATTTTCCATGTTTTCTAGCAATGAAGTCTCTTTTATCATATCTTTTATTTTTAGGTTGTGGGTTATCAAGATCAACAGCTGGTTCTATCTCAACATCATTATCTAATTGTTTATCATTGTCTGGTTGAGTATCTTCATGAACATCATCATTATCTTTTTCATTATCACTAAGTGAATGTTCATTACCAGATTGAGTTTCAGCATCAGAGATAGAAACATCATTATCATTATCAGAAGGTTTTTCTATTTCAGGTTCACTAGAGGCATGCAAAGTCCTATCATTTTTCTTTTTCTTCTTCTTTTTAGAAGGACTAGGTGCATCCGCATTAACTCTTTGAGAATCTTGTTCAATTTTTTTAGGGTGTCCTATAGGATAAAGTGGTTCCTGAGTCATTTTACCTCCTCTAGTTGCTACTCTAACAGCAAAGTCATTTATATTATTATTCATTTCATTTAGCAACTCTCTTTGCGATTTAGCAACTTGTTCTAGTTGAGTTTGAACCATAGAGGCATGTTTTCCTGCACCTCTAACATCATTGGTGATTCTAAATAACAAGTCACTCAAGCGAGCAATCATATCAGAATTATATTTCAATTGTTTCAAAACATTTTCATTGAAGTGATCTTGCTTTCTAATGTAATTATCAAACTCATAAAGGCATTGACTAGGATGCATATTATAGGGATTGTCCATTTCATTGAATTTCATTAAAGAATTTACCTCTACCACCTTGGGTGGTGGTGTGTCAAGTCCATGTATCTCTTCAATAGGAGGTAAATTTTTAACATCATCTGCCTTAATACCTTTTTCCTTCATGGATTTCTTTGCCTCTTGCATATCTTCAGGACTGAGATATAAAATACCCCTCTTCTTTGGAGTGGGTTTATGCGGTGGTTCAGGAAGAGTCCAATCATCATAATTTTTCAATATATTATTCAATAATTCCTCAGCTTGTTCAACAGTTTGTTCCCTGAAAACACAACCAGCACAACTATCTAGGAAGTCCCTAGAAGCATCGGTTAGTCCATTATAGAAGATATCAAGTATTTCATTATTCTTAAGCGGATGATCAGGCAAAGCATTTAGCAATTGGAGAAGCCTCCCCCAAGCTTGTGGGAGACTCTCTTCTTCAATTTGCACAAAGTTAAATATTTCCTGTAAGGCAGCTTGTTTCTTATGAGCAGGAAGATATTTTTTAGAGAAGTAATAAATCATATCCTGGGGACTACGCACACAACCAGGAGCAAGAGTATTATACCAAGTCTTAGCATCACCCTTTAATG
The DNA here is from genome assembly GCA_011799875.1 of Thinopyrum elongatum. Classification (NCBI taxonomy): domain Eukaryota; kingdom Viridiplantae; phylum Streptophyta; class Magnoliopsida; order Poales; family Poaceae; genus Thinopyrum; species Thinopyrum elongatum. Next base: position 362,553,392 of record CM022300.1, on the reverse strand, counting down.
AAAACAGGAATAACTTGAGAATATAGTAGTAGCGAATTTTATCCACATGAGCAAAAATGGTAGCTATATCATTCAATTTAGTGAGATGTGCCACAACAGTTTCAGTTTCATAACCATGGAAAGGATCAGATTCAACCAAAGTAATTAACTCTGGGTCGACAGAGAATTCATAATCCTTATCATCAACAAAGATAGGTGCAGAAGCAAACTTAGGATCACATTTCATTCTAGCATTCAAAGATTTCTCCTTCAGTTTGCATAATAATTTCTTAAGATCATCTCTATCATTGCAAGCAAGAAAATCTCTAGTTGTCTCCTCATCCATAACATAACCCTTAGGTACCTTAGGCAATTCATATCTAGGAGAGCTAGGTCTAACAGGTGTCTCAAGATTTTCAGTTTCAAGTACTTCATCAGTTTCAATAATTTCATCAGTTTGAGCATTCTCAATATCTTTAGCTCTAGCAATTTGTTCATCAAGAAAGTCACCTAGTGACACATCATCATCAAGCAAGGTACTAGCATCATCATGAGTAGCATTCATAGAAGTAGCATCATCAATAACTTGCGACTTCTCAGGATTAATAGCATGTGGTGGTGTTGCAAGTCTACTCAAAATAGAAGGTGAATCGAGTGCAGTGCTAGATGGCAGTTCCTTACCTCCCCTCGTCTTAGAGGGAAATATTTTGGTCTTTGTATCCTTCAGATTCTTCATAGTGATAAATTGATAATAATCCCAAGTGACTCAACAAATATAGCTATGCTCCCCGGCAACGGCGCCAGAAAAAGGTCTTGATAACCCACAAGTATAGGGGATCGCAACAGTTTTTGAGGGTAGAGTATTCAACCCAAATTTATTGATTCGACACAAGGGGAGCCAAAGAATATTTGCAAGTATTAGCAGCTGAGTTATCAATTCAACCACACGTGGAGATTAATTATCTGTAGCAAAGTGGTCAGTAGCAAAGTAGTATGATAGTTTTGATAGTAGTAGCAACAGTAATAGTAACGGTAACAGTGATGGCAATGATTTTGTAGCAAGTGCAACAGTAACAATAGCAGTAGTAACTTAGCAGGAACAATATAAGAGAAAATCGTAGGCATTGGATCGGTGAATTCGTTGGATGATATTCATCATATAACAGTCATAACCTAGGGCGATACGGCACTAGCTCCAGTTCATAAATATAATGTAGGCATGTATTCCGTAAATAGTCATACGTGCTTATGGAAAGAACTTGCATGACATCTTTTGTCCTACCCTCCCCTGGCAGCGGGGTCCATAAGGAAACTAAGGGATATTAATGCCTCCTTTTAATAAAGAACCGGAACAAAGCATTAACACATAGTGAATACATGAACTCGTCAAACTACGGTCATCACCGGAAAGTATCCCGAATACTGTCACTCCGGGGTTTGCGGATCATAACACGTAATAGGTGATTATAACTTGCAAGATCGGATCTAGAACATAGATATAATGGTGATAACATAAATGGTTCAGAGCTGAAATCATGGCACCCGGGCCCAAAGTGACAAGCATTAAGCATGGCAAAGTCATAGCAACATCAATCTCAGAACATAATGGATACTAGGGATCAAGCCCTAACAAAACTAACTCGATTACATGATGAATCTCATCCAACTCCTCACCGACCAGCGAGCCTATGAAGGGATTACTCACTCCCGGTGGGGAGCATCATGGAATTGGCGATGGAGAAGGGTTGGTGATAACGAAGATCGAAGATCCCCCTCTCTGGAGCCCCAAACGGACTCCAGATCTGGCCTCCCGATGAAGAACAGGAGGTGGCGGTGGCTCCATCTCGTGAAATGTGATAATTCTTCCTCCCCTATTTTTTCTCTGAAAATGTGAATTTATAGCGTCGGAGATAGGGTCAGCGGGGCCACCAGATGGGGAAAACTGATAACCCACAAGTATAGGGGATCAGTTGTAGCCTCTTTCGATAAGTAAGAGTGTCGAACCCAACGAGGAGCTAAAGGTAGAACAAATATTCCCTCAAGTTCTATCGACCACCGATACAACTCTACGCACGCTTAACGTTCGCTTTACCTAGAACAAGTATGAAACTAGAAGTACTTTGTAGGTGTTGTAGGATAGGTTTGCAAGATAATAAAGAACACGTAAATAGAAACTAGGGGCTGTTTAGATAAAGAAACAACTAAGTTAGTTTTAGTAGAGAGCTTTTTGTCACAAGAAAGTTATTTGTCCCTAGGCAATCGATAACTAGACCGGTAATCACTATTGCAATTTTATATGAGGGAGAGGCATAAGCTAACATACTTTCTCTTCTTGGATCATATGCACTTATGATTGGAACTCTAGCAAACATCCGCAACTACTAAAGATCATTAAGGCAAAACCCAACCATAGCATTAAATTATCACTACACAAAAAATACACTTCCGTGATGATACGTGTTTGTCACAGTAGGTCATGTTTTCTGTCATGCATGTACATCCATGACGATTTTATGACAGAATCAAGATAATCATACATGTGCTGTCGTAGAAGTGTTCCATGACATTACCAAAATTATCATCACGGAAGTGTCCACTTCCATGACGATAAATGGCGCGTCATCGAAGTGCTTTCGTCAAGGGTAACCGACACGTGGCATCCACCATAACGGGTCACCGTTAAGCTATCGGGTCCGGTTTTGGATCCGATAACCCGCTAACAGCCACGACCAATGGCGATTTTCCACGTGTAAAATTCTCATTGGCCGACGGAACCACGTGTCAGCTCCGCGTTGGCACAGATCTCACTCATCCAATGGGCGAGATGCGCCTATGATATGTTGACACATGGGCAGGCCGAAAAGTGGCCCATAAAGATTAAATGGGCCAGCCCAACTAAAGGCCCACAAGATTTTGCAGACCATAATGGCCGGCCCAGCTAAAGGCCCACAAGATTTTGCAGGCCATAATGGGCCGGCCCAGCTAAAGGCCCACAAGATTTTGCAGACAATAATGGGCCGGCCCAGCTAAAGGCCCACAAGATTTTGAAGACACTAGTGGGCCAGCCCGTTAACAGGCTGTCATGTTTTGGGCCAGTTGCCGGCCCATATTTGATCCGGTCCATTAACAGCCTGCCACGTTCTGGGCCTAATAAGGGCCCATATGAGATCCGGCCCGTTAATAGCCTACCACCTTCTGGGCCATATTACGGCCCATATCAGATCCGACCCTTTAAGATCCTTTGGGCTAAATTATGGCCCATATCAGATTCGGCCCGTCAACTGGACGCTGTGCCTTTGGGCCCACTTGAGGCCCGGTTAGGATTTTTGTTTGCTAAAGGCCCATTTAGTAATACAGCCTGATATTAGTTTTGGCCTGCTAAAGGCCCGTCTAACATTTTGGCCCTATATTTATTTCGGCCTGTTAAAAGCCCGTCATATAGTTGGGCCTAACTATGGCCCGCTTTGCATCCGGCCTGCTCACAGCCAATAATCTGATTGGGCCAAACAAGGAGCGAGACAATTTTGGCCTGTTAACGGCCCGTAATGTGATTGGCACAATCATGGGCCGGGGTCTATTTCGGCCTGCTGTCCGCCCGTGAGCTGTTCGGCACGTTTCAGGCCCAACCTACTTTTCAGCTTACTAAAAGCCCATTGAATTTTCTTGCGAAAATAGGGCCGGCGGTTTACTCGGCCTATTAAAGGCCCGATACTACTAGTGGGCCAGTTTACATTTAGGCCTGTTAACGGACCAAGATGACTGGGCCCATGATGCGGCCCATACATAGTGATTTGCATGACGGCCTGATTATGTACCGTAATTTTACGGTTTGGCCGGTTTACTTTTCATGGAGCGAAGATAGGATATATATACAGTAAAATAAGTGCAGCATCGTGAATAAGAAAAAACCTAGACTATACAATAAAGAAATTATGGCATATTACATCCACTGGGCATCAAAGTTCGTCACTATGATAATAAAGCACAAGCAGACAGCAGATTACATACACTGGGCATCGAAGATCGCCACCAGTGCAAATAAACACACCGACAAAATAATATACAAAACCGACAGCACTTCAATAGAGTTCAAGAAAGGTTAGCCCTGCTCAGGAGCTGCAGCGCAAGCAGCTGAGCAAGCTGATGAGACTGCGCTTGTTTGACGCTTATATCCTCCTCACTCTGAAAGAGAAACAAGTAGACAGATGATAGGTTTTGCACATATAAGTATCAGTGCTGACAATTCATCACATTTCTTATTGACGAATAAAGTGACACGGTTTAAAATAGCATTAACACAATATGGTATTGTTCAGGTTAAGACATGGCAGGAAATGACATTGTGAAGGAGTTGGCAGCTTCACGACACCACTGGATTACAGATCAAGAACTCATAAGTATCAATGGTTAGTGTGCTGTCAATTTATCCCATTTCAGATTGGCAAATAAAGAGACGGTTTAAATAATAGTAGAATGATATGACACTGTTCATAGTTAAGACATTGCAGAATATGACATTGTGTTGTAGTGGGTAGGCTCACCACACCACTGGATTACGGATCAAGAACAGAAGCATACATGCAGTGCAAAAGAAGATCACTTGCTCTGTATAGTTTAATTTACATGGTATGAAGAAGGAACTTGGTTGTACAACTGAAAACTTAAATTGAGAAGGATAAACTTTTGTTTATGAACTACATAATAATCTTTAAACATGCAATTTGTTGCAAACACCAAAAATAAACAGCTGTTGCAGTCATGCCTAACCAAATATACACAACAAAGTTTGAAGGCTTGAGAAGGACAAACTTACATTAGTGGTGAAGACCGGCTCTATAAAGCCCTTGTCCATGCTGATGGGGGGGGGGGGCAATTCGAGAAGTTTACCACAGAATCTTCTTCATAAGCATTGCCTTTATTCGACATTTTGTTAAGAGTAAATATAGATGTGATAATATAAGAAAAAATGGAGAATATTTAAGATAAGATGAAGAGTGATGCTACATAACCAAGTAGCTATAAATGTAAGTACAGCGATACAGGCAGAAGGTACAACCAAGAGCAATGCAGAGCTAAATTTCTTCAGTACCATCGGTGTTATCCAACCTTATGGTAAGAGTAAATATAGATCTGATGTGTAGAAAATGGAGGACAAAGGAAAATAAGCTGCAGAGTGATGGTACATGAACAACTAGCTGTCAATATAAGTACACTGATAAAGGACAGCAGGTACTTACAAGAACAATGCAGAGCTAAACTTTTTCATTGGCATTGGATATATTCTACACTAATGTAACCATTCATACAGATCAGATAATTTGGAGCGAACAATTGATAAGCAAGCTATCATGCATACTGCTGTCACATAATGAACCAGGTATGAATGCAAGTACAATGATACAGGACAACATGTACTAACAAGAGCAAAGCAGCGGGTAGCATATTTGCGATATCCTGTCATCCTTTTCTAACCGGAATTCTTCTTTGAGCAGATTTCCTGCAAAAGAGATCCGTAAGGCACATGCGGAAAAGTAGAAGTTCAAATTGTCATGTGATATCATAGACAGTACCTCATCCTGGGAACGAGACCAGTGCATAACAAGGTTTTTCCATTCAATGTCTTCTAAATTTAGCACAGGAGACTTCACCGGAAATTCATTTATAGACTTGCCATCAAAGTGTGATTTCCTCAGGTAACACCGATACTGCTACAATGCTTCCTTGAAAAGCGCAAGCAAGCTTTGCTTGTCATGACTATCCAGATAGACCCTCGCCTACTTACAACAATGTAATGTAAATCATTGATGTGTTCAATCAGTAGAAAACAGGAAAATAATCACCATGAATAATAGCACTTACACGTAAGTGGGACAGGAAGATGTGAAAATGGTGTTTGTCTTCACTATAATCTTCCCATGATGGGAATATATGCACATAGTCCCTAACAACATTGAAAGCATTGTCTTTTAAACTGGGAATAACTGGAATGGGGTTCCAATCTGCAGGAATTGGCAGTCTCTGCAGTTGGGATAGGTCTTCAGCCGGTGGACTTGCTGTACTTTTTGCTGGAGTGGGATTTTTCTGTGGTACTGCTGGTGCTATGGCAACTGAAATCGGCATACCTTTTGCTGGAGTGCAGGTCCTGTGTGGTGGGGCTAGTGGTGTGGCCAGTGAAGTATGGGTACAGTCTGCTGGAGTCGGTCCTACGTTTTGTGTCACTGGTTGTAGAGCCAATATAAGTGGGGTGCTATCTGATTTCTTTGGCACCACCATGTTTTTCAAGGACTTTGCTGGTGCTCCTTCAGGTTCGGCAATCACCCTCTTCCTTTTTGATGTCTGATGCACAAGAACAACATTTGAGTGGAAAAACATGGTAAGATGACAGATGGAATATGTATTGATAATGGATGGGCATGGCATCTTGACATATATGATGAGTAAATTAAGCAGATGGCGGTGCAACAAAGTAGAAGAAATGCAAGCCACCTTATGCAAGATACGCGCAATCAATAAATCCTTGCCAAATTAGAATAGGCACCTTGATGGGTGAACAGGACATGCCATCTTCCTTCGACTCCTCGAGGTCAGAATAGTCATTAGGATCATATTTTGAACAAGAATCTGCAGGTGGGGAGCGTACGAGTTTCATTGCATCCAGAATGGCACTCAATGCCTTAGTGCCAATTTTGTTAGTCGTTGCAGTGTTCCACAATATTCTTCTGATGTGCGGACTCTGATATTCACTGTGATTACGTACAATATCTGAGAAGCATGAAAACATAAATAGTAGTGAGATTATCTTTGTAATGCAGAGGATATTCTAATATAGGGGCTCCCTGTAAACCCTTGTGTGCTATCACTGGATTCTGATGAGAGAGCCCATGTGTGCTGTAATATGGTGCGTGCATTAATATAATCTGGCACAAGTACACAAAAAAATAGGCTCCAGAAGTAAGGATAGTTGGCAGATGATAGGTTCATCATATACTGTATAGAGAGTTTATTGCCAAACCATGATAACAAGAGCACACATCAACTAGGCAGATCGTAGTGTACATAAAAGGGGTACACCATAACTAGCATATATAAATCAGGAAAGTGGAACTGGCTGGAAAATACGGTGTTGTATTGCCGCTACTAATTGAAAGCCTATCGATCACGTACAGGCCAGCTCTATCAGCTGTTGACTGCAGATGTCCCTGCTCCCCTTCCTGACAAGGAACATACTGTACGTACTAAATACAGAATAACAAAAGAGGAACATGTTAAAGAACAGAAGAGGAAGCATATTCTTGAGGTTCCGCTTCTTTGCATACAATGTTGGTTGCCCACTCATGATGAATCACAGCACCCAAAGAAATGCAATTCCATGCTGTCTCTCTATATGTGGCCACGTGCATTTGGAAAATCAAGTGGGAGCCTTACCTGACCAATTAAATGTGTGTCTGTTAACTAATATCAGTATCATATCACAATTCGTATTTAAAGAAGTAAGGTTTGGATTTATGATTGGTGTGTTGTTTAGCTTCAAGAGTGGACTGCTGCTAGTGTGACACAAAGCAGCTACACAGATCATAGTGTAGATATAACGGGAAAACCGTAAGCATCACAAGTAAAATCAGGAAAGTGGAACTTGCTGGAAAATATGGGCTACTATTGCCGGTACGGCTAGAAAGGCTTCGGATACCAGCTCTCTTCAACTGAAGGTGCAATACTGTTAATATCAGTGTAACTCTCAAAGGCGACACAGCTCCCCGCATTTCCTTGCTAATCTTATAGGATTCAAGTGGGCAGGCCACTACAATTCCTATTCCCATGTTTACAAAATCCTACGAATCAAAGAGGACCGAAGATTTGAAAGTGTCCATCACAACCGACCGAATAGACCTCTACACTGCAAATGTCCCTGCTCCTCTTCACTACAAGGAACATACTGTACTACTATCATACTCCCTCCGTTCCAAAATATAAGTCTTTGTAGAGATTTCCACTATGGATCACATACAGATGTATACAGATACATTTTAGAGTGTAGATTCACTCATTTTGCTCCATATGTAGTCCATGGTGGAATCTATAGAAAGACTTGTATTTAGGAACGGAGAGAGTACTTATTAAAGAAGAATAGAAGAGGAACATGCTAAAGAAGAGCAAGCAGATTTTGGATAATAAAATGTTCGTTGCGCAGTGCCCACACATGATGAACCAGAGCGCATTAAGAATGCAACTCCCTGCTATCTCTCTATATGTGGTGCATGTGCTTTTCGAAAGTAAAGTAGGAACATTAGCTGACCAATTAAACGTTATCTGTTTTAGTAATATTAGCATCATATCAGATTCGTATTTGAGCAACAAGTTTGGAATTATGAGTGGCACGTTGTTTAGCTTGATGGATTGAGGAGCAGTGCTAAGCAGCTACGATGATGGTATTGAATATAAAGGAATGTCTGCATGCAAGTCGCGTGACTTTCGTCATTTGGGTCAGTCGACCATTTCAGGCAGTTGGATGAAGATCCTACATCTCCTAACCCTTCTTCTTCCTCGTCTCTGATTCTTCCCATACAGAACACCGCACGGGCCGCCGGCCGAACCACCGGCCCCGACCCGCCCGCCCGCCCTTCCCTGAACCGCCCCCACCACCTGTGTTCCTCCGCTACCCCCACCCCCCACCCCCGCCCCCACCCACGTCGAGTTTTCTTCGTTCGGCGAGGCCCCACCACCACCAGGCCACAGCCACCCCACAACCACCGTCCCCACCCGAGCCCCTTCCTTCCCTCCGGCGAACTCCGGCGAGCTCTCAAAAATTGACTGACCCAATTTTGAAATTTAGTCAACTGTCATTTAACTAGTGTGGAATATAAAAGGGGAAAACCATAAGCATTGTGAGTATAGTGTTGAGCGTGCCATGGCGGATCTGAAGGTGCAAACCGGACAAAGGCAACTTCGCAACCAATGTTTTCTTTCAACTAACAAGTAAGATCCTAAGTGATGGACAAGAAATCACAGTAAAGCAGTGGCGATCTATTTTCTTGCTGCGATAAATAAGTTGAGCAGATACGAAAGAGTACCGCCTCAGGTGCGGCACCGTGTATGCATCGGCTGAGAATTTGACGGTGCTGCGGTAGCGATGGCTGTCGGTGGCGTGGAAGCAGATCTAGGAGGGTAGACGGTGGCGGCGGGGGAAATATCCCGGCGCGGTGGATGAGACGGTCGTAGGATCGGCGCCGGCAAGGTGGACGACGGCGGGGATGAAGCGAGAGGACGGGATGCAAGGATCCTGGTCCGAAGCCGTGGATGAGAGAGGTCGATCTCTTGTAATGGACGACGGCGTTGGGGTATCAGCTCCGGCATGGTGGAGGAGGACGGCGGTGGATGCGGTGGCGGACGGAGGAGGCTGGGGTGGAGAGGGTGTTTTGGCGCCCACGGAGTACGAATGGGGAAATGGAGGGAGAGAGGAAGGGGAGAACCATGTCTTTAGGGCACGCATGTCTCAAATGCGAGGAAATTTACAAACTTAGCCCCCGTTTAAAATTTCCTACATCACAGCAATATTAGTCGGTTGGGGATAGGAAGGTAATCTCGCATACACCGAATATTTGCCGACAGAGATTTCGGCCGACGAGAGTTTGTTTTGGCGCCCACCGTGTATGAATCGGGGAGGGAGGTCAGAGGCGATTTCGGCCGAGGAGAAACTGTGTTTTGGCGCCCACCTTGTATGAATCCAGGGAGGTGAGAGGCGGAGGCGGTTATGTCACGTTTGGGTGAAATTACAAGCCTACCCCTATCGAAACCTATAGAAATCGAGCCGATAGGCTTTGCGTGTCAGGGATAGGCAGTAATTTCCATCTCGCAGATTTTGGTTTCGGGCGGTTACTGTGACTTTCCCCGCTTCATTCAAATTTTTGCAGAGAAAGAGTGCACGTTTACCGTGCCAACTCAATTCGAATCCAGTTTGTATTCTATTTTTGTTCGGGCAGGATCCATTTTCAATTGGAATAAAATTCTATATACATCATTTTTTTTATATATACTTTCAAAAGCACAACACCCTTTATACATTAATATGGTTTACAAATGGCATGATCTCAGATTCATAAGGCTGGATCCATCTTAATTTGGATTTTCAAATATTTGAAACCACTTTATGTTGAAATCCAATGTATGCATTCCTCGCTAACTGTCTCCAATTAATGTGTGTTTCATGCATTTTTTTTACTTCTCAAACATGTATAATGTGTTTCACACACGCAACATATAGTGTAATCCCGTTTAGACATTAATTGCATATAAACCATGCATTGTCTCTAATTAAAAAATCTATGGATCACTAATATTGATAAACTATATAACATTACATGTGTCCCCAAATTCAAATGAATATGCATGTTTGATAGACCAATTTTTGTTATGATATTATCGATGTCGTGATCTCTAGTTTAAATATTTGAATCCCCTTTAATACATATATTTGTCTCATATAGCTATCACTCATGCTTATATATCTCTCTAGACCTATACACCTTCATCGTCTCTCGGGTATCTCTCGTGCTACTTGTATGTCGACAATGATCTTTTATCTTCCTAACACACTGACGGTACTCTCTCCCTCGACCTTCACTCTATCTCTCTCTAAGTATATCTCGCTCCATGCTATGTGTCTCTAACTATGATTCTCCATGTGAAATGTCTTTCTCTCACACAAACACAAACTTCATCTCCCGGGGTCTCATTTCTCTCTACTATTCCCCTGTGTGCCACTCGCACACCCCCTCTCACACAGAGATGTCTTGCGCTCCTTAGGTATGAGAAGCTACGACTCTTCCTATTAAATATCTCTTTCTCACACACAAACACAAACTCTGTCTCCCAGGGTCTCATATCTCTCCACCATTCTCTTGTATGTCGCTCACACACACACTCTCTCCCTAGAGACATCTCGTGTTCCCTGATATGTCTCTCTAGCTATCACTCTCGTTGTGAAATATCTTTCTCTCTCGCAAACACAAAACTCCGTCTCTCGGGATCTCATTTCTCTCTGATATTTGTTTGTATGTGACTCACATATGCACCCTCTCTCTATCTCTCTCACACCCACACACATAACTCAGCCTTCTGATCCACTCGACTCTTATCTCTAACACACACACTAGCTAGCATCTTTATCTTTCTATTTATCTGTTTCTCCATCAACCTTCTTTCTTGCCCTCACTCTTGCTTCCTATCACGCACACTATATATGTTTCTCTCTACATGCAGTCATGCGCCCTCTTTTTATCTTTCTCTCACACACACATAACTTCACCCTCTAAACCACTCGGCGGTCATCTCTAACACACAAACTAGCCGATGTCCCTCTAGCTAGCATCTCTATCTCTCTATCTATCTGTAGTTTCTCCGTCAACATTTCTTTCTCGCACGCACTCTTGCTTCCTATCACGCACACTATATCTGTCTCTCCATACATGCATCTCTAGGTTGATCTCTTTTGCACAATCGTTGTGTCTCGCTCCCTCTGCTCGTCATAGATGCATGCTCCAGCCCACGCCACTATCTCTTAAAGACAAAAACACATGCTCAATTATCGGGCCTTCTTCCCTCCACTCTCACATGCATGCATATTGTCATACCGATCCGTCTCTCCCATGTCGTTGATCTTATGACTTATGTCTTCTTTCTTTTATCTCGATCATGCGCGTGCGCACACGCACACATCCCACGTATACATGTATACCTCTCGCACATGCACGTTCAAGGTCTCCTATGTCTCCATACGTAGTTAATTACCCTCAGCCCTAACCCCACATCGAATCGTTCTCTTCTTGTGTGCACCTAACTTCTGCCTGGATGGGTAAAACACACACTCACACTTAACAATCTCCTTCTAGCTACCCCCCCTCTCACTCTTCTACTATATCCCCGAAACCAATAAGACCATCCCTTCGTTTAATTCCCGCCTACATGCACCATCGATATATAGTAGTCTTCCTCGGTGTCTCTCGAACGAACACGTTCTCTCGATGTCGACTCCTCTCACGCGCACACGCCTTCTCTTCCCTCTCTACTGGCCTCTTCTCTCTCGCAGCCCCTCGTTAGTGGCCTCTGCCATACGCATCACTTCTCTACGATGAAGCCACACACACTTAAATTACTTTCGCCACCGAAGACTCCGCTTCACACACACACACACACACACATACACGCGCACGCACGCACCCACCCACCCACACACACACACACTAAGACTCCATCACACACACACACATGCTCTAGGCGGAGCATTTGTTCCTACCACCCTTCGTCCAACCTTACCCGTATGATAAACAATCACCTTAATTTACTTGTATAACATGGACAAATTCCACTTTAATTTAGTAGTTAGCAAACTTCTCATAATTATATAACGCAAATCACGAGCAGGAAGTGACATTATTTTTACACAACCACGTTAACATGGCCACGTAAATCACTAGCTAAAGTGTAATACCATTATGCTTATATCCCGATGCAAAAGGTTGAGTACATGTCCGAAGAGTAGAGTCGCACACACGCACTCTATCTCTCAGAATCTCACACACACATACCAGTTACGTGACGCCCCCTAAGCAGACCCGTATGTTACAATTTGTGCACCCGCGGGTACATGTGATGGTGCGCATTTATTTAAGCCAGACGGCGAACCCAAACAGTAGCTGCATTCATTCCCCTCCCGCCGCCTCTTCTTTGGTCGCCGTCGCCCGATAGCCATGGCCTGGCCGAAGGTAACGACATACGCCATACTCCCGCCAGAGCGGCACTTTAATCTGGAGGTGGCCCGAAGCCCGGATCGCAGCCGCCCTGCCTCTGGAGTCCGGACTAGCCGGAGCCGGACGAGGAGGAGTTGGAGGCGGAGCAGCATGCGGAGCCGGAGGAGGAGAACGACGACGCGAGCCGGATCAGGAGGACGACGATGTGGGCGAAGCAGAGCCGGAGGAGGATGATGATTTCCATTATACTCAGACTTAAAGGGCTTTGAGTTTCATGCCACATTTATTTCATAGAGATAAAAGAAAGGAAATTTTAGTGGTCATGCATGCATCTTTTTGTGCTAGCACTCCTATATAAGGGTTGACCGGTCGCTTCCCGCGGACGTGCGCGGGTGGTGCGCGGGCGGTGGAAGAGGAAGGAGAAGGGAAGCGGGCTGTGGAGTACGCCAGTTGCAGCACGAGCTCCAAGGATTGTTCGTGCCAAACAATGCATAGTTGTACAATATAGTCCAGCAGAGTATGAATTGGCCTTTCAGTTGCGTGTGGATGACATGGCTGCAACATGCAGGCTGCAGTTCGACAGCCTACCGCTCCGCTTCGCACGGTTCAGTCACGCAAGATTTGCATGCACGCATGTCACGCACGTACTTGTTGAAGGCGTGCTCGGAAAAGGGCGACCAGGTCCGCTAGTCCGCATTGGTCCATGCGCCCGGAAAACAACTAATCCCAATCGCTGTAAATGTCGTGCGTGCTTTAATTCCGGGCTAGTGGATGGACGCGAATGTGCCGTACAACGAACCGCCCGCCAGCTCCCTAATCTCTATCTCTACTCTTATAATAATAATAATCTATCTATCTATCTCTATCTCCCTTCTACTACTTTCTTATAAAAAACAGAGTTGGTGATGATGGTGTGCCTGCCTTCCTACAATATAGGCCGTCCGATTTATATCTGATGGATAGGAAGAAAACTATGGCAATTTTGCAAAAAGATACCCACACCCCTCTCCACATTTGCAAATAAGGCCTTCCCTCGTTCATCCTTTTCTCTCACAAGATAAACTACTCATAAAAATGCATCTTGATGTTACGTGCAATGCATGAGGATGTTTCCTTGAGGGTCTCTCCAGCGCGGCGTGGCCATAGTTGCAAGTTGACGCCCCTTGAGATGCCGACGTTGAGGGGCACTCGGATTTTGTCCGATGAACAGGTAAGTGATGAGTTTGATCATGTAGTAAATGCATTCTAAAGACTACTTCCGTGTCCATTTCCTAATTCCCCCGTTGCCCACTGTTTCACAGGTTAGGCTTGGTGCCAGTGGAGATTGGCTTGCATATGTACGGGAGGGTACCAACATCAATTTGCACAACATTTACAACGGTGACACCGTTCCCGTAGAACCTTTGTCCAACATTGGGATCAGCCATGCAACGGGCCATCGCCTGAATTGGTACGATGGAACCACGGTGAGATTGAAGAAGATAGCAATCCCAGAAGCCCCGATAAGGTCGTCCGCCAACCAAAATTACACTCTCATCGCGGTGTTCGACATCGTGGTTGCTTTCACGAACCCTACACATGGCGGTCAAAGGTGGACCATGCTGTCTGCGGCCGATTTGTTGCCGTACGAGTACGAAGACGCTGTGCTCCTTTCTAACCGCATCTTCGCGGTGACAAACCAGGGGACTTGTTTGGTATGGGACACATCCTACGGTATACTCCCTCTCTTCCAGTTTATTTGTTTTGAATTTTTTCATTTTATAAGTTTTAAATTCAAATTTAGAGCTCCCCATCACATGTTGAGATTACAATGTCCATTAAATCGTTGCGTGCATGTACTAGTTTTTTATTGGTCATTTATATTGGTCACGCATGCATGCATTGCAAGTAACGTTTTTTTACCACAATTTCTTATGAAACTGAGTGCAATAATTGAGTAGTTTTGCAAACTACCAGCACTACACCTGAAACGGTTCAAAATCAATACCACCACCACGCCCGCGTCTGACCGCCCTGGCCTACCCAAACCCCCTCCCTTGCCGACGCGCGCTTCCCGCGTGAAACGGTCAGCGTCGCCCCGGAGCGTCAGTGCCGCATTAATGCCCGTCCAGAGCGGAGGCGATCTCTCACTGGCGCAGGCTTTGAAGTAGCGCGACGGACGAGAGAGCACCGCTTCCCGGTGCACGTGACTGCTCCTCGTCGAGGCTGGCCATAGTTTGGATGAGTCTCCATCATGGGGAGCCACACTAAGAAACTGCGATGATATGGACTCCCATTGCCCACCGTTATGGATCGTTCCATCTATGAAGAACACGTGGGACTGGAACTATGAGACGGACATGTACCCAGGAGTGGACGTACGAACCTGAGTAATGTAGCGTAGTAAGTGAAGTAGAAAGGCACAAATAGTATGAACATGCGTGGCATATAGGCATTTGTCTCTTACTACCACTAAATGTTGTACGTGCAATGCACGGTGATGTTATGATGTACGTGCCTAAGTACTCTACTACTATATTAATTGGAGGCACATGTTAGGTTTTATATTTTTTTATGTGTATGGCCCGAGACCTTCCAACTAGACGTGTCTTTCTCTCCGGGTCGCACTTTCTATCGTTCATACCACTAGTACTACGTGTGGTCTCTGACCTAGAAGTGGAAGAAGTGGAGACGCTCTACCACGCTGTTCATGTCCCACTCCTTTCGCTGACATGTGGGACATCCAGCATGTGCCGTGTTTGGCACTCCTTCGTCGTAAGAGTTGAAACGCTAGCTTTCATAAAAAATAAAAAATAAATATAAATCAGCACTGATACTATACCATGCAGTTTCCTTGCTCCTCGATATCGGAAAGAATACTTCCGTTCGCCGACATGTGGGATGTCGACCATCCTGGTCCACTTGCCATGCACGCAGAACTCCAAGGGAGAGTCACCCCGATCGTCGCGCCACAGTAATAATGACTAATGAGCCGTCAAATCACAGGCCCAACCTTTCCCACTATGAAGTTGCTCGGACGAAGGAACCATCATGACTTCGTTGAATTCCGCTTCTTGAAGAAAACTACTGTACCAGCAGTACTGCTAGCTATAGTAGTACTGTACTCCAGCAGAGGCCTCCTTTGATTCATAGGATAGGAATTTTATAGGAATATGAAAATCATAGGAAGTGAGATGACATGCATCTCAATTCCTATAGAGAAAGAGATGCCATTTGATGCATAGGATAGGAATTTTTCCATTGAGTCTAGGCTAATGTACTGGTAATTTGCTCTAAAAACTACAGTAGTAACTAGTACTGGTCGTTGCAAAAGTATGCGTATGTGAGGAATCAAACCACGGACTCGTCATTGCAATGCACACTCGTCAGCCAAATGAAAATGAAATACTTTGCGTTAAATGCACAAACTGATTTTTTTATATTATACGTGATGCACACATTAGCGCACACCGTCCATAGACGCAAGTGGCATGTACGCGTGCAGACACTCATGCTCACGCTGTCAAACCATGCTAATTCATACACGTCACCCTCTCAATCAAAGTCCTGCTCATGGCGCAGCGCAAACGGCAAGCCCGTCACCTGCGCGCCCCGGCGGTGCCTGACATTACAGTTTAGACATTTGCTGGCGGCCTCCGCAAACACCGAGCATGTATTCACCTGGCTCAACACCAACGTCATACTCGTGCTTGGGCGCTGAGCTGCTCGACATTAGCCATGGCTCTGCACACGACGCGAGGACGTGACTCGGCGCCTTGCTCATGTATATCATCCTTCACAATGACAATCTATAAAACAGCCTAGCTAGAGAGGGTACTATGGTAAATATATATGTATCGTGAGCGACCGATCATAGTGCCACTGCACACGAGTGTGTGTTTGATCGATTCGTCCATTATTCGTAAGTTATCCATGGTTGTGTGGTGTCTAATGGTGGTCATCGAAGGCTAGTTGGCGACAGGAGCGGTTGCATGGACGCCTGGTTGTCTATACGTGCCACATACGCTTCAAAGGCTCGTCATCCATGAGTTCACATTTTACCACCATGCCAGCGTCTGACCGCCCTGGCCTACCAAAACCCCTTCCATCGCTAGCGCGCGGTTCCCGCCTGAAACAGTCACCGTCGCTCCAGAATGTCAATGGCGCATTCACGCCCGACGCGACCTCTCACTGGCGCCGGCATTGCAGCAGAGCGACGGCCGAGAGAGCGCCACCCGCGCGGCATCCCGGTGCAAGCGACTACTATGTGTTAACGACACCACGACCATCCGTCCGTCCGACGCCCACATTAATGACACGCGGCTGCCGACGAACCTACTCCGGCGCCAGCCGTCCATCCGTCTGCCACGCCTCATTGCCATTCGCCCGCTATATTAACTTCAGCCCCAGTTCCCAGCCATAGCCAAAGACCCACAGTCAATCTCCTCCAGTCCCTTCCTTCTGCCGGCACCACTCCAACCATGGCCTCCTGGCGCTCCAAAGCTCTCTTGGACGTACTGTCGCAGGAGCAGACGAAGGGCATCGGCGGCTCCGCTCCGGGCGCGCTCCAAAGCTCTCTTGGACGTACTGTCGCAGGAGCAGACGAAGGACATCACCGGCTCCCCCCCGGCCACCCTCCGCTACCACGACCATGAAGCCGGCGCGCGTGTGCGGTCGCAGCCGGCAGCAAGGAAGAGTAGTACATGGTAGGTCGCCGCCGCTGTGGTCCCAGGAAGGCCACCGCTCCTCCACTCAGTCGACGCCAAGCTTGGTGGGGTAAACATCGGCGGCCGATTAGCCGCTTGATGGCGACATGGAGGCAGAAATCTTCAGAACCTTGTGCTCCGGAGGAGGAGGGAGGTTATCGAGGTGGAGCTGGGCAAAGTCGAGGCGGATGAGGAGGAGGCAAAGGCAATAGCCGGAGCGTCAGTTCTCGGGGCTCATGGCCAGACATGGTGGTCGGGGCGATCGTTTAGATTAGGTTTACTGTAGGTTTTATTACGGTTTGTGCGAAATATGTAATGAATTTCGTCCAGTTTATAGGAAAAGTTTTCGAAATGTAATGAATTTCATCCGGTTAATTTGAAATTTGCTTTGTTTGCACGAATTTCGTCCGGTTAGTTCATATAGTTATCTAAAGGTATGCGGGCAGCATTGGATGGCATCCTCTGGCATCAGTGTCCTCGAACAGATGCCGGTGTAAATTTGTGGGTCAGCGCTAGAGATGCCCAAACTATCATGCTATAATCGCTAACAGTGCTCCATTATTTCGCAGGGAACAATTATCCCTCGATCAAAATCAGATCCGCCGTGTTTCGCACTCCTCCCACGTAAGAGTGTAGACGCTTGCTTACATAAAAATGGAGCAAGTGAACGGCACTGTAGCACGTCATATCACTCAAACTAGCCTGCCTAACGCGCGGGAAAGCCCCGCCCTCGTCATTTTGTTCTGGATTTCTATCGATCGATCGCACAAAAATGTTACGCTTTGCAAGTTCAAGAGGAAAAGGCGGCACACTTAAAGCACGCCTGTTGCGTTCGCGTCGCACCCCTGACAGTCCGGCTCGCACGCCGCTCACCAGAGGGGACACGCGCTGTTTTGCATTTTTCACTGACATGTGGGACTGCAATTGAATACCCGTCAATAGCCGAAATCTAATCGCTTGACGGGCGTCGGCTGAGAAGAGAGAGACGGGGGAGGGAGAAGAGATCGCCCGCCCGCCGCGCACGGACTCCAAGAAATATGGTGATAATGTGAGGTGGGCCATGCGGGAGTCTGGACCGCTTCCAAGCCCGCTTCTGACCGCCCTGGCCCACCAGAAAACCCCTCCCCCCTCCCGCGCGCGCTCCCCTCTCTGACGCCAGCTGCCCGCATTCATAGCAAGTAGTACTAGTACAATACTGGGCTATAAGCCCGCTTATGTGGAGGAGAGAGAGGCATTGACAAAATCAAGGAGTGGGCTCTGCAAGAGCCCGTCTCTACACGTGCTCCTAGGTAGTATAAAAAAACTAATTCTAAAGAAAAGAGGTATAAAAAACAATTGTGTCTAAAAAAAATAAGGCAAAAAACATTTGAGAGAAAATAGATAGAGAGAAAGTGAGAAAAAGTTGTAATCTTATAGCCAACCTTATAGTCAACACTATGGTACATGAGGAAGGAGGGAGTTGTGCACATGCCAAGTTCGCTGGGCTGCCGTGTCTCACACTCCTCCGTCGTAACAGTGGAGACAATAGCTTTCATCAAAAATAAACAATGAATACTCGTTGCTCGTCCTCGATATCGGAAAGAATACTTTCATTCGCCGACATGTGGGACGTCGACCATCCTGGTCCACCTAGCATGCACAAAATTATCCTGGTCCACCCCGGTCGTAGCGCAGGCCCAACCTTTCCCACTGTAAGTTGGTCGGACGAAGGAACCATCATGACTTCGTTGAATTCCTCTTATTCAAGAAAACTTACTGTACCTGCAATACTGCTACCACACGCGAAGACTGGACGGCACTGTAGCACGTCATATCACTGAAACCCACTAGGCCAAACTAGCCCGCCTAGAATTTGTATGTCTCTGTACTGCTATGATTTTGTGTTCTCAAAAAATATCCTTTGTCAATCTAATGATTAGGAGTAGAAAGAAATGGGAGGGTCTTTCTCTCTCTCTAGATCTCTCTCCATCCCACAACCCCTCTAGCACACGTACACACTCTCTGTAGCCACTCCGAAAGTACGACGTCACTACACATTCACGCTTCCAACAAAAAAATCACACATTCATGCATGTTACAAGTACGTGCCAATTTTGCTGGCTATTAATGTGAGGCCTCCTTTGGTTTAGAGGAATCTTGTAGGAATTTCATAGGATAGGATTTCTATAGGAAAAAATTCTGTAGAGCCCTTTGGTTTATAGGAATGGAATCATATTCCTATGGAGGAATTCTTCCTATTCTCCACATTTCATAGGAAAATAAACATTAGCCTAGACTCAATGGAAAAAATCCTATGATGTGAATCAAAGGGCATCTCCTTTCCTATTCCTACTCGTAGGATTTAAGATACATGTCATCTCATTTCCTATGACTTTCCTATTGCTACGATTTTCCTACCCTATGAACCAAATGAGGCCTGAATGTATCCGTGAACCAACTCTTTGAGTTTGATGTGAATTAATGTATAATTGTGGACTATTGTCTGATCGATCGCTAAGCCTACAATTTTAGGAGCTTGGGCTATTGGCCGATCGACGACGGATCATACCTATAAGCGTACCACGAGCTCATCAGCCCAACGTTTCTCTTTGGTGAGTGTTTTGCAAGTACTATAGCTCGCACAGTAGCTAGCCTACTAACACCAAGAATCATCAAACAAGCCGCTGATATGATAAATAGTTCAAACTTACATCTAAGCATGCCATATATTACATAAAAAGCTGGTGAGGATACATCTGTTTCCATAACTCGAAGAGGGTTCGCATGATTCACTATCAAACAAAAGTGGCAAGTACCGCCCACACAAGACAGTGCACTAGCCCTAAGATGGTTTGATAACACGCATCGTTCTGGTAATTAAACACAATGCAAACTACCTTGAAGGATTAGCGCGACCAACTATTTCTTGTCATCGATCTCTCGGGCAATGACCACGGCATGGACAGCGGCATGGGAATCGATCTCTGGGGCGATGTCCATAGGATAGACCATGACATCGGAATCGATCTCTGGGGCGATGTCCACGGGACGGACAGCGGCATCGGAATCGATCTCCGGGGTGATGTCCACAGGAGGGACCGCGACATTGAAAACGATCTCTGGGGCGTTGTCCACAGGACAGACCGCGACATCGGAATCATCAAGGACGTCCACCGGCACCTGCACAACCCTAACATATTAGCAAGCACATTGCAAATAATCAAAAACCACAACTATGGTAAGCCATTTTTTTACCTTGTGCAGCTCACCGGGGGATCCCATCCCTCCGGGGGCCATCGCCTTGCCAGGGAAATACTGCTTCTCAATGACGACTATCTCCTCAAACTCGGCCTTGAGCCTCTCATAGGTGGCCATTAGAGTTTCTGGGGTAGGCACGGTGGGGCCCTTGCTGTTCTTCTAGCTTTCTTTAAGGAGTTCGTCCACCAACGTCGTCAACTCTTTGGCCAATGCTTGTTTCTTGGAGTTCTTTGTCTCCATGGGTTGGCCCGCCAACATGGCCAACTTGTTGGTCGGTGCTCGCTTCCTAGAGATCTCTGTCTCGAGTGGGTTGTCCGCCGGCAACTCTTTGCCTAGTGCTCCAGGATCCATCAATAAACTGACAAACAAAAAGCAATCGAAAGGAAACCACAATCGCAATGAAACCGGGAAAAGAATAGGCTATGAGAATCGGTCGGTGCTTTGCAAAAAGAAGATTCTTGGAATGAAAATATAGTAGCATCACTGATTCGCCCACCTTTCCTTTGTCGGTACAGAAGAAAAATGGCAGAAGTGAGTAGCCTGGAGTGAGGTTTTCTTCAAGGGGAGAAAGGGCTTCAACGAGCATTCCAGTGAAATGATGGTTGCTTCGTCCAGTCCAAGTTCGAGGCCACTTTACCACTGCTGGTAAAGGTGTGGGTTTTGTGATATGACGGGTCATGACGGCCACACCGGGGTGATCGGTGAGTCTCGACTGTAGCACCTCGCTGTGATTTGGTGGATGGCACATGGGCCCGGATGCTTTGATATCCCGCATGTAGATAGAGCGGCTAGTCATATACGGTAGTAGTTTGGACGACAGACGAGGAGCTCCATCCTGGTTTATTGGTCCCTATGATAATCTGTGCCAAATTTTGAATATAAATTTAACTAACCAAATGTTCATGCATGTCACAAAAAATTACATCATTGAAAACTATGTTCAAATACGAATCAAAGGATATAATTTTTGTTAACATGCACTAAAATTTTGTCAGTTAAATCTTTGGTCAAAATTTAGCACAAATTACAAAGGGGCCCAATAAAGATTGTACTCTCACATTTTGTTTTGAGGATACTCCGACATAGAAAATGTAAATAATAATGCATGTTGGGGCAGCCCACGTTTCTGATAATTTTAGCCATGGGCTTGTTCACAAATTTTATGAGGCGGTGGTTGTTCACTTAATGGAGGGTCTAGTACCAGACTTGAACGATACAAAGTGCGACCTGGCACACTGTAACACCACTTGGAATAAGCGGGTAGCTATCTCAAAAAACAATCAACAACTAAAAAAAACAGCGACCTGGCACGTACACAATTTTAAACAATTGTTTTGATGGAGTGAAAAAAGAAAACTACCCCACTATATGTATATATATATAGGCCGGAGCCTCCGCGCTTGCTTGCTAGGGTTGCTCTATTCACACACTCTCATCCTCTAAAGATCTAAGCAAGATAGCGGTGGTAACACTGTCTTTCTATCCTCACCGCTGGTTAAAGATCCGGACGTATCCCCTCCGTCGGTGAAGGGGAGGAGGGGCAGCGTTTAGGCCATCGTCGACAGCGAGGGAGGAGACCCACTGCCGGCCGCACCATTATCTCTGGCCGAGCGCCGGCGCGAGACGTCATCCAATCCCTTCGTCGCTGCCCTAGTGTGGGCGGATCCGGCCTCCCACCGCCCACCTATCCACATCTCGACGACCTTCAGGTATATCTTCCTTTGAAACCGGCCTAGCTCTACTTCCCCAGCTCGCTACGTCGCTGCATGTGCATCATTTTCTACCTCTCAGCCCCTCTCGATCGGATGGTCCAACGTCACCTATTTTTTTTCTATTGTTAGAGGTAAAGCTACTTCATGGAGTCGAATCTTGTACTTGGTTCAAACAAGAAATAAAGGGGGGAAATTTAGTATGTACATCGGACTTGGTACAAACAGGAAGGAAAGGGGGTGAAAGTAGTACAGGCTGGTCATCCAACCAGTCTCTTGGTCGAAAAGGGAAATATAGGGGAAACGCTGTACACAGTGGTATGACCAGGACTAGATTTGCTATCCACACATAGGAGTAGGTGGCTAGAGTGAACAAAAATGGGACCAACCCAGATATGTTTCTTGGATGTTTGTTTCTTGGGGCAACAAACTCTGAATCACCACTTTATGCCCCGGTTTAGGTACATGGTGCTGGACTGCTAATGCACCCACTGTCCCATGCCCTTATAGCAAATATTTAGCTGTTCTTAATCTAATGCCCCTGGTAAAATGAAGCCATGCCACTGTTATAAGCGATGACAAGTTTAGCCAATTGTTTTTGCCAGTAATTGTTTGAGACTCTGACTGTTTCCTCTGTAGCTTTTTGTGCAAACAGGGATATCCATTTCACCTCGGTGCTATTGCGACCTTTTGGTGCACTGCACAAAACACTTCTTAAAAGAAGTGACTTTTGTGCTGTTTAACTGGAATGTCAGAATGGAACCGTTGGTTCATTTTGGTGGAACTGCACAAAGGGAGATCTGTGTTCCAATCTTCATCATCCATATTGGCACCATAACCTTCCTTTAGGTAAGAATGATATTTAATGCATGTGTTCATCTCTATTTTGCGACTGCCATGAGAAAATAATGCTATTGTTTACTAGTACACTTGTACTCCTTCACTGACAAAACCAATTCTGAAATAGAAGGCCAATCATGTACTTGGTTTCACCAACTGGTGAGGAGAAAGAGAAACAGAGCATGAAGAGGAAGATGAAGAAGAAGAAGAAGGAGGAAATGAAGAAGATCACACGATGGTACCGTCCTATGTTATCTTGACATCTTGCTAGTGGCATTGTATTGTTGTGTTGCTACTAGTCTTAATTTACTTGGAAGACTAGCAAGATGCCCGTGCGTTGCACGTAACATCAAGATACATTTGTATGAGTAGTTTATCTTGTGAGAGAAAAGGATGAACGAGGGAAGGCCTTATTTGCAAATGTGAAGAGGGGTGCGGGTATCTTTTTGCAAAATTGCCATAGTTTCCTTCCTATCCGTCAGATATAAATCGGACGGCCTATATTGCAGGATGGCAGGCACACCATCATCACCAACTCTGTTTTTTATATAAGAGATAAGAGAAGACTAGCAAGATGCCCATGCGTTGCACGGAACATGAAGATGCATTTGTATGAGTAGTTTATCTTGTGGGAGAAAAGGATGAACGAGGGATGCATGTGTGACCCAGCTCTACACGATCAACGGTGCCAAGGTGATCTTGCTGAAGTCGAGGCCTCAGTCAAGGCCATTCAAGGGCTCCGGCAACGTCTCCCTTACATGTGAGACGATCCTCCAGGGAGCCCTTCCACTTCTGCTGTCTCTCCTGCAAGGTCACTTTTAATTAATTAGGAGTACTTAAGTAGCACTAATTTATTGCTGCCTAATTTTCCTGTCGGAGTTAAACTAATATTTAGTAGCACCCTATGCTGAATCATGTACGTGTGTATGTGTGTCTGTGGAGGTGAATCATGTGGTGGAGCAGGGAGGGAATCTTTGTAGTGTCATGACATAATAATGGTATTGTTTTGCATATCAATTTATTGCCATTGGTTCAATGAGGCAATGTTTTGCGTATTGTCCATCATGAATTTGATGCTACTGTTAAAGTAATAAGCTAATATCTTTCTATCCTTTCTCACTAAGCTAATGAAGGTTTCACCTTGTTCCTACTTGCGCAAACAGGGATCATGTTGTGCCAATCGTACATTTTAGTGGAACTGCACAAGAGAATACAATGAACTATATCCCAGCCAATGCTTTAACTCTGCTGGAAGTTCTTGATAATCTTTCGATATAATCTCACCACTGGTAAACAAGAGTGATTTCAACCATACATTTGAAGTGCACAAAAATATATACTATTGAGTGATTCCAGTGAGTGCTTTATCATCTCTTCTGGGACTACTTGAATAATCTTTTTTGCTCAGGTTGTTACCGGCCTAAGGCCTTCATCCATATTAGTTTGCTGTCATCTCTATTTGTATCGTGCTACTGTGTTGCTACTGTCATGAGAAACTCCTTTATCTTTGCACGTTAAAGTTTTGCAACCTATGATACATGGCAATGCTTTGAGTGTTCAGCTAATTGGCACTGATTAAATAAACTAATACCTCTCTTTAAGCAAGACTACTATGTTGCTAACTTTACCCTTTAAGATAATGAGGGTGCTTCTATTTGCTAGTGTATGTTTCATCAACTAGTCCCACTATTACAGTAATCTCACTCTCTCAATATATGTGCCAACAGGGATGCTCGGTTTTGGTGGAACTGCACAAAAACTTTGGGTGCTTCATTGCCTCGACTGCTTCCTTCCTTTCCTATCAGTCGCTTATCTCGGCTTGCTTCCTTCCTTTCCTGTCAGTCGCTTATCTCGGCTTCCAGTCAAAGGAAATAGTAATTGATATGCTACCTCACACAGGTTGGTACCGGTATTTATCCTGATTATTGTGCTTGTCATATGTATTGGTAATTTGGTATTGTGCTACTGTTTGCCGATTTCATAAAGGAGTAACTTGGAGCCTGAACTCGCAGGCAAATCATTACATTGGGCGATTTCAGTAGAACTGCACAAAAAGATCAGATGGACAGATACTTATGCTGCTGCTATGTACTCCAAAGTTCACTCAAACAAGCATCGATGTTGACAAGAAGAAGTGCCTATATTCATTCGAGTATCAACCGGCGTCAACCAGTTGTATAACTCCAAGTATAGGAGAGTGAACACCAAAAATATTGCTTGGCGCATAGCCCAGAAAAATGCAGTCCAGTCTTTGGTCCCAACTTGTGCCTTTTGGTTATCGGCACATATGGTAGCGAATTGTATGGCATGGAGTCTAAAGATTCCAGACAAGTTGGTTGGTTCATTTTATCGACCGCCTCCTTTCTTGTCTACAATGTAGAATTTTGGCGAGGTACAGGACCAAGATGAGCCAGTAAACTAGTTGGATGAAAGTAGTGGCCAAGTTGCTCAAACCTCCCTCGCATCGAGGCCACTATCTCGAGGATAAACCTACAAGCAAAGTTTAGATTGTCTGTGCTGCCTCTTATGTACTCGAAAGTTTACTCGTACAAGCATTAATTTTAGCAAGAAGTACCACCGACTGAACACCATTTACCAGTCTGTACCCTAGGTAGTTAAAGTTTGTCCATGGATGATATTGGATGTGATCTCAATCATTTGGATGCATAAACATACTGAACATGTGTATATCTGAATCTTTTTGTGAATTATCTATGAATATTGTCTTGTGATCTATCAATCATTTGGATGCATAGACATGCTAAACTTGTGTATATATGAATCTTTTGAGTTGTTGATTGTGAATGTTGGCTATGAATATGAACGTGTCCTGTGAACCTGAGTTTGATATGAATGTTTACCTTTTCTGTTGTACTCGTGTGTGAACTTGTTAGTATGTCCACTGTGGGATTTGTGACGTGTGGGTGTCAACGGCACACCTTCTTCCCGAGAAGATTTGCACCTGCTTGTTAGGGTAGCAACGACGCATCAGCTCTTTTTTATCTTTTTGCTCTGTCTTCCCCCCTCCCCCGCTCAACCCCTGCCGTAATGTTTTTGGCCTCAAAACAAACATAGTACTACGTTGTTTTTGGGGCTTGATGAAAAATCGAGTGCTGCTTTCTGTAGGTTAGCCCGCCCAGCAAATGGGCTGCTAGTTCACCATGGACTGGGAGGCTAAAAATACAAGTTGAATGGTGCAGAGGCAAGTAAAAGAAACGCCATCGAGAGCCATCCACTGAAAAAAAATCGCGTCTGATGTGCTTCTTCAATCGCGCAGCCGGCCCCCTCTTTAATCCAGTTCGCTCCATTCCCCAACCGGCAGCACGGGACGAAAGTTTATTTCCCCCTCGCACTACCGGGGGATTGAAGAAGCGCGGCATCGAATCCAACACCGGTGATGGCTGCTTGTCCAAGTGATTTTCAGATAAGAAACTGCATGTTTCAGAGGTAGAGCATTTAAATCAACAGGCACTTTTCAAACATGGATAACAGAATGTTGGAAATTTTATTCATGGTAAAAAATGGAACTAACAACAAGTTAACATCATGTTGATCAACATTCATGTATAGCACATCTTCATATGATGCAAAGTCAAAAAGATATGCTATTTTCAAAATGGCAAGACAATTGAGTGTGCGAAAAACTGGGTAAACTAGGGACGAAATTTTGGCAAGTGTTAGATATTTTTCAACTGCACCAGTTGGAATCGAACCCGGGCAGTACAGCTTTTGGGTGAGAGGGTTGCAGCCACCAGGCTAGTGCGGTATGTTCGAAATAATGAAGGCGTCTTCCCCGGCTCCGGTTCTTTCCCGTCCGTGTGCGCTCGCCGTGGTGGCGCCGTATGCCGTTGTCAACATGCTCAACAAATGAGAGGAATCCGAAGAGGACTGTATGCTGAGAGACTGACAGTGGGGACCCACCAGGTCCAAGCCGTATGCAAGTAAGTGCCTCATTAGAAAAAAAACTTCCTCCTAATTGTATACTGATGTTAGGGCCCACGGGTTTGTCAACCTAGTCAATAAACGAAATAAATTTCCAATGATGACTGTCATCGGGGAGCTTTTTTTCCAGGGGTATCGGGGATCTTTTGTTGTTGTTGTTGTTGTTGCAGGAAAGGGGTATCGGGGATCTAGCTGGTATCATTTTTTTCCCGAGGGCGAACAAGTATCAGCTAGGCCTAGGTTTTGTTTTTTAACATGCGTAGCCCACGACATACCGAGACAGTGGTTTCAACTTATTTTTTGAGGTCCATCATGTACGTACCGGCCTATGGGCCTCCCAGCGTAGGTTTTACTTTTTCTTAAAGATCGGCGGCCCAATGTATTTTTTTAATAAAACGCAGATCTCTGCTCTATTTATCTATATATAAGAATAATAATGCTGTGTCCAATTTATGTTTTCCCTTATAACCACATTATATATATTTATATTATTACTATTATCGTATATTTAATAGAGACTTATATATACATTATAAAAACATCCCACGTCTTATTAACTTATAAAAGTAAATGTTTAACAGAAGTTGGCAAGGAAAATCCTGGTTGTTTTTGACTCACAGGCAAGGAAAATCCTGGTGATTGCGTACAATAGCTTGCGAAGATTTTAAGGGCCAATGTAATAATAACGCACTCATTTTTCTTTTGAGCAATAACTCGCTAATTTGTTAATTTTATATATAAAAAAACGTGTCACTCCGGTTTATTTTTTGATATTAGTTGCTCCTTCTAACCTAACATTATATATGGAACAAGCCCAGCTAATTCGTGTATTTCAAGAAAGTGCAAATGGGCTGGGATTTCTTAGAAAATATTAAATGGGCCGCATTGACGCGAAATTATTTGTTCACCCAGCCCAGCAAATGGACTGTAAATTCTAGAAAACATGGGTTAAATATATGCCACATTTTTGCAGGCTGACATGTGGGCCAATAGGTCGAAGCCTAGGCAAGGCGTTGTCAACTTAGTCAACAAATGATTCTGACATCCACAGCCATTGGATTTATATCCAATGGCCGGCATGCACCTTCAATCTTTCGCCTTCTTCCTCCAGCATCGCCGGTACCGCCTGCTCTGGCCTCCGGTGGCTAGCGGCTCTACTTAGCACGCATCGCTGCGAAGCGCTACCCCACCGCCGGCCAGGCTGTCCCTCCCCACCCCTCCACACCTCCTGTTATTCTCCACCGACTGCAGCCCCACGCCGCACCAGAACCAGTTATAACCCTTGTACTCCTCTCAATCTGCAACTCCACTACCGCGTCTTCCCATCTCCGGGTCGTTCCCGTCCGGGGCCTCGCCGTCGTCCACCGCCTCGCTGCGCTCGGCGCGGCGTGGTCAACAAAAGAGAGTCATCGGAAGAGGACTGTACGTGGAGAGCCTGACAGCTAGGACCCATGAGGTCCATGGTCGCATGCAAGGAAAGTTCCTCCTTATTAAGCTAAAAAAATGTTTCCTCCCCCTGACAGCTAGGACCCACTGGCTGTATCTTCGCACGGAAGGAAGTGCCTCCTGGTTATGCGAAAAAAACTATTCCTCCCGATGACAGCTGGGACCCGGCAGATTTGGTGGCTGACTTGTGGGCCTACTAAGATGACGCGTACACTGGGCTTTGTAAACTTAATCAACAAATGATTCTAGCAGCTGGACCGTTGGATGTTAATCCAACAGCCGTGCTGCTTCTTCAACCTCTGTTCTTGCTCCTGTCTCCCGTGGGCGGCAGTGCTGCCGCGCACCCGAACCAGTCAAGTTTCCCACTCCTCTCCATCTGCGACTCTACTGCCGCGTCTTCCCCATATCTGGGTCGTTCCAGTCTGGGGCCTCGCCATCATCCACCGGCCTTGGTGCGCTCGGCACGGTGTGGTCAACGTGGTCAACAAACGAGAGTCATCGAAAGATGACTGTACGTGAGAGGCTGACAGTGGGGACGCACCACGCCCATGGACGCATGCATGCAACTGCATCCTTTTTACCCTGAAAAATAATGTTTTCTCCCCCTGACAGCTAGGACCCACCAGCTACATCTTCCCACGCAAGGAAGTGCGTCCTTATTACGGGAAAAAAAATGATTCCCCCTGACAGCTGGGACCCAGCAGCTATATGTTCGCACGCAAGGAAGTGCGTCCTTATCCTCCCTGACAGCTCGGATCCACCCGGTCGAAGTGTACGTAGCGTTGTCTGTCTTGTCGCAAACGTGTTTGTACATACTGGTCGATCGGTCGCTCTGCAACGATGAACCGTGGCCGAGTAAGTAGCGGCACATGTCATAGTAGAGCCCCCCACGTAGCAGTTCAGGCTGTCCCATCTAAACCGTGTACACGTACATACAGCCACACGCCAAAAAATATTGCCACGTACGTACATACGAGCGGGGTCTCAAAACGCGTACTCGCGCATATGGACGGCCAGGGCTCGTGTACATGGAGAGGCAACGGACGGCAGCGACGTTGTCCTGTTCATCTTCAGCTAACCGGCTGGGTCGGAACGAAGGAAACAACATCGTGTTCACCGGGAGCCAAGTGACTGGGTCGGAACACGTCCTGTTCATCGGGAGGCAACAGACTGGGTTGGAATGGGTCGTGTTCAATGGGAGCCAACTGGCTTGGACGGAACAGCCGGAACGGGGTCTGGCGTACCACAAAACGGAGGAAAACGGCCTTGTGTTCGACCATGTACGGTCGAAACGGGGTCCTGTTCATCGGGAAGGGTCTGGCGTACCGCAAAACGGAGGAAACGGACTTGTGTTCGAGCTCCTACGGTCGAAACAGGGTGTTGTTGATCGGGAGGGTTGTGGCGTACCGCAAAACGGAGGAAATGGACTTGTGTTGGAGCGCCTACAGTCAAAACGGGGGTCCTGTTCATCGAGAGGGGTGTGGCATACCGCAAAACGGGACTCCACGAGCTACTGTTCATCCACCGTCTACTGCCTCGCTCCAGCCTCCACGGGCTACTGTTCATCCACCGTCGACCTCCTCCAGCCTCCACCTGCGACTGTTCATCCACGACATCTCCCTCTTGCCTCCACCAGGTACTGTTCATCCACGGGCTCATGTTCATCCAGCCTCCACCGGCTACTGTTCAACCAGCCCTCTCCACGGGGTCCTGTTCAACCACCCCTCCATGGGCTACTGTTCATCTAGCCCTCCACCGGCTGCTGTTCAACCAGCCCTCCACGGGGTCCTGTTCATCCACCCCCAACCGGCTCGATCGGGGTCCTATTCACCCAGCGGCAATGTCCTCTACTACCACGGGGTCCTGTTCATCCAACCCCCACCGGGAACTGTTCATCCAACCTCCAACAACGCTCACTGTTCATCCAGAGGCAGCAGGTTCGATCGGCTTCAGTTAGCAGCAGTAGCGAAGGAATCGCTCGATCGGGTTCAGTTAACAGCCAGATCGATCGATCCCTCGGGTTCAGTAACGCGTAGCCTGCAGTGCAATCACTCGGGTTCAGTAGGCGAACGCCTCACTCGGGTTCAGTTAGAGCCCAACGCCTCGCAACCATGCGCGTATGTGTACGAGAGAAACGCGTAAACCTCCGTGCATCGCTCGGCCCCGACCACCCACCGTAACCGGGAACTCCCCAAAATTTTCCTCGCCCTCGCTTCTACCATGATTTTTTCCATCATGGACGGCCCAAAGAATGTCATGCAGGTGCGTCTCCGGCCCGCCCAGGACGAAATGCCCATTTTCTGTCATGATTTTTTGTCATAGAAGTAGGAGCCCACCACATCTATGATGATACCGGGTTTTTTCACAATTATCGTCATAGAAGTGTCATAAGCATGACAGAAAAAAATTCGTTCGGCCCAAAATGTCACGGATGTGTCTTTTTTTTGTAGTGTATCAAGTCCTCTTTATTCCCATACGCCATAACCCACTTATCCGTGTTTGTGTTTCTATCACTCACGCAACGCAGACAATAAGCAAACCATGAACATATTGCAAACCCTACAGCGGGGATCCCTCACGCTTGCGCGACACGGAGAGCACCATAGGACAACACCAATAATAAAACATGCAACTCAAACCAATCACGATCATCAATCAACCCATAGGACAAAACGGATCTACTCAAACATCATAGGATAGCCATACATCATTGGGAAATAATATATAGTGTTGAGCACCATGTTCAAGTAGAGATTACAGCGGGGAGGAGAGGTGTTACACCGCTGCATAGAGGGGGAGAGAGTTGGTGATGACGGCGGCGAAGTTGTTGGTGTAGATCGTCGTCACGATGATGGCCCCGGCGGCGTTCCGGCGCCACCGGGAGAGAGGGGAGAGAGCCCCCCTGCTTCTTCTTCTTCTTCCTTGACCTTCCCCCTAGATGGGAGAAGGGTTTCCCCTCTGGTCCATGGCCTCCATGGCGGCGGAGGGGCGAGAGCCCCTCCGATATTGGATCTCTCTCTCTCTCTCTCTCTCTCTCTCTCTCTCTCTCTGTTTCCTTCTGTTTCTACGCTCTCTGATTCTGGCCTTTCACCGTTTCTTAAATTCCCGGAGATACGTAACTCCGATTGGGCTGAAATTTTAACACCATTTTTATCCGGATATTATCTTTCTTGCGGAGAAAGAAGGGCACCAACCGCCTTACGGGGTGACCACAAGGGTCCAGGGCACGCCCTACCCCCTGGGGCACGCCCCCCTGCCTTGTGGCCCCCTCGGGCATCGTCTCGCATTGATTCCAATTCCCAAAATTCACATATATTCCAAAACAAACCTCCGTAACTTTTTATCATGTTTTGACTCCGTTTGATATGGATTTTCTGCGAAACAAAAAACATGCAACAAACAGGAACTGGCTCTGGGCACTGGATCAATATGTTAGTCCCAAAAATAATATAAAAAGTTGGTAAAAGTATATGAAAGTTGTAGAATATTGGCATGAAACAACCAAAAATTATGGATACGACGGAGACGTATCAGCATCCCCAAGCTTAATTCCTGCTCATCCTCGAGTAGGTAAATGATAAAAAAGATAATTTTCGATGTGGAATGCTACCTAGCATAATTTTGATCATATAATCTAATCATGGCATGAATATTAAGACACGAGTGATTCAAAGCAATAGTCTATAATTTGACATAAAGACAATAATACTTCAAGCATACTAATAAAGCAATCCTGTCTTCTCAAAATAACATGGCCAAAGAAATTTATCCCTACAAAATCATATAGTCTGGCTATGCTCTATCTTCATCACACAAAATATTTCATCATGCACAACCCTGATGACAAGCCAAGCAATTATTTCATACTTTTAATGTTCTCAAGCTTTTTCAACTTTCACGCAATACATGAGCGTGAGCCATGGATATAGCACTATAGGTGGAATAGAATAAGATGGTGGAGGTTGTGTGGAGGAGACAAAAAAGGATATATTCTCACATCGACGTGGCTAATCAACAGGCTATGGAGATGCCCATCAATTGATATCAATGCGAGGAGTGGGGATTGCCATGCAACGGATGCACTAAAAGCTATAAGTGTATGAAAGCTCAAACTGAAAACTAAGTGGGTGTGCATCCAACTTGCTTGCTCATGAAGACCTCTGGCATTTGAGGAAGCCCATCATCGGAATATACAAGCCAAGTTCTATAATGAAAATTCCCACTAGTATATGAAAGTGATAACTCAAGAGACTCTCTATATGAAGAACATGGTGCTACTCTGAAGCACAAGTGTGGTAAAAGGATAGTAGCATTGCACCTTCTCTCTTTTTCTCTCATTTTTTTGGGGCCCTCTCTCTTTTTTGGCCTCCTTTTTTTATTTTTATTTTATTTATTTTTTTGTCCAGAGTCTCATCCCGACTTGTGGGGGAATCACAGTCTCCATCATCCTTTCCTCACTGAGACAATGCTCTAATAATGATGATCATCACACTTTTATTTACTCACAACTCAATATTACAACTCAATACTAGAACAAAATATGACTCTATATGAATGCCTCTGGCAGTGTACCAGGATGTGCAATGATCTAGCATAGCAAAGATATCAAAAAATGGACAAGCCATGAAAATATCATGCTAGCTATCTTACGATCATGCAAAGCAATATGACAATGAACGCTCAAGTCATGTATATGATGATGATGGAAGTTGCATGGCAATATATCTCGGAATGGCTATGGAAATGCCATGATAGGTAGGTATGGTGGCTGTTTTGAGGAAGATATAAGGAGGCTTATGTGTGATAGAGCGTATCGTATCATGGGGTTTGGATGCACCGGCGAAGTTTGCCCCAACTCTCGAGGTGAGAAAGGGCAATGCACGGTACCGAAGAGGCTAGCAATGATGGAAGGGTGAGAGTGCGTATAATCCATGGACTCAACATTAGTCATAAAGAACTCACATACTTATTGCAAAAGTCTATTAGCTATCGAAACAAAGTACTACGCACATGCTCCTAGGGGGATAGATTGGTAGGAAAAGACCATCGCTCGTCCCCGACTGCCACTCATAAGGAAGACAATAAAAAATAAATCATGCTCCGACTTCGTTACATAACGGTTCACCATACGTGCATGCTACGGGAATCACAAACCTTAACACAAGTATTTATACCAATCCACAATTACTCACTAGCATGACTCTAATATCACCATCTTTATATCACAAAACTATTGCAAGGAATCAAACATATCATATTCAGTGATCTACAAGTTTTATGTAGGATTTTATGACTAACCATGTGAATGACCAATTCCTGTCAACTCTTTAAATAGATATAAGCGAAGCATGAGAGTTTAATTCTTTCTACAAAAGATATGCCCACGCTCTAACAAATATAAGTGACACAAAAGAGCATTCTACAAATGGCGGTTTTCTATGTGTAGAGAAACAGGCAATCCAAACTTCAAATGATATAAGTGAAGCACATGAAGCATTCTACAAAGCCATACTCAAAAGATATGAGTGAAGTGCAAAGAGCATTCTATAAATCTACCAAGGACTATCTCATACCAGCATGGTGCATTTATTAAAAGAAAAATAAAAAGCACACGATGCTCCAAGATTTACGCATATCATGTGACGAATAAAAATATAGCTCCAAGTAAAATTACCGATGATCGTTAGAAGAAAGAGGGGATGCTTTCCGGGGCATCCCCAAGTTTAGTTGCTTGGGAGTCCTTGAATATTACCTTGGGATGCCTCGGGCATCCCCAAGCTTAGGCTCTTGCCACTCCTTATTCCTTCATCCATCGTGATCTCACCCAAAACTTGAAAACTTCAATCACACAAAATTTAACAAAACCCTCGTGAGATCCGTTAGTATAATAAAACAAATCACCACTTTAAGTACTGTTTCAAACCCATTCATATTTTTTTTTGCATTGTAGCTACTGTATTATAACTTCTCTATGGCTTATACCACCGAGAAAATCGATAGTTCATCAAAACTAGCAAAACAATGCATCAAAAACAGAATCTGTCTTAAACAGGACAGTCTGTAGCAATCTGAACATCTACCATACTTATGTAACTCCAAAAATTCTAAAACATTAGGAAAAAATAAATAATTTTTATAGAAGTACTGTGCAAAAAATTTCAGAAGCGTATGACTTTCCAGTAAAAAATGTAAAATCACGCACTACAGCCAAAGTTTCTGTTTTTGCACCGCACAAACCAAACAAGCAATCTAATCATCCTAAAGGCAAATCTTGGCACATTATTTTTATAATACAATGGATTTATACAAGGGGATAATTATTTTTTTTGAAAAGTTTTTGTAATTAATATTCACAAAGTTTCCATGGGCATGAACAAAGTTCAAGGCATGCTCCCTCTTTAACTATGCTTGTCTCTCTCACTTTCACTTTTCTGTTTGAAAAAGTTTTAGGTTCCCCTCTTTATTTATTTTTTGTCTTTAAACTTTATAAAAGCACTCAATAGAAATAAATGACTCTCTAAAACTTCCGGGTTGTCTCCTTGGCAGTGCTTTCTTTAAAGCCATTAAGTTAGGCATATAGTGCTCAAGTAATGGGTCCACCCGGATCCCAAGGTATATCAAAGCCAATTTTAATTAACAATGATTTGTATTTTAGTAGTGAGCACAAAGCAACATATATCATGCAACAATGAAGTCTAACTCTCTTCCTATGCATTGGCATGTCATAAAAGAACAATTCATGCACACAAAGTAAAGGCCAATGCATAGTATAAATAGTTTCCTGCAATTTTATCGTATTGGAAACATAGAGAGGCGGAGATGTAGTTCCTCTCTCATAATAATTGCAAGTAGGAGCAGCAAGCACATGCATATTATGTTCATCAAAATCATCATGTGCAATAGTACAACGCAACCCATCAATATAGTCCTTAATAAGCGCAAACTTCTCCGATATAATGTAGTTGAGAGAATTCAAAAAGATAATAGGACTATCATGCGTGGGTGCAATAGAAACAATTTCATTCTTAACATAAGGAATTATAGCAAGTTCATCTCCATAAGCATAATTCATATTGGCATCATGGCCACAAGCATAGCAAGCATCAAGTTCATCAAAAAGGGATATTTCAAATGAATCAAAGGGATCATAGCAATCATCCTTCGGTAAGCACGAAGGGAAATTAAACAATGTACGAGTTGAAGAGTTACTCTCATTAGAAGGTGGGCACGGGTGATCAATCCACTCTTCCTCCTTTTGTTCTTCGCTATCCTCGTCATCTTTTTCATCTAATGAGCTCACAGTTTCAGCAATTTCTTCTTCCATAGATTCCTGCAAAATATTAGTCTCTTCTTGGACAGCGGAGACTTTCTCAATAAATGCATCAATATCGGCATTGTATTCATAATTCTCATAGCAATATTTAAGTATAGCAAAATTTTCAGGCCTATAAACATCATCATCAAAAGCTTCATACTTTTCAAACAAAGATTCAATTTCATAAGCACCCTTAAAAGCAACAAATTCTTCTATTCGTTCCACATCATAGTAATCATATCTACCATTAGCATAAGAAGCCAAGGTTTGATTATCATTAAATTTACATGAAAAGGGAAGGTGTGGAGCCTTCATCCTAGAGCAACAAGTATAATCATATCTAAAGCATAGTTCCCGAGCATACCAATGCAACACATGAATTTGATCCTATAATAGTTTCCCTTTTTGAGTCAAGCGATAATCCCTAAAGTATTCACGTTGATCCAACGTGTCTCCCATTATATAATTGAATGGGGTTTTCTCAGGATTATTAAAGTAGTGCATAATATCTTTCACATAATGAGCATCGAGGGTTTTAGGAGGTTCCCCATCTCCATGAGTAACAAGTACACCTAATTTTTTTGGTATTTCGTGTTCCATATCCATAACTAAAGATAGAGAACAACTTAGAACAACAAATAAAATCTACTTAGTGATAAAGCAAACAAGCACACACAAGAATATTCACCCCACGCTATTGCTCCCCGGCAACGGCGCCAGAAAAAGGTCTTGATAACCCACAAGTATAGGGGATCATTTGTAGCCTCTTTCGATAAGTAAGAGTGTCGAACCCAAGGAGGAGCTAAAGGTAGAACAAATATTCCCTCAAGTTCTATCGACCATTGATACAACTCTACACACGCTTAACGTTCGCTTTACCTAGAACAAGTATGAAACTAGAAGTACTTTGTAGGTGCTGTAGGATAGGTTTGCAAGATAATAAAGAGCACGTAAAAAGAAACTAGGGGCTGTTTAGATAAAGAAATAACTAAGTTAGTTTTAGTAGAGAGCTTTTTGTCACAAGAAAGTTATTTGTCCCTAGGCAATCGATAACTAGACCGGTAATCATTATTTCAATTTTATATGAGGGAGAGGCATAAGCTAACATACTTTCTCTTCTTGGATCATATGCACTTATGATTGGAACTCTAGCAAACATCCGTAACTACTAAAGATCATTAAGGTAAAACCCAACAATAGCATTAAAGTATCAAGTCCTCTTTATTCCCAGACGTCATAACCCACTTATCGGTGTTTGTGGTTCTATCACTCATGCAACGCAGACAATAAGCAAACCATAAACATATTGCAAACCCTACAGCGGGGATACCTCATGCTTGCGCGACACGGAGAGCACCATAGGATAGCACCAATAATAAAACATGCAACTCAAACCAATCACGATCATCAATCAACCCACAGGACAAAACGGATCTACTCAAACATCATAGGATAGCCATACATCATTGGGAAATAATATATAGCGTTGAGCACCATGTTCAAGTAGAGATTACAGCGGGGAAAAGAGGTGTTACACCGCTGCATAGAGGGGGAGAGAGTTGGTGATGACGGTGGCGAAGTTGTTGGTGTAGATCGTCGTCACGATGATGGCCCCGTCGGCGTTCCGGCGCCACTGGGAGAGAGGGGGAGAGAGCCCCCCTCCTTCTTATTATTCCTTGACCTTCCCCCTAGATGGGAGAAGGGTTTCCCCTCTAGTCCATGGCCTCCATGGCGGCGGAGGGGCGAGAGCCCCTCCGAGATTGGATCTCTCTCTCTCTCTCTCTGTTTTCTTCTGTTTCTACGCTCCCTGATTCTGGCCTTTCACCGTTTCTTAAATTCCCGGAGATCCGTCACTCTGATTGGGCTGAAATTTTAACACGATTTTTATCTGAATATTATCTTTCTTGCGGTGAAAGAAGGGCACCAACCACCTTACGGGGTGACCACAAGGGTCCAGGGTGCGCCCTCCTGCCTTGTGGCCCCCTCGGGCATCGTCTCGTGTTGATTCCAATTCCCAAAATTCACATATATTCCAAAAAAAAAACTCCGTAAGTTTTATCACGTGTTTGGACTTCGTTTGATATGGATTTTCTGTGAAACAAAAAACATGCAACAAACAGGAACTGGCACTGGGCACTGGATCAATATTCTAGTCCCAAAAATATTATAAAAAGTTGCCAAAAGTATATGAAAGTTGTAGAATATTGGCATGAAACATTAAAAAATTATAGATATGACGGAGACGTATCAACAACCCACCTGGGCGCGCCTGGAGGGGGGCGCCCTGGTGGGTTGTGCTCACCCAGGGGGGGCCCTCCGGTGGTTCTTGGCTCCAGTATTTTTCTTTTATTCCATAAAAAATCCCCAAAAAGTTTCGTTCCATTCCGAGACTTTTGTTTCTGCACAAAAACAACACCATGGTAGTTCTGCTGAAAACAGCGTCAGCCCGGGTTAGTTTCATTCAAATCATGAAAATTAGAGTCCAAAACAAGAGGAAAAGCGTTAGGAAAAGTAGATACGACGAAGACGTATCACGCCCCCCTCCACCATTTACACCCCCCGGTCATATTTTCACAGTGCTTAGGTGAAGCCCTGCGGAGATCACTTCACCATCACCGTCACCACACCGTCGTGCTGCCGGAACTCATCCACTACCTCGCCGTCTTGTTGGATCAAGAAGGCGGAGGACGTCACCGAGCTGAACGTGTGCAGAACGCGGAGGTGCCGTACGTTCGGTACTTGATCGGTTGGAGCGCGAAGAAGTTCGACTACGTCAACCGCATTAACAAACGCTTCTGCTTACGGTCTACGAGGGTACGTAGACACACTCTCCCCTCTCGTTGCTATGCATCTCCATGGATAGATCTTGCGGTGCATAGAATCTTTTTTGTTTTCCATGCAACGTTGCCCAACACCTTCTTCATAGTTTCTAAAGAAATAGAAGTCCTGAGCCACACTTGGAGTCGATGGTTTTCACTACGCACATATGTTTGAGTGAAGTCACTCGATTCAAAGAATGGAAAAAAGTGAAAGCAGAATGCTCGATTGCTGAGGCTTACCCCCATGGTCTTCAACTCCGCCTGCGCACGAGCTACATTCCTCTTCTCCACCTCCAGGCCCAGTTGTAGCTGGTTCGTCTCCTTCTCCAGTGACACATACTGAGCCCTGAGCTCCCAGGTTCTCCGGAACACAAGAGAAAGCGGATCAATTAATGATAAGAAGTACTCTGGGTGCCCGAAGCCTAGCACTCTTAGGAGGAACAAACTCGATCAGTACCAGATCATGAAGTACCATTCAATCTCTTACTCCAGAGACCCCAAGTACCCCAGGATCAACACTCCCAGGAGGAACAAGCTTGATCAGTACCAAATCCTGAAGTACCCCCTAATGAAAGTTGCTAATACGACTCACTCGATCAACTGAAGAGGACTCTGTTCTATCAGACTCCCGCTGACTGCCCGCAGTCGATGACAGTCTCGGGGACTACACCCACCAGTGGGTGCACTCAGCGTGCCCCCACTAGAAAGTGATTCCTGTTGATGAGGTAATTTCTTTTCACGTGTGTTCTATAAGACTCCTGTTGATTGCCCGCAATCGACCGCAGTCTCGGGGACTACACCCAGTGGGTACACTCAGCGTGCCCCCACTGGAATGGTATCCACTCGGAACGATCCGCCTAACCTGAGTGACGGCCAAATAAGAAACGACAAGTTCTAAGACTCCCGCCGACTGCCTGCAGTCGATGACAGTCTCGGGGACTACACCCTGTGGGTGCACTCAGCGTGCCCCCACTGGAATGGTATCCACTCAGAATGGTCCGCCTAACCCGAGTGACGGCCAAATAAGAAATGACAAGTTCTAAGACTCCCGCCGACTGCCTGCAGTTGACGGCAGTCTCGGGGACTACACCCTGTGGGTGCACTCAGCGTGCCCCCACAGGACGACACACCCACTGGGTGTACCGAACATTTACCGACTGAAACTCTTATGAAAGAAAAATGAATTGGAGATCAACTTACAAGGGCACTTACTCGAACGTTCACTTGGGGAGCAGCACTAGCATCATACGCCAGCTTGCTGGCTTCACACACCTCCTTCAAGCGTCGAGTCAT
Source organism: Thinopyrum elongatum (assembly GCA_011799875.1). Classification (NCBI taxonomy): domain Eukaryota; kingdom Viridiplantae; phylum Streptophyta; class Magnoliopsida; order Poales; family Poaceae; genus Thinopyrum; species Thinopyrum elongatum. The sequence continues at coordinate 362,513,384 of CM022300.1, read as the reverse complement.
CAGGCCCGCCTGGATCATCACCTCCTTGTTGGCTCCAGTTTGGTCCTCTGGCACTCTCTGCTGATTGAATATGTTGATGGGAGGGGTCAGAGCCATAGCCGGAACAGTCGGCGCAGCCACGACAGGGTCGGCACTATCCCGGGAAGAACCTTGCCCCAGAGGCGCGGTCACGTCAGGCACAGGGAGAACTTGATGTGCTTTGCTTGGTGGTGTCTTCTGAGTAGTGGTCCGAGAGGCAGTCGAAGCTCGCTCCCCTTCTTGGCATCCCTCCGTGGTGGTTCTTCATCATCGTCTGTGACGTGAATGATCTCTGCAGGCGCTGCGTCCACTCGACACCGTCAGTTGCAACACACAATTTAGTCGGATTGTAGATCAAAATTAAAAATCGAAACCATCAATACCCTTCTGAGAGGTGGTCACGTCCGCTGATTCGGCCTCAACACGGTCTTCGTCGATCTGCATGGGCGACATCATTGAGGTGGCGGCCCTGGTTCAAAAGTTCCACTCGATCAGAAAGGCCAAAAAGTTCACAGACACATAAGGAAAAGATGCGACACTCATGTTGAGGTGACATGCACAGTAACCTTGTTCCTAGGCAGAGCCTTCCGAGGTTTGGGCGAGGCAACCTTGAGCTTCTTGGCAGCCTTCTCCAACGGTTCCAGCGTCGATGTCCGAGTGCGCTTCAGTTTCTTAGCACTCAAGGCCGCCATCTTACTCGGGCAGACACTCGGATCTTGAGTCTGCTTGGAACTGTGCTCTGTGTGCTCCTCTGCAGACAGATAAGACTCTACCTCATTGCTCCCTTTCGAGTTGTCACTTCCATCTTCGCTGTCCTCCACGTAGCTGTCTTCAACGCTACCATGATCACTCTCCACATTCCCGGCAAGATGACCTCCATTTGGCACAGGTGAGAACATCTTCTGGAAATCCTGCAGAGTACGAAGAACAAAGACAGTCAGATCATTCAGTTCATTCGGATAATTCGCACATGGATAATTCAGTCGAAAGTGCGTGTCATACCTCTGTTGGTTGGTGCTCATCGTCGAAGGGCGGGATCCGTCTCGACCCCTGTGGATTGTCGCGTGCACCGGTGATGCATCTGAGCCACTGCTCCATAGTCTCCTCATCAACGTCCTCCGGGTGTACTCGGGTCGGGTCGTTGGCCCCGAGGTACCACCACATGGGATCCTGCAACGGCTGGATCCGCCGACTGAGGAAGACCTCCAACAGATCCAGGCCCATTACTCCACCCTGAATCAGTCCAACTACAATAGCCACCAAGATCCCCACTTCGGCCTTTTCCTCCTTGTCCACCGTCAGTGATGGAGGAGTGTCGACCCTCTCGGATGTATAGGGAGAAGGCCATTCGATGAACCGGCACAAGGAATATCAATACAGTAAAACCAGGTCGACTACCAACTGATACGTCTCCAACGTATCTATAAGTTTTTATTGTTCCATGCTATTATATTATCTGTTCTGAATGTTTTATATGCATTAATATGCTATTTTATATTATTTTTGGGACTAACCTATTAACCCAGTGCCCAGTGCCAGTTTCTGTTTTTTCCTTGTTTTTGAGTTTAGCAGAAAAGGAATATCAAACGGAGTCCAAACGAAATAAAATTTTACGATGTTTTTCTTGGACCAGAAGACACATGTAGGACTTGGAGACCAAGGAAAAGGAGTCCCGAGGCGACAGCAAGGGTGCAGGGCGCGCCCCAGGGGGGAGGGGGTGTCCCCTACCTTGTGGGTCCCTCAGAGCTCCTCTAACCCTAATCTTTGGCCTATAAATTCCCAAATATTCCCAAACCATCAGAAGCATCCACAAAAATACTTTTTCGCCGCCGCAAGCCTCTGTTCCCGTGAGATCCCATCTTGGGGCCTTTTCCGGCGATCTGCCGGAGGGAGATTCGATCACGGAGGGCATCTACATCAACCCTATTGCCCTTACGATGAAGCGTGAGTAGTTTACCTCAGACCTACAGGTCCATAGCTAGTAGCTAGATGGCTTCTTCTCTCTCTATGATCTTCAATACCATGTTCTCCTCGATGTTCTTGGAGTTCTATCCGATGTAATATTCTTTTGCGGTGTGTTTGTTGAGATCCGATGAATTGTGGATTTATGATCAAATTATCTATGAATATTATTTGAATCTTCTCTGAATTCTTATATGCATGATTTGATATCTTTGTATTTCTCTTCGAATTATCGGTTTGGTTTGGCCAACCAGATTGGTTCTTCTTGCAATGGGAGAGGTGCTTAGTTTTGGGTTCAATCTTGCGGTGTCCTCACCCAGTGACATAGTAGGGGTAGCGAGGCACGTATTGTATTGTTGCCATCAAGGATAAAAAGATGGGGTTTTCATCATATTGCTTGAGTTTATCCCTCTACATCATGTCATCTTACTTAATGCATTACTCTGTTCCCTTGAACTTAATACTCTAGATGCAGGCAAGAGTCGGTCGATGTGTGGAGTAATAGTAGTAGATGCAGAATCGTTTCGATCTACTTGACATGGACATGATGCCTATATGCATAATCATTGCCTTGGATATCGTCATAACTTTGCGCTTTTCTATCAATTGCTCGACAGTAATTTGTTCACCCACCATATTATTTTCCTTCAAGAGAGAAGCCTCTAGTGAAACCTATGGCCCCTGGGTATATTTTCCTTTATATATTTTCAGATCTATAAACCAAAAAAATCTTGCTGCAATTTATTTACTTTTATCTTATTTTATGTTTTAGTAATCTTTTATATCTATCTCTATCAGATCTCACCATTGCAGTTGACCGTGAAGGGATTGACAACCCTTTTATCGCGTTGGGTGCAAGTGTTTGATTGTTTGTGTAGGTGCATAGATTGGAGACTTGCTTGTGCCTCCTACTAGATTGATACCTTGGTTCTCTAACTGAGGGAAATACTTATCTCTACTTTGTTGCATCATCCTTTCCTCTTCAAGGGAAAAACCAAAGCAATCTCAAGAAGTAGCGGGAAGAATTTCTGGCGCCGTTGCCGGGGAGGTTCTACATCAAGCCTACCAAGTACCCATCATAAAATCTCATCTCTTGCATTACATTATTCGCCATTTGCCTCTTGTTTTCCTCTCCCCCACTTCTAAAACGATTTTAGAAAACACAAAAAGATTTGCCTTTTTATTCGCCCTTCTTTCGTTCGTCCTTTCGTTTGCCCTTATGTCTTACTTGGTTTGTTTGCTCGTTTGCTTGGCATAATTGTGTATTTTATTCCAAATCAGAAACAAAAGGTTTATGGATCCTCATCTACTCACTAATCTTTTTAAGAGATCCAATTATGATGAACCGATTGCTAGTGAGTTGAGTGCACTAGATTATCTTTATGAAGTTTTGCTTGAAATTCGTGAATCTGAAAATTGTGATGAAGTGCTAAAAGAAGAAATCTACGAAGTGATTGGCGAAAGCTCCTTGAATGAAAAGCATGATTGCAATGGTTTTACTATAAATTCTATTAATGTCAGTTGTGCTAATGATATGCAAAACCCTAAGCTTGGGGATGCTAATTTTGCTATGTCTACTACTTGTTGCAATGATCATGATTGGGGTGATTTTTCTTATAATCTTGAATTATTTAAGCCTCATGATGAATATGTTTGCAATAATATTGAAAGTGGGTTTGGAAGAGTGTCAACTCTAGGTAATAATGATCCCACTACTTTGGAGTATGATCAATCTTATGAAATTTTTGATAAAAGTGGGTTTGGAGAGGTCATGACTTTAGTTAATGTTAATCCCACTATCTTGGAAGAGTGTCAACTTTGCATGCATGTGGATCATCTAGAGAATATGTTATGTGATAGCTATATTGTTGAATTTGAGTATGATCCCACATGTAATTATTATGAGAGAGGAAAATATTGTGGTAGAAATTTTCATGTTATTAAATTACCTCTCGTTATGTTAAGATTGCTATTGCTTCTTTCTTCTTCCTTGCATATGCTAATTTTTGCTTGCCTTGATAATTTGTTCGCTTATAAAATGCCTATGCATAGGAAGTATGTTAGACTTAAATATGTTTGTCACATGTTTTATGATGCTCTCTTTGTGTTTCAATTGCTATCTTTCATGTGTGTATCATTAAAATTCTCAATGCCTAGCCAAAAGGCTTTAAAGAAAAGCGCTTGTTGAGAGACGACCCAATATTTTTATTTTCTGTTTTTGTGAGTATACACATTATTACCTCTGTAGTAATTGTGTTTTGGTGTTTTAATTAGTGTTTGAGCTAAGTAAGACCTTTGGGATGGCTTACGGTGATAGTTGATTTGATCTTGCTGAAAAACAAAAACTTCTGCATCCAGTTGCAGAATTTTAGTAATTCACAGAGGCGACGAAAAACTCTGAATGTTTTACACAAGGTTTATATACAAATTTCCTATGTTTTCCTAAATTTTCAGAATTTTTGGAGTTACAGAAGTATTAGAACAATTCGGATCTTCACAGACTGTTCTGTTTTTGACAGATTCTGTTTTCTATGTGTTGTTTGCTTATTTTGATGAATCCATGGTTAGTATCGGGGGGGGGGGGTATGAACCATGGAAAAGTTGGAATACAGTATATATTACAAAAATATAAATAAAGAATGAGTTCACAATAGTACCAAAGTGGTGATTTATTTTCTTTTACTAACGGATCTCATGAGTTTTCTGTTGAGTTTTGTGTTGTGAAAATTTCAAGTTTTGGGTAAAGATTTGATGGACTATGGAATAAGGAGTGGCAAGAGCCTAAGCTTGGGGATGCCCAAGGCACCCCAAGGTAATATTCAAGGACAACCAAGAGCCTAAGCTTGGGGATGCCCTAGAAGATATCCCCTCTTTCGTCTTCAATCCATCGGTAAATTTACTTGAGGCTATATTTTTATTCACCACATGATATGTCTTTTGCTTGGAGCATCTTGTATGATATGAGTCTTTTATTTTTAGTTTGCCACAATCATCCTTGCTGTACACACCTTTTGAGAGGGACACACATTAATCATGAATTTATTAGTATATACTCTATGTGCTTCACTTATATCTTTTGAGCTAGGCAATATGCTCTAGTGCTTGGAAGGAGTGTAGCTACTTGCTCTAGGTGGAGTTAAACCTTAACATGTCTCCAGTGAAATACTGGTATATCAAAATAGGGTTTGGAACAAAGGATGAAATGGGCCCTTGAGATCTTGTGGGGGATTGTTGAAATGTTAGGGTGGGCCTAGGGCCCATCTAAGAAATTTCAGAAAAATTCTAAGGGCTCATGTGAGTTATATGGCAATGAGTGTGGTGGGAAATTTAGTCCCATACCGCTAGTTGGAGAGTAGTTGGCCCTCCTTATAAGAGATTATCTTCCACGTGCTATTGGAGCTTGAGAAGAGAAGTGGTTCACACGTGCTCCTGCTCCTCCGCCCACCTCGCCACGCCTCGCCATGGCGCGACACGATGCGGGTTGCGGGAATGAGCCAAGTCGAACTCACAGCTATGCACTTATTTTTGCTAGTCAGGGATGGAGAGTCCTTAACAGAAGAGCCATGATCCGAGATGTCAGATCATGGGCTGTTACCGACTCATTCATGGATCCAGCCCATGTCTCTCCACACGGTCGCACCTATATATTGGAGGCGCTGGCCAATCCTAGCCGCCACGAAACAAATCGCATCTCCTCTACCTCCACGCCCATTGTCATTCCTTTTGCTGTTGCTCCCACCGGTGATCCCGTCCCGTCCACCGCGTACACGGTTAATGGGAGAGAAAGCCTTCAAAGCCTTGCATCTCCAGATCTTGTACGGGAGAGGGGCGATTAGATTTTTGGGGAGCGTCTCCTACATGACTACTTGCTGCCGTTCGTCCACTGCATCATCTACGTCCGAGTCATCCTCATCGTCACCATGTCCACCGCCAACGAAGCCGACAATGCAGCTACCGAGAAACTGGAAGCCGAGAAGAAGAACATCGAGGACGCCGCTGCCACGGCTTCCACCTGGCCTATTGGAGGGTATAACTCGTTTATCCCGCTCCTGTTTATTCTTGTCTTAGCAGTACCTAGCTGTGTGCATAGATGTTTCTACTATATGCGTAGTACATGCTTAGCTGGATCGCAATCAGTATGTTATTAGTTCTGTCAATGCCATGCTCATGATTTATTCGTGGATTAAATTAATCAAAAAGTTGCCTATATACTCAACAAAAACAAGAGTATAATTTTGAGTTGGAGTCATATTTTTGTGTTTGCTATTTGTGCATCCTGCAAGTGCTTGTCTCACATGAAAGTAGTTTGTAGCGTACTTGTTTATTTGTTTTAGGCCCCACATGTGAGTAAAAGTGCATTTGTTTATTTATGTCTCTAAGAAGTTAGATAGTCTTACATGTGGGTTGGGTGCATTTTTTTATTGGTGAAGATTGTTGGTCCCATATGGGAACTTACCACCAACTCCAACCTTTATAACACTACTGCAGGTTGGTCCAAACGCGACAGTCCAATCAGAGACCCTTCGACGAAACTGTGTGTGATGCATTAATCACAAACGGTGATGTAATAAAACCGTCAAAAAAGATACAAAACGTTTGCGATGGCGGTGACATCAAACATGGTTCAGATTAGAGTTGCGTGTGCGATGCGTGGCAAATGGTTAATCCAGCAGAACTGTTTGCGATGAGGCAGAACAACAGAAACGGGCAGCCAGATGAGGGTGTGTGCGATATAGGTCATACAGTTCACTAGGATGAAGTGTGTGTGATTAGGCAACACAATAGAAACGGTCAGCCAGACCAAGGTGTGCGCGATGGAGGGCATACAGTTCACTCGGATGAACTGTTTGCGATGAGCCAAGACAACAAAAACAGTTCAACTGAACAAGATGTGTGTGATACATGGCAAACAGGTCCGTAATCAGAAATGTGTGCGAAGACCAATAATAACACAGATGATTGCTGCGATTGAGCCGTGTGATTTGCTCTGTCTACAGAAGAATAACATATATATATATATAACTGAAATAAACATCCAATTACATAAGTGAGTATACAGATCATTCGCACACACCTCAATAAACAATTGCATGCATTCTAGACTAGGAGAAATGATCGTCTAGTCATCTACTTCTTGTGACGCTCCCGCCACTGTTCTGTGGCTCGATCCCTCGTCTGGGGCAGGAAGAAGACACTTCCTCATGTCAACGATCCGCATGTACATCTCGTAGCTTGTGTACGCGTCCTTGGCCGCGTACTTGACGTGTTGTTCATCCAGTCTCTGATGCCAGACACTGTGCCAGGCTTTCTTGTCCTTCTTGCTCTCATCCTTCATCTTCCTGTAGTAGGGGTCGATGATGGTCGAGGCGAGGTCAACCAGGGAGTTCTGTTTGTTGTTGTCGCTGCCCCAGACCTTGTAGTGGTCCTGGATGTTGACAAGATTCTGGCATTTCAAGCCCGAAACCTTGAGCGCTTTTAGATCATTGGTGGTGTCCACCGTAGCGAAACTGTAGTCCGAGCTGTTGACAAACCTGGAGAAACGCTCGCAAGGCCTTGTGGCCAGGTGGTAGTGGTAGACGAGGACGTCATGTCGCACGCTCAACTGGGCAATGGCAACCTTCTGATCGTGCCCGGCACGACCGCCGGTGAACTCGAGCGAAGTCGACCAGTTGGTACTTGTCCTCAGCAAGCAACTGCTCCATAGTTTGGATGGAGCTCTCCACCTAGATCGGCTCGTATATATACACCACCGAAAGGGCCTTCCCCCTCACATGGGTGTACACTACGTGATGCGTGGTGAACTGCCCCCGTTGTCGTCATCGGCCGCTGGGAGCGCCATTGGAGCCACGGGGAGCGCCATTGGAGCCACGCGGAGCGCCATTGGAACCGCTGGATGTCCTCTCTGTATGTGTCATCGTGGGAGTGCTTATTGTGTCGTGTGGCACAAGAGATGAAGGTAAATGGCCGCAGGAATAAATGGGGGCCGGGCGGCCTGGATTCTCGGCGCGTCCGCATGGCAGTTTTTGCAGCGGGTAACTGCATCGTGGCGCCGCGCCCGGCACAACCGCATGCATAATGGCATCAGGAATGTACGTGATCGTGCGCCGGCCCCAAACACTAGCAGCGCGTGTGGAGGGACGAGGGCAGAGCGCCCGAAGGGACACGAGAGCAGAGCGCGCACGGCGGGACGCGAGCAGAGCGCGCCGCAGCCGCCTCAACCGCGAGAAACCACACACATAGAGCAGTTGAACACGCAGGGAATGGTCGTCTACAAGCCGGCCGGCAGTTGCGACGCTGCGTAGAGAGCGGCCGTGTGCTACTACCTCCGTCTTGGTCTATTAGTCCCCTTTATATTCTGTGCCATATTTTGACCTTAAATTTAACCAACAAAATGTTAATGCATGTTATAAAAATTATATAATTGGAAACTATGTTCAAATATGAATCCAACGATATAATCTTTGGCGACATGCATTCGTATTTTATTAGTTAAATCTCTAGTCAAAGTTTGGCACAAAAATACATAGACGACTTATAAACCAGGACCGGGGTAGTAGGTAATTAAATCGCAAACTTTTTTTATTAACCGTATGTGTACGTGTCCTTTTGTTCTCCTCTCGCACGTCTTGTCACCCCGCTGCTGCAGACGGCTTACAACGCAAGCTTGAGCAGCGCGCGGGGGCGTTCTTTTGGCCAAACGGTGGCTCCAAGTGGGTGAGCCCATTCCCGTGCAACCGCGCTGGTTCCCGCACAAGCTTCCCGCCCGACTCGGTGAAATCCCCCAAAATCCCAATGCTTACCGGCCTGCTATATAAACCCTCATGGCCGGCGAGTCCTGCGTCGCATTTTCCCCTCCCTCCCTGTAGCTTATCTCGTCTGCTTCTCCCACAATCGCCAATGGCACCGGTCCGTCGTCGTCGCTTAGCCACTCCACCGTCATCAGAGGACAGCTCCAGCTGGGAGGCTACACCGTGGCGGCAGCTCAGTCCCGGGCGTAGTGTAGTGCGCGTGGCGTCCCTGTTAGGTGTGTGCGGAACACCCACCACATGCTCCGCCACCGCTGCCTGTCGGTAGCTGTTGCCACCGCCCCACCGTCTGTCGCCGTGGCCGCCACACCACCATTGAAAGCCAGGGCCATCGCCTGCTCCGCTGTGGCGGCCCGAAGGCGGGAGAAGGCCGTCGTGGCCGCCACCCCACTGCCGGCCACCGTGGCCATCACCCGCTCTGCCACCACGGCCCGAAGGTGGGAGGTGGTGGTCGTGGCCGCTACCCCATCATCGGCCGCCGTGGCCGCCAGCCCACCATCGACCGCCGGGGTCATCACCCACTCCGCCACCGCCGCTCGAAGGCAGGAGGCGAAGGTGGAGGCCCACACGTGCGTCAGCGACCCTGCGTGCTACATCGAGTTCCTGTGGGAGGAGGAGGAGCGCCTTGTCGAGCATGCAAAGAGCCTCACCGCCGCTGTGGCCTCAACACACGCCGCCGCAGAGGCGACGAATAAGGACATCTACGAGGAGTCCCGCCGCTTCGAGAGGGGTCGTCTGGAGCGGCAGAGGGGGTTCGAGGTGAGCGTCGCTGAAGGTGCAGCAGCGACAGGCACCGTATTGCATTTGTCCAGCTCGTTGGTAGGCTCCTCCTCCTTTGCCTCTTACTGAGCGAGCTCGGCAGAGGAGATGCTGCTGGAAGTAGTACAAAGCCCCTCCGTAGTAGTAGTATTTAGGGGCTATTTTGTTCATCTGACTATAGATGTGGTGGAATTGTACAACATACTTAAAATTAGCTAGTATATATAGTTGAACTAGCTATTTCAGTACGTGGTTGGCAACAATTGGGGAAAAGTTTGGTCGGTTTAGCTGTCGAGTTGAACTATTTGTATAAAGAACGACTGCTTAATCTATGAATGGAATCTATGCTTAATTACTGAATTTTAGTTGCAAAAATTAGATAGTGCTAGCAATTTTTAGCTGCATATTTCGACAAATGGCAGCGTTACAAGGTTGACAAAGGGCAATGTTACTAGATCAACAAATTTCAATCTTTCCAGTTTGACAAATGGCAATATACCCAATATGACAGATGCAAATCTTACCAAATTGTCTGTACGTGGTTGCACACGGGTCATCCAAAAAAACCATTTGCGTTGAAGGGATATACAAATCCTACGTGCCAGATTTTCTCTTGGCTTAGCGCCGAAGTCTCGCTTTGCATACCGTATTCAATCTGAACCGTTTGCATTGAAGAGATGCACAAATCCCGCGCAGCGAATTTTCCCTTGGCTTACTGGGGAAGACCATAGCTCTCACTTTTGCATACGGGTGTTCTATCTAAAACGTTTGTGATGAAGAGCTACACAAATCCTGCTCGGCACATTTTCCCTTGGCTTACTGGGGAAGCTGTCAGTTTACATACGGGTGTTCTATCTAAAATGTTTGCGATCAAGAGCTGCACAAATCCTGCTCGACACATTTTCCCCTGGCTTCCTGGGGAAGCTGTCGGTTTGCATACGGGTATTCTAACTAAAACGTTTGCGATGAGTGTTTTATATTTAAAAACCAATGAAGTTTTTTTAAAGAAAATCATTTGATAAGTCTGTACATTTAGAGAGAAAAACTCAAGTTCGTTCAAACCATATATTTCATTCAATCGACTTCACCAAACTGGAACACTAGTGGCAGATGATCCTTCCGCGCCATGGTGTTGGTGGAGGTCTGCGGGAGGGGAATGGGAAGCGAACTGTAAGGCCGCCCAAATTAAATAGTGGCTCGGGCGCCATTAATGGAGAGGATGCGAGCAAGGCGGGCGGCCATGGAAGTCAAAGGGCTCGCTTCCCAGTGAGCCTGCGTAGCATATAGCTCGCACGCTTCCTGGTGAGCCTGCGCATTGGAGGACAGCTTGCATGCCTCTCGGTCAGCCTGCGCAGTGGACGGCGCTCGCACGCCTCCCGTTCAGTCAAGGAGCTGTCTGCACGGCACCTCCTAGCCATTAAAAGAGTGACGCGTGGCATCACATGAATGGTTAAAAGAATGCACACGATTTAAATTATACAAAACGTTTGAGATGTTAAAGTGGCAGCTATTTGTTTCAAAATACCTTTGTTGGCTGTTTTTCGAGTGCGCCTTCTCTCAAAATGGACACGAAAAATACCACATCATGTCGGGTGCCATTCCATGGTAGCATGCCAAGTTTCATGAATTTCAGACGAGTTTTGGATTTACTAGAATTTAAAAACAAAGTATCTCAACGTTTTGCCGGCAATCAACAGTGCCCTGGGGTTTGAAATTCATTCCCATTTCTTGCATGGGACCTAAGCATGCACCCAAGGACACACATTTGTTATGTCAACCCATTTTTCTGCACTGGAGCATGTGCATGTAGTTAAAACTTGAATTATGCACTGAAAATGCCTAGAAAACCCAGTTAATGTATAAAAATGTCCTAGTGAACCCTGAAAATTCCCAAAAATTGACACAACACTCCTGTTGTTCTACATTGACACTAGCAAAATTTTGAAAGCAAGAAGAGGCAACGGATATCGTTTTGTCCCCAAAGGTGGCACGTTCCCTACTGAAACCATCAGGCTTGTGTGAGAAGCTCTGGTTTGCGAGAAGCTTATACCCAAACCTGCCCCAAATGGGACAATTTTTTTACCACAGCATGTTGATGCCGCTCCATGATAGCATGCCAAGTTTCATGAATTTCAGACGAGTTTTGGATTTACTAGAATTTAAAAACCATGTATCTCAATGTTTGCGGCCGAGCGACGGTGGCAAGATGTTTGACATTCATTCCCATTTCGTGCATGGGACCTAAGCATGCAACCAAGGACACAAATTTGTTTTTTCAACCAATTTATATGCACTGGAGCATGTGCCTATAGTTCAAATTTGAATTATGCACATAAATGCATAGAAAACTCAGTTAATGTATAAAAATGTCCAAATGAACCCCGAAAAATTCCAAAATTTAACACAACACTCCTGTTGTTCTATGTTGACACTAGCAAAAAAAATTGAAATCAAGAAGAGGCAACGGATATTGTTTCGTCCAGAAAGGTGAAACATTCACTACCGTAACAACGAGGCTTGTTGTGAGAAGCTCTGGTCTGTGAGAAGCTTATACCCCAACCTGCCCCAAATGGGACAATATTTTTACCACGGCATGTTGATGCCGTTCCATGATAGCATGTCAAGTTTCATAAATTTCAGACGCATTTTTGATTTACTAGAATTTAAAAACCATGTATCTCAATGTTAGCGGCGGAGCGACGGTGGCAAGGTGTTTGAAATTCATTCCCATTTCTTGCATGGGACCTAAGCCTGCACCCAAGGACACACATTTGATATGTCAACCCATTTTTCTACACTAGAGCATGTGCACGTAGTTCAAATTTGAATTATGCGCAGAAAATGCCTAGAAAACCCAGTTAATGTATAAAAATGTGCTAGCGAACCCCGAAAAATCCCAAAAATTGACACAACACTCCTGTTGTTCTATGTTGACACTAGAAAAATTTTGAAAGCAAGAAGAGGCAACGGATATCATTTCGTCCCCAAAGGTGGCACGTTCCCTACCGGAACCATCAGGCTTGGGTGAGAAGCTCTGGTTTGCGAGAAGCTTATACCCAAACCAGCCCCAAATGGGACAAAAATTTACCACAGCATGTTGATGCCGCTCAATGATAGCATGCCAAGTTTCATGAATTTTAGACGAGTTTTGGATTTACTAGAATTTAAAAACCATGTATCTCAATGTTTACGGCCGAGCGGCGGTGGCAAGGTGTTTGACATTCATTCCAATTTTGTGCATGGGACCTAAGCATGCAACCAAGGACACACATTTGATTTTTCAACCAATTTATATGCACTGTAGCATGTGCCTGCAGTTCAAATTTGAATTATGCACATAAATGCATAGAAAACTCAGTTAATGTATAAAAATGTCCAAACGAACCCCGAAAAATTCCAAAATTTTACACAACACTCATGTTCTTCTATGTTGACACTAGAAAAAAATAGAAATCAAGAAGAGGCAACGGATATCGTTTCGTCCAAAAAGGTGAAACGTTCCCTACCGTAACCACGAGGCTTGTTGTGAGAAGCTCTGGTTTGTGAGAAGCTTATACCCCAACCTGCCCCAAATGGGACAATTTTTTTACCATGGCATGTTGATGCCGTTCCATGATAGCATGTCAAGTTTCATAAATTTCAGACACGTTTTCGATTTAGTAGAATTTAAAAACCATGTATCTCAATATTAGCGGCCGAGCGACGGTGGCAAGGTTTTTGACATTCATTCCCATTTCTTGCATGGGACTTAAGCATGCAACCAAGGACACACATTTGAATTTTCAACCCATTTATATGCACTGGAGCATGTGCATGTAGTTCAAATTTGAATTATGCACATAAATGCATAGAAAACACAGTTGATGTATAAAAATGTCCAAGCGAACCCCGAAAAATCCCAAAAATTGACACAACACTCCTGTTGTTCTATGTTGACACTAGAAAAGTTTTGAAAGCAAGAAGAGGCAACGGATATTGTTTCGTCCCCAAAGGTGGCATGTTCCCTACCGAAATCATTAGGCTTGTTGTGAGGAGCTCTGGTTTGCGAGAAGCTTATACCCAAACCTGCCCCAAATGGGATAATATTTTTACCACGACAAGTTGATGCCGTTCCATGATATCATGTCAAGTTTCATGAATTTCAGACGAGTTTTCGATTTACTAGAATTTTAAAACCATGTATCTCAATGTTAGCGGCCGAGCGACAGTGTCGAGGTGTTTGACATTCATTCTCATTTCTTGCATGTAACCTAAGCTTGCAACCAAGGACACACATTTGATTTTTCAACCCGTTTTTATGCACTGGACCATGTGCATGTAGTTCAATTTTGAATTATGCACATAAATGCCGAGAAAACTCAGTTAACGTATAAAAATGTCCAAATGATCCCCGAAGAATTCCAAAATTGACACTACTGTTGTTCTATGTTGACACCAAAAAAAAATATGAAAGCAAGAAGAGGCGACGAATATCGTTTTGTCCACAAAGGTGACACGTTTCCCTACCGGAACCATGAGGCTTCTTGTGAGAAGCTCTGGTTTGTGAGAAGCTTATACCATAACCTGCCCCAAATGGGGCAATATTTTTTACCCCAGCATGTTGATGCCATTCCATGATAGCATGCCAAGGTTCATTAATTTCAGACGAGTTTTGGATTTACTAGAATTACAAAAGCAAGTATCTCAAAGTTTGCCAGAGAGCCAAGGTGTCGTGGTGTTTGAAATTCATCCCCATATCTTGCATGGGACATAAGCATAAACCCATGGACAAATATATGATTTTACAACCCATTTTGGTGCACCGAAGCATGTGCATGTAGTTTAATTTTCAATTGTGCACCTGAAATGCCTAGAAAACGAAGTTAATGTATAAAAATGTCCAAACGAACCCTGAATAATTCCAATTTTTTTGACGACACACCTATAGTTGCATGTTCACTGCAGATAAAAGTTCTAGCAATTCAAACACCCTCCTTTGCCGCTGTGACCCCATTATGTAATTCAAATGAAGACAAAAAATCAAGTAGATCGCACACGGTTTATTATCACCAACCGTGTGAGATGCAGTACAAAATATCTTGGAGCACCGTCGGAGTATATTACGCATATGGCTTACGCGAGAAGGTGCATCGGCTACAGTTCACAGCCGGCATGTCAAGCACAGTAGCTCGCTCCCCAAATATCATTTCACTATTCAATCGTCGCCGGTGAAAGATGGGGAAGTGGACCCGCATCGTGAGGGCAACTTTGGCGGCCCACTCCGGCGACAGCGCGGCCGCAACCGCCATGCGCGTGCTAACAAGCTGCATGAGCACGACCGCAATCTGCGACCGGGCGGCCAAGGCAGCCCAAACGGCCGTTGTTGCTTCTCAGGTGGCGGCAGCAACATCTGCCTCAGGGATAGCAACTGGCAAGAGCGGCACAGCTACTGTCCATTCTGCCACAGCGGCCTTAGCCCTGATAGAGGCCGCCCACGACCATGTCGAGGCCGCCCACGCCCAGCTCCTAGCTGTCACCGCACAAATCGAACGAAGCTTCTCCGACAACGGTCGGCAACCCACGACCGAAGAGTTGGTAATCGCCGAGAGCGTTTGAGCAGCCGTCCATTCCTCCACGGCATACCTTGCCACGACAGAGCCCGTCCAAGCCCAGACCGCGGCCGCCCACGCCCATCTCATGGCGGCCTTTTCCAAAGAGATGGCAGACGCGGATGGCAAGATGCTTGCCGAGTATGGTGCGATGGATGCCATGGAGCCCCTTCCCCAGGAGATCGTCGGGGGCGAGCTGGATATGGAGGAGGCGGCGGAGATGGACGAGCACCAGCCGGACTAGTACTATTTGTTTTGTTTAATTATAAGCGCCGGTCTTTAATTTGTTAGAGTAATGTTTAGGTCAGCTAGCTCTGTTTAATTGCTGAACTTGCCCGGTTAAGAAGTGTGGCTGTGCTATAGTCTCCTTTGTGTACCCAAATTATGCAATGACGTGGATGACCACTGTAACTAGGGAAATTTGGACCAAAATTTGCACGTTCAAACTCATCACACATGGGTTAAGCTATATGAATCATTTATGATGTTCACACATCATACACAGTGCTGAATAAGGGACCGTGTCTGATGGCACTTTGCGCGCCAGTTTTTTCACTGCACCGATCCAAAATTTTCGGCTTCCGCGGAAATAACTACCTCCCCGCCCCCTCCCCCTTACCAAAAGACACATTTTCCCTGTTTCTGCCTTCCTTTCCAAGTTGAAACCTTCACTCCTTGCTTGCAGCGCCACCTCCTCGCCGGCGACCCTCCTTCACGCTGCTCGGCCTCGTCGATCCAGGCAGGTAATCCACACCCGACCCCCATCCTCCTCCTTCCACATCCCACATGCCTCGACCGCTGGCGCGACACCTTCCACCCAAATCACTGACCCCTCCCCCAAATAAGTGCCGCCCTAAGCCATGGTGCACGCAGTATAGCTAGGAGCTCAAGGAGCATTTGGCTGCGGAGAAGCCAATCACGGCCGCACGCGCGAATGAGGTCGCGATGGCTGCCATTCGTGCCGACCCCCAGATCTTGGAGGAGCACCTCGTCGTCGAGGCCACCATCGATGCCTCGCGCGCCGATGCTGTGACGCGGTTGGCTGCTTTAAATGACAGTTCATGGCGTTTTCTCGAGGCCACTATCGGTGCCTTCGATGAAGACTACGAGGTGTTTTCTTAGCGTGCCCGTGCTTACCTCAACTCGAGAGCCAGCAGGTTGGTGCTCGGAGCGGCTCAGGCAACTCACCACTACGACGAGGGCACCCACGATGTGGAGGCTCGCCCTCTTCCATGTCCAAGGAGCCAATCATGATCGATATCTCCAACGATGAGGAATAGCTTGTCTTATTAGCTCACTATAAGGACCTATGTTCAGTTTGCTAGCTACGCCGGTTAAGCATGCTCGGTTTACCCATTGCATGTGTTGCTCCTGCCTTTTCTTAACAAATTCTAGTGAATTGTCCAATCTACTTATACCATGCAATATGTTGCTCTAGTGTATATGTTCTATATGTCGTGCAATGTGGTGCTCACTTATTAAATGTTTGGTTAATTAGTTGTCGTGTTCAGTTAACTGTTTGGTTCAATTCTGCAAATGTGATGTTCAATTCTTCAGGGTTTAATTTTGTATTGTCTTCCATGTGAGAAATAAATCAAATTTATCTTGACAAAATACATGAGAAACAAATACAATTGCTATATTTCCAAGTTGTCAAGCATGCTTGGTTTGGTTAACTGTATGATCTTCTAGTATGTTATATATTGTGCAATGTGGTGCTCAGTTAACATTTGGTTCATTTGTTGTGGTGTTTAGTTAACTGTTTGGTTCAATTCTGCAACGCGATGTTCAATTGTTGTGGGTGCATTCTGTTATTGTATACCATGTGAAATAAATCGAATTTGGCTGTACTAAATACATGAGAAACAAATACAATTGCTATATTTCCAAGTTGTTAAGCATGCTTGGTTTGGTTAACTGTCTGATCTTCTATTAGGAGTATGTTATATTGTGCAATGTGGTGCTCAGTTAATGTTTGGTTCATTTGTTGTGGTGTTTAGTTAACTGCTTGGTTCAATTCTGCAATACGATGTCCAATTGTCATGGGTTGAATTTTGTATTGTTGTGCATGTGAGGAATAAATAGAATTTGGCTGCACATAATACATGAGAAACATATACAATTGCTATATTTCCTAGTTCTTAATCATGCTTGGTTTGGATAAATGGGTTTTCCATGTGGCTTGAATTAATCTGATGAATCTGCAATGTGCTTATTTTTCATCAACATATTTTATTGATAGCATGCGAACCCTCACTTAACCTGATCACTAACTACCTTATATGTGTTGCAGGGAAACAATGGGAAGCACTGAGGTTTACAATCGAGGTTTGCACATTCATGGTCCTTTGTCTAATAGCACATTATTGTGCAATTGTAGGAACCATTCTAATTTTTAGGTTTTTAACAATTTGGTCTTGCACATGTAGGTCCCGCTGTCTGAGGTTTTGACCCATTGTTCGACCCTTTTTGCATATGGGGAAATGAGTTGTCCATGAATATCAGTCAAGTCAGGAAACTCAGAAAGATTGTTAGGATAAAGAAATTAGCGAAAAAAAACAACAAGATCTTTGTCTGCACAATGAAGAAGACATCAGTTCACTACAGGATGGTACTAACTATTATACCTTGCCTTTTCTATTCCTTTGCCCCATTTCCAATCTAGAGAAGATATTTATGCACATCCTTGTTTTCAGGCCTTTCCAAAGCAGTTCACTGATGATTACCTCTCAAACCACCTGTATGGTCAGGAGGCGAGGAAGGTATTCATACAACACCCACGGTTCAATATTGAAGTGTTCCTGAAGAGGACGAAGGATGGACGGTCAATCATCCACAGGCATTGGCCTAAAGTTGCAAAGACCTTCAACATCAATGAAGGCTCAATATTTGCCTTCCGCTTCAGTAGTTTTCCAGATGAGATTCATCTGTCTATGTACCGTCTATGATGCTAACTTCGAAAGGTTATAGATGTTGCATGTGAAACTTCGTGCTGGTGCAGTTGTGTAATGGGGTAGTTGAGTGCTGAAGCTATATGATGTTGTACTCTGATGTATTTCAATTATGAAATCCTGCTTCCTTAATACGAAAATGAAATATATTTTGTGCTTAATATGAAATGTCAATTAGATTAATAAATGGATTATTAATAATAGGACAATTAGCCTGCTAATGGCCAATTAGCCCACTAATTGGGTTTTTCTATTGCAAACGGTTATTGAGAAAATACCGTGGGCGATGATCTCGGACAACACACACAGTTTCTAGGAATAAACCGTGTTGGATCAATGAACAATTACACACGGCATCCTCTTGAAAATTGTTTGCGTTAGGCCACCCTGCACAAATGTTTACCACATAAAAAGTGTGTGTGATGGACAACCTATGAGACATAGTTTCTTCTACGCACCGTGTGTGATGCATTCAATAACACAAACGATAAAATTGTTAATATCGTCTACAATGGCAACGCACACCCTTATCGACGACAGGTCGACCTGCGGCCAGACAATGCAGCTCCGACTCTGACGGAGAACTCAGAAGAACAAAACCAGGCACGACTGGCGCCACGGAAGATCGCCGAACGGGCCACCTGCAGCCAGTCATCGTACACCACAGGCCGGGCTTGTTCCAGTTGGTTGGATCATCGTTTTGGATATGCAATATTTAGGCTGGTTTCCCCAATCATATTTGTGTTTCGTTGGTATCTATAAAGATATTGAATGCCCATGATTTAAAGTGTTTTTCTCATGCTTCGGGGATTGGGGGGTCATTGGGTGCCCCGCATGTAACCTTTGTGTTGTTTAGTTTTATTTTTCCTTCTCTTTTTCCTTCCTTTTATTTTTTCACATTATAATTCATGAGCACTTATGAATTTTTTTGAGAAAAATGTTTTACCTTTTCAAAATCATTCATATTTATTAAATTCATGGTTATTTTTAAAGTTCATGATCACTTTTAAAGTTTGTTGACTTTTTTCTAAAATTGAATTTTTAAATTTTAAAACTATTTTTAAAATTCAAGAGCATTATTTTTAAAATTCATGGTTTTCAAATTCACAATATTTTTGAAAATCCTTGAACATCTTTTAGTTAATCTATTTTTTCATATAAAAAAGATAACCATTTTTTCTTGAGCTAGTAGTGGGGCGAGCGAGAGCTTCGTGGGCCGGTCCATGTGAGCGTTATAGCAGCAATTCCACGACCAGCTCCCAAGAGGCTCAAACAACCACCACCGGCTGACACAAAACATGTAAAGACACCATAACCACACATGAAACAACTCCACTCTCCTCTCGGAACAAATACTATCTCCAATAGCAATTTGACACAATACATGAACGGAAGAAACTCTGCCAAAACAAGCCAACACAGATAAAATCCAAACAAAACAACCCATCGCAATAATCTACTACATATAAAAGAGTTAGTGCGCGTTAGCCTCTAGTCTGATACATGTCTCAACTAGCATTTTCTTTCCCGGTGGAAATCAGTTGTTGTCGGTGAGATACATTTGTAATATGAATACTTTCGTATAAAATTACATCGATGCCAAGCAGGGCCTTTGATTAACAAGAGATGAAGGGGCAAATCTTTTTTCTTAAACACAGTACAGATGGAGACACTCACAACACACACATACACATTCGCCTTTATGAACACACAACAATTCTATGAGCACCTGTGAGAGACTAAGCCAGCACACTCCGAGATAGACGAAGTCACCACGGACATCTCATTTTATTTTTTTGAACACGGTACAATCATAGATGCTCACATACACTTAAATACACTCACCCTATGAATGCACACATCTACACCCTACCCTTATAGGCACTTTCGAGATACTGACCCAACACAACATCTTAAGACTGATGATGTCACCACAGACGCCTCATAGTCGACGGGAACGTCTCCTCCTACTGAATGAACATCATCAAAAATCCTGAAATAGATCTATAGAAATGTCAGCACCAGTGCCAAGCATAGTTAAAAAAACTGGACTGGACCGGGGGTTGAACCAGAAAAAACTGGAACCGGCGGCGTCAGTGGTTTTTTAAGCTACTAAGACCGTTCAGCAATTAGACCGGAGAAAACCGGTCGAACCGGTCGGTTTTCTGGAAAACCGGTGAAAATACCAGGCCATTGAACCGGAAAAAACCAGGAAACCATTTTAGTGGAAATTGGGAGAAGTGGAATTCGATCCCAGGTCGTGTGAGCAGTACGCGAGGCCTTCCCACGGCCCAATAACCAACTCGGATGTGCTACTTTGTTGTACAGTACCTGGAAATAATTTAATTTAACCATTGTTTCACACTATATTAGCACATATATTACTTAACATATATTATTTTATTGCTTCAAAAACTGACAATCAAATCGGTGAAACGGTGGTCCAACCGGGAAAAACCTGAACTGACAACCTTTCCGGTTCGGTTTTTTGAACTATGGTGTGAAGTCTACTAGAGCATATTTTACTCTTAGTAGTTTTGGTTACTGATGACAATGCGTGTTGCAGATTAATCGTGTGCATTGAGTATTTCAAAGTTTATATGAGATGACACGAGACGGTTTATTTCCCCTCGGTGATTAAGTGTGAAGATGGTTATTTTTCGATGATTTCTTTTTGGTGGTTTTGAGTCGTAGGAAATCCATACTGTCAAGAGGGGGTTCGCAGTGGAAAGGTTAGGGTGGAATCGCCACATACACATTTTCTTTGCACCCTCATTTCCTTCCCGGCAATGTGGAGTTCCTTCTGTTTCCTTGGGCTTCTTGGTGGCACCCAAATGGTAGTACCGCTCCTAGGAGCGGTAGTACCGCTTCCTGCGGTACTACCGCAGTCTAGTACCGCGGCTACCACCGCTTGGATATTTTTGTTTTGTTGTCCTCCCCGCAATCGAGGTGGTGGGGCGGTGGTTGAGGACGGTGGTACCACCTTAAGCGGTAGTACCGCGGTTGACGGGCGGTCGTACCACGGTTGACGGGTGGTAGTACCGCGGTTGACAGGCAGTAGTACCGCTTAGTGCGGTACTACAGCTCCTCCCAGTCTCCCACCACTGGTCAACCATTGTGAATTAAATGCCCCTCGAAACTCGTGTTCGCATCCACGGTAGTAGGACGGTAGTAGACCCCGGTTATACCGCTTCAAGCAGTACTACCGCCCTACGCCTCCCTAATACCGCCGGTACTACCACGTTGTACTACTCTGTCCAATAGTACAACTCCAGCAGAACTATCATGCTCATGGCTTTCCCACTTGCACTGGGTGGCCGGCACCACCTCTCCAAGCAGTAGTACCGCTCTCCCGAGTGGTAGTACCGTTTGAGCGCGTGTGCGGGCAGAAAATGGTTGGATTTGCCTCCCCACTATAAAAGGAGGACTTCTTCCCCAAGTTGACCCACCTCTTTTCCCCCAAGCTCCATTGTTGCCCCTAAGCTTATTTTTGCCCGATCTCTCTCCCTAGCCAACAAAACTTGTTGATTCTCTAGGGTTTGCTTGAATGGGCGCCGATCTACACTTCCACTGAGAGAAATTTGATCCCCCACTAATCCCTTGCGGATCTTGTTAATCTTGGGTGTTTGGGCACCCTAGACAGAAGAGGTCACCTTGGAGCCACAATCCATTGTGGTGAAGCTTCGTGGTGGTGTTGGACGCCTCCAATTTAGTTGTGGAGAGAGCCCCAACCTTGTTTGTAAAGGTTCGGTTGCCGCCTTCAAGGGCACCACTAGTGGAATCACGGCATCTTGCATTGTGCGAGGGCGTGAGGAGAATACGGTGCCCCTAGTGGCTTCTTGGGGGCATTGTGCCTCCACACCACTCCAACGGAGATGTACTTCCCCCTAAAGGGAAGGAATTTCGGTAACACATCCTTGTCTCCATCGACTCCACTTGAGGTTATCTATTACCGTTACTTTATGCAAGCTATTATTGTGTTGTATCCTTTGCTTGCTTGTGTGGTTGTTGTTGTTAGCATCATATAGGTTGCTCACCAAGTTGCATATCTAGACAAACTATTTGTTGCTAAACCTATTTTTTTAAGAAAAGCTAAAAATTTGTTGTCGGTGTACACAAATAGGGGTATTTGTTTCCCCTTGACTGGTGCACAGACTTGTGTGGCCTCCCGGGTGAATTAACCTTGCCAGGCACGTCGAGCTCAAGAAGATCAAGTCAACAAGAAGGTACTTCAAGGAGGCCTCCCTTGCCGGGCTGGAGAGTCCAGCCTGGTTGAGACCACCTCTGAAGACCAAGTTCAGTTGGCCCCGGCAAGGGTTCCGGGGCCGCCAAGCTCAAGGCTCGCCAAGCTCTATAAACCTGCTGATCCCCGCCAGGACACCACCGCTCCTCCTCATTGCGCACAAGTCACTAATCAGTGTGGTGTTGAGCTCCCAAATGGCTAGGTGGATCATGTTAGGCACGTGGTAGCATAGCAGAGAGGAGATTAACTTTATTGACACCCATCTAGATGGCGTGTCACGCTGAAAAGAAGAAGACAGATAAGCGGCATGGCAGGCTTGCCGGGCTTCAACACCAGCTTGACACGTAGCAGTGCATTTAATGCACTTTGTCCTAACTGCCAGAGTTAGGTATGATAGCACTGTTACCTATCTAATCCCCCTGAAATGACTGTTTTGCCATAGTGGCCGCCCCTTAACCTATAAAAGGAGGCCCGAGGCAACCTAGAAAGGGGTTCGAAACTTGGATCCCCCAATGCTGGTATATGCGTCCTGCTCACCCTGAGGCAACCTTGCCGGGTTGGAGCTAGTCGTGTCTTCGTGTTCCTCCGTATCAATCCACAATAGCAGGAGTAGGGTTTTACGCTACAAAGCGTCCCGAACCTGGGTAAAACAGAGTTGTCCATCACTGTGCTGCCCCTATCGTTTCCGCTCTTTGTGCAACATGACCGTTCCCTTGCCGAACCACAAAGGGGCGTCCATGCCCCATAGATGATCATGCTTCCACGCCGACATCTTTGGAGCGCCAGGTAGGGGTGTCACTTGTGCGAACCCTAAGCAACAGCCAGCGCATCGATCTTCATCATCCTTCTGCATTACCTTTCAATCCCATGAAGGAGAATGGAACGGCGGTGCCATTCCCAACTTTGAAGTTCCCTTCGTTCCCGGCTGCAGGCGCCGCGGCCGCAACGAATGGAACCGCCGGCCCGGGTGAGGCAATTGCCATAGTGCGATTGACACTCCCGCCGCGGCTTCCTCCCAGCGTGGAACGCCATAACAGTAATGCAGAGGCAGATGACCAGATTGTTGATAAGCCCCACCCATCGGCACGGGCGTTCACCTTGCGAAGATGAACGTATAGCTACGCCGCGGGACATGGAAAATCCATCGGGTCTCCGCCCAAATCTGCGGAGCAGCACTGTTGCAGAGGAGAATCGCGGCAAGACATATCCATCTCAACCCAGCAAGTCTCGCCACACGTCGTGGTACACTGCGATCATGTCGCATGAAGATTGAGTACCAACCTCCGTGTGTGCAAGACTCCCAGGGGGAGGAAGGGTTCACGTCTCCGCGACAGTGGCAATTACAAGATTAAGAAAAGATAAGTTGTGAAACCTTTTTGGTTTTGAACTCTTTTATTTACCATATGCGACTCCTTTAGTTTAAACCCCAGCGCTTGTATGCGATATCCATAACGTGAAGGGACTCTTCCGTGATTGCTTGCGTCCTTGTCTATTTCAAGTCTGCTCAACAGTCCAGGTAGCCGCATCGATAATGTCGAAGGGTAACTTGCCGGTGGCGACTACGCTTTGAAAATGCTAGAGGGCCTGCTCCCACAACAGCATAGCTAAAGCCCACCGCGGCAAGCTCTAAGCATGCGTAGGATTCATAACCATACAAGAACAAGGGGCAAGATAAACTTAAAGGATAGCATCAGTTCATACAAACTACTTAAGAGTACTATTACATCCCAGGAAGTAGCAAGGCCTAACATAAGGCCCAAAATGTGTCTTTTTGTTTGGCAGCGTTGCGACAAACGAAGCAAGAGTAATTAATCCCGACGGCCTCCTTGGACATGGGGCACTCTAAGAACCTTGTCGGCGAGAGGCCCGACAACTTGTGCAGTAGCAGAGGTGTCCATCCCGGTCGGCAGCTTCTTGAAGGCGTCGGAGAGATCGACGTCAGGATGGTGCTGTGCAAAGTTGACCAGGATGGTGAAGATGGCATCCCAAGGAAATTTCCGGGACTCACTGGCGAAGCAAGCGGATCTTTCATCTTCATACATCTTCAGTCCATCAATGAGACCCTCGAAGAAGTGTGTCAACTTGACGCTTGGGGCTTCATGCTCGCTGACGGAGAAGGTCTAGCTCCTCATGTTCATGTTGGCAATCTGGGAGGAGATACGTTCAGCTATATTCACCAGGCTCTTTGACCAAAGATTGTACAGATGGATCTGGTGCTTGATTTTGAGCTCTGCGTCCTTCCGGAGAGTTCCTGCAGTATTGACTTCTTCCGCCAAGGCCCTCTCCCGGGCCTTGGCCTGCTCAAGATCCTTCTCCAGGGTTGCGAGCTTGATGTTCAAATCTTTAATGGTACTGGAAGCAGTAATCAGACCCTGGTCCTTGGTGGCAAGCTGTGATCGCAACCCCTCAAGCGTGGTGGTTGCCTTCAGCGCTTCTTCCCGAAGGGCCTCGATCTCCTTCTTGCTCCCAACAAGTTCTTCCCCCAGCTTTCCCACTTGGGTTTCAAGCGTTATTTTGGCTTCAGAAGCTACGGTAAGGTTGTCAGCAACCTCCTTGAGCTTGCCTGCCGCGTCTTGAGTCCGCGAGTCAATGGCTTTCTTGTGGCCGCCCTCCAAATCCTTGACACGCTGCTGAACAAGGCTTTTCCAGCTCATTATCATTGCTGCGAAGGGTGTCAGCCAGAGCTTGCTCACGGGCGGAAAGATCCTTGGCTTTGGCGTTGAGCTCTGCCTCACGCTCCGTCAGCCTGCCGTCGCAAGCTCTAGCCCTTTCCACAGCAGCAGACATTTTTTCCTCCTGGTCTCTGAGTTCGCGGGACCGGTCGTTATACCAAATGCACAACTCTTCTGCCTTGCCCTTCAGTTGCCGGGTGGCCACGTCCTGGGCCATGTGCTCTTCTTGGACTACTTGCCACCTCTGGCCATACCTCTCTTGTGCTTCTTTGAGCCCGGCATCCACTGTCTCCAGAAAAGCCAAGTCTTTGGGAGTCGCCAACTTCTTTGGTCTTCTGGGTCAAGGGGGCCAGGATGTGGTTAATCTCTTCATCAAAGTTTGCCCCGGCGAGAGCCAATGAACCGGGGGCTACCAGGTCAGGGTGAGCTATGATCATCGCCAAGCTGCTTGCTGGGAAGGTCACCCTCACATTTGAAGCATCACTTTGGAGAGGTGCCTTCTCTTCAACTTCCATGATGGGGCCAGAAATGTTGCCGGGGATTCCCTCCGTTCCCTCCGGTGCTTCGTGGGTATCCCTAGGGGCTTCTCTGTGCCCCTCGTCAGTGGTGATCTTGAGGGCCTCCGTAGCGGCATCCTTCCCTATGTCAGCCACCTCTTCCAAAAGTTCTTTCTCTTCAAGAACGGGGGCTGCAAAGGAAATAGGAGACAAGAAAGATACGAGATTCATAAGCTCAACCCAAGAATCAAGGAAACAAAAAAATGGGGTTTAGGTGAAGGTTCAAGGGCCAACAATTTACCTGCTGGCGACTGGTGAGAAGAAACTTCTCCTTCCCCTACAGTGTTTGTTGTTGGTGGGAGACTGGTATCCACTTCCTCTGCAGGCGTGGTCTCGGCACGGACGGACTCAGTGGTGGAAACCCTTGCCGATGATCCCCCTCCTTGGATATAGCTCATGGGAGGATCTGGAGTGGTCGCCGCTGGCTGCCGGGTTTCACCTTGGTGGCCTTCGACAGTCTCCTTGGTGGGCGACGGGAGTGGATCTTTAGTGTGCCCGCCGGCGAACGAGGTCTGCCCCATGCCTTCGCGCAGAGGACTAGCCCGAGGGCTGGGTATGGTGTCGTCCATGGCATCTTTCGCCAGCTCAACACCTAGCGCCGAGCCCAGCTCCACTGTCGATTTGGCCCATTGCGCAAGGGTCTCCTCCTCGTCCCTATCAAAACCAGCAGCACATGATCAGCTGACAATCAAATGAAAGAAGAAAAGCAATCAGAATTAAGAAAGCAAGGTTCTTCCTCACTCTGAGTCATCGAGCATGGCATCCATCTCATATATCAGAGGCAGGGGTGATTCCCTGGCCCTCTTGAGTGGCGGTGGGGTCCTGCTCGCTTCCGGTACCAGGCTTGATGGTGGTGTGGGGTCAACACCCTTCACAACCCGCTGCCGGGGAGGCGGTGTCAGGGCTCGAGTGAGACAAGTTGAATGACGGTGGGTGGTGTCCTCCTTGGCGCTCCTGGCGGTCATGTTCTTCACCTTGGGCCCAGCCCGCGACGAAGATGCAACCACCGGCTCTCGGCTGCCTCTTTTGCAAAGCCGACGCTTCTGCTCTGGGCCCTGGGGGCCCGCCTCAAGTCCTTCCTCCTCTTCGGGCACTTCGGCCCCCTTTGTCCCGGTAGCCTCTGCCCCGACAACTTCTGTCCCGGCAACCGCAGCCCCTAACACCTCAAGCTCGGCAATCTCTTTGTTAACACGCTCCTCATCTGAGGAATTCACATCCTCATCATCGCCGGCTCCCCCGGCAGCCTTGATCCTTTGGGCTTCTGCAAGCCCGCTGAGTATGTACTCTTGCTCTTCTTCAGTAGTACCCTTGGTGAAATCCGTTTCCTTCCTGGTGGCTCTCTCCTCTAAGCCAGAGGCCCAATCCATCTCATCCTCCAAGCTGGGCACTGGCCAATCCGTCTTGACTCCATTGGCATTGTAGTCTGGCATCCACTTGAGGATCTGGTCCAATGCAGAGTTGATGTGCAACAGAACAATCCTTGCCGGCAAGTGGAAGGTGCCGGCCTTGTGGATGAGTTGCTCGCACAACAAGGCATGGCTCATGACCGTCAGGTTGTTGGCAACACCAGGGTAAAGCCGCATCCAGTCCGTGACATTCTTGTACTCCCAAGCGAAGTGATCCCTTCGCTGTAGTGTTGCAATGCGGCACCGGAGGAAGTCGGCTCCCACATGCTCAATGGTGAGCCCGGCAGCCTTGAGGCGGGCGATTCTGTTCAGCGCTGGGCGGAGGTTCTCATCAGTGGCGCCCGGGTTGCTCCAGTCCTTGCCGCACACCACGCATTTGGTCCACGGCAAGTAGAACGAAGGAGCCTCTGGGTCCTTGATCCAGCACCAATCACCCCTCCATTCCTCCCACTTGCCGCGCAATTGCCCACCAAGATAATCCCAATCTTCTCTCCTCCCCCGCGGAATCCATGATATATTCCCCAAAAGGGATTTGTCCTCAATGCGGGGGATATAGAAGTGGCAGAATAAATCTACATTGGGGGCAACTCCCACAAAGTTCTCGCAGAAATGAGCAAACACCGCCATGCTTGTCATCGCATTGGGCGTAAAATCCAGCAAGTGAAACCCAAAGGCATACATTGTGGCGCTGAAGAAATCAAAGAATGGGGGAGAAAGCCCACAGTAAAAGTAGGCGCAGAAGAAAGGCTAGGAGTCCGACGGAATCTTGGACCCATCAGGAAGAACAACTGGTTCCCCATGGCCTTTGGTCTTCCTCCCCCACATATAGGCATACCTCTAGATCAGGGTATTGCCATCTAAATCTAACGGCGAGAAGACCACGTTCTCCTGCCGCCGCTACACCAACTCCTCCACCTCTTTCTTCTTTTCCACTGCTTTCAGATCCTCGGGCTTGGCCATCTGTTTGCCCTTTATGACGCTATTCTTGCACCCCATTTCCTTAAGCAGAGGGAAGGGAGGGATCTGGTGTGGAATGGAGAGGGATGGTGGCGGCGGAAGCGGTTTTCGTCGCAAGGAAGAAGATGAAGCGGGAGGGGCGGAGGATGTGAATGAGCAGCGCTCCTTTGCGTATCCCCTGTTTTATTGGGACCACGCGAGCGAGGCTGGCTCTCCACTATTCCCCCTGCAAAACCGCCTTTTACAGGCGCACTACCCAGTAAACTGCCACAAACCCACGATTCCACGACCCGCAGTAACTGCGTGGGATGGACGTGCGATTGACAGGGCAGTTAAATCATTAATGAATGGACAGCAGATTTTTGCCGCGTGTCTGTGCACTGTCTGGGCCTAACCCAACGACGCCCGTGGCGCATATGGCTCAGGCCCGGGGGCTACTATCGATGTACACAAATAGGGGTATTTGTATCCCCTTGACTGGTGCACAGACTTGCGTGGCCTCCCGGGCGAATTAACCTTGCCAGGCGCGTCGATCTCAAGAAGATCAAGTCCACAAGAAGGCACTTCAAGGAGGCCTCCCTTGCTGGGCTGGAGAGTCCGGCCTGGTTGAGACCACCTCTGAAGACCAAGTTCAGTTTGCCCTGGCAAGGCTTCCGGGGCCACCAAGCTCAAGGCCCGCCAAGCTCTATAAACCTGCAGATCCCCGCCAGGACACCACCGCTCCACCTCATCGCGCACAAGTCACTAATCAGTGCGGTGTCGAGCTCCCAAATGGCTAGGTGGATCCTTGTCGTGGTATTCTCACGGCAGATGCCAGGGGGTGGCTTATCATGGGTGGAGCCAAGAGGACGTCGTCGGGCCCTCGAAGCGGGATTGAGCACGAGCTCGATCGCACATGAGACGTACCCAGGTTCGGGGCTCTCCGGGGAGATAACACCCCCAGTCCTGCTCTGCAGGGTCTCCGCATGATGACTATGATCAAATGGTGTACAAGGTTGCTCCTTGAGCTGTGTTGCTAGAGGAGCAAGAAGGGCAAGGCTAGCTCTCTTCACCTAGCTATGGTGTATGGTGGAATGAGGGCTGAACCCTTTGCATGGGTGAGCCCTCAGGGGTTTTATAGGCCAACCCCCCAGGGGTACAATGGTAATACGTCCGGGTGTAGGACCCGAACATCAGTGTCTAAGGTCGCCGGGTTCTCTGCCGGCTGCTGGGGTCCCCCGCTTGGTGGGCCCCACCGGCTGCCGAGAATCCGGCCGACAAGTAGGGCCCGCCGCCTGTGGGCCATACTGATTGCCTTTTGCTGTAGCTTCATACTTGATGACGGAGGCATCGTCAGGAGTCGTATGGCTACAGTCTCACCGTCTGACGGGTTGGTGGCCGCTTGGTCAACACGCACTATAGCCATGCTCCATCACGGCGGAGCAGGTGAGTGCAGACTTCGAGGGAAGGAGAGGGCCGCCTGCTGGAGGCCGGTCCACCCCCGAAGCCGCCTTCCAGGAATGCGCCCTCTTCTGGGAGCTCACGAACAGGTAGGGCCCGCCGCCTGTGGTCCGCACTGATTGCCTTTTGCTGTAGCATGGCCCTTGCTGATGAGGGCCATGCCGAGGGTCGCATGGCTACAGTCCTGCGCGTGGCAGGTAGGTGACCGCTTGGTCAGCTCGCACTGTAGCCATGCCCCCCCGGGGTTTGGGGGAGAGGGTGGCCCTGTAGCCACGCTCCATCTCGTCAGAGCAGGTGAGTGCAGACTCCGAGGGGAGGAGGGTCCGTCTGCTGGGAGCCGGCCTCCCCCGAAGCCGCCTCCTAAGGGTGCTCCGTCTTCTGGGAGCCGGCCGCTTGGGCCTAGCTAGCCCAAGGGGCCGGCCGCGCGTCCGGAAGGCATGAGGGGCTACCCCGATGTCTTGAAATACTAAGGGGTATGGATGAGGCTACCCGTGGTCTATCCCCACGATAGTAGTCCCCGAAGCTGGTGAGGTGCCACGGCCCAACGCCGGAGTGCCTCAGCAGTTTCCTCCTCCGAGAGATCTTGTGCCTTTGCTTCGCCCGGCTTGAAGGAGCCGCCTGCTAGGAGCCTGCCGAGGTGAGGCCGGCCGCCTGTCGGATTTGAATCGCCGTGGCGGGCGCCGGGTGGTATACCACTGGGCGGCGCCCTTGCCGGCCGTTGCTCACTCGCCACGCGTCGCCTGTAGGCCAAGCTGGCCTGCCAGCCCACGCGCTCGACGGGACGTCACCGCAGGCTCGGGCCCATCGCTACACGGCCTCAGCGCGCGCGCGGATCCGCTGCGGCCGAGGTGGACGGTTGCCCTTTCGGGGCGAATTAAACGGGCGCCATGATGGCGCGGGATTTGCGGGGTCGTGCGGGGCGTGGGTGCAGTTAATCCCCACGCCGGGCACTAGGCGTCGCCTCGGCTCCGCCGTTGCCGCCATATAAATGGGGGTGGAGGGGGGCAGCCAGACGCACGCGCCCCCCCTCCATCCTCTCCTTCTTCTTCTTCCTCTGCTCCTTGCCTCCTTGCTGCTGCCGCACTGCTCCGCCACGCTCCGTCGAAGCGTCGCAGTGACTCCACCACCGCCCAGCCTCGCCGCACCGCTGCCAAACCACCGCGGGACATGGCGCGCGGCGACTGGGACGGCTCCAACATCCATGAGGAGCACATCGAGTTCCTCCGCGCGACACGGCAGATGCCTAACGAGGCGTGCGTGGGAGCGCGCCTTCCCGACGCGAAGGAGATCACGCCGGTGCCGAGGGACGGCGAGTTCGTTGTCTTCCGGACCCACTTCCTTAGAGGATTCGGCCTGCCGGCGAGCGGCTTCCTCCGTGCCGTTACCTTGGCGTCCTGCCCACACTCGAGCTGTGGGGCAGGTTCTTCTACCTCAAGCTCGGCACCCAAGGCAAGGGCGAGCCAGCCCAGTGCGGTGCATGCGTCGCCGTGTGGCGCACTGGGTCCAGGACCCGCTTCCCGGCTATCGCCCTACTGGAGTCGGCGAAGCTGTGGCAGAAGTCGTACTTCTATGTGCGCAATCTCTACCCGACGTGCGACTACATCAACTTGCCGGCTTATGCAGCCGGCCCACCGCCCGGGCCATGGAACAACTGGGGCCAACAGCCCGCCAGGCCGTTGCCGGCTGCTATCAACAACGTCCTCAGCCGACTGCAGGAGATGAAGGACTCGGAGGGCCTCAAGGCATCGGACTTGTTGGCCGCCTTTGTCCAACGCCGGGTGTCGCCCCTCCAAGGCCGGCCTCATCTGATCAACAACATGAGCGGCCGCCGAGATTCATGCCGGATGTCAACCAAGGAGCTGCCGACTGTGGAGGTGGTCCGCCATGTCAACTATTTCTCTGACAGCAAGCTCAGCGAGACTGAGTGGAGATTCGGCAAGGAGCCATACAGCCGCGCCAATCTGCCGCCACCGGTTAGTGTCTGGTCCTCCTTTGCTCACGCCGTGCTCTTCATCCGACCTGACCACCCGGACATGACGCAGCGCATTCCTGGCCAGGCAGCAGGCGGCACGCCTGCTCTAGGCCACCAATGGATGGTGGACCGTGAGGTGAGCGACGTGGGCGACCCCGAGCTGGGGGCGGCCGCGTTGGAGGACGAAGGCGACGACGACGCCACTGGGGGAGGCGGCACTAGAGCAGGCGGAGCCGCGGGAGGCGGTGATGTCCGGGATTGGCCGGACAATGATGAAGACGGGGACGGACAACACCGCCCCGAAGGCGCCGACAGGGCGGGCGCCGGCTCCTCGACGGCGCGGCCGACAGGCGGAGTGCCGACTGGTGCGCCCGGCACGCCCAAACGCCACGCCGAGGGGATGTTTGGTAGCAAGCCGCCCAAGAAGGCCAAGTCGACCACCCGGCGGGGCCCGAAGGAGCGCCCAATGGTGTCCGGGTAAGTGCGTACTGTCTCGATTATTTCTTTCTTGCAAGCTTCTTATCTTTGCTTGATTTGCCGCGTAGGGCTCCCCTTTGCATATCGCGGGCTCCGTCCGCCTCGCTGATCGAATCAGCAGGCGGCTCTGAGGAGGCCCGGCACGCAGACCCGGCCGCCGCCTTTCGGGAGGCGACGGAGAGGAACGCGCGGGTGGCACGGGAGGAGCGAGAGGCCGTGGCACGGGCGAAGGCCGATGCCCAGTCCGCCGCGTCGGCGTAGGCGAAGGCCCAGGCCGTGGCGCAGGCCGAGGCGGAGGCGGCGACCAAGGCGCGGGCGGAGGCCGACGCCAAGGCCGCAGAGGATCCGGCTGGTGGCGAGATCCCGGAGGCCGCCAACCTCGAGCAGCCAGAGCCGCCGGTGATGGAGATTTAGGTGTCGTCCGGAACAGCCGGTGCCGACCAGATGGCCACAGAGCGGGGGGCGACCGGCCACGTCGACCCGAAGGCGGAGCTAGTCCAGCGGGCGCCGGGTGCTGGCGAGCGGGGAGGCAGCCATCCCGAAGGGCCGGAGGGCCCTTTGGCCGGCGCCTGGTTGGCGACAAGCCAGGCCCTGATGACGCGCACCTCCGCGCGCCTGTGCCCGTCACGGGCGGCCTCCGCGCCGAGGCCGGTAGAGGTTGGGGCCGCGAGCTCGCTGGGAGCCGACACCAAAGCCACAAGCTCTGCTCCGCCTGGTTGGGCACCAGGAGCCGGCCCGGCCGCCCTGAACCTCGCAGTGCAGGATGTCCTGGACAAGTTCTTCGTCCACGGCGCCTCGCTCCTGAAGGCGAGGAGTGAGATGATGGCGATGCAGACGTCTGTCCGGGTATGTTCTTGATTTTTTTTATTTTGTCGATCTTCAGTGGGGGCGTGCCAGCACACCCACTGGGTGTAGCCCCCGAGTTCCAAGCCGGCTGCTGAGCAGGCGGGTTGGAACTTCTAGGCATGTTTCTGGATGCTGAGATGTTTGTGTTTGCCGCGGGACTACCACAACCTGCGCGCGGCCGCCTTCAACTCCCAGAACCAGGCACTTGCTAACCGGACCGCTGAGTTGAAGAAGAGCCGAGGTACGCAGGACGGCTTTCAGTGGGGGCGTGCAAGCGCACCCGCTGGGTGTAGCCCCTGAGATTCGGGCTGACTGCTGAGCAGTC
Organism: Thinopyrum elongatum; assembly: GCA_011799875.1. NCBI lineage: Eukaryota > Viridiplantae > Streptophyta > Magnoliopsida > Poales > Poaceae > Thinopyrum > Thinopyrum elongatum. The sequence goes on along the minus strand of CM022300.1, from coordinate 362,480,405 downwards.
GGGCCGGATCTTCCTGTGACTTCTTGTCTTTGCTGATGCTATTGTTGATGATTCTTCTTTGCCTTTGCAGAGGCCGCCGCCCAACTGCGGGACCGTGTGCACGAGCTTGAGAGCTAGCTTCAGGCCAAGGAACTGGAGCGCAGCCAGGCGGCCGCGAAGCGCAATCGTCTTGAGAAGGAGCTGGTTGACCAGGCGGCCATGCACGCAGACCAGGTCTGACAGCTGAAGGACGGGGAGGCGCTCCTCAAGGCTGAGTTTGAGTCTCAGCGCTCGGACTGGGCCGAGAGGGAGAAGTGCCTGTTGGAAGGCTACAAGGTGATCGAGTCCATGCTTGAAGGTAACTTTTCTTTCTTGCTTGGAGACGCCGGTTGTTGCTGGGAGTCGGTCTCTTATTCCTTTGTTTTCTTTTTACGCAGAGTACTTCCCGGACCACGCCGGCGTCATCACCCAGGCGATCGAGGCGCGGCGCGAGCATCGGAGGCAAGTGGGCGAGGAGATTGCGCCGGACCGGCCTCGAACTTTAGGCGAACAGTTCCGGGCCGTCCAGCTACGCCTTGCGCCTGTCTGCCGGCTGCTCCGCCAATTTCTGTGTGCCGGGTCCCAGGTCTTGGAAGGGCTCTGGCTGGGTGCGCAGGTGCCCCAGACTCCCAGTCGGACTACCGACTGGTTGGAGGTAGCTGGAGAGCGGCTCGACGCCTGGAAGAGTGCCGCCGCGCGGGCCGGTGCCAGGGAGACGCTGGAGTTCGTGAAGGCATGGTACCCGAGCATGAGCCTGGCGCAGCTGGCCACCTTCCGCCAAGAGGCGATGCCGGAGCTGGAGGCGAAGCGTGAAGTGATCGCCATTCGCGCCGCAGCCCTTGCTGACTACGCCGACGTCGGCGTCTTCGTCCCGAAGCGGGCGGAAGACGGCACCGAGGTGCTGCCATCTTGGTTCGGGCTGAACCCGGACGAGGGAGAGGACCTAGCGGAGGAGATCGCCTCCAGCAACGAGGCCACAGAGGAGGACGAGGGCGAGGAAGGCTATGGCGTCGCGCCAGATGACGGAGTGACCAGCCGGAATCGGCCCGATCCGGCCTCAGCCGCCGACCAGACCGAGACCGACCAGCCGGAGGCCCCGCCAATCGGTGCCACCGCCACCGCCGACTCGTCCGAGCAGCCCGTAGTGCCTCCGGCTTAGGCGGCCCTTATCACTTTAAGTTTTTCTGTCTTATGCTCAAGAACAAGTTGGTTATGCGCAGTTCCACCCACTGGGGGTGTATTTCAAACCTTGATGAATGCCGGCCTCTGGCCTTTTGCAATGTAAATAGATTTATTCCCACATGCTTCCGTGCTCTGCCGAGTTCTGACTCGATTTTGCCTTTGCTTTCTTTGCCTTTTTCTTTTGCTGTCTTCCTTTGGCTACCACCCTGCCAGCCAGACAGCCGCGCTGCGGTCTATGGCCGGGTCAGGGACTTGGCCGTTTAGAATAGGCAAGTTACTTCAGCCGCTTAAAGCGTAGCTAGTCAAGTGAGAAGCCGGTCGGCCGGCTGCTGAGCAGCCGGACGGGTGGGGCGAGAGGCCGGCTTGGCCTGAATTGGCGTTCTTCCTTAGTCGTTTTTCGTGTGGACAGCGTTTCCGGCCTTTGGCTCTTGCCAGCCGAACAGTCGCGCTGCGAGCTGTAGCTGGGATGAAGAGAGGGCTTTGGCATCGGCACGCTGCTTGGCCGGCTTCGGGTGGTGCCAACTTAGGTCAAGGCGGCGAGCCCCCGGGCCAGCTGGCCGGACCCGGACAGGGCAGAAGAAAAAACTCATTCATAGGTGAAGCTTATCACATAGATAAAAAGGTAGCCCCCGAGTGCACCTCGGGGGACCTGTTGTCTTTGCTTAATACAAAAGATAGCATGGTACATACACTGCATCAACTGTAAAACGGGCGAAGAAGGTTCGCGTTCCACGGGCGCTCCGACTCTTGGCTGGCATTGTCTCTCTTGTGTGCCCTGGGCTTCTGTGCGTCGATGAGGTAGTAGGCGTCGTTGCCCAGGGCCTTGCTGGTGATGAAAGGCCCCTCCCAAGGAGCCGAGAGCTTGTACTGGCCGGCTGTTCGCTGGATTAGCCAGAGCACAAGGTCGCCCTCGCGGAAAGCACGCGGCTTGATCTTTTTGTTGTGGTAGCGGCGTAGGCTTTGCTGGTAGATGGCGGACCGGCTGAGTACTAACAGCCAGGCCTCTTCGAGCAGGTTGACGCCGTCTTCTCGCGCCTCCTTGGCTTTCGCCTCTGTGTACATGGTGACGCGAGGCGAGTCAAACTCAATGTCTGTTGGGATGACGGCCTCGGCCCCGTACACGAGGAAGAAGGGCGTAAATCCAGTTGATCGATTCGGCGTGGTCCGGAGACTCCAAAGGACGGACGACAGCTCCTCGATCCAGCAGCTGGCCAAGCGCTCCAGTGGCTAGACAAGCCGGGGCTTGATGCTAGCCAGGATGATGCCGTTTGCTCGCTCCACTTGGCCGTTTGACTGCGGATGAGCAACGGACGCGAGGTCCAGTCAGATGCCCTGCGTCGCGCAGAAACGGGCCAAGGCGCCTTTGGCGAAGTTCGTGCCGTTGTCGGTGATGATGCTGTGTGGGATGCCGTACCGGACGGTGATGTCGGTGATGAACGTGACGGCAGTCGGACCGTTCAGCTTCTTGATTGGCCTCGCCTCAATCCACTTTGTGAACTTGTCCATGGCAACCAGCAGATGGGTCATACCGCCGCGTGCTATTTTGAATGGGCCCACCATATCCAACCCCCATACGGCAAACGGCCAAGTGATGGGGATGGTCTTGAGTGCTGAGGCCGGCAGGTGTTGCTTGCTGCTGAAACGCTGACACCCTTTGCACTTGCGGACCAACTCCTTGGCATCGTCCAAAGTAGTCGGCCAGAAGAAACCATGGCAGAAAGCTTTGGCAACGAGGGCTCTGGAGGCGGCATGGTGGACACATTCGCCTTGATGAATGTCTCTGAGGATAGCAATGCCCTTCTTCGGCTCTACGCAGTGCTGGAAGACGCCAGTCATGCTGCGCCTGACGAGCTCTCTGTTGACGATTGTGTATGCAGCTGCCCGAGGCTGCACCTGCCGGGCCAAGATTTCATCGGCTGGTAGCTCACGGCTCACCAGAAAGTTGAGGATGGGCTGCGCCCAAGATGGAGCTTCTACCACCGTCATGACAGCAACCGGCACCCGGGTGGCCCGGTTGGGAGGTGGTGGGTCGGAGTCGGCCGCTGCTTGCTACATTGTTGATGTCCCCGGGGCAACTACAGCAGTCCCCGGGCCGGGTTCTGGAGTCCCTGGGCCAGGTTTGGGCGCTGCAGCCCCCGGGTCGCCTGCCGAAGTCCCCGGGCCGGCTGCTCCAGGGTCAGCCGGCACGAAGATAGACTCTGATTCCGGTGAAGGTTTGACGGACGGCTTGCGCAGGCATTCAATGGAGACGCCGGCTGGTATGGCTTGCTGGGTGGAGCCAATCCACGCCAGGGCGTCGGCTGCTTCGTTGTCGGCCCGTGGCACATGGAGGAACTCGCACCCGTCGAAGTGGCCGCTGATCTGCTGGACGAGGAAGCGGTAGCTGGCCATGTTGGCGTCCTTGGTGTCCCAGTCGCCAGAGGACTGCTGAACCACGAGGTCCGAGTTGCCGTAGCACAGAATGCGGCGGATGTCGATCTCCTTGGCTAGCCAGAGCCCGTGGATGAGTGCCTCGTACTCGGCCATGTTGTTGGAGGCGGCAAAGTGGATCTGCAGCGTGTACTTGAGCTTGTCGCCTTTGGGAGAGGTGAGGACGATGCCGGCTCCCAAACCGGTGCACATCTTCGAGCCGTCGAAGTGCATCTGCCAATGCGTGGAATCCGGCGCTGGCGGCAGGTACTGGGTCTCGGCCCAGTCGACGAGGAAGTTGGCCAGTGCTTGGGACTTGATGGCGGTGCGGGGCTGGTAGAGGATGGTGTGGGGAGCCAACTTGATGGCCCACTTGGCCACCCGGCCTGAGGCATCTCTGTTGTGCATGATCTCGGCAAGGGAGACGGTACAGATGACCTCGATGGTGTGCTCCTGGAAGTACTGCTTCAGCTTCTTGGCGGCAAAGTACACGCCGTAGCACATCTTCTGGTAGTGGGGGTAGTTCTGCTTGGAGGCAGACAACACCTCACTTAGGTAGTAGACCGGCCTCTGGACCTGCTAGGCTTTGCCGGCTTCTGGGCGCTCGACAACGATCACGGTGCTGACGACTCGGTTGGTTGCGGCGATGAAGAGGAACATGGGCTCTTTAGCAGCCGGAGCGGCCAGAACAGGCGGCGTGGACAGCATCTGCTTTAGCTGAAGGAAGGCCTCATCCGCCTGGTCGGTCCACTCGAAGCATGTGGTCTTCTTCATCAGCTGGTACAGAGGGAGGGCCTTTTCGCCCAGCCGGCTGATGAACCGACTGAGAGAGGCTAGGCACCCGGTGAACTTCTGGACGTCCCGCAGGCGGGTCGGTTTCTTCATCCGCTCAATGGCCTTGATCTTCACGGGGTTGCGCTCAATCCCACGCTCAGAAACAAGAAAACCAAGGAGCTGGGCGGCTGGTACTCCGAAGACACACTTCTCCGGGTTGAGCTTGATCTGAAAGCGGCACAGGTTGGCGAAGGTCTCCTTGAGATCCTCCAGAAGGGTACCGCGCTTCTCCGTCTTCACCACTATATCATCCACATAGACGTGGGCATTTCTGCCGAGTTGCTTGAAGAGGCACTTCTGCATGCAGCGCTGAAAGGTGGCGCCGGCGTTCCTCAAGCCGAACGTCATGGTGACGTAGCAGAAGGCGCCAAAAGGGGTGATGAAGGCGGTCTTCAGTCGATCGGCCGGGTCCAGCTTGATCTGGTGGTAGCCGGAGTAGGCGTCCAAAAAGGACAAAAGCTCACAGCCGGCCGTGGAGTCGATCACTTGATCAATCCGGGGCAAGGCAAACGGATCCTTGGGGAAGGCTTTGTTGAGGCTTGTGTAGTCGATACACATGCGCCACTTGTTGTTTTTCTTCAAAACAAGGACTGGGTTGGCAAGCCAGTCCGGGTAGAACACTTCCATTATGAAGCCGCCTGCCAGAAGCCGGGCGATTTCTCCACCAACGATCCTTCTCTTCTCTTCTGATAGGCGGTGGAGGGGTTGCTTGACCGGCTTAGCATCCGGCCGCACATGCAGCTTGTGCTCGGCGAAATCCTTCGGAACACCCGGCATGTCCTTGGGGGACCATGCAAAGATGTCCCGATTCTCACGGAGGAAATCGACGAGCTCGCTTTCCTATTTGCTGTCGAGGTTAGCCCCCACGACAGCGTACTTCTCCGGGTGCGCCGGGTCCAAGATGATCTTCTTGGTTTCCTTGGCCGGCTGGAAGGAGCCCTCAGCCTCAACCTCCTTGGGGTCAGAAGGCATGGCCGGCTGCTCGCTGGCCATGGCCACAGCCCGGTCAAGGAGGCGCTTCTCTTGGGCGATGGCGAGGGACTCGGCCAGCTGGGAGCTGGCCGCGGCGCACATGAGCGACTTCTTGTAGTCGCCGGCAATGGTGATGATGCCTTGGGACCCGGCATCTTCATCTTCAGGTAGGCGTAATGCGGGACTGCCATGAATTTGGCCAAAGCTGTCCGGCCCAAGAGCGCGTGGTAGGGGCTGTCCAAGTCAACCACCTCGAACTAGATCGGCTCGCGGCAGAAGTGGGTCTTGTCGCCGAATAGGACGTCAATCCTGATCTTGCTGATTGGAGAGCAGGAAAGCCCAGGGACATTGCCATGGAACACGGTTCGGCTGGGCTGGAGTTGCTTCTCCTTGATGCCCAGCTTATCCATGGTGTCGCGGTAGAGGATGTTGATGCTGCCGCCGCCGTCTATCAGGACTCGGGAGAAGCGGCAAGCCCGCCTCTCGGTTGAGAAGGTGGAGTCCAGCACCATGGCGTAAGCACCCAACGAAGGCATCACAGCCGCATGGTCGTCGCGGCTCCAGGTGATGGGCCTTTCGGACTAGTGCATGAATTGGGTGATCTCTGGAATGACAGCGTTCACCTCGTGGTGTTGCTGACGCCGACTGTGCTTGTCGCCGGCTTCACTGGTGAAGACAACGTAAGTGGCGTTCTCGTTGGGGAACTCATCTTGGAGCATCCTGACAGGGCGGGCCGGCTGATGAGCAGCCGGAGTCGCCGGGCCGGGAGGAGGAGGCGGCAAACCCTCACCCTTAGCGATTCGGGCGAGCCAGTTGCACTGCCGGGTTGTATGGTTGGACGGCTTCGCGCCGCTGTGGAACTTGCATGGAGCGTCGAGGGTCTGCTCAAAGGAGAAGGTCGGCAGCCAGGCCCCCTTGCCGCCCCGCTGATGCTTGGGGCCGGGTTGACATGCCGGCTGCTGATCCTCGACGGTGGCCACCTGCCAGCTGTTTGAAGCCGGCTACTGGGCCTTGCGCTTGTTGTCGTTCGGCTGCTGGCGCGGGTTGGAGTTACCAACCGGTGCTTGAGAAGCCGGTGAGATAACCTTCCCGGACACGTCGATCCGGATCTCCGATTTCATGGAGCAGTCGGCATTGGTGTACTTGTCCACCACAACCAGGAGCTTGTCCAAGGTAGCCAGCTCATCGCACAGAAGCTTGTGCTTGAGCAGGGTGCCTTCTCGGCACCCGGCGGTGAAGTATTCGATGGCCTGCACCTCGTGCACCCCTTCGCAGGAGTTGCGCAACTCAGCCCAATGCATCAGGTAGTCACGAGCGGACTCGTCCGGCCCCTGAACTCACATGGAGAGCTGGCGAGGCTTGGGAGGCCGTTTGTAGGTGCTGGTGAAGTTGCGGACGAAGACGTCGCTGAAGTCCAACCAGCTGTTGATGCTGTTGGGTTTGAGGCTGTTCAGCCATGTCCGGGCTATGCCCTGGAGCATGAGCGGAACATACTTCACGGCAACGCGCTTGTTGCCGTTTGCTATGCTGACTGCTGTGGCGTAGTCGGTCAGCCAATCTTCTGGCTTCATGGCACTGTTGTACTTGGGAGTGTCGCGAGGAAGCGAGAACCCTTTGGGGAAGGGCTCGTCGCGGATGCGGGGGCCGAAGCAGGTCGGGCCGACTGTATCCTCGTCCTCCATTGCCAGGGACCGAGCTAGCTGCTCGATCCGGCGGCGAGCGTCATTCTCGCCGACTGCTTCGCGGGGGCCTAGCCTGCCCCCCAAAGTCGGGTGCTCAACCGGCGCCGGAGAAGCCAACCTCTCCCTGCGGGGGGTGGGGGGGAGGTGGTCGTTCTTCCTGCTGGTGCCGGTCCTCCGGGTTTGGAGGAACATCCCGGCTGCACACGACCGTCTGGCGAGAGTGCTGGCTATGGCTAGCTGTCGGCTCCGCGTTCCGCTGGCCGCGGCCACCGCCGCTAGGGGACCGGGAGGTCGCTCCATTCTCGCGGCGGGGTGGATGGTTCCGTTCCGGAAGCTCGGCCTGCCGGCCGGCTCCCACCACGTGGTTGCACGCATCTTGCTGCGCGTTCGCAGTGTCGAGGAGTTCCTGGAGGCGGTCTAGCTGACTGCACTGTTCGTCGCCCTCCAGTTTCTCGAGTTCTTCTTCCGCCGCCTGTGCGGCGCGCAGGTTCTGCACGGGGGTGTCGTAGATCGGACGTCCGACCCCCAGCATGCTGGCGATGGCCGCGCCGCGTTGCCGGATGGTGCCGGCTCGGCTAGGCTTGGCCGCAACCGGCGTGCCACCAGCTATGCGGTCGATCTCGCGCTGGTTAGCCTCAGCGCGGCGCTTCATGGCCGCCATCTTGGTGGCGTCGTCGAGGAGCTTGATGCGGATTTCTTCTAGTGCCGCCACGTCGGCGTTGGCTCCGACGGGAGCCGCCAGGTCCTGCATCGCTGCTCACAACGGGTCCTGGACGGCCCCGCCAGAGGCCTGGCTGTGGCCAGTGACCATCACCTCCACGAAGATGCCGGCGTCGAGCACGCCAGCAGAGGCGACGCTTGAGATGGGAGGGAGCGGGTCGTCGATCACCACCACGCCGCCGGGGAACCCGTCGGAGGCGTCTGCTTCGGAGAGGCTGAGCTTCCCGAAGAGGTCGACGAGGCAGCCCGCGGGGCAAATGTCTCCCGCGTCGGACGATGCGCCGGAGCAAGCACAAGCGAACGCATCGGGCTGGTTGATCAAGCCGGCCGCGACGTGCTTGCCGGAGAGGAAAATGGTTCCTGTCCAGAACGTGTCTCCGGCCGACGCCACGAATGGCCCCACGGTGGGCGCCAACTGTCGTGGTATTCTCACGGAAGATGCCAGGGGGTGGCTTATCATGGGTGGAGCCAAGAGGACGTCGTCGGGCCCTGGAAGCGGGAGTGAGAATGAGATCGATCGCACACGAGATGTACCCAGGTCCGGGGCTCTCAGGGGAGATAACACCCCTAGTCCTGCTCTGCGGGGTCTCCACATGATGACTATGATCAAATGGTGTACAAGGTTGCTCCTTGAGCTATGTTGCTAGAGGAGGAAGAAGGGCAAGGCTAGGTCTCTTCTCCTAGCTATGGTGTATTGTGGAATGAGGGATGAACCCTTTGAATGGGTGAGCCCTGAGGGGTTATATAGGCCAACCCCCAGGGGTACAATGGTAATACGTCCGAGTGTAGGACCCGGACGTCAGTTTCTAAGGTCGCCGGGTTCTCTGCCGGCTGCTGGGGCCCTCCGCTTGGTGGGCCCAGCCGGCTACCGAGAATCCGGCCGACAAGTAGGGCCCGCCGCCCGCGGGCCATACTGATTGCCTTTTGTTGTAGCTTCATACTTGATGACGGAGGCATCGTCAGGAGTCGTATGGCTACAGTCTCGCCGTCTGACGGGTTGGTGGCCACTTGGTCAGCGCGCACTGTAGCCATGCTCCATCTTGTCGGAGCAGATGAGTGCGGACTTTGAGGGAAGGGGAGGGCCGCCTACTGGAGGCCGGTCCGCCCCCGAAGCTGCCTTCCAGGAATGCGCCGTCTTCTGGGAGCTCACGGACAGGTAGGGCCCATCGCCTGTGGGCCGCACTAATTGCCTTTTGCTGTAGCATGGCCCTTGCTGACGAGGGCCATGCTGAGGGTCGCATGGCTACAATCCTGCGCCTGGCAGGTAGGTGACCGCTTGGTCAGCTCACACTGTAGCCATGCCCCCCTTGGGTTTGGGGGAGAGGGTGGCCCTGTAGCCACGCTCCGTCTCGTCAGAGCAGGTGATAGCAGACTCCGAGGGGAGGAGGGTCCGTCTGCTGGGAGCCGGCCTCCCCCGAAGCCGCCTCCTAAGGGTGCTCCGTATTCTGGGAGCCGGCCGCTTGGGCCCAGCCGGCCCAAGGGGCCGGCCGCGCATTCGGAAGGCGTGAGGGCCTTTGCTAGCCCCGATGTCTTGAAATGCTAAGGGGTATGGATGAGGCTACCCGTGGTCTATCCCCACGACAATCCTATCAGGCACGTGGTAGCATAGCAGAGAGGAGATTAACTTTATTGACACCTGTCTAGACGGCGTGTCACGCTGATAAGAAGAAGACAGATAAGCGGCGCGGCAGGCTTGCCGGGCTTCAACACCGGCTTGACACCAAGCAGTGCATTTAATGCACTTTGTCCTAACTGCCAGAGTTAGGTATGATAGCACTGTTAGCTATCTAATCCCCCAGAAATGACTGTTTTGCCACTATGGTCGCCCCTTAACCTATAAAAGGAGGCCTAAGGCAACCTAGCAAGGGGTTCAAAACCTGGATCCCCCAACGCTTGTATGCGCATCCTGCTCACCCCGAGGCAACCTTGCGGGGCTGAAGCTGGTCGTGTCTTCGTGTTCCTCCGTATCAATTCACCAGAGCAGGAGTGGGGTTTTATGCTGCAAAGCGGCCCGAACCTGGGTAAAAGAGAGCCGTCCATCGCCGCACTGCCCCTGTCATTTCCGCTCTTTGTGCAACGTGACTGTCCCCTTGCCGAACCACAAAGGGGCATCCATGCCCCATAGGTGATCGTGCTTCCACGCCGACATTCGTAGTTGCCTATTCCCCCCCCCCCCTTCTAATCAACTATATCGATCCTTTCAATTGGTATCAAAGTCTTATCCCTTTTTAAGGGCTTCACAGCCTAAAAGAGTATGGTTGACGACGGGCAAGGGAAGGTGACTTACCCGTGGTCGAGGCGGTAGCCACGATCACATGAGACGATTTAAATGAAGCCATTGCTTCACTTAAAACCTTTATGACGACCGGGGTCAAATCCTTGTTTAAGGAACTACTTGAGGGTCTTAAACTTTCTACCGATCCGTTACAAGTTGTTGACCCCACTATTTCAGAGTCAGATGCCAACTTCGGTAAGTAGGGGGGTAGTAGTGATAAGCCTACTTTGCCTCAAGGAAAGAATGGGACGGGCATCCATGCCGTGGTTGCCCCTCCCCCGGTCTATAGAGGACCGGTCCCCTCACCTCATATCAACCACCTTGTTCCTCCTCCTAATCTTGTGTTAAATGATTTTCCCAATTGGGTTTTCTGTATCAAGTATCATTTGAATCACAGCTCAACACATTTTTGGAGAATCATTGAGCATGGCTTCTACCCGCATGATCCAAACAATCTCACTCCAAGAGATGATGTGGACAATTAATTCAACCACCATGTTATTCATTCTTCAATCCGCCATGCCTCCCAAAGAGCTTGCACATTTGCACTCATTCACTCATGCAAAAGATGCATGGGAACATATTGTTTCTTTGTACAAGGGAAGCTCGAGCATTCAACGCTCCAACTTTGAAGTGGTACTTGATGCGGCCGATGAGTTTGCAATGATTGAAGATGAAGATCCTCATGAGCTCTACCGGAGATTGACTACTCTTGCGGTCTCACTCCGAGATCATGGGAGCAAGGTTACGGATGACAATTGGATCAACCGCAAGTTTCTGAAAACCATCATGGCTTTCAACAAGGACATGTCCTCTGTGATTCGTCAAAGAACGGACTTCCACACCTTGTCCTCAAGTGATGTGTTGGATGAATTCATCGCCATGAATATTTTGAACAAGGCCACCCTTGCGCGTGCTCAACGGTCAAAGAAGCCCAACCTTGCTTTTAAGGTCAAGGCCATTCGAAAGAAGATGAAGAAGAGGAAGAAGAGGAGAGTTTCCCTGAAGACACCAAATATGCTTACCATGAGCACATGGCTCTTGCGTCAAGGCAATTTTGGGGCATCAAGAGAAACTCAAGGCCAAACTTCTCCAAGAACAACTCAAGTGGCTCTAGGGGCAAGCAAAATGCGAGGACTTGCTACAATTGTGGCAATGTGAGTCACTTTGTGGTGGATTGCCCCTACGAGAAGAGGGAAGATAATGGTGGCAAGCTTATCCGCAAAGACAAGGCCAAGTCCTTCCCCAACATGAACAACTTCACGAAGAAGGTTCCACAAAAGGGGTTGGTGGCACATGATGATGATGATGCAAGTGGTGAAGGGATGGAGACGGCCTCCGTGGCCATTGCCACCTCTTCCCCAACCTCGATGTCTCTCTTCGACGCCCCCAATGAGAACCTCATCCCCAAGTGCCTCATGGCTAAAGGCATCAACAAGGTAACCTCCAATATCAAAACTTCCATCACTAGTAATCCTTATTTGTTGGATTGTGTGGATGAAAATGAGGAGGTAAAGGTGGGTGAGAATGAGTTTGACAAGTTCTTGGGTAATCTCAAAGGTGAGACCAAGAAGCAATTTGTTGCTCTCTTGGAACAAATAGGTGAGGCCAATGATATCATTGACTCTCGTGAAGAGACCATCACTAAGATGGAGGGGCATAGTCATGACTATGCTGATGAGATAGCGGATCTTTTTGTTACTCTTGAGGAAGAGTGAGGTCTTCGTTTGGCTCTTGAGGAGTCACAAAATGTTGATCTTGCCAAATTAAGGAAGGATCATGATCATGCTCTTGTTCTTGCTCGTGTGCTTCAATTCGAGAAGGTTGAACTTTGGGTTGGCCATGCTAGACTCAAGGAAGAGTTTGTGTTACTTGACAAGGCTCACAAGGCCTTGAAGAGTGCTCATGCCTCTCTCAAGGAGTCTCATGATCAACTCCAAGTGAACCTAACCAAGGAGATAGCCACTTGCCCTCCTTTTGTATTAATTGATAATGCTCATGCTACTAACCCTTGTCATGAGCATGTACACCTTGTGGAGGAGAATGCTAAGTTGAAAGAGCAACTCGAGAAAGGCCTTGTGACTTGCATACAAGGTGAGAAGAACCTCAATGACCTTTTGAACAATCAAAAGGAAGTTGTGGCAAGGAGGGACTTGGGTTTACACCCAAGTCAAAGAAAAATAAGAAAAGCAAGACCAAAAAAACCTCTCCCTCTCAAGTAGGTATTTCTCAAGGAGGGAGAGGGTGATCCTAAGGAGAAGAAAAATAAGGTGGTGGGTGGTGATGCCAAGAAGGGCAAAACCGCTCCTCCCAACAAATCTGGTGAATTTAACCCCTCTTATGTTTATGTCGTGCTAGTGATGGGCATGTTTATGCCAAATTTTTTGGTTCTTGTTATGAGTACATTGAATGGTCTATTTGGGTTCCTAAGACCCTTGTTACTAACATCAAAGGACCCATTAAAAATGGGTACCTAAATCCAATCATTGATCTCTTGTAGGAGTTTGCTTCTGGTGGGGTGTCATGGTTGCTCGATAGTGGAGTGAAAAATCATATGACCGGAAGCAAGGACTTGGTGGTGGACGTGCATCCAAGCCCATCTCTCTACCCACCCATGTCCAATTAGGTGATGCTTCAACATCTAAGGTATTGGGTCTTGGCAAGGTTGTCATTTCTCAAGATTTATATACTAAGAAGGTCATGCTTGTGGAGACCCTTGCATACAACTTACTTTCCGTTCGTCAACTTGCACTCATGGTCTTTGCAACATTCTTTGATCTTGATACCGTGGCCCTTCTGTGGAGCAAGACTCTTAAAGTAGCTTTTGTTGGGCATGTAGAGAATGGTCTTTATGTGGTTAACTTTTTGGAGTGACCCACTAAGATCGCGACTTACCTAATGGCTAAAGTTGATGTGGGGTGGGTTTGGCATCGCTGTTTAGCCCACGTCAATATGAGATCTTTGAAAAGTCTCCTCAAAGGGGATCATGTTCGTGGACTAACAAATGTGAGTTTTGCCAAAGACCGTGCTTGCAGTGTGATGTGGCTTGAAGCTACATCGCTATTTCCCCAAAGAGGAAGGAATGATGCAGCACAGCGGCGGTAGGTATTTCCCTCAGTGATGAAACCAAGGTTATCGAACCAGTAGGAGAACCAAGCAACACTACGTAAACATCACCTGCACACAAATAACAAATACTCGCAACCCGACGTGTAAAAGGGGTTGTCAATCCCTTTCGGGCAACGGCGCCAAAAATTGGCAAACGGACGTGAGAGAGTAGTAAATATTGATAGATCGAATGCCAAATAAAATAAAGTGCAGCAAGGTATTTTTGTATTTTTGGTTTAATAGATCTGAAAATAAAAGCAAAGGAAAATAGATCGCAAAGGCAAATATATTAAAAAAGAGACCCGGGGGCCGTAGGTTTCACTAGTGGCTTCTCTCGAGAAAAATAGCAAACGGTGGGTGAACAAATTACTGTTGGTCAATTGATAGAACTTCAAATAATCATGACGATATCCAGGCAATGGTCATTATATAGGCATCATGTCCAAGATTAGTAGACCGACTCCTGCCTGCATCTACTAATATTACTCCACACATCAACCGCTATCCAGCATGCATCTAGCGTATTATGTTCGTGGAGAAATGGAGTAATGCAATAAGAACGATGACATGATGTAGACAAGATCTATTTATGTAAAAATAGACCCCATCATTTTATCCTTAGTAGCAACGATACATACGTGTCGGTTCCCCTTCTGTCACTGGGATCAAGCACCGTAAGATCGAACCCACTACAAAGCACCTCTTCCCATTGCAAGATAAATAGATCAAGTTGGCCAAACAAAACCCAAATATCAGAGAAGAAATACGAGGCTATAAGCAATCATGCATATAAGAGATCAAAGAAGACTCAAATAACTTTCATGGATAAAAAGATAGATCTGATCATAAACTCAAAGTTCATCGGATCCCAACAAACACACCGCAAAAATAGTTACATCATATGGATCTCCAAGAGACCATTGTATTGAGGATCAAGAGAAAGAGAGGAAGCCATCTAGCTACTAACTACGGACCCGTAGGTCTACAAAGAACTACTCACGCATCATCGGAGAGGCACCAATGGAAGTGGTGAACCCCTCCGTGATGGTGTCTAGATTGGATCTGGTGGTTCTGGACTCTGCAGTGTCTGGAATTGATTTTCGTCGACTCCCCTAGGGTTTCTGGAATATTGGGGTATTTATAGAGCAAAGAGGCGGTTTGGGAGGCACCCGAGGTGGGCAAAACCCACCAGTGCACGCCTGGGCCTCCAGGCGCACCCTGGTGGGTTGTGCTCCCCTAGGAGCACTCCCCAGGCGCTTCTCCGGCCCACTGGATGTCTTCTGGTCGAAAAAAATCCACAAAAAGTTTCGCTGCGTTTGGACTCCGTTTGGTATTGATTTCCTGCGATGTAAAAAACATGCAAAAAACAACAACTGGCACTTGGCACTATGTCAATTGGTTAGTACCAAAAAATGATATAAAATGACTATAAAATGATTGTAAAACATCCAAGAATGATAATATAACAACATGGAACAATCAAAAATTATAGATACGTTGGAGATGTATCACAGTGCTTGTATCGAAGGAAAGCTATATGAGACGGCTCACCGACCCACGACTATTATTTAGTCGAAGAGGCCCTTGGAGCTTCTTCACATGGATATCTTTAGTCCTCCATCCTTTGATGGTCTTGGGAGAAGAAAGTATTGCTTGGTAATTGTGGATGATTATTCAAGATATACGTGGGTATATTTCTTCAAGAGGAAGTGTGGGACCCAACAAACCGTCATCGACTTTGCAAATGAAGCTCAACGTCAACATGATGCAAAGATATTGATGATTAGAAGCGACAACGACACCGAGTTCAACAATTACACCTTGGATGAGTTTCTTAGTGATGAGGGGATCAAGCACCAATACCCCGCACCATATACCCCTCAACAAAATGGTGTTCCGGAGAGGAAGAACCGGATGTTGATGGACACAACAAGGACCATGATGGCAGAATTCAAATCTCCATACAACTTTTGGGTCAAAGCCATCAACACCACATGTCATGCATCCAATCGGCTCTACCTCCGCAAAGGCTTGAAGAAGACTCCATATGAGGTACTTATCGGTAACAAGCCCAACCTCAAGTACTTCCGGGTGTTAGGGTGTAAGTGTTTCATTCTCAAGAAAGGTATTCGTTTGTCAAAATTTGAACCTATAGGTCAAGAGGGAATATTTGTTGGTTATGCTACAAACTCTCATCCTTACCTTGTCCTCAAATAGTCCAATGGACTCATTGAGGAGACATCTAACATGGAGTTTGATGAAAATAACGGCTCCCAAGTGGAGCAAAGTGGTCTTTGTGATGTAGGTGATGAAATTCCTCCCCAAGCCATAAGAAGAATGGGAGATGGTCAAATCCTCCCCATTGAGGAACCCCTTGTGGCTGAAGGAGAAGGACAATGTTCTACGCAAGTGGAACCATCACCAATGCTAGACCCACACGCTTCGAAAGAACAAAGTGAAGGCCATCAACCAAGTGAACAGGATCAAGGGCGAGATCAACCTCATGATGATGGTGATGCACCAAAATGATGCCTAAGATCAAGTTCATGACTCCGAGCAAGCTCAAGATGGTGCTCAAGATGAACAACATGATGCTCCTTAAATTCCTATTGAAGAGCTATTGGAGCATTGTGCTGCCAAGATTTCTTCCACGCCAAAACGCCAAGAGCATGTTATGGAGAATGTGCTCGGAAGCTTGAGAAAGGGGGTAACTACTCGTAGACAATTAACAAACTTTTGTGAGCATCACACATTTGTTTCTTGTATTGAACCCCAAAAGGTACATGAGGCTCTCGAGAACACGGATTGGCTTGAAGCCATGCATGATGAACTCAACAACTTCTGGTGCAACAAGGTGTGGAAATTGGTGCCAAGGCCAAAGGAGAACCATAATGTCATTCGAACCAAATGGATCTTCAATAACAAGCAAGATGTGAACAGTGTGGTCACTCACAATAAGGCAAGATTGGTAGCTCAAGGCTAATCCCAAGTCAAGGGTATCGACTACGATGAAACCATTGCTCCTGTTGCTCGCCATGAATCTATTCACATGTTGCTTGCATATGCATCTCATCATGATTTTAAGTTGCAAAAAAGGGATGTGAAGAGTGCATTTCTTAACGGTCCTCTAAATGAGTTGGTGTATGTCAAACAACCCCCCGGGTTCGAGGATCCCAAGTTCCCCAATCATGTATACAAGCTCAATAAGGAACTCTATGGCCTTAAACAAACTCCACATGCGTGGTATAGCACCTTACCGAGTTGTTGCAATACCGTGGGTTTGAAATTGGGAAAATTGATTCCACTCTTTTTACTAAGAGGGTTAAAAGGGATTTGTTCATATGCCAACTATATGTTGATGATATTATTTTTGGTTCTCCTAACAAAGCTTTCAATGATGAGTTTGTCGCACTCATGACCGAGAAGTTTCAGATGTCTATGATGAGAGAGTTGAAGTTCTTTCTTGGGTTCAAAGTCAAGCAAAGAAGAGAAGGAACTTGCATCAACCAAGCCAAATATACCCAAGACATGCTCAAGAGATTCAAGTTAGAAGATGTCAAGCCGTCCAATACTCCAATGCCAACCAAGTGCCAACTTGACATTGATCCCAATGGTAAAGCGGTGGATCAAAAGGTATATCATTCCATGATTGGATCCTTGCTTTACCTTTGTGCATCTAAGCCGGATATCATGTTGAGTGTGGGGATGTGTGCATGGTTTCAAGCCACACCTAAGGAACGACACTATGTGGTGGTGAAGCGAATCTTCGGATATTTGGCTCATACCCCAAACTTTGGCTTATGGTACCCAAAAGGAGCAAGCTTTGATCTCATGGGATATTCGGACTCGGATTGGGCAGGAGACCGTGTGGATAGGAAGTCAGCTTCCGGAGGGTGCCAATTCCTTGGTCGCTCTTTGGTGAGTTGCTCTTCAAAGAAGCAAAATTGTGTATCTCTCTCCACGACCGAGACTGAGTATGTAGCCTCCGCAAGTTGTTGTGCACAATTGCTCTGGATGTGGCAAACTTTAAAGGATTATGGTGCCACTTGTGACAAAGTGCCTCTTCTTTGTGACAATGAAAGTGCTATCAAGATCTCCTACAATCTGGTGCAACATAGCAAGATGAAGCATATTTAGATTCGTCATCATTTCAGGCAAGATCACATCAAGCATGGAGAGATTGATCTTATTTATGTCAACACTCATGAGCAACTACCGGATATTTTCACGAAGCCATTGGATGAAGCAAGATTTTGCGAGTTAAGGCATGATCTAAATATCATTGATTCGAGTAATGTGGCTTGAGACTTGGCACAACCCACCGCACTCATCATGTGTATCTTGTTCTAGTTGTGGGCATGGATTTAGGGAGAGTGGTGTTCTCTCAATGAACTCTCCCTCCCCCTATATGCGAAAATAAACCCAATCTTTCACATTAGCCATTTTAGATGGTACTTGTGCTTGAAAGATGAGTTTTGGTCATGGGCCCAAGGTTAAAATCTTCACGGTGCCATACCAATTGACTCAACGACCACCGCCCTTTTCTTGAGAGGTTTCAGTTTTCTTTCGATTTGCTTGGTTTTATCTAGGTTTTAGGTCTTTTTGTGTTTTGGATCACTCCAAGTGTGCTTCTGTTTTGTTTGGTCTTTCACATTGGAGTGTTCCTTCCCATTTGCTATTTTTCAAGTCTCCAACCCAAGCCCCTCTCATCTACAAACCCCCCCAAGAATTGCATAAGCCACCCACTTCACTTTTTTCCTTGCAGTTTTTGTCCCTTGCAGGCAGTACTACCGTTCTGTCTGGATGGTACTACCATTTCAAATGGTACTACCGCTCCAGCTATCTATACTACCGCTGGGATGGGTACTACCGGCCTCCTGCCGCGCTCAGTACCCAGACGGTATTACTGCTAGGTCCAAAACGGTACTACCACTCCCAGCGGTACTACCACCGTGGCCCGCAGTACTACCGCTTAGGGGTCTATGGCAGGGGTAAGTGCACAGGTACAGGGAGTTCCAAACTCCCTATACCCATTCACTCTCCCTCTCCCACGACCCCTGCCGTCGCCCCCGGTGCACCGGCTCCATGTTGTCTTCCACAATTCCGACCGGTGGGATCATTCCCCATCCTCTCCTCTTGCCATGGACGCCGGTATTGCCCCCGTTTTCCTCTCCTACAGTTCTCTCCTTTGAATCTAGGTTTTAGGGCTATGACCGAGAGTTCCCAACATCTTCCATGCTAGACACATTACAGGCGGTCCCAAACAGAGTTCATTTCCTTTCCACCATTGTTTCACAATCCATGGCTAGCCGTATCCACGGGTGCCTTCCATACCAACACTTTCCAAGGAATTTTGTTATTATTATTTTTTATTCACTATGGGACTGGGCATCCCTATTACCTGCCACTTTCTCATGTAATGACAAGTGAATAAACACTCATCGTGAGAATAACCCGCCTAGCATGAAAGATATCGGCCACCCCTTGCCGCCACATGAGTGGTACGGGCACACAAAACAGAAATTTATTTTGAATAATTAGGGTTGGCACATGCAAATTTACTTGGGACGGCATGTAAATACCGCATATAGGTAGGTATGGTGGACTCATATGGAAAAACTTTAGGTTTAAGGAATTGGATGCACAAGCAGCATTCCCGCTTAGTACAAATGGAGGCAAGCAAATAGATTGAGAAGCGACCAACCAAAAAGCAAAAACAGTCATAAACGTGTTGTTGGGGATATAACCCCGCGGTGTGACCCGCCCAGGAGGGGACGGGTTACACTATTGGCGACTCAATAGAGAAAGCCTAAGTAGGCCCAAGAAGAGGAGATATGAAGACTAGAGGCGGCTCACGAGGCGGGCCTGTTGAAGGCCCAAGGCAAGGCGATGATGCTGTAACCCGGAGAGGTGAGCCGCCCGATGGTGACTTGTCTAGCAAGTCAAGCCGACTTAGAAACCGAGTTGGACACGTTGTGTGATCCGACTTGGACTCTTGTAAGCCCAGGGCCTCGACCTGTGTATATAAAGGCGAGATCATGCGGTGGCTTAACTCAAGTTACAATCAATCGATAGCTAGGTTAAGCGATTTCGCTCCCTTGTAATCGAGACCCAATCAATACAACACAAAGCAGGACGTAGGCTTTTACCTCGTTGGTGAGGGGCCGAACCTGGGTAAACCTTGTGTCTTTCGTCCCGCTCAACCCCTTCAAGCTAACCTATGTTGCGATGGCTCCACACCTAAGCCCTTTGTCGGTGCAACAAACCCTGGGTCTATTGCCCAGACTGTGCATAGGCACGGGGACGAGATTGAAGCACCAACCCAAATCAGAATACAAGGGACTAAGAGGTTCAAAGGACTAACATGCAGATCAGAGGGACCAAGATGAAGCCAAAGAAGCAAGGCACCATCAGGAGAAGGGCCTCCTTTGCCGGGCAGGCGAGCTCGGCAAGGGGCGAGGCCACCCCCAGAAGACGACGTCCAAGACGTCCCGGCAGGGCCTGCCGGGGCACACGGAGGCAAAACCACCTCACCAACTACTTCACCGCGACCCACGTCGTCAATTAGTGCGGTGTCAAACCGCGGATTGACTAAGTGGCAGCCATTCACCATATGGCAGCCTCTCCCTACAGGAAACACCTGCAGATGACACCAGTCCTACGACGTGTCAAGTGAGCAGGCGTGGAGCTGGCGAGATAGCCCGGCAAGCCTTACCGGGCAACCAATGATGTGACGTTGAGCGGTGCATTTAATGCGCCCTGTCAGCCCACAGAGTTAGGTATGATAGCGCTGTTTGCTATCTTATTAGTGCATAATGACTGTTTTGCCATTGTGGTGACCCCTTAATCTATAAAAGGAGGCCCATGGCAACCGTAGAGAGGGTTAGAAGGTTGGATAACTCAGACCCCCATACGCGCGTAGGCACTGCCGCCCTGAGGCAACCCTTGCGGGGCAAGTGTACTACGCTCCACCACCACCTTCCCACCATCAATCCACCAAAGCAAGAGTAGGGTTTTACGCCTCATGGCGGCCCGAACCTGGGTAAAAATGCCTGTGTGATCTCTGTCGTGCTGCCACATGCTCGTCTGCTCTTTGTGCAACGCGACGCCCCCCTGCCGAACCAGTAAGGCGCCTTCTGGACCCATAGGTGGCCGTGGTTTCCCGTGACACCCTTCCACAAGGGCATCTGCCATGATAAAACCACGACAATTGGCGCCCACCATGGGGCCAGCGCATGGTGGTTTCGAGTTCTTGAAGGGCACTTTCCCAGGGATCGAAGGATACGCCATGGGCCGGACGACTAAGAGTCGCCGCGGCAAGCTCTACATCGACGACGCTGGTTGGGGCCCCTTCGGGGGAATTCACGTCTTCATCACCAAGATCGGTGAACCTGAGCCTGAGCCGGACATCTCCACCGACCTCATCGAGTCGACTCGGCGTGTGCAACCCGCCCGGGTTAAACCCGGCCGGAAGCATGTTTTCGTTGGTTTCACGCAAGGCATGGAACTTGCGGAAGGTTCCAAATCCGGAGGAGAGACTGCCATCTACTCAGGTGATGAGTCCTCGACTGGAGAGACGGAATCAATCTACCAGCTTCAAGATGGCGGGCTTGGGGGCTACTCCGATGGCAACAGTATTCCGGACCCCTATGAGCCGCAATCCAGGGCTGCAATCTTCATGGCCGGCACTGTGCCGGCTCTCAATTCATCAACAACCGCGGCTATGATGTCTAGTTCGGCGGCTGCGGCGGCTAGGGCCGGCGGGTCAACTCGGCCACCGACTCAGGTCTTTTCTGAACTCTTGGGCACTTTGACGACCTTGTTAGCAACATAAGTTACTACGACAAATCAAGCACAGCATAATGCAGAGGTGGCAAAGGTGCGAGATGAGGTGGCCAAGGCCCAGGAGGATCTTAATGCAGAGAATGCCAGGATGGCAACAGAGCGAGCTCTGATGGATGCCGAGTCACAGCGTATAAGGGCAGAGACTTTTCGCCTGAGTCTGGATCAGAATGCGTCCAATGTTGTTCTTCGAAGGAGACACCAAACCCGGTTGCCTTTGCAGTATGAGGCGCGGAACCTTTTCAACATGCCTGGGGCAGGGCCAAGTAACCCACCAGGTGCAGCCCGGGCGGCTGAAGTACTAGGGAGCAGGGCGGCAGCTCAGCCTCAATTATCAGACCCGCCCCGCAAGGATCAAACCCTGCCTCAGCATTTTTCAACACCATCTGGCCATTATTCTAACCCGGTGGATAACATGATAGTAGTGGCTACCCGGCTCAATGCAATCCCTATTACGGATGAGACACCTTTCGCAACTGAGGGTCGAAACACGATTGAGCTCCTGTAGTTGGCGGTTGCACAGCAAGAGAAATATTCCCACAGCCATGATCGGGTGCACTCGACCCCCTCCCAAGCCGCAGTTACAACCGGCGCATTGAGTTGCCGGCGATTTCTAGTAGCGAGCGACACCATCGACCGAATCAGGATGACCCGCCCCGAGGGAATAATCCGCCCTTTACTCATGCTCAGGCGATTGTGGACGAAACCGGAGCTCGCCGAGAGGTGGAGGCAGTAGCGGCGGCTCAATTAGGGGCTTATCAGCAGCCTCCGATGGACCCTTCGGCCTCAGTAGGGGCTGGTGTAATTTCCAGGTCTGTTGGGGTGCCTTGTTTAGTACCAGCTTTACGTAATGAATGTCTGCCTAAGGATTTCAAGGGTCCTCGTAAGGTGGCTAACTACACAGCTGATCTTCCCCCTGAGGCTTGGATTGAGAGTTATGAGTTAGCCATGGAGGTGCTGGATGTCAATGATGCTGTATGTGCCAAATACTTTACTATGATGGTAGATGGACCAGCTCGAACCTGGTTAAAAGGATTGCCTGCTAATTCCATTAATTCATGGGCAGAGTTGAAAGTGTGGTTCATTCAGAACTTTAAAGGAACATGCAAGCAGCCTCTGACGATTATCGATCTTGATAACTGTGTGCAACATGAAGATGAGTCGGCCCATCATTGGGTCCGGCGGGTCTCGGCTATCATTCACTCTTCAGATAGTATTGCGGCGGGTCAGGTTTTAGAGAAGAATTGTCACTTTACCCCCTTAAGTAGAAGGTTGGGTGGCTTAAACATCATTGTAATGACATGGGTGAGCTTATGGCGGCTCTCATTAAATATGCCGACTTTGGTACCACCAAGGACCCTGGATCTGATGATGAGAAATCCAACAAGGGCAAGAAGAGTGGTAATGGCAAGGGTCAGCAGCAGAATGTGGCAGGGCATAATGGTAACAACCAGGGTAATGGTGGTAAGCCCATACACCCCCAAGGGGTCAGATCTCGTAGCTAACACCAACACTGGATATAAAAACCAGCGCCGCAACGGTAATGATAAGCCGTCCTTCGGAGGAAAAAACTTTAATCTTGAAGCAATGCTTAATGACCCTTGCCTCAAACATAGTCTGCCTAATAAGCCGGCGACTCATGCCTGGAAGGATTGTTTTATCATGAGAGAGTACTAGAATTACAGTTTTAATCAGAATCATGGTAACAATAATGGTCCGCCCGGCGGGTCAGGATCTGGTGCTTAGGGGTCCGGCTTTGGTGGTGGCGGCTCAAATTCTGGCTATCAAAATCAAGGTAAGCATGGTGGTCATAATCAATAGTCTGGTCAGGGTAACCATCAGCAAGGGAATCCGTCAGGATATCAGAGCAATTCAAAACAGCTCAATGGTGGCCAGTACCATGTTTTCACCACAAGCCTTTGCAAACGAGACCAGAAAGTTCATAAGCGTGCGCTCAATACTATTGAGCCGGCGGTGCCTCAATACTTGCGGTGGTCAGAATATCCAATCACGTGGAGTACGGAGGATCACCCTCCCCGCGTTGAGAATCCGAGTCATCTGGCATTGGTGGTAGCCCCTCAGGTTGGTGGTTATAAATTCACTAAGGTGCTTATGGATGGATGCAGCAGTATCAACATCCTGTATTATGATACCTTTCGCCGGATGAACTTAACTGACAAAGATCTTAAGCCATCCTCCACAGTCTTCCATGGTGTAGTGCCTGGTAAGTCAGCGTATCCTGTGGGAAAGATTGCTTTGGAAGTTGCCTTTGGAGATGATTATGACTACAGAGCAGAGATGTTGTGGTTTGAGGTGGTTAAAATCAAAAATCCGTATCATGCCTTGTTCGGACGGCCGGCTTATGCTAAGTTCATGGCTCGCCCTTGCTATGTTTATTTACAGCTCAAGATGCCGGGGCAAAAGGGTACAATTACGGTCCATGGTGATCGGAAAATCGCTTTGGAATGTGAGGAAGGAGACACGGCTTATGCAGAGTCAGCTTGTGCTACTGAGGAGCTCAAGCTTTATAAGGATAATGTTGATCCGGCTGATATGACCGCTTTAAAGAAGCCCACCACTGAGCAAGACCCTTTGTTGAAGTTTAAATCGGCTGATGACACTAAACATGTTGACTTTATCCCTGGCGACTCATCTCAGCAATTCACAATGGGGGCTAATATGGATCCTAAATAGGATAGCGCGCTCATCGAGTTCATCCGTGAGAATCGGGACATCTTTGCATGGAAACCTTCTGACATGCCGGGTGTACCGAGAGAATTCGCTGAGCACAATCTTAATGTGGATCCTAAGTTTAAGCCGGTTAAGCAATTCCTTCGTCGTTTCAATGAGGAGTGACGTAAGGCTATCGGAGAGGAGGTAGCCCAGCTCTTAGCGGCTGGGTTTATTGTGGAAGTCTTTCACCTTGATTGGTTGGCTAACCCTGTGCTTGTGCTCAAGAAAAATGGCACATGACGTATGTGTGTTGATTACACAGATCTTAACAAGGCTTGTCCAGCTGATCCAGTTGCTCTCCCCCGTATCGACCAGATCATTGATGCAACGACGAGTTGTGAGAGTTTATGTTTCCTGGATGCTTATTCTGGTTATCATCAGATCAAGATGGCAGTTAAGGACCAAGAGAAGACGTCCTTTATCACGCCTTTTGGAGCCTTCTGCTATGTTTCTATGCCCTTTGGGCTCAAAAGTGCTCAGGCGACTTATCAACGATGTGTTCAGAATTGTTTTCATAGTCAGATTGGGCACAATGTGCATGCTTATGTGGATGATATTGTGGTCAAGTCTAGAAAGAAGGAGACTCTCCTGGATGATCTGAAGGAAACTTTTGACAATCTCCAGGTCTATAAAATGATGCTTAACCCGGCCAAGTGTGTCTTTGGTGTGCCTACAGGTAAACTATTGGGTTTTCTGGTCTCAGAAAGGGGCATCGAAGCTAACCCAGAGAAGATCAAGGCCATCACCTCCCTTTCTAAGCTGGCATGTGTCAATGACGTCCAGCGTTTGTTGGGTCGTATTGCAGCTTTGAGCTGTTTTATAAGTCGCCTGGGAGAGAAGGCAATTCCCTTATACCAGATGATGAAGAAGATAGATCATTTTGTCTGGAGTGATGCTGCCAATGAGGCATTTGAGGTGCTCAAGAAACAGTTAGCTGAGTCGCCCGTCTTAGCTGCTCCTATCGACAAAGAGCCTTTGCTCCTGTACGTGGCGGCTAATAATAAGGCTGTCAGCATGGCAGTTGTTGTGGAGCACAAGGAGGCAGGTAAGGAGTACCCAGTTCAGTGGCCGGCTTATTATGTCAGTGAGGTATTGACTGAATCCAAGCAGAGATATCCACATTGGCAGAAACTGGTGTTTGGGGTGTTCATGGCCAGTCGAAAGCTGAAGCATTATTTTCTTGGCCATCCTATTACTGTGGTTAGTTCTGCTCCTTTAGGAGATATTATTCAAAACAGAGGGGCTACATGCCGGGTTGCTAAGTGGGCAATTGAGCTTGGACCTCATAATCTGAAATATGTGCCAAGGACAGCTATTAAGTCTCAAGATTTGGTGGACTTTATCAATGACTGGACAGAATTGCAAACACGTAAGGAGAATCCTGACAACACATATTGGACAATCCATTTTGATGGGTCCAGACAATGGGAAGGTTCGGGGGCTGGAGTTATTTTGACTTCCCCACGAGGTGACAAGTTTTGTTATGTTTTAAGGCTAATTTTTCCTTGTACTAACAATGCAGTTAAATATGAGGCTTTACTCCATGGCCTTCGTATGGCCAAAGAGATGAATTTAAGCCGGGTCAGGTGTCTGGCCGACTCAGACCTTGTGGCTCAGCATGTCTCAGGCAAGTGGGACTCCAAAGACCCGCTCAAGGCGGCTTATCATCGGGCGGTTGACAATATTACTGGTCACTTCAAGGGTTATCAGGTGGATCACCTTCATCGATGGAAGAACGAGGTGGCTGATGCCTTAAGCCGGCTTGGCTCTCAACGTAAGCCGGTGCCTCCTAATGTGTTTCTTGATGTGTTACATTATCCTTCGGTTAAGTTACCATCTGAAGAAGATCTTGATGTCCCTGACCCGGAGGCGCAGTTGGTGGTGGCTCTTCATGCTATTCCTGACTGGACACTACCTTATTTGGCTTATATGACCCGGGGTGAGTTACCCGAGGATGAAATTTTGGCAAGGCAGATAACCAGGAGGTCTAAGTCTATGACTATCATCAACGGCGAGTTACACCGATGCAGTGTGACGGGCGTGTTCCAACGTTGTGTTTCTCCTGAGGAGGGCCGTGAAATTTTAGGAGAGATTCATGAAGGTGATTGTGGTCATCATTCCGGCTCTAAGTCTTTAGTTTCTAAAGCGTGTCGTCACGGGTTTTACTGGTTGATGGCTCATGCTGATGCGGAGGACATTGTTAGCAAGTGCGACGGGTGTCAGAAATTTGCAAGACAGGCTCATGTGCCAGCTCAAGAGTTGCGGATGATCCCGATAACTTGGCCGTTTGCACTTTGGGGGCTTGATATGGTTGGACCGTTCAAGAGGTCTAAGGATAAGAAGACCCACCTTTTGGTGGCTGTTGACAAGTTTACCAAGTGGATTGAGGCGGAGCCAGTTAGCAATTGTGAGGCGGCAACAGCTGTTCAGTTTGTTAAAAAGCTGATTTTCCATTTTGGATATCCTCATAGTATCATCAATGATAATGGCACCAATCTTTCTAAAGGGTGCTATGAAGGATTTTTGTCAAAGAGAGCATATTCGTCTTGACATTTCCTCAGTAGCTCATCCAAAGTCCAATGGTCAAGCAGAACGAGCGAACCAAGAAATCTTGAGAGGCATCAAGCCCCGGCTTATGGTTCCTTTAGCGCGTACGCCGGGTTGTTGGGTTGAGGAGCTACCTTCAGTGCTTTGGAGTATCAATACCACCCCCAACAGGTCAACAGGCTATACGCCTTTCTTTATGGTCTATGGTGCAGAGGCAGTTCTCCCAGGTGACATCCATCATGACTCGCCTAGAGTGGCGGCTTATGTTGAAGCTGATAATGAGACGGCACGTCAGAACTCACTTGATGCTTTGGATGAAGAGCGTGACGTTGCAGCGGCTCGTTCAGCAATATTTTAACAAGACCTACATCACTATCATAGCCATAGAGTTCGAAGCAGGGCCTTTCAGGAGGGTGACTTAGTGCTTCGTTTGATTCAAGACCAGACAGGGATGCATAAGCTTTCGCCTCCTTGGGAAGGACCTTTTGTGATCAGCAAGAATCTCAATAATGGGTCTTACTACCTCATTGACAAACGAGAGAACAAAGATTCCCGCACATCTAAGAAGGAGACCAACAGGCCCTGGAACATTGCTCATCTTCAGCCTTACTACACTTGAGCCACAGGCTCTCATCCTTGTACATACATTTGTCAATGTATATATCTTTTATGATCAATATAATAAAGCTGGCATCCCTAAATACGGGGCCTCAGTCGTTTCATTTCTGTGCATATGAGAGGCCGGCTTACAGGGTAAAATGGTGGATTTATGTCATGGGAGGCCGGCTTACAGGGTAAAAACGGCTATGCGGCCTTGAAAGCAAACATGAGGCCTGTGAGCCAACTTTTTTCGGTCATGCTTTAAAAGCCGCTTAAAAAAATTAGATTTGCATGATTCTTTGTTTTTGGGTTTTTTTTTAACCTTTTTATAAATCTTTTGTGCAAGTTATGAATCCCCAGGTCTTGCAGGTTCTGGGTTATGTTACTCATATTTGAGTATTTGGGTTGTCACCCGCCCTGATTTTTGACTTTTAGTCACCAGTCTGTTTTTTGACTATACAGCCACTGGCATGATTTCTTTATTACATGATGAGTCTTCGGTGTTTTTTAACTTGCCACATACTCTTGGATATAAGTCGCCCGTGCGTGTACAGAATATACAAGACCTCACATGAAGAGCAGAATCATTGCACAGTTCATAAATATATATGATAAAATCAAGCATGCAATAAAGTTCAGCTGCTGGATTAAAAGTGGGGAGAAAGCATGCACGAAGGCATGGCAAGACAGTTAACTATTTTCCACTACAGCTATTACATGGCTACAGTTGAGCCCATAAGTGTTAACAGGGTTTTTTTGGAGTCATAGTACTCCCTTAAGCCGGCCTCAGCATCATCTGGGTTATGATCAGCCGGGTTAATCTTCTCCCTGGCGCCTTGAAGATTCTGGGTCATCTCGCGCCGGCTCTTCCTCGTCGACCATCTAGAGGTCAGCCGATGTCCAGTCGATGCCGGTTAAAGCCTCGAATGTGGCTTCATCATTAAGTATAATGGAAGGGTCAAGGTTAGGGGCGAAGATATGCTTACGCCTTGGCAGAATGAGATCTACAACTTCATGAGATGGCGGCTTAATCTTATTGTTGTTGTCATCGTAAGCCGGCGTGTACTTGCTCAAGTTCAGCTCTTTATAAGTTTGCAGGCCACAGGCCGCATCTCTTTGACGCATTTGTTGAAGTCTTTCTCTTCAAATATTGACTCATCATCCTTGAATTATGGGCATCCGGTAGCTATCTCTTCCAGGTCAAGTTCCGATTGCCACGCCTTGGCCCGGCCTAGAGCAACAATGGCTCCGGATCGAGCAGCTGATAGTTTAACCTCCTCAACTTGAGCCGGCACCGTTGAAAGATGATCCATCACAGTTTTGATATGAGTTGGAGGTTTCTTGCCACCTGACAAAGCTAAAAGGTTGCGCAGGGTTCCAGCATACAACTGTCCCATCAAAGAATAAGCTGCCTTCAGTTTGAGCAGCATGTTCTCGCCAAGACTGGCGCTTCTGGGGCCTGTTCAATTTTTCGCACGAGAGTCGCCAGGCGGGTTAAGAATTATATGATATAAATTGCCAGGCGGGTTAAAGAAAAATCAAAATAGATGGCGAGTTGCATATTAAGCTTACCAAAGATGACGGTTGACATTTGAGAGATATGTTGCTTTAAGCCGGCTAACTCTTCAGTCACCGGTTTAAGCTCAACCTCAGCATCTTCAGCTCTTTTTTGCAGCGCAGCTTTATCATTTTCCCAGGCGGTTCTTTCAGTATCAAAACTCGCCTTGATCTTTTCAATTTCTTCCAATGAAGATTTCAGCTTTGACTCGGCCTTGGAAGTTTCAGCTTGTTGCAGTTCTATATTCTTCTTTAAGTCGCCAAGCTACGACTCTTTCCCATTCAACTCTTCCTGAAATACGACATTGAAGCAATGGTCATAAAACAAGGAGCAAGTTTTTGTGATGAAGTTAGTTAAGTCCCAAGCACATTGCAAGAAATATACTTGGCACTTGGGGGCTAATGTACATCACTTCAATCTATGAGACCCGGCTCATCTTGTTCAGATAAGCCGGCCCTTGGGGGATACGGATTTGGTTCTCTCAAGGGATTATGAGACCTGGTTCATCTTGTTAAGATAAGCCGGCCCTTGGGGGCTATGGAATTGATTTTCAGTGATGATTGTAAGACCCGACTCGTCTTTCTCAAGATAAGTCGGCCCTTGGGGGTTACATTTTGGAAGATTTACATGAAGTCTCAAGCATACTCGATGTCTTTTCTTATACTTCAGACTTGGCGGCTATATAAGTATGTATATGTACTGAGGCGGAAAGGGGTTAAAAACATACCTCATATCTTTGCTTCATCAGATTTACTAAGCCGGCTTCCATGTCACGGCTTGTGTGGAGGAGGCTTAGGTAGCCTGCATGGATTTCACTTGCACTATAAGATGAGTAATCTTCCAAGTCCAGCTTAGCCTTGCCTTTCTCCAGTGAAGGCGTTTCTTCCTTGGCTGAATGCTTGGCTAGGACTCTGGAGACCTCGGGCGGCTTAAAATCTGACCCGGTAACAGTGATGTCGCCAACATCAGTAGCGGCAGGGCTCTTGTCAGTGGACTTGGCAGGACTGGGCGGCTTAGGACTTGGCGGGTCTTGATGGGCAGCCGGGTTGATCTCAGTATGCATTGCCTCAAAGACGGCGGTATCAGCTTGCGGTGGCAGGTCATTGGCAAGGTCTTCGGGATTTTGGATTGAAGCCTCAGGGGCCTCTGGCACCTGCCTCTCCGGCTCAGCAGTTTTGGGGTCCTTTGAAGAGCTGCCCACCTTTGTTTTTTACCTGCCTTCGCTACGCCTCTGTGACAAGAATACAAGGGTCCATGAGTATGTCACTATAAGTCATCTATGAACAAATGAAAATACTTACCCATGAGCAATCTTGAAAGCAGGCATTTGAGTTCCAGTAGAGTCGCCGGAGGATGGAGGCTTCCCCTGATAATTTGAGTCGAAAGGATTAAGAGGTTGACAAATGACACCAGCCTTTGGATGGGAAATAGTCGGGTTATGAGGCACCTCATTTCGACGTTTGCGAGGGGCAGGCGTGTTGGGTAAGCCGGAGACGAGATCTTGAGTGCTGTCACTCTGGGTCATACGCCTTGAATCGTGCTGCTATTTCTTCAAAAGAAAGTTGGGGTCCAAATGAGCAAGTGGGTGTGAAAATCTTACTTTTCGGATGACCCGCCTTGTTTTCTTTCTTGGCAAAGGTTCTGAGCCAAAGGAAATTATATTTACCTCTGCTGCATCGGCATGACTGGTCTCTGCCTCTTTCTGAGAGGAATGAGTGTCAATAAGTTGCATAAAGAAAAGACCAAGGGAGTCAAGTTCTACCTCTGACTCATCATCAAGTGTGAGCAGTTCTTCAGCTGTTGGCTTCCTGCGGCGAGCCGGAGCGAGAGACTTTCCTTTAGCATTCTTAATTGGCATGACGGCTTGTAATTTCTTTTTCCAGAAAGAAGAGTCGGCCTGTATGAGGTACATATGTGCAATAAGTTAAGGATATAAAACACAAAAAATAGATATATAAGGTGAAGGTTCATTCAAGATACTTACAGCCGGAGCCGGGTTAAGCGTACATAAAGGGTTCAATCCCACTTTACGGCAATTCTCCAGAGGCTCTCCAAGCAATGATTTAACCGTATCAGTGGTCTCCTTATCAGTCAAGGATGTCTGGTTATAGCATTGAGGATCCTTCTTATCACCTGTGTATTCACACATTAAGCCGCTGCGCCGACTCAATGGCAGAATTCTCCAAGAGACCCAACAGCGGAGCAGATCAACTCCAGATAAGCCGTTAGCTACCAGAGCCCTTATTTTTGATAATATGGATGAATATTTAGCCCGCTCCACAATAGTAATACGATCTGGAAGCTCGTGGCTAGGGCTGAGCCAGAAAGAGTGAAAACCCGGCGGGGGATTCTCATCGGCTGGAGAGGTATCTTGGGAGTAGAACCAAGTATAGTTCCAATCTTTGGGGTGACTGGGCAGTGTGGCTACAAGGAAAATGACGTCTCTTCACCTCTGAATGGAAATTCCACCGAGCTCGAGACTAGGCCCATCTGTCATCTCAGTTTGGCAGTTGAGATAAAAATATTCTCTGAATAGATCAACCTCAGGCTCCTTTTGAAGGTACACTTTGTAGAAAACTTGAAAATTGCGTATATTGGAGACGAAATTGGGGCCAATGTCTTGAGGATGAAGGTTGTAAAAGTGCAGAACATCTCGGAAGAACTTTGACCCGGGTGGTGAGAAGCCACGGAGGAGGTGATTCGAAAAGATAATAACTTCACCTTCTCGGGGTTGAGGAATAGTTTCAGGGCCAGGAACCCGCCAATGAATAACCTCTTTGGATGGTAAAACTCCCATGTCTACATATGCACTAATGAGAGCTCGGAGACTCTGGTAGCAGCCCAGTCACAAGAACTGGGAGCCCTAGTCATCGTTGGCGGGTTAAAAGCTAAGGCCTGGGGGTAAAAGTATGATGGGTTAATATTACGGTGATGAGCCGCTTAAAGGTTACAATGACAATTCAGTAGTTGTAAGCCGATTATGGATATAAGATTAATCATTGTTATGAATCATGGAGAAATCATAAGCTGCCCTTGTAAGAGGGTAAGGCGACTCTCAAGTTCATGGTTAAGCCGGCCAGGTGCTGGCGGGTTACAAATTCATTGTTAAGTCACCCGAATAATGAAAGGGCGGGTCAACTATCTACAGATCCAAGTTTGTTGGGATTTTGCTAAGTGTTGGACAAACAAGTTTTGCAGATTGCAGCTACAACTATAGATCTATGGCAGTTCAGAAAAAGGACATAATTGTTAAACCTAGAACATGGCTGTGGAAGAACTAGCTAGCTAAGTATTGATTCATAAGAAGAAGGGATCTGTTCAAACTATGAGATGAAGGCTAAAAACCGCTACCGCACAACTTCTGTCCGGTTTTTTGGGATTAAAGTGTGATATTTGGACGGAGCATGGATGAACTTGGATGAACGCCGACGAACTATCAAGAAATGACATGACCTAATGCGGATCTGAGAAAGAAGAAGGATGTTACCTGATGATTTGAGTGAAGAGCGGATGGACGCCGCGGATTTCTGGTC
This sequence comes from Thinopyrum elongatum, assembly GCA_011799875.1. Classification (NCBI taxonomy): domain Eukaryota; kingdom Viridiplantae; phylum Streptophyta; class Magnoliopsida; order Poales; family Poaceae; genus Thinopyrum; species Thinopyrum elongatum. Next base: position 362,448,392 of record CM022300.1, on the reverse strand, counting down.
CGAACAGGGTGATGCAGCGGCCTCAACAGAGTGGTCGGTGCGGTTCAGCGGCGGCGGCGGAGCTCCAGTTGCGACGAATGACATGAGAAAGAAGAAGAAGAGGGGGCGACGCGGGTAAAAGTGAAAAAGGGGACCCCCCGTGCCTATTTATAAGGAAAAGTTGGTGAAACAGTGAAATGGCATGCACGGAAATCAAGGAGATGTCATGATTATCTTAACAGTGGAGGCGCCTTGATTCTCGGATGGCTAGTTAATGCAAAAAGATCCATTGTGATGTCATTAGTTTTTCTGGATTTATTTCATATGATGTCATGGCGGGTTACAAGGATCTGTTCAAGGTTAAGCATTGGAAGAAATTTAAGAAGACTCGCCAACCGAAGGATGAAGGTTGACATGAACGAGTTTAAATCAATCTGGGGCCTAATGTTGGGGATATAACCCCGTGGTGTGACCCGCCCAAGAGGGGCCGGGTTACACTGTTGGCGACTCAATAGAGAAAGCCTAAATAGGCCCAAGAAGAGGAGATATGAAGATTGGAGGCGGCTCACGAGGCGGGCCTATTGAAGGCCCAAGGCAAGGCGATGATGCTGTAACTCGGAGAGGTGAGCCGCCCGATGGTGACTTGTCTAATAAGGCAAGGCGACTTAGAAACCAAGTTGGACACGTTGTGTGATCCGACTTGGACTCTTGTAAGCCCAGGGCCTCGACCTGTGTATATAAAGGCGAGATCCTGCGGCGGGTTAACTCAAGTTACAATCAATCGATAGCTAGGTTAAGCGATTCCGCTCCCTTGTAATCGAGACCCACTCAATACAACACAAAGCAGGACGTAGGCTTTTACCTTGTTGGTGAGGGGCCGAACTTGGGTAAACCTTGTGTCTTTTGTCCCGCTCAACCCCTTCAAGCTAACCTACGTTGTGATGGCTCCACACCTAAGCCCTTCCACAAGGGCATCTGCCGTGATAAAACCACGACACGTGTGATACGTCTCCAACGTATCTATAATTTATGAAGTGTTCATGCCATGTTTACAACAATTTTATATGGTTTTGGTATGATTTGAATGGAACTAACCTGGACTGACGTTGTTTTCAGCAGAACTACCGTGGTGTTGTTTTTTGTGCAGAAATAAAAGTTCTCCAAATGCAGCGAAACTTTTTGATGATTTTTTTTGGAACAAAAGAAGCACTAGAAGCTTCATGGGAGGACCAGAAGGTGAAGGAGGTGGCCACTACCCACCAGGGCGCGCCTAGTGGACCCACCTTAGTCCATCTTCATGTGAAACTGACGCCAAAATATCTGATAAATAGAGAAACCACCAGAAATAACCCTAGAACTTGGACTCCGTCGCCGCACGCCTCTATACCTTCGAAATACCATCTGGAGCCCTGTTCCGGCACCCTGCTGGAGGGGGAAATCATCATCGAAGGCCATCTTCATCATCCCGGTGGTCTCCATGACGAGGAGGGAGTAGTTCATCCTGGGGGCAGAGGGTATGTGCTAGTAGTTATGTGTTTGATCTCTCTCTCTCTCTCTCTCTCTCTCGTGTTCTTGATTTGGCATGATCCTAATGTACTGCAAGCTTTGTTAATATAGTTGGATCATATGGTGTTTCTCCCTCCCTATCTCGTTGTGATGAATTGAGTTTTTACCTTTGAGGTTTCACTATTATTGGATCGAACACTTTTATGGATTTGATAACACTTGATTTATGTCTTGCATATGAATACCCATGGTGACAATGGGGTACTATATTGATTCACTTGATGTATGTTTTGGCACTCAACTCGCGGATTCCTGAGGTGACATTGGGGTAATCTATGCATAGGGGTTGATGCACGTTTTTGTCCTACTTTCTCCAGTAGAAATCTAGGGGCACTCTTTGAAGTTATTTGTGTTGGATTGAATTTTATGAATCTGAAGTTGTTTGATGTGTATCGTATATTGACTCATGGATACTTGTGGTGACATTGGAGTATCTGATAACCCACAAGTATAGTGGATCGCAACAGTTTTCGAGGGTAGAGTATTCAACCCAAATTTATAGATTCAACACAAGTGGAGCCAAAGAATATTTGTAAGTATTAGAAGTAGAGTTGTCAATTCAACCACACTTGGAGATTAAATATCTACAGCAAAGTGATCAGTAGCATAGAAATATTATAGTTTGATAGCAGTGGTAGCGGTAGAAGTGGTAATGATAACAACAGTAACAGTTTTGTAGCAGTTGCAACAGTAGAAATAGTGAAAGATCGTGGATGTCGCCTAGAGGGGGGGGGGGTGAATAGGCGCTTTAAAATAATTACGGTTTAGGCTTGAACAAATGCGGAATAAAACTAGCATTTAATTTGTCAAGCACAAAACCTAACACAACTAGGCTCACCTATGTGCATGATACGTCTCCAATGTATCTATAATTTATGAAGTATTCATGCTGTTATATTATCATTCTTGGATGTTTTACAATCATTTTATAGCAACTTTATATCATTTTTCTGGGACTAACCTATTGACCCAGTGCCCAGTGCCAGTTGTTGTTTTTGCTTGTTTTTTACATCGCAGGAAATCAATATCAAACGGAGTCCAAACACCGTGAAACTTTTTGTGGATTTTTTATGGACCAGAAGACATCCAGTGGGCCAGAGAAGCACCTAGGGGGTGCCCCGAGGGGGGCACAACCCACCAGGGCGCGCCTGGGCCCCAGGCGCGCCCAGGTGGGTTGTGCCCCACCTCAGTGGCCTCCCGCACCCCCTCTTTGCCCTATAAATCACCAAATATTCCAAAAACCCCGGGGGTAACCCTAGATCAGAAGTTCCGCTGCCGCAGGCCTCTGTAGCCACAAAAAACCAATCTAGACCCCGTTCCGGCACCCTGCCGGAGGGGGAAATCATCACAGGTGGCCATCTTCATCATCTCGACGGCCACCATGATGAGGATGGAGTAGTCCACCCTCGGGGCTGAGGGTTTGTACCAGTAGCTATCTGTTTAATCTCTATCTCTCTCTCGTGTTCTTGAGATATCACAATCTTGATGTATCGCGGGCTTTGTTAATATAGTCGGATCATATGGTGTTTTCCCCTCTCTATCTTGTTGTGAATTGAGTTTTCCCTTTGAGATTTCATTTTATCGGATTGAATACTTTTATGGATTTGAGAACACTTGATGTATGTCTTGATATGAATACCCGTGGTGACAATGGGGTATCATATTGATTCACTTGATATATGTTTTGGCACTCAACTCGCGGATTCCCGAGGTGACATTGGGGTAATCTATGCATAGGGGTTGATGCACGTTCTTGCTTTGTTTCTCCGGTAGAAATCTTGGGGCACTCTTTGAGGTTCTTTGTGTTGGATTGAGTATTATGAATCTGAATTTGCTTTGGTGTTATTCTAGTACAAACTCTTGATAGATCGATCGGAAAGAATAACTTGGTGTTATTTTAGTACGAACTCTTGATAGATCGATCGGAAAGAATAACTTGGTGTTATTTTAGTACGAACTCTTGGATAGATAGATCGGAAAGAATAGCTACAAACAATTTCTTCTTATGTTCTCCACTAGATAAGAACTTTGGAGTGATTCTTCATCGCATGTTGAGGGATTGTTATGTGATCCAATTAGATTAGCATTGTTGAGAGATTGCACTAGCGAAAGTACGGACCCTAGGCCTCATTTTCAAGCATTGCAATACCATTTGTGCTCCGTTTTACCAATTGCTACCTTGCTGTTTTTTTATTTTTAGATTACAAAAATATATTTCTACCATCCATATTACACTCTTATCACCATCTCTTCGCCGAACTAGTGCACCTATACAGTTTGCCATTGTATTGGGTGTGTTGGGGACACAAGAGACTTTTTATTATTTGGTTGCAGGGTTGTTTGAGAGAGACCATCTTCATCCTACGCCTCCCACAGATTGATAAACCTTAGGTCATCCACTTAAGGGAAATTTGCTACTGTCCTACAAAACTCTGCGCTTGGAGGCCCAACACAAGTCTACAAGAACAAGTTGTGTAGTAGACATCAAGCTCTTTTCTGGCGCCATTGCCGGGGAGGTTAGGTAAGAGGCACTCACATCCCGTGAATGAAGCTCTTTTCTGGCGCCGTTGCCGGGGAGGTGAGTGCTTGAATGTATATCTTTAGATCTTGCAATTGAATCTTTTAGTTTCTTGTTTTATCACTAGTTTGATTTATAAAAGAAAACTACAAAAAAAATGGAATTGAGGTTGTCTCATATGATTCATCTTTATCATGTCTTTCGTGAAAATGATGGAAAGGAAAATTGTGCTCAATTGATAGAAGAAGAATTCTATAAAATGTTTGACAAAAAATCTTTAAATGATGAGCATGATTGCAATGTTGTTGGTATGAACTCTTTGAATATCCATGATGCTAACGATATGCAAAGCCATAAGCTTGGGGATGCTATATTTGATGAAGATGATATTTTTAGTCCCCCAAGTTTTGATGAGAAATTTTATTATGATGAAAGCATGCCTCCTCTTTATGATGATTATATTGATGAAAGTGGGTTTGGAAGAGTGTCAACTCTAGGTAGTAATGATCTCACTATTTTGGAGGGTGTTGAATCTTATTCTAATAATTATGAAAGTGGATTTGGAGAGGTCATGACTTTATTTAATGATGAGTCCACTATTTTGGAAGAGGTTTCAATTGATTATGACAACAAAGTTGCTATCTATGATGATTATGGTGATGGCATGTGTGCTATAAAGAATAATGATAACCATGAAACTTGTCATCATGATTTTAATTTTCAATCTCATGATAGTTATTTTGTCGAGTTTGCTCCCACTACTATTCATGAGAATAAATTTGCTTATGTGGAGAGTAAGAAAATTTCTATGCATGTGGATCATTAAAAGAATGCTTTATGTGATAGCTATATTGTTGAATTCATCCATGATGCTACTGAAAATTATTATGAGAGAGGAATCTATGCTTTTACATATCTCAATAATATCAAGTTTCCTTTCTATGTGTTGAAAATCTTGAAGTTTTGCTTGTTTTGCCTTCCTATGCTAGTTGATTCTTGTTCCCATAAGTTGTTTGCTCACAAAATCCCTATGCATAGGAAGTGGGTTAGACTTAAATGTGCTAGTCATATGCTTCATGATGCTCTTTTTATGTTTCAATCCTTATCTTTTATGCGAGCATCATTGAAATCTTCATGCCTAGCTAAAAGGCATTAAATAAAAGCGCTTGTTGGGAGACAACCCAAACTTTTACCTACTTTTTTTATGTGTTCACATGATTAGGCTACTGTATTAATCATGTTTTATAACTTTTATTTCAATAAAGTTCCAAGTAAAGCCTTTGGGATAGTGTGGATGATAGTTGACTTGATTCTGTGCAAAACAGAAATTTTTATGCCCAGTAACAGAATTTTTTCAATTCACTGGAGTCTCGGAAAACTCTGAATTTTTTACAGTTATTGGGTATACAAATGATCTACGTTGTACTAAAATTTTAAGAATTTATGGAGTTACATAAGTATGATCTTAATTCAGATCTTTAAGTACTGTTCTGTTTTTGATAGATTCTGTTTTCAATGCATAGTTTGCTTGTTTTCTAGTTTCTATGGCTTATATTGCTCAATATAAATTATGGAAATGATATGCTACAGTAGGAATTGTGTGGAAACAATTATGAATCTTGTCTTTGACAGTACCAAAGTGAAATGGTTTGCTCTTTATCATACTAACCTATCTCACGAAGTTCCGTTAAGTCTTGTGTGATTGAAGTTTTCAAGTTTTGGGTGAGATGTCGATATGAGGAGAATAAGGAGTGACAAGACCCTAAGCTTGGGGATTCCCAAGGCACCCCAAGGTAATATTCAAGGAATATCGAAGCAACTAAGCTTGGGGATGCCCCGCAAGGCATCTCCTCTTTTGTCTCCAACATTATCGGTAACCTCACTTGGAGCTACATTTTTATTCGTCACATGATATGTGTTTTGCTTAGAGCATCATTTTCTTGTTAGGATTTGCTTGCTGTTATTTAGAATAATGTTTTGCATCTTTCTGCTCAATAAAAATGTCAAGGATAGCCTTTACCATGCTTATTTTGCAAGTATATGAGTTGCTGTTTCAAAACAGAAAGTTTATCGATGTTGCAAAAATTCCCGAGAAAAGTCAGAATGTGTTAAAATGTTGAAACTTTTTTCACAATAATCTCTGATAAATTTTCTACAGTGTGGTAAATTTTCATAATTTTTAGAGTTAAAGAAGTATTGATACTCTTGCATTCTTTACCGACTGTACTGTTTGGGCAGATTGCTGTTATGTTTGCATATGTTTGCTTGTTTAATGATTCTATTTGAGGATAGGAGTATTAAATATGTAGAGGCATTTAGTATGCAATGTTGAATAATAATTTTAGTGATTTGCTACAGTAGAGAATGATAAGGTTTTTGCAATGGTTTATATTACCTTATCTCATGAGTTCTTGTTGAGTTTTGTGTGGATGAAGTTTTTAAGATTTAGGGAAACCGTGATATAAAAGGAATTAAGGAGACACAAAAGCTCAACCTTGGGGATGCCCAAGGCATCCCAAGATAATATTTCAAGAAGTCTCAAGCATCTAAGCTTGGGGATGCCCCGGTAGGCATCCCACCTTTCTTCATCAACAATTATCGGTTAGTATAGGTTGAGCCTAAGTTTTTGCTTCTTCACATGAGTTGTGCTATTCTTGGAATGTCATTTTGTTTTGTTCTGCTTGCTGTTTTAATAAAATACTTAGATCTGAAAGTTTTTAAATAAGAGAGAGTCCACAATTAGCTACCTATTTACTTAACTACTCGCTTGATCTTCACTTATATCTTTTTGGAGTAGCTTGTCATTTACTCTTGTGCTTCACTTATATCCTATGAGTAAATTGTTGAATGAATTGAATATCATGAAGTTGAAATTATATGTTCATATCATGCCTAGTGGTAGCTTCACATTGGGTTTAGAAAGTGAAATCTTTTGAGGCTTGACAATCACAATATTGGTCATACAAGCAATTCATGAATGATTAGTAGAAGGAAGAGAACTTTCACATGCAAATACACTATCTTGGAAATCTTTTGTGATTGTGAGCCCCCATCAAAATATTTTATGCCAAAGTTATTGACGTTGGACAAGGAACACAACGTAATGATTTATGTTTGTTCATATTCACATAGAAGTTATATTGTCATAGATCCTTCAACATGTGGTGCTTGCCCCCCATCTTTGCTAGCCAAGAATTCCGCACTAAGTAGAGATACTACTTGTGCATCCAAAAACCCTTAAACCCAAATCCTATTTTCAAGAGTCCACCATACCTACCTATGGATTGAGTAAGATCCTTCAAGTAAGTTGTCATCGGTGCAATAAGGCAATAAAAATTGCTTCTAAAAGTGTAAGATCATTTAGTGTAAGAGAAAATTGAGCGTTGTACGAACTTGTGATGCTAAAGAAATAAAAGCGACAGACTGCATAATAAAGGTTGCCATCACAAGGGGCAATATAACATGACGTTCTTTTGCACTAAGGGGTTGAGCATACAAACAAATAAGCGCATGGCAACCTCTGCTTCCCTCTGCAAAGGGCCTATCTTTTACTTTTATGTATTTACATTTATGCAAGAGTCAAAGTTTTTCTCTCTATTCCTTTTTATTTTTCTCCTTTGGCAAGCATAATGTGGTGAGGAAAGATCTAGGCACATATGTCCAGTTGGATATGGGTGGCATGAGTTATTATTGTTGACATCACCCTTGAGGTGAACATGTTGGGAGGCGAAATTATAAGCCCCTATCTTTCTATGTGTCCGGTTGAAACGTTTTGCTCATGTGTATGCGGTGAGTGTTAGCAATCATAGAAGGCTATATGATGGTTGAGTATGTGGAGCTCTTACTTAGGCTCTGTTGAATAAGTTGAATTGCAATTGTTTGGTGACTGAGAACATAGGTTGTTGAGTTTCAAGAGAATTCATTGTTTGAACCTTAACATGTGAATTGGTTGCTACTTTAACATGAGAAGTTTTTGTCGGCGTGCGACACCTATGGGATCCTAAGGGACCCCTTTACGATTCGGCAGGGAGAGAGGTATGCGCAAAGAGCAGAACCAATGATCAACGCGGGGCAATTTTACCCAGGTTCGGGCCGCTAATCAGCGTAAAACCCTACTCCTGCCTTGTTTTATTATCGGTGTTCTTGAGCCCAGGCTCCAGGAGCGCTCGCAGTGAACAGTACGTTCAAAGAGCAGCTACGCATGCAGAATGGGCCAGCAGATCCTCCTCCCTGTAGCAGTTGCCTTGGGCCTCCTTTTATATCACCAAGGGGTCACCACAGTGGCGAAATGTACATACATTGAGGTGTAAAGTAGCTACAGGGTCATCATACCTAACCCCTGACGGATTAGGACGAACGCATTTAATGCACCGTGAGGTGTCCGTCCAGGTGTCCTCACTTTCTTGGGGATGGAAAAAGGGGCCATCCCATCAGCACCGCTTAAGCTCTCCTCCACTGGCGCGTCACCACGCATCCAAAGAAGGACCCAGAACGTCGGGTTTGTTGCTGTGCCAGAGCGGTGGCACAGCAACAAAATCTTGCCGGGCGCCGAGCCTTGCTGGGCGCCGAATCTTGCCGGGCGCCGAGCCTTGCCGGGCGCCGAATCTTGCCGGGCTTCACAGGCCACCCCGGCAACATCTTGCCGGGGAAGCTGGCCTTCGGATTCCAGCCCTTCTTACCTGCTGATCCTCAGATCTTTGACTTGAGGATTTCTTTGGTGGCCTGAGTCAACCTCGAACTGTTCCCCGACAAGCCTTGCCGTGAGTATGGCTACAGCTGCCCGTGCACAAGTACGGGGTACTAATGGCCCAATACTTAGTACACCGACAGTTTTATAAGAAAGAATTGCTGTTATGATGCTAGGAAAAGTGATTGAAATTGTCATTGATTAAACTTGTGCACTTTGCTAGCATTCACACTTCATAAATTATTTCTTTTATCATTTACCTACCCTAGATCAGAAGTTCCGCCGCCGCAGGCCTCTGTAGCCACGAAAAACCAATCTAGACCCCGTTCCGGCACCCTGCCGGAGGGGGAAATCATCACCAGTGGCCATCTTCATCATCCCGACGGCCACCATGATGAGGAGGGAGTAGTCCACCCTCAGGGCTGAGGGTTTGTACCAGTAGCTATGTGTTTAATCTCTCTCTCTCTCTCTCTCTCTCTCTCGTGTTCTTGAGATATCACAATCTTGATGTATCGCGGGCTTTGTTAATATAGTCGGATCATATGGTGTTTTCCCCTCTCTATCTTGTTGTGAATTGAGTTTTCCCTTTGAGATTTCATTTTATCGGATTGAATACTTTTGTGGATTTGAGAACACTTGATGTATGTCTTGATATGAATACCCGTGGTGACAATGGGGTATCATATTGATTCACTTGATATATGTTTTGGCACTCAACTCGCGGATTCCCAAGGTGACATTGGGGTAATCTATGCATAGGGGTTGATGCAAGTTCTTGTCTTTGTTTCTCCAGTAGAAATATTGGGGCACTCTTTGAGGTTCTTTGTGTTGGATTGAGTATTATGAATCTGAATTTGCTTTGGTGTTATTCTATTATGAACTCTTGATAGATCGATCGGAAAGAATAACTTGGTGTTATTTTAGTACGAACTCTTGATAGATCGATCGGAAAGAATAACTTGGTGTTATTTTAGTACGAACTCTTGGATAGATCGATCGGAAAGAATAGCTACAAACAATTTCTCCTTATGTTCTCCACTAGATAAGAACTTTGGAGTGATTCTTCATCGCACGTTGAGGGATTGTTATGTGATCCAATTAGATCAGCATTGTCGAGAGATTGCACTAGCAAAAGTACGGACCCTAGGCCTCATTTTCAAGCATTGCAATACCGTTTGTGCTCCGTTTTACCAATTGCTACCTTGCTGTTTTTTTATTTTCAGATTACAAAAATATATTTCTACCATCCATATTACACTCTTATCACCATCTCTTCGCCGAACTAGTGCACCTATACAGTTTGCCATTGTATTGGGTGTGTTGGGGACACAAGAGACTTTTTATTATTTGGTTGCAGGGTTGTTTGAGAGAGACCATCTTCATCCTACGCCTCCCACGGATTGATAAACCTTAGGTCATCCACTTAAGGGAAATTTGCTACTGTCGTACAAAACTCTGCGCTTGGAGGACCAACACGATTCTACAAGAACAAGTTGTGTAGTCGACATCAGTGCACCAACAACTTATGCTAAGAAAGATAAACAACTAAGTGAAAGCAAGATATATAACATGAAACACTAAGGCTATCACAAAGTAAAGTGCATAAGTAAGGGGCTCTGGTAAGAAATAACCGAGGCACGCGGAGACGACGATGTATCCCGAAGTTCACACCCTTGCGGATGCTAATCTCCGTTTGGAGCGGTGTGGGGGCACAATGCTCCCCAAGAAGCCACTTGGGCCACTGTAATCTTCTCACGCCCTCGCACAATGCAAGATGCCATGATTCACTGAGGGACCCTTGAGGGCGGTCACCGAACCCGTACAAATGGCAACCCTTGGGGGCGGTCACCGAACCCTTACACTTTGGCAACCCTTGGGGCGGTCACCGGTACCCGTCAAATTGCTCGGGGCGATCTCCACAACATAATTGGAGACCCCGACACATTCCTGGAGCTTTACACCACAATGATTGAGCTCCGACAACACCAACCGTCTAGGGCACCAAGGCACCCAAGAGGAACAAGCTCTAGGGTGCCCAAACACCCAAGAGTAATAAGCTACTCAACTTCACTTCCACGTATCACCATGGAGAACTCAAACCTACGCACCAAATGCAATGTCAAGGGCACATGGAGTGCCCAAGTCCCTCACTCCCAAATCCCACCAAAGCAACGAAAGCTATGGAGGAAAATGAGAGGAAGAACAAGAAGGAGAACACTAAGAACTCCAAGATCTAGATCTAAGGGGTTCCCCTCACATAGAGGAGGATGTGATTGGCGGAAACGTAGATCTAGATCTCCTCACTCTTTTCCCTCAAGAACTAGCAAGAATCATTGGAGGGATTGAGAGATAGCAAGCTCGAAGAAGGTCAACAATGGGGGAAGAACGCGAGCTCAAGAGATAAGGTTGAATGGGGAAGAAGACCCCCGTTTATAGGAGGAAAAAAATCCAACCGTTATGTGCTCAGCCCGCACATGAGCGGTACTACCGCTCCAATGAGCGGTACTACTGCTCGGGCTGTAGTAACAGGAAAATAGAGCAACGGCTAGGAACCATGGGGCAGTAGTGCTGCCGGAGCGGTACTACCGCTCATCCCAGCTGGAAAAGCAGAACACTCGAGCAGAGGAGGCAGGGTAGAGCATAGCGCGAAGGTAGTACTACAGTAGTGGTACTACCGCCCGACCGGGGAGGTACTACCGCTTATAGGAGGTACTATTGCACTTTACTGTGCCCTACTTCCACTGAACCCGACACGAAAAACAGAACCCCTAGAATAAGCAAAAGTACGCGTGAAACTGGAACATTGGAAGTACCGCTTGCAAGTGGTACTACCGCTCGACAGGGACGGTACTACCGCTGCCCAGAGCGGTACTACCGCAGGGGTGCATCAAGCAAGCCCCAAGCAAAACAAATGCAACAAGAAAACTAGAACTGCCATAACTTCTGCATATGCGCTCCGAATTGAGCAAACTCAAGCTTATTGGATAGTTATAGTAAGAAGAGGTAGGGGGAGTATGCCTAAGATATAGAGATGTGAAACCTCTATGAATGAGGAACCGACAAAACTCCATCATCGAAAACATCATAGAAGATGCATATATGAACTCCGTTTTCGATCAGCTCGAGCTTGTCATGACGTTGACCATAAGCTCTAAAACTCGCAAAGAGGAACACCAAACAAGAAGCAAGAAAGATGATGCAAGGATGCAATGGTTTGAGCTCTCTACGAACGATACGATCAAGCTACTAACTTGAGAAGCCCCCTTGATAGTACGACAATCGAACCTATAACCCGGTGTCCCAACTACCACCATGAGACCGGTAAAATATACAACCTATCAAGGGCAAACCTTTGCCTTGCACATAGTCCACTTGAGCTAGATGATGACGATATTGACTCCCTCAAGCTAGACCACCTTTCTTGATTGCGTTGGCTCGATGAAGACTAGTAGATTGCTCCCCCATACTCCACTATGGGTGAGCCACTCTTTGGAACATCTTCACAAGACCATTGTCACCACAATGAAGGGCAAGCTTCAAGTATGATCTCTTCGTGATGCTCCACTTGAACTTGCACACCGCAATCTTGATGACGATCACCACTTGATGTCATCCTCCATGGGTTGTATGAGAAATTCCTCTTGATGCAAGCCCATGGAAACATGCCTAACCCCACATAGAACTCTCACATAGACCATGGGTTAGTACACAAACGTAATGGACAATGCTTACCATACCATGGGATCACTTGATCCCTCTCGGTACATCTTGTACGCTTTGTGTGTTGATCAACTTGATTCAGTCTTGACTTAGTCTTGATCAATCATGTATCATGACCAATCTTTATATAATTCCTTGAATAACACCTTGGTCAACACATAAACTCCTTGAAACCAACACATTGACTTCAAGAAATTCCTATGGACAAATTCTTTAAAAATAACTCAAGGCAACCATTAGTCCATAGAGAATGTAATCAATTACCAAAACCAAACATGGGGACACCGCATGTTCTTTCAAATAGCAATAGTAACTTAGCAAGAACAATATGTGAAAAACTCGTAGGCATTGGATCGGTGATTATGTTGGATAATACTCATCATGTAATAGTCATAACCTATAGGGCGACACAGAACTAGCTCCAGTTCATAAATATAATGTAGGCATGTATTCCGTAAATAGTCATACGTGCTTATGGAAAAGAACTTGCATGACATCTTTTGTCCTACCCTCCCGTGGCAGTGGGGTCCATAAGGAAACTAAGGGATATTAAAGCCTCCTTTTAATAGAGAACCGGAACAAAGCATTAACACATAGTGAATACATGAACTCCTCAAACTACGGTCATCACCGAAAAGTATCCCAATTACTGTCACCCTGGGGTTTACGGATCATAACACGTAATAGGTGCATATGACTTGCAAGATCGGATCTAGAACATAGATATAATGGTGAAAACATAAACGGTTCAGATCTGAAATCATGGCACTCGGGCCCTAGTGACAAGCATTAAGCATAGCAAAGTCATAGCAACATCAATCTCAGAACATAGTGGATACTAGGGATCAAGCCCTAACAAAACTAACTCGGTTACATGATGAATCTCATCCAACTCCTCACCGACCAGAGAGCGTACGAAGGAATTACTCACTCCCGGTGGGGAGCATCATGGTATTGGTGATGGAGGATGGTTGGTGATGACAAAGACCGAAGATCCCCCTCTTCGGAGCCCCGAACGGGCTCCAGATTTGGCCTCCCGATGAAGAACAAGAGGTGGCGGCGGCTCCGTATCATAAAACGCGATGAAACTTCCTCTTCTATTTTTTTCTAGAAAAATAGGATTTTATAGCGTCGGAATTAGGGTCTGCGGGGCCTTGAGGGCCCCACCACCCACCAGGGCGCGCTAGAGGGGGGTGGCGCGCCCTGGTGTCTTGTCGGCAGCCAGGGCCCCCCCTCCAGTGGGTCTTGGTTCCAATAATTATTATATATTCTGAAATAATTCTCCAAAAAGTTTCGTCCAAATCCGAGAACTTTTATTTCTGCACAAAAACAACACCATGGTAGTTTTGCTGAAAACAACATCAGTCCGGGTTAGTTTCATTCAAATCATGCAAATTAGAGTCCAAAACAAGAGCAAAAGCATTTGGAAAAGTAGATCCGATGGAGACGTATCAACTCCCCCAAGCTTAACCCATTGCTTGTCCTCAAGCAATTCAGTTGACAAACTGAAAGTGATAAAGAAAAACTTTTACCAACTCTTTTGTTCTTGTTTATATATATATATATGCTTAAATAGCACCCAGGTTTTCAGCAAAGATTAAGACTAACCATGTCAATGATAACTCTTAGAAATTATATTAACTCATATCAATGTTATAATCAACTAGCGAGCAATAATAAGATATCTCAAAATGCCAACACTTCGTCAAAACAATCATGATATAATATGATAACAATGGTATCTCGCTAGCCCTTTCTGAGACCGCAAAACATATATGCAGAGCACCTCAAAAGTTCAAGCAGCGAGTAAACATTGCAGTTCATGGTAGAAGAGATCCAGTCATGATGCATTCAACATTAACTATACACAATGCATGAGGATGACAATAGTGCTCTCAGGTCTGGTGCTTGTTTGAGAAGGTGATGACTCAACACAAAGTAAAATAACATAAAAGTAAATAGATATCCCCTTCACAGAGGGAAGCAGGGATTTGCAGAGGTGCTAGAGCTCAAAGCTTAAATCAGAGATAAATATAATTTTGGGAGGTGCACCCTTCCTGTCAACGTCACGACCAAGAGTTATCAATATCTTCCATGCTAAACAAATTAGCGGCGGTTCCCAAGCGGTAAAAGTAAAGTTTACTCCCCCTCCACCAACAAACACAAGCCATGGCTAACCGAATCCACAGGTGCCTTCCATACCAACAACAGTCCTGGGGGGGTTTTGTTTAATTATTTACAATTCTTGATTTCGGGACTGGGCATCCCTATTACCGGCCCCTCTCGTGCAAGGACGAGTGAATAAACACTCATCAGGAGAATAACCCGCTTAGCATGGAAGATACTGACTACCCCCTATCGCTCCATGAGCGGTCCAAGCACATAAAACAGATGTTCATTTGAAATTTTAGAGGTGGCACATGCAAATTTACTTGGAACAGCAGGGTAATACCGCATATAGGTAGATATAGTGGACTCATTTGGAATAACTTTGGTTTAAGGATTTTGATGCACAAGCAGTATTCCCGCTTAGTACAGGCGAAGGCTAGCAAATAGATTGAGAAGCGGCCAGCTAGAGAGCAAAAACAGTCATGAACATGCATTATGAATAATCAACATTGAATACTAGCATGAGTAGGATATAAACACCATGAACATAAATATCATGGAGGCCATGTTGGTTTTGATTCAACTACATGTGTGAACATGTGCCAAGTCAAGCAACTTGAAACATTCAGAGGAGGATACCATATCATCATACTACATCACAATCATTTTAATGCATGTTGACACCCAAGATAAATCATTATTCACTCCTAGCTACTTAGGCATGGCATGAGCAACTATAATCTCTAATTGTCATTGCAAACATGTTTCATCATAATATGCTGAATCATGGATACTGAGTTAAACATATTTACAAAAACAAGAACAAGTTGAGTTCATACCCGCTTTTCTCCGCCACAGTAACTTCATCAAATATCTTCATTATTTCCTTTCACTTGCACGACCAAATGATATGAAAATAATAATAGTGCAGGAGTACTGTGGACTAAGTTGGAATCTGCAAACATTTTATTCAGAGGGAAAGACAAAATAATATGGGCTCTCTGTTAGATCAACAATAATGCATACGAGAGCCACTCAACATTTTCATCGTGGTCTTTCCCTTGGTACGCCTCAACAAAAGAAAAGGAAAAGAATTTTAGAGAAACGCACTGAAATATTTTTGGAGTTTTTCTTAAAAAGGAAACAAATTAAAGAAAGAAAAACTATTTACACGAGAAAGCTCCCAACAAACAAAAGAAGAAATGGGATTTTTTTGGGGGTTTTCTTTTAATAGTACAACCAAATTAAACTAGAAAGTAAAACCGAAAGAAACAAGAAATATTTTTGGATTTTCTCAAAGTTTTTCAAACACACAAGAAGAAAGCGTGAAAATAAATCTAGCATGTATAATACAATGAAAAAGTATGAACACCAACAACGGGAATGAAATGTGTGAATATGAATATAATGTCGGTGGAAATACGTACTCCCCCAAGCTTAGGCTTTTGGCCTAGCTTGGTAATCACCATCCGTAGTAGCCATCCGGTCCCATGTGAAAGTGATGAGGCGGCGGCACCTGAGCGTCCCACTTTTGGGGCTCCTCCTCTACTGCTGCCTGGTTGTTCCGGTAGGCAATAATGTCTGCTGGCATGAACCTGTATCCGTTCCTCGCAATAGAATCAAACAAAGCAGGTGTAGGCAACGTGATAATATCACGGGTATCCTCGCTGAATACCAAGTTATAATGAATGTTGTTAAAAGAATCAGCAGGATCAGTAAACTGGTGAGACACCATCGCCTGGTGATCTAGATAAACTCGGGGCAAAGGATAATCATGTTGGTGTATCTGAACATTAAAATGACTCACTAAGCGAGTGACATAAATACCACCATGAATTTTGCCCTTAGTTCTGTTAAGGTGCAGACGACGTGCAACAATAGCCCCTAGGCTAAAGGTGTGATCATTGTGTAGTGCATGGCGTAAAATGGTGAGGTTGGGAGCATTGAGTGCACCGGCCTTCTCTCTAGCAGTTAAACACTTTGCGTTGAATAAAGCAAAGTAATGCATAGAAGGAAACTACAAACTAGTGGTGGTGGCTTTCGACATGCCTCTTTCGTCACCCACTATCAATGTGAGGAGGAAGTCCTCAAACTCTGCCGGTCTAGGCTCTCTTAATTCCCCGTCAAAGGGAATCAAACATATCTCACAAAATTCAGTGAGCGGTATCTGACGGGTTTCAGAATATAAATTAAACCGCACCTCAGGAGGATTGTTCCTATTTAAGAAATAGAAATTTTGCACAAAGGAATTTGTGAGGAGGTGATGTTGGTCACACTCATCTACGAGGAAGTTAGTCAGGCGGCATTTGCAATAAATTGGGCAAACTCTTGATGGAATCCAGCCTCGTCCATGAAGGCATTATGTGGCCATTCGCACGGCCGCACCTCTACCGTTCTTGGAGTGTTGAGGTCATTATCCGATGATTCCCCAATGACTCCCTTGGCATTCTTTTTAGAGGAGAACTGATACTCATCTTTTCCTATGGATAAAATTCTCAAAAAATTTGGGCAACAAAATTTGTGTCAACAAAACTTCACAAGATTGATAGCAACTACTCATATGGATGTCTAGAGGCTATATCAAGAATTCAAACTACTTGGAACTCCAAGAATTCAACATGCAAGCTCATCTACAACAACACCTAGAGTAGCTAATTACTCAAAATGTAAACCACTAGAGCAAAAACTATATGGAGCAATGGAGGAGTCACACACTCTCGTGGGTTTAACACGGCAGATGCCCTAGCAAAAGGACTTAGGTGTGGAGCCATCGCTATGATGATTAGCTTGAAGGGGTTGAGCGGGACGAAAGACACGAGTTTACCCAGGTTCAGCCCCTCACGATCGAGGTAAAAGCCTACGCCCTGCTTTGAGTTGTATTGCTTGAGTATCGATTACAAGGGAGCAGAATCGCTTGACCTAGCTATCGATCGATTGTAACTTAGGTTTACCCGCCGTAGGGACTCGCCTTTATATACACAGGTCGAGGCCATGGGCTTACAAGAGTCCGGATCAGGTCATACTCCATGACCGACCCTGGTTCTAAGTCGCCTTGCCTTGCTAGGCAAGTCGCCATCGGGGGCTTACACTTCCGGGTCACGCACCGTCTTCTGGCCTTGGGTCTCCGCCCGGCTCACCACGTAAGTCACCTCCCTGGTTTCAGTTCTTGGCTTCTTGGGCGTGTCTAAGGCCTTATCTTTAAGTCGCCAACATCTTAACCCGGCCCTCCTAGGGCGGGTTATATCCCCAACAATAGGCCCTAGATTGATTTGAACTTGTTCATGTCAATCTTCAATCCCTCTGGTTGGCGAGTCTTCTTTGATTCTTCTTAGTACTTGAACCTTGAATAGATCTTTATAACCCGCCATAAGAAAAGATGATGTCATGTTAATAAATTCAGAAAAAACCTCATGACATCACAACGGATCTTTCGCATTAATCAGCCATTCTGAGAATCAAGGCGCCCCCTTTGTCACAGTAGTTATTATGTCTCCTCGATTTTTGCACGTGCCTGTTACTGTTCCCCCTTTTTCCTTATAAATAGGCACGGGGGGCCTGCCTCTTCACTTTTCACCCTCATCTCTTCCATCTTGTCTTCTTCCTCGCGACGCCCACCGCGACCGAAACTCTGCCGCACCAGCCGAACCACGCCAGCAGCTCCGTCGAGGCCGCCGCATCAACCTGTTGTGACCAGAGCTCAGCGGCCCACGCCGGCTCATCTCCGCCGTCGTCAGGTACCATCCTTCTGCCTTTTTAGATCTGCATTAGGTCACCCGAGTTCTTAGGAGTTCATCGGCATTCATCTAAGTTCATCCTGCTTCTTGGATAGAATTCACATTTCAAATAGAAAAAGGGGTAGAAATAGTGCGGTAGCAGCTTGGCCTTCATCTTGTATCTTGAGTAGATTACTTCCTCTTCGGAATCAGCACATAACCTGCTAGCCTTTCTGTCACTGTCTTTTTTAGGTCTAGCAATTATTTTCCTTTTTGCGCTCTTCGTAGATCCGTAAATATAGCTGCGAACTGTGAAACCTGTTTGCCCCATTCTTAGCAGAATTCAATAATCTTGGATCCATAGATAATTGACCCGCCTTCCACTTTTCGGGCGGCTTAACAATGAACTGCTTCTTTCAATTCACCCGCCAACATGCTGCCGGCTTATACTTTCATAAATTAACCCGCCATATTCTCATAACTTGATAGTTACTTCACTCCATGGCTTGGGCGGCTCATAATTTCTTAATAGCTCATCGCAATGTGTAGTCTTTTAACCATAACTAGCTCATTATTGCTAAAACATCATGTAATCACTTGGGCGGTTTACCATTGCAACTTTAACCCGCCATACCTTTATTCCTTGGTCACAGCTTTTTAAACCGGTCAATCATGACTAAGACTCCCACTTCTTGCGACTGGGTTGCTTCTAGAGTCTCCGAGCTTGTATTAAACAAATATGTGGACATGGGGGTTTTGCCAGGAAAAGACGTTATCCACTGGCGGGTTCCCAGTCCTGAAACTACTCCTCAACCCAGAGAGGGTGAAGTTGTCATTTTTTCGGATCACCTCCTCCGTGGCTTTTCACCACCCGGGTCAAAATTCTTCTGGGATGCTCTGCATTTTTACAATCTTCATCCTCAAGATATCGGACCCAACTCCATTTCCAACCGATGCCACTTTCAAGTATTCTATGAAGTGTACCTTCAAGAAGAACCCATAGAGATTTCTTTTATATCAACCGCCAGACAGAGATGCCAAATGGACCCAGTCTTGAGCTTGGAGGTGTTTCTATCCAAAGGCGGAGAGATGTAACTTTTCCCTCTGCCACACTGCCCAGCCTCCCCAAGGACTAGAACTATACTTGGTTCTATTGCCAGGACAACACTCCAGCTGGAGAAAATCCCTTGCCGGGTTATCGCCCCTACCGGCTCAGCACCAACAGCGAGCTTCCGGGTCAATTGACTGCCGCAGACCGCGCCCGGTATGCCCGCACATTTTCAAAGATAAGGGCTTTAATAGCCAACGGCTTAACTGGAGTTGATCTGACCCACTGCTGGGTCGCATGGAGGATTTTACCACTGAGCCCGCGCGACGGCTTAATGTGCCAATATACTGGTGATACGAAGGACCCGCAGCGCTATAACCAAGCACGTCTGACTGATAAAGAGATCAATAACACAGTTAAGACACTGCTTGGGGAACCTCTAGAAGCTTGCAGTAAAGCAGGACTGAATCCTTTCTGCACTCTTAACCCGGCTCTGGCTATAAGTATCTTGAACAAATCTTCATCTTATTTATCTATTTCGTGTGCTTCATATCGTTTAAACTCTCACTCATATATGTATACAAGCCGACTCTTCTTTCTGAAAAAAGAAGCTAACAGCCACCCCGCCCACTAAGAAGACTAAAGCAACGAAGTCTCGTGGCACAGGTCGCCATAAGAAACAAACGGTAGAAGAGCTTCTCGAGCTAGATGAGTCAGAGATAGAACTTGACTCCCTTGGTCTTCTTTTTATGCAACTTATTGATGCTGATTCCTCTCAGGACGAAGTGGAGACGAGCCAAGCTAATGAAACAGAGGTAATTATTATCTCCTCCGACTCAGAACCCCTGCCAAGAAAGAAAACATGGCAGGTCATCCAAAAAGTAAGATTTTCTCACCCTCTTTCTCATTTGGACCCCAACTTTCTTTTGAAGAAACAGCAGCACGAGTCAAGGCGTCAGACCCAGAGTGGCGGCACTGAAGACCTCATGTCCGGCTTATCCAACACGCCGGCTCCCCGGAAACATCGCAATGAGGTGCCTCACAACCCGACTCTATCCCTTCCACAAGCCGGTCTCATGCGTCAACCTCTTAATTCTCCTGATTCAAACTACCAGGGAACACCTCCATCATCTAGCGACTCAACTGGAACATAGCTTCCTGCCTTCATTGTCGCCCACGGGTAAGTATTTTCATTTGTTGATAAAAACTTGTTGTCTCATACTCATAAACCTGTACTCTTGCCACAGGGGCAAGGCCAAAACTAGCAAGAAGCAAAAAGTGGGCGGCTCTTCGAGGGCTCCTGAAGCTTCTGAGCCGGAGAAGCAACCGTTGGAGACCCTTGAGGGCCCAATCCAAAACCATGAAGACCCTGCCAGCCAGCAAAATGACCCGCCTCCACAAACTGAAGCAGCACCTTCTGAGGCCATGGACACTGACGCTAACCTGGCAGATAACCATGACCCGTCAAGTCCCAAAATTTCTTCTCCTGCCAAATCAATTGACAAGAGTCCTGATGCTGATGATGTTGAAGATATTGCTGTCATCGGGTCAGCTTCTAAAGCGCTTGAAGTCTCCAGAGTATTAGCCAAGCACTCGGCTAAGGAAGAAATTCCTTCATTGGAGAAAGGCAAGGCCAAATTGGACCTGGAAAGCTATTCCTCATTCAGCGCAGGTGAAGTGCACACGGGCTATTTAAGCCGCCTTCACACAAGCCGGGACATGGAGGCCGGGTTAGTCAACCTGATGAAGCAGAAGTATGAGGTATGAATATATTGAACCCCTCTTTAGCCTTGCATACATATGTCCATATTAGCCCCCAAGTCTTAAGGATAGGAATAATATTGACTATGCTTGAGACTTGTGAAAATTTCCAAAGTTTAGCCCCCAAGGGCCAGCTTATCTTTTTTCTAAAAATGAGCCGAGTCTTTGACAATAGTAACCTTGTAAAGAATCGTGTGTAGCCCCCAAGGGCCGGCTTATCTTGATAAGATGAGCCGGGTCTTATAATCACTTGTGAGAACCAAATATGTAGCCCCCAAGGGCAGGCTTATCTTTGAGCCGGGTCATAATATAAATTGAAATGACCTACATTAGCCCCCAAGTGCCAAGTATATTGCTTGCAATGTGCTTGGGACTTTAAATACCATTGTTGAATATGAACTTAATCACCTTAACATTGCTTGTCACCCTTGGCACAAAGCTTTGAGTTTGGGCGAGTCAAATATCGCCGAGTTAAAGAAAAATCTGGAGATGCAGCAAAATGAACGCTCCAAGGCTGAATTAAGCCTAAAATCATCCTTGGAAAACGTTGAGAAGATCAAGGCCAAATTTGACGAAGAAAGAGCCGCCTTGGAAACTGAGAAGGACAATCTTCTAAAGAGAGTAGAAGATGCTGAGGCTCAGCTTAAACCGCTGACTGAAGAGCTGTCCGGCTTAAAACAACATATCTCTCAAATGAAAGCTGCCATCTTTGGTAAGTAAAACATATATTTTGTTGCATTGACCCGCCTGGCGACTTGTAATATGATTGTTAACCCACCTGGTGAATCACGCTTGAAATTGCTCAACAGGTGCCAGGAGTGCTAGCCTTGGACAGAACGCTATGACAAAGCTGAAGGCCGTGTACTCTTTGACGGAAAAGCTATACGCTGGAAGCCTGTGAGCACTCGTGGCTATATCAAATAGCAAGAAGCCTCCAAAACTTATGAAAACTATGCTAGATCACCTATCGACGGTGCCGGCACAGATTGAAGAGGTGAAGCTGTCAGCCGCTCGCATAGGAGCCATTGTTGCTTTAAGCCGGATGAAGGCATGGCAATCAGAATTAGACCCGGCAGAGATGGCTAGCGGGTGTCCGGAATTTACCGACGATGGATCCGTTTTCGAAGAAGCCGACTTTGCCAGATGTGTTAAAGAGATGAGGCCTCTTGCATGTCAACTTGCACAAGAAGCAGATCTGTCCAAGTATCAGGCGGGTTATGACAGCATCAATGTTCGCATGAAGCCGCCGACACATGAAAATGTGGACTTAACCCCTCAACAGCGTAAGCATATCTTCGCTCCTGATATTGACCCTTCTCTTATTCTTAATGATGAGGCGACCTTTGAGGCGTTAACTGGCATCGACTGGACGTCGAGTGATCTCCAGATGGTAGACGACGAAGAGCCAGCACGGGATGACCCGGAGGCCTCTACCTCAAGGCGCCATGATGATAGTAACCTGGCGGGGTCTAACCCGGATGGCATAGAGGCCGGCTTAGAGGGGTGATCAACTCTTGAAAAACTTTGAGGAACTTTTGGGCTCTGTTGCAACCATGTAATAGCATAGTTAAGACTTTAACTGCCTTGTCATGCCTTCGAGCATGTTATGCCAACTATGCTTCAGCGACTTAATCTTTTTGAATTTCCTTATATATGCACATTTGGTCTTTCAACTTTGCCAAAATTTCTTGAAAGCTTGATATATAATTTGTAAAAGATTCAACAGTGTCTTGTACTGGCGACTTATAGTCACAATCCAGGGCGAGTTAAATAACCCAACAATCCAGGGCGACTTATAGGCATATCCAGTCTTTGAAAAGATCACTTTGGCGGCTTATAGCCTCAATAAGATCAATGTAGAGCAATATAACCCGGATTTATATGACCCGGCAACTTCCCATCTATAAAAAACTTCTGCAAAACAGAAATAGAGAGTATGTATAACTCAAATATTTGTTAAGCCGGCTTGTAAGGCACGACCAAAACAGATTGGTTTTTGAAAAAACTTAATGTTTTGCTTCAAAGAAGCTTGGCATGATAGCCTTTCATCCCATAAGCCGACTCTCACGTGACATAAATTCGTCATTTTAACCTTAACGAGTTCAGGGTCTTATTGAAAAGATTGACTGTTAAGAGTACGAACGGGCCAAATAGCGGAGAGACTACAGTAGACAGGTGAGTTTATCCTAGCTCTCTGTAAGCCGGCTCTCGCGTGACATAAGCCGTTGTTTTAACCTTGACGAGTTCAGGGTCTTATTTAAAAGATTGACTGTCAAGAGTACGGCGTGTCACCTGGCGGAGTAGCAAGTTGCAAACAGGCATGCTTAACTCAGATATGGCATGAAAGCCGGTCAAGTGGGTATGAAAGCTATACTCATTGAGTAGGAAGCCCCCAAGCGACCTATGGCATGGAAGCCGATCAAGAGGGTAAGAATAGCCATGCTCATTGAGCAGGAAGCCCCCAAGTGACCTATAATATGGCATGGAAGCCGATCAAGAGGGTAAGAATAGCTATGCTCATTGAGCAGGAAGCCCCCAAGTGACCTATAATATGGCATGGAAGCCGATCAAGAGGGTAAGAATAGCTATGCTCATTGAGCAGGAAGCCCCCAAGTGACCTTATGATCAATCAATAATGACTCTTGTTCAGAAAATATGAGATGAAATGACAGACGCCCCGAAACTTGGGGATGCCGGCTTTATTATGTTTGATCATAAAAAGATATGTATGTCAATGAAGGTATATACAATACTGAGAGCCAATGACTCAAGTATAGTAAGGCCGAAGATGAGCGATGTTCCAAGGCCTATGGGTCTCCTCCTCAGACGTGCGGGAATCTTTGTTCTCTCGTATGTCGATGAGGTAGTAGGACCCATTGTTGAGGTTTTTACTGATCACAACAGGTCCTTCCCAAGGAGGGGAAAGCTTATGCATCCCTGTCTGGTCCTGAATCAAACGGAGCACTAAGTCACCCTCTTGAAAAGTCCGGCTTTGAACCCTACGGTAGTGATAGCGACGTAGGTCTTGCTGATAGATTGCTAAATGAGCCGCCGCAAGATCACGCTCTTCCTCAAGAGCATCCAAAGCATTCTGACGCGTTGTATCATTGTCAGCCTCCACATAAGCTGCTACTTTGCGCAAGTCATGACGAATGTCGCTTGCGAGAACTGCTTCAGCACCATAAACCATGAAGAAGGGTGTATAACCTGTTGATCTGTTGGGGGTGGTCCTGATGCTCCAAAGAACCGAAGGAAGCTCTTCCACCCAATAACCCGGTGTCCTCTTCAAAGGAACCATAAGCCAGGGCTTGATTCCTCTCAAGATCTCTTGGTTAGCATGTTCTGCTTGACCATTGGACTGAGGATGTGCAACTGATGAAACATCAAGCCGGGTGTGCTCTCGTTGACAACACTCTTTCATAGCACCTTTAGACAAATTTGTCCCATTATCAGTGATGATACTATGAGTATAACCAAAACGGAAAATCAGCTTCTTGACAAACTGAACTGCAGTAGCTGCCTCACAATTGCTGACCGGCTCTACCTCAACCCACTTGGTAAACTTGTCAACCGCCACTAGAAGGTGGGTCTTCTTATCCTTAGACCTCTTGAAAGGTCCAACCATATCAAGCCCCTAGACCGCAAACGGCCAAGTGATTCGGATCATCCACAATTCCTGAGCCGGCACATGGGCTTGTCTTGCGAATTTCTGACACCCATCACACTTACTAACAATATCCTCCGCGTCTACATGAGCCGTTAACCAGAAAAATCCATGACGAAATGCCTTAGCCACTAGTGATCGTGAGCTGGCATGATGACCACAGTCACCTGCATGTATCTCTTGCAAAATTTCACGGCCCTCTTCAGGAGAGACACATCGTTGGAAAACACCAGTCACACTGCATTGATGTAACTCGCCATTGACAATAGTCATAGACTTAGAACACCGTGTGATATGTCGTGCCAAGTTTTCATCCTCGGGTAACTCGCCACGAGTAAGATAAGCCAGATAAGGCAGCGTCCAGTCAGGAATAGTATGAAGAGCTGCCACCAAATGTCCCTCCGGGTCAGGTACAGCAATATCCTCCTCAGATGGTTACTTGACCGAAGGATTATGTAAGACATCAAGGAATATATTAGGGGGCACCGGCTTACGCTGAGATCCAAGCCGGGACAGTGCATCAACCACCTCGTTCTTCCGTCGATCAAGGTGATCCACCTGATAGCCTTTAAAGTGACCAGCAATATGATCAACCACCCGGCGATAAGCCGCCATGAGCGGGTCTTTAGAATCCCACTTGCCTGAGACTTGCTGTGCCACTAAGTCTGAGTCGCCCAGACATCTGACCCAGCTTAAATTCATCTCCTTAGCCATACGAAGCACATGGAGCAATGCTTCATACTCAGCTGCATTGTTAGTATAAGGAAACATTAACCTTAAAACGTAACAGAACTTGTCACCTCGTGGGGACGTCAAAATAACTCCAGCCCCCGAGCCCTCCAACTGCCTGGACCCATCAAAGTGGATTGTCCAATAAGTGTTGTCAGGCTTCTCCTCAGGTGTCTGCAACTCTGTCCAATCATTTATGAAATCCACCAAAGCTTGAGACTTGATAGTTGTTCTTGGCACATACTTCAGATTATGAGGCCCATGTTCAATTTCCCACTTAGCAACCCGGCCTGTGGCTTCTCTATTTTGAATAATATGTCCTAAAGGAGCAGAGCTGACCACAGTAATAGGATGTCCAAGAAAATAATGTTTCAACTTGCAACTCGCCATGAACACCCCAAACACCAGTTTCTGCCAATGTGGATATCGTTGTTTAGACTGAGTCAATACCTCACTGACATAATAAGCCGGCCGCTAAACTGGGCACTCTTTACCCGCCTCCTTGCGCTCCACAAAAACTGCCATGCCGACTGCCTTGTTATTAGCAGCCATGTACAGGAGCAAAGGCTCTTTGTCTATAGGAGCAGCCAAGATGGGCGGCTCCGCTAACTGTTTCTTGAGGGCCTCAAACGCTTGATTAGCAGCATCACTCCATACAAAGTGGTCTGTCTTCTTCATCATCTGATACAGAGGAATTGCCTTCTCTCCCAGGCAACTTATGAACCGGCTTAAGGCCGCAATATGACCCGCCAGACACTGGACGTCATTGACACACGCCGGCTTAGAAAGTGAAGTGATGGATTTTATCTTCTCCGGGTTAGCCTCAGTGCCCCGCTCTAAGACCAGAAACCCCAACAGTTTACCTGTAGGCACACCAAAGACACACTTGGCCGGGTTAAGCATCATTTTGTAGACCCGGAGATTGTCAAAAGTTCCCTTCAAATCATCAAGTAGAGTCTCCTTCTTCCTTGACTTGACCACAATATCATCCACATAAGCATGAACGTTGCGGCCAATCTGACTGTGAAAACAATTTTGAACACAGCGCTGATAAGTCGCTTGAGCACTTTTGAGTCCAAAAGGCATAGAAACATAGCAGAAAGCCCCAAAAGGTGTGATAAAAAGATGTCTTCTCTTGGTCTTTGACTGCCATCTTGATCTGATGATAATCAGAATAAGCATCCAGGAAGCATAAGGTCTCACAACCCGCCGTTGCATCAATAATCTGGTCAATATGGGGGAGAGCAAACGGATCAGCTAGACAAGCCTTGTTAAGATCTGTGTAGTCAACACACATACGCCATGTGTCATTTTTCTTAAGTACAAGCACAGGGTTAGCCAACCACTCAGGGTGAAAAACTTCCACGATAAACCCAGCGGCCAAGAGCCGGGCTACCTCTTCTCCAATAGCTTGACGTCGCTCTTCATTGAAATGACGAAGGAACTATTTGACCAGCTTAAACTTGGGCTCCACATTAAGGTTGTGCTCAGCGAATTCTCTCGGTACACCCGGCATGTCAGAAGGTTTCCATGCAAAGATGTCCCGATTCTCACGGATGAACTCGATGAGCGCGCTTTCCTATTTGGGATCCATATTAGCCCCCACAGTGAACTGCTGAGATGAGTCGCCAGGGACAAAATCCACCTGCTTAGTATCATCAGCCGACTTAAACTTCAACAGTGGGTCCTGCTCAGTAGTAGGCTTTTTAAGTGGGGTCATATCAGCCGGGTCAACATTATCCTTATAAAACTTGAGTTCCTTGGTAGCACAAGCTGACTCTGCATAAGCCGCATCTCCTTCCTCGCACTCCAGGGCGAGTTTGCGATTCCCATGAACGGTGATTGTCCCCTTTCGTCCCGGCATCTTAAGCTGTAAATACACATAGCAAGGCCGAGCCATGAACTTAGCATAAGCCGGCCGTCCAAACAATGCATGATAAGGACTCTTGATCTTGACCACTTCAAACCATAATGTCTCTGTCCTGTAATCATAGTCATCACCAAAGGCTACTTCCAGGGCAATTTTTCCCACCGGATACGCCGACTTACCAGGCACCACTCCATGGAAGACTATGGAAGATGGCTTGAGATCCTTGTCAGTTAAATTCATCCGTCGAAACATTTCATAATACAAAATGTTGATGCTGCTACCACCGTCCATCAGCACTTTGGTGAATTTATAGCCACCTATCTGAGGGGCTACTACTAATGCCAGATGACCCGGATTATCAACCCAGGGCAGGTGATCCTCCCGACTCCATGTGACCGTATGCTCTGACCATCGTAGGTATCGAGGTATTGCCGGCTCAACAACATTGACAAGTCGCTTATGAACCTTCCTGTCACGCTTACATGTGCTTGTAGTAAAGACGTGATACTGACCCCCCATTAAGTTGTTTTGGATTACTCTGGTACCCTGACTGATTACCCTGCTGTTGGTTACCCTGACCAGACTGTTGATTATGACCACCATGGTTACCTTGACCTTGATAGCCAGAAATTGAGCCGCCACCACCGAAGCCGGACCCTTGAGAACCGGATCCTGACCCGCCGGGCGGCCCATTATTATTGCCATGATGCTGATTGAGGCTATAATTCCTGAACTCTCGCATAACATAACAATCCTTCCAGGCGTGAGTAGCTGGCCTATTGGGAAGACTGTGCTTTGGGCAGGGTTCATTAAGCATTGCCTCAAGGTTGAAAGGCTTTGCCCCACCAAATGGCTGCTTACCATTACCGTTGCGGCGCTGGTTTTTATGCCCAGTGTTGGTGTTAGCTACTAGATCTGACCCGCCATCGGGGTGCCTCCGCTTACCACCTTTACCCTGGTTGTTGCCATTATGCCCTGCCACATTCTGCTGATGACCCTTACCATTGCCATTCTTCTTGCCCTTGTTGGATTTCTCGTCATCAGATCCAGGGTATTTTGTGTTATCAGAGTCTGCATACTTAATGAGAGCCGCCATGAGTTTGCCCATGTCATTGCAATAACGCTTAAGCCGCCCGAGCTTCTGCTTAAGGAGGACAAAGTGACAGTTATTTTCTAAGATCAGAACCGCCTGACCCGCCGCAATGCTATCCGATGAGTGAATAATAGCATAGACCCGCCAGACCCAATGGTGGGCCGACTCATCCTCCCGCTGCATGCAGTGATCCATGTCAACAATCGTCAGAGGCTGCTTGCATGTCCCTTTGAAATTTTTGATGAAACGCGCCTTCAACTCCGCCCATGAACTGATAGAATTAGGAGGTAAGCCCTTCAACCACGTACGAGCTGGTCCGTCCAACATCATAGTAAAGTATTTGGCACAGACAACATCATTGACATCCAACATTTCCATGGCTAACTCATAACTCTCAATCAAAGCCTCAGGAGGTTGATCAGCTGTATAATTGGGCACCTTGCGAGGGCCCTTAAAATCCTTGGGCAAACGCTCATTACGCAAAGCCGGCACTAAACACGGCACTCCAACAGACCTGGAAATTACACCGGCTCCCACCGAGGCCGAAGGGGTCACGGGAGGCTGCTGATAAGCCTCCTGGTGAGCCGCCTGAACCTCGGTCCTCAGATTAAGGGGCAGGTTAGGATCACGGGGCGGGTTACGTCGCCGCTCACTGCTGGAGACTGCAGGCGACTCGACGCGCCGGCTGTAGCTACGGCTTGGGAGAGGAGTTGAATGCACATGCTCACGGTTGTGTGAATAAGCCGCCTGCTGCGTAATGGCCGTCTGCAAGAGCTCAACTACATTCCTATTTTCAACTGCGGCGGGTGACTCGCCAGTGATTGGAATCACCGCCAGCCGGGTCGCCGCTGCTAACATATTATCCACCGGGTTAGAAAAGTGCCCTGGCGGTGGCGTCAGAAAATGTTGAGGTGGTGTTTGATTGGGGGACGGGTTAGGCGCCGGCTCCTCCCTCCGAGGCGGCTCAGGCTGGCGAGGTTGACTCGCCGCCCGACTCCCTGGTGCTTCCGGGTTTAACTGAGGATTCACCCTTGCATCTGGAGTGCTTGGACCTCTCCCAAGAGTGTCAAACAAATGCCTTGGATCATATATCGGCGGTAGGCGACTCTGATGCCTTCTCTGGAACACTGCATTGGTCGCGTTCTGCTCCAAACTTAAGCACCAAGCATCCGCCTTAACACATTCTGCCTCTACGTCAATCTGAGCCTTCAACGCGGCTGTTTGATTGTTTTCAGCCATGATATCCTCTTGGACCTTGGTTATTTCCTCACGAACCTTTGCAATCTCTGCGTTGCGCTCTGCTTGGTTTGCCACAATGACCTCTGTTTCCAACAAAGTTGTCAAGGTACCCATGAGATCCAGTAACACATGAGTCGGCGGCCTGTCTGACTCGGATCCATTGACCCTTGCCGCGGCCGGGTTAGAAGCTGTTGCCGTTGTCGTCAAAGAATTAAGAGCCGGCCCTGTGCCATCCATAAAGATAGCAGCCATGCACGACGGCTCATAGGGGTCCGGAATACTGTCACCATCGGAATAGCCCCTAATCCCGCCGTCTTGAAGCTGATAGATTGACTCCATCTCTCCGGTTGAAGACTCATCACTTGACTAGATGAGAGTCTCTCCCCTAGATGCAGAATCTTCCGCAAGCTCCTTGCTTTGTGCGAAGCCAACGAAAACGCGCTTCCAGCCGGGTTGAACCTGGGCAGGTCGCGCACGCTGAGCCGGCTCGACGATGTCGGTGCAGATGTCCGACTCAGGCTCTTAACCGCTGATCTTGCCGATGAAGATGTGAATCCCACAAAAGGGGACCCGGTACCCGTACTCGATTGAGTCGGCCTCGGGGCCCCAGCCAGCGTCGTTGATGTAGAGCTTGCCGCGATGACTCTTGGTCATCCTGCCGACAGATCCCTCGATCCCTGGGAAAGAGCCCTTCAAGAACTCAAAACCACCATGCGCTGGCCCCATGGTGGGCGCCAACTGTCATGGGTTTAACACGGCAGATGCCCTAGCAAAAGGACTTAGGTGTGGAGCCATCGCTACGATGATTAGCTTGAAGGGGTTGAGCGGGACGAAAGACACGAGTTTACCCAGGTTCGGCCCCTCACGATTGAGGTAAAAGCCTACGTCCTGCTTTGAGTTGTATTGCTTGAGTATCGATTACAAGGGAGTAGAATCACTTGACCTAGCTATCGATCGATTGTAACTTAGGTTTACCCACCGCAGGGACTCGCCTTTATATACACAGGTCGCGGCCCTGGGCTTACAAGAGTTCGGATCGGGTCATACTCCATGATTGACACTGGTTCTAAGTTGCCTTGCCTTGCTAGGCAAGTCGCCATCGGGCGGCTTACACTTCCGGGTCACGCACCATCTTCTGGCCTTGGGCCTCCGTCCGGCTCACCACGTAAGTCGCCTCCCTGGTTTCAGTTCTTGGCTTCTTGGGCCTGTCTAAGGCCTTATCTTTAAGTCACCAACATCTTAACCCGGCCCTCCTAGGGCGGGTTATATCGTGGGGTTATATCACCAACACATACCAAGTAGTAATCCCCCAAAACAGTTTCTCAAATGGAACTTCGAGCAAAGAGATTGAAATCCGCGGGTTTGAGAGCAAGAACACGAGAGAGAGAGCAGGAGTGATGACATGGGCTAAAGGGATAAGTGAGGGGGGCCACATGGGGCCCACAACCCACCAGGGCGCACCTGGGCTAGCTGGCGCGCCCTGGTGTCTTGTGGGCACCAGGGGCACACCCTCGTGATGTTATTTGTACCAGAAATTCTTAAATATTCAGAAAAAAATCGTGTTAAAATTTCAGGTCATTCTGAGCACTTTTATTTTTGACAACTTTTTAATTGCAATGAAAATTCAGAAAACATACTAAACATGGCATTTTATTTTATTTAACTAAGAAGAACAGAAAACCAAAAGTAGGGACGGAAGGTTGTGCCTACTAAATTCATTGACCATGTGCCTCTCGAAAATAATCCATTAATAAGGTTGATCAAGTCTTATTAACAATCACTTTCGATTAACATGAACCCGAAGAACTTTCGTAAAACACTAAGTTACCTCAATGGGGATATGCATATCCCCAACAATAAGTATGTCATATTTCTTTTTGGTAGTAGGCAAAGGGAGTTGAAAACTTCTAATAGTAATTGTCGGAGACTTTTCAATAACATTAATACCATTCACTTGAATTTTTTTCTTCGGAAAGTGCACCATATGCTCATTACCATTGATATGAAAAGTGACTTTGGTTTTATTGCAATCAATAACAGCCCCTGCGGTATTCAAAAAGGGTCTACCAAGGATAATCGACATTTTGTCGTCCTCGGGCATCTCAAGTATAACAAAGTCTGTAAAAATAGTAACATTTGCAACAACAACAGGCACATCCTCACAAATACCGTTTGGTATGGCAGTTGATTTGCCAGCCATTAGCAAAGATATTTCAGTAGGTGTGAGTTTATTCAAATGAAGTCTTCTATATAAAGAGACATGCATAACACTAACACCATCTCCTAAATCACATAAAGCAGTTTTGACATAATTTCTTTTAATAGACCATGGTATAGTTGGTATTCCTGGATCTCCAAGTTTTTTAGGTACTCCATCCTTAAAAGAATAATTAGCAAGCATGGTGGAGATTTCAACTTCACGTATTTTTCTTTTATTAGTGACAATTTCTTTCAAATATTTAGCATAAGGGGCCATCTTTAAAATATCAGTCAAACGAGTACGCAAAAAGACTGGCCTAAGAATTTCAGCAAAGCGTTCAAATTCTTCATCATATTTTTTCTTAGATGATTTAGGTGGAAAGGGCATGGGTTTCTGAACCCATGGCTCTCTTTCTTTACCATGTTTTTTAGCAACAAAGTCTCTTTCATCATATCGTTTATTTTTAGGTTGTGGGTTATCAAGATCAATAGCAGGTTCTATCTCAACATCATTATCTGGTTCTTTATCATTGTTTGGTTGAGTATCTTCATGAACATCATCATTATCATTTTCATTATCACTAGGTGAATGTTCATTACCAGATTGAGTTTCAGCATCAAAGATAGAGACATCATTATTATCTTCAGGAGGTTTTTCTATTTTAGGTTCACTAGAGGTATGCAAAGTCCAATCATTTTTCTTTTTCTTTTTCTTTTTAGAAGGACTAGGTGCATCAGTATTAATTCTTTAAGAGTCTTGTTCAATTCTTTTAGGGTGTCCCTCAGGATAAAGTGGTTCCTGAGCCATTTTCCCTCCTCTAGTTGCTACTCTAACAGTATAATCATTCATATTATTGTTCATTTCACTAAGCAATTCTCTTTGAGATTTAGCAACTTGTTCTAACTGAGTTTGAACCATAGAGGCATGTTTTCCTACACCTCTAACATCATTAGTGATTCTAAATAACAAGTCACTCAAATGAGCAATCATATCAGAATTTCCTTTCAATTGTTTCATAACAATTGCATTGAAGTGATCTTGCTTCATATCATAATTATCAAATTCATATAGGCATTGTCTAGGATATTTATTATAAGGGATGTCACCTTCATCAAACTTTAATAAATAATTTACCTCTACCACCGGTGGTGGTGGTGTGTCATGTCCATGTATTTCTTCGATAGGTGGTAAATTCTTAACATCTTCAGCTTTAATACCTTTTTCCTTCATATATTTCTTTGCTTCTTGCATATCTTCAGGACTGAGAAATAAGATACCCTCTTCTTCGGAGTGGCTTTAGGTGGTGGTTCAGGAAGAGTCCAATCATCATAATTCTTCAATATGTTATTCAATAATTCCTTGGCTTGTTCAACAGTTTGTTCCCTGAAAACACAACCAGCACAACTATCTAGGAAGTCCCTAGAAGCATCAGTTAGTCCATTATAGAAGATATCAAGTATTTCATTTTTCTTAAGACGGTGATCAGGCAAAGCATTAAGCAATTGGAGAAGCCGCCCCCAAGCTTGTGGGAGACTCTCTTCTTTAATTTGCAAAAAGTTAAATATTTCCTCTAAGGCAGCTTGTTTCTTATGAGCAGGAAAATATTTTCCAGAGAAGTAATAAACCATATCCTGGGGACTACGCACACAACCAGGAGCAAGATTATTGTACCATATCTTAGAATCACCCTTTAATGAGAACGGGAATAACTTAAGAATATAATAATAGCGAATTTTCTCATCATGATAAAATAGGGTGGCTATATCATTTAATTTAGTAAGATGTGCCACAACAGTTTCAGTTTCATAGCCATGGAAAGGATAAGATTCAACCAAAGTAATTAACTCTGGGTCGATAGAGAATTCATAATCCTTATCAGTAACAAAGATAGGCTAAGTAGCAAACTTAGGATCACATTTCATTCTAGCATTCAAAGATTTTTCTTTCAGCTTGCATAATAATTTCTTAAGGTCATCTCTATCCTTACAAGCAAGAAAATCTCTAGCTACCTCTCCATCCATAACATAAACCTCAGGTATGTTAGGTAATTCAAATCTAGGAGAGCTAGGTCTAATAGGTGTTTCATAGTTTTTAGTTTCAAAGACCTCATCAGTTTTAGTAATTTCATCAGTTTCAGCATTTTCATTTTCTTTAACTCTAGCAATTTGTTCATCAAGAAATTCACCTTGTGGCACATTATCATCAACCAAGGTACTAGCATCACCATAAGCATCATTCGTGGCAGAAGTAGCATCATCAATAACTTGCGACATATCAGAATTAATAACAGGTGGTGGTGTTGCAAGTCTATTCAAAACAGAAGGTGAATAAAGTGCAGAGCTAGATGGCAGTTCCTTACCTCCCCTCGTCTTAGAGGGAATGGTCTTGGTTCATGTATCTTTCAGATTCTTCATAGTGATAAATAGATATAAGTCCCAAGTGACTCAACAAATATAGCTATGCTTCCCCGGCAACGGCGCGAGAAAAAGGTCTTGATAACCCACAAATATAGGGGGTCGCAACAGTTTTTGAGGGTAGAGTATTCAACCCAAATTTATAGATTCGACACAAGGGGAGCCAAAGAATATTTGTAAGTATTAGCAGTTGAGTTGTCAATTCAACCACACCTGGAGATTAAATATCTGCAGCAAAGTGATCAGTAGCACAGTAATATGATAGTTTGATAGCAGTGGTCACGGTAACAGCAGTAACAATTTTGTACCAGTTGTAACAGTAACAATAGCAATAGTAACTTAGCAAGAACAATATGTGAAAAACTCGTAGGCATTGGATCGGTGATTACGTTGGATAATATTCATCATATAACAGTCATAACCTAGGGTGACACAGAACTAGCTCCAGTTCATAAATATAATGTAGGCATGTATTCCGTAAATAGTCATATGTGCTTATGGAAAAGAACTTGCATGACATCTTTTGTCCTACCCTCCCGTGGCAGCGGGGTCCATAAAAAACTAAGGGATATTAAGGCCTTCTTTTAATAGAGAACCGGAACAAAGCATTAACACATAGTGAATACATGAACTCCTCAAACTACGGTCATCACCGGAAAGTATCCCAATTACTGTCACCCTAGGGTTTACGGATCATAACACATAATAAGTGCATATGACTTGCAAGATCGGATCTAGAACATAGATATAATGGTGAAAACATAAACGGTTCAGATCTGAAATCATGGCACTCGGGCCCTAGTGACAGACATTAAGCTTAGCAAAGTCATAGCAACATCAATCTCAGAACATAGTGGATACTAGGGATCAAGCCCTAACAAAACTAACTCGATCACATGATGAATCTCATCCAACTCCTCACCGACCAGCAAGCCTACGAAGGAATTACTCACTCCCAGTGGGGAGCATCATGGAATTGGTGATGGAGGATGGTTGGTGATGACGAAGACCCAAGATCCCCCTCTC
Source organism: Thinopyrum elongatum (assembly GCA_011799875.1). Classification (NCBI taxonomy): domain Eukaryota; kingdom Viridiplantae; phylum Streptophyta; class Magnoliopsida; order Poales; family Poaceae; genus Thinopyrum; species Thinopyrum elongatum. The sequence goes on along the minus strand of CM022300.1, from coordinate 362,413,056 downwards.
TGGAGCCCCGAATGGGCTCCAGATCTGGCATCCCGATGAAGAACAAGAGGTGGCGGCGGCTCCGTATCGTAAAATGCAATGAAACTTCCTCTTCTATTTTTCTGGAAAAATAGGATTTTATAGCGTCGGAATTAGGGTCAGCGGGGTCTCGAGGGCCGCCCCACCACCCACCAGGGCGTGCCAGAGGGGGGTGGCGTGCCCTAGGGTCTTGTGGGCAGCCAGCGCCACCCCTCCAGTGGGTCATGGTTCCAATAATTATTATATATTCTGAAATAGTTCTCCAAAAAGTTTCGTCCAAATCTGAGAACTTTTATTTCGTCCAAATCAGTAGTTCTGCTGAAAACAGCGTCAGTCCGGGTTAGTTTCATTCAAATCATGCAAATTAGAGTCCAAAACAAGAGCAAAAGTGTTAGGAAAAGTAGATACGATGGAGACGTATCAGTATGTAGGTGACATTAGAGTTGATTGATGCGTATCATATGGTGTTATTTTAGTATGAACACTAGGGCTGATTGTGACACTTATAGGAATAGCTTAATAGATTGATCGGAAAGGATAACTTTGAGGTGGTTTCGTACCCTACAAACAATTTCATCTTATGTTCTCCACTTGATGAGAACTTTGGACTGATTCTTTGTCGCACATTGAGGGATTGTTATATGATTCAATCATGTTAGCACTATTGAGAGATTGCACTAGTGAAAGTATGAACCCTAGGCCTTGTTTCTAAGCATTGCAATACCATTTGTGCTCCGTTTTATCACTTGCTACCTTGCTGTTTTTTTATTTTCAGATTACAAAAACCTATATCTACTATCCATACTACACTTGTATCACCATCTCTTCACCGAACTAGTGCACATATACAATTTACCATTGTATTTTGTGTGTTGGGGACACAAGAGATTTCTTGTATTTGATTGCAGGTTTGTTTGAGAGAGACCATCTTCATCCTACGCCTCCCACGGATTGATAAACCTTAGGTCATCCACTTGAGGGAAAATTGCTACTGTCCTACAAAATTCTATGCTTGGAGGCCCAACACGAGTCTACGAGAATAAGATGTTTAGTAGACATAAACGTGCATTGAACATAACTAACACTGAATAATACACCATAAGTAGGATATAACTTCGTTGCATAACTATGGACTTTACGTGCATGCATAGGGAATCACAAACCTTAACGCCAATATTCTTACTAAACCACAATCATTCACTAGTACCTCCCACATATTACCATCTCTATATCGCAAAACTATTGCAAGGAATCAAACATATCATATTCAGTGATCTACAAGTTTTATATAGGATTTTATGACTAACCATGTGAATTACCAATTCTTGTTGACTCTACAAACAAATATAAGTGAAGCATGAGATTTTAATTCTTTCTACAAAAGATTTGCCCACACTATAACAAATACAAGTTAAGCAAAAGTGCATTCTACAAATGGTGGCCTCCTATGTGTAAAGAAACAAGCAATCCAAACTTCAAATGATATAAGTGAAGCACATGAAGCATTCTATAAAGCCATACTCAAAAGATATAAGTGAAGTGCAAAGAGCATTCTATAAATCAACCAAGGAATATCTCATACCAGCATGGTGCATAAAATTAAAGGGAAAAATAAACACAAAAGACGCTCCAAGAATTTGTGCATATCATGTGACGAATAAAAATATAGCTCCAAGTAAAATTACCGATGGTCGTTAGAAGAAAGAGGGGATGCCTTCTGGGGCATCCCCAAGCTTAGTTGCTTGGGAGTCCTTGAATATTACCTTGGGGTGCCTCGGTCATCCCCAAGCTTATGTTCTTGCCACTCCTGATTCCTTCATCCATCGTGATCTCACCCAAAACTTGAAAACTTCAAAAGACACAAAACTTAACAAAACCCTCATGAGATCTGTTAGTATAATAAAGCAAATCACTACTTTAAGTACTCTTGCAAACCCATTCATATTTTATTTTTGCATTATACCTACTATGAGCTAACTTCTTCATGGCTTATACCACTGATACAACCCATAGTTCCATCAAAACAAGCAAAACAATGCATCAAAAATAGAATCTGTCAAAAATAGGATAGTCTGTAGCAATATGAACATTGACCATAATTCTGTAACTCCAAAAAATTTGAAAAATTAGGTAGAAATAAGAAAATTGCATGGCAGTACTATGTAAAAATTTCAGAATTTTTGCACTTCCAGTAAAAAAATGTAAATTCACGCACTACAGCAAAAGTTTCTGTTTTTGCACCGCACATACCAAACAAGCAATCTAAACATCCTAAAGGCAAATCTTGGAACATTATTTTTATAATACAGTGAATTTGTACAAGGGGATAATTATTTTTGTTGAAAAGTTTCTGTAATCAAGGTTTGCAAAGTTTCCATGGGCATGAACAAAGTTCAAGGAGCTCCCCCACTTCAACGGTGCTTGTCTTTCTTAACCTCACTTTTGTTTTTGAAAAGCTTTAAGTTCCCCTCTATATTTTTTGTTTATAAACTTTATAAAAGCACACAACACAATAAAATGACTCTCTAAAACTTCTGAGTTGTCCCCTGATAGCGCTTTCTTTAAACCAATTAAGCTAGGCATGAAGTGCTCAATTAAATGATCCACCAGGATCCCAAGGTATATCAAAGCCAATTTAATTAACAATGATTTGTAATTGAGTAGTGAGCACAAAGTAGCATATATCATGCAACAACGAAGTCTAACTCTCTTCCTATGCATCAACATGTCATAAAAGAACAATTCATGCACACATAGTGAAGGCCGATACATAGCATAAACAGTTTCTTGCAATTTTATCGTATTGGAAATATAGAGAGGTGAAGATGTGGTTCCTCTCTCATAATAATTGCAAGTAGGAGCAGCAAGCACATGCATATTATATTCACCAAAATCATGTGTAGTAGTAAAACGCAACCCATCAATATAATCCTTAATACGTGCAAACTTCTTCGATATAGTGTAGTTGGGAGATTTCAAAAAGATAACAGGACTATCATGTGTGGGTGCAATAGCAACAATTTCATTCTTAACATAAGGAACTATAGCAAGTTCATGTCCAAAAGCATAATTCAAATTGGCATCTTGGCCACAAGCACAGCAAGCATCAATTTCATCAAAAAGGGATATTTCAAATGAATCCATGGGATCATAGTAATCATCATAGCATTCATCCTTCGGTAAGCATGAAGGGAAATTAAACAATGCATGGGATAAAGAGTTACTCTCATTAGAAGGTGGGCACGGGTGATCAATCCGCTCTTCCTCCTTTTGTTCTTCGCTCTCCTCCTCATCTTTTTCATCTAATGAGATCATAATTTCTGCAATTTCTTCTTCCATAGTTTCCTGCAAAATATTAGTCTCTTCTTGGATAGCTGAGACTTCCTCAATAAATTCTTTAACATAAGCATTAGAAGCATAGTTTTCATAGCAAATTTTAAGTATGACCAAAATTTCAGATTTGTAAAGAGTAACATCATACTTTTCAATCAAAGAAGCAACTTCGTAGGCACCCTTAAAACAAACAAATTTTGTTCAATATCATAGTAATTATAAGCACCTTTGGCATAAGAGGACAAGATTCCATTATCCTTAAACTCACATTGGAAGGGAAGGTGGCTCTTAGATTCTTCAGAACAACAAGACCATATATCTCGCATAAATTCCAAGCATAGCAATGCAAATTACTAATATGATGCCGTAAGAGTTTCCCTTTTTGAGATAAGTGGTGTCGCACAGAATAAGCATGCTAATTTAATGATTTTCCCTCAACTAAGCTAGTTGGGTTTTCAGCACAAGCACATAGGGATCAAAGATGATCCAAATAGAAAGCTTCAGTAGTATGATAGATTTTGGGTGGTTCTTCAACCATTGATTTAGCAGCTACAACTAATTTTTTTGGTATTTTACGTTTCGTACCCATAACAAAAGATAGAAAACAAGAGCAAAAAAATGAAAAGTACTTAGTGATAAAGCAAACAAGCACACACGAGAATATTCACCCCACGCTATTGCTCCCCGGCAATAGCGCCAGAAAAAGGTCTTGATAACCCACAAATATAGGGGATCAATTGTAGCTTTTTCGATAAATAAGAGTGTCAAACCCAATGAGGAGCTAACGGTAGGATTTATATTCCCTTCAAGTTCTATCGACCACTTAACGTTCGCTTTACCTAGAACAAGTATGAAACTATTTTGTAGGTGTGATGCTAGAACTACTTTGCAAGAATAAAACTAGGAGTACGTTGCAAGATAATAATAATTAGTTGTTTAGTAGAGAGCTTTTGTAACACAAGTAATTTATTTGTCCCTAGGCAATCGATAACTAGACCGGTAATCATTATTGCAATTTTATATGAGGGAGAGGCATGAGCTAACGTACTTTCCATACTTGGATCATATTCACTTATGATCGAAACTCTAGCAAGCATCCGCAACTACCAAAGATCATTAAGGTAAAACCCAACCATAGCATTAAGTATCAAGTCCTCTTTACTCCCATGCGCAACAACCTACTTACTCGGGTATGTGTTTTCGTCACTCATGCCACCCACCATAAGAGAATCATGAACGTATTGCAACACCCTACAGCGGGAATCCCACACGCTTGCACGACACGGAGGGCACCATAGGACAGCACCAAAATAAAACACACAACTCAAACCAATCACGATCAATCATCAACCCATAGGACAAAATGAATCTACTCAAACGTCATAGGATGCCAACACAGCTATCGGGGAACACAGACAAGGGTATATGTTTTCCCCTGACTGTGCAAGGACATCGAACTAACGGGCTCAAAGACAAGATTACAAGAGCAAGACCAGGCCAAACAAGGAGGATCAATTCCTTTGAAGGATCCAAGCGCAAATCGAGAAGGCCAAGGAGAGCCAGAGGAGCAAGGCATCGCTAAGGGAAGGACCTACCTTGCCGGGCAGGCGAGCCTAGCAGGGTTGGGTTTTGCCCCGGAAGCAAGCTCCAGATCGTCCCGGCAGGCCTACCGAGGCTGGCGGAGGCAAGCCACTCCACCGCACAAGCCACGCAAGTCATTAATCAAAGCGTTGTCGAGCTCCAAGGTGACTAAGTGGCTGCTTTCTGCCACATGGCAGCTACTTCCTACAGAAAACACCTCCATATAACACCCGTCCTGAGACGTGTCAAGCGAGCAGGCGCAAAGCTGGCAAAACCGCCCGGCAGGGCCTGCCGGGCGAGCGGTGATGTGACACTGAGAGGCGCATTTAATGCACTTTGTCAGCCTGCAGAGTTGGATATGATAGCACTGTTAGCCATCTAATTAGTACGCAAAGACTGTGTAACATCCCAATTTTCAATTTGGATGTTATACATAGATCATTCATATGCATACATGATTTATGCATTTTTGTTGTTTTGTTTTGGTAGCATTTTGATCCAAGAGACCTTAAGCAACTCAAGGACCAGTTTGAGAGAGTTGGAGGTTTCACAAAAATCCATTTTTGATTTATCAAAGCTTGGAAATTTGGATCAAATTGTTTTTTTCAAAATTCTTTTCCAATTATTTTAAAATAAAGAGAGAAGATAATATGACTTCTTCAAAAACAGACTAAAAAAATTGTTGGAAATTGAATTTTTAGTAAAAATAAATTTTGTTGGATTTTTGTTTTGCAAAAATATTTATTTTATTTATTTTATTAGTACTAAAATGTTTATTTTTATTTTAGGCATTTAGGCCCAGAAAAATGTTCACTAGGCCATTAATAAGGCTATATTATTATGTGAATTTTTTAGGTATTTTTGGATATATATTTAATATAGTTTTTCGTATTTTTCTTTCTCTAAAAAAATAATATGTTTAAAAAAACTTCGGACCGAACTGGGCCGAAGGCCCAGCCGGCCCAAGCCGCGCCACCGCCTTCCTTGAGCTGTGTCCGAGGCGGACTCGCCGGAGTCCGGCGCCGCTACGCCCCATCCCCCAAGCCGGCCTCGCCCCTCCCCATCCTTATAAGCCGCCGTCCCCCCTCTTTTCCCTCATCAGCCGCTGCCGCCACCCCGCAGCAGCAGCAGCAGCAGCAGTCAGCCGCCGCCGCCGCAAGCGCCGCCGCCGACGCTGCCGCAGCCACGCCGCCCGCTGCCTGCCGCCCCGCGCCTGCGCCTTCGCCGCCCCGCGCCGCGCCACCCCGCCCCGTAGCCGCCGTCGCCCGCGCCGCCGACGCCGGAGCCCGCCGTCGACGACCCGCCGGCCGATCCGCCCGAACCGGCCGAACCAGTAAAACCGCCGACCCGACCCGTTTTTTTTTGTTTTTGTTTTTTCTTTTTAGATCGATTTATTTTATTAGGCTAGTTTAGTTAGTGAACGTTCGTTCGTTTAGACTCTGTAGCGAACGAATTCGTTAGATTAGGTTCTGTAGCGAACGTTCGTTCTGTAGATTTTTTCTTTTAGTTTAATTTTCGTCCAGAGACCTATCCGCGAATAGTTTTCTTACAGATTAATTCCTGATCTTCAAACCCTCGCAACTTTTTGCTCGTTTATCCAAATCCAGTGAAACCAACGCCAAAATCTTCGTCTCGATCCCCTCTATTCAGATAAACAACTTGAAAAAGATTTTGAAAATTTAAAATTTGGTTTCAAGCAGATTTGAATTTGAACTTCTTTTGATCGTAGTTTGAGTTTCGTATCTCCGATTCGATTGATTCTTTTTGCAAATTGAAGCTCTTCACATGAACTTTCTGTTTAGATCTTTTCTTTTGGTTTTACCCTTGCATCTTCTGCTTGAGTGCTTATGTATGCTATTGTTTGTTCACGATAGAGTTTCCGGAGTGCGAGGCTTGCTACTACGAATCTCTAGGGTTTTCCGATCGTCAGCAAGGCAAGTATCTCTTTGATCATATTCCTTTATTACCCAGTTTTATGCATTAGTTTCAATCCTCCAACACTGCAAGGATTTGATAACATGTGGGTATTGGGAAGTAGCTGATGAGGTAGGAACCTATTGTCTTATAGCAAACCCTGGGTTTATTACGTTATGCTTATACTATTTTGCTATGCTCGTAGACGTGGTTTGGTGTGTGAGATTCATGAAAGTTGTGAGAGTAATATTAATTAAGGGAAACTTAAGGTGGCTACTTTAATACACATCTGGGTGGATTGGTTGTGGGCACCTGGGGTTATACCAGTGTTGTCCTAGGAGATCCCGGGGTACCCGTGTGATCATCCTATGGTTTGCCACCCAGGCTCAAAGGGATCATAAGATTATTCATGCTAGAAACTTCCGTGTGCAGCCACATGCCATTATGGGCTCTGGCATAGTTGAGTAAGTTGTGGGAATCCTTTCCATGATGGGCTAGCAGATGTAGGGGAATTGTAGGTGTACCGGCCTATCTATCGGTTAAGGGGACCTCTTCGGAAAGACTGTGTCTCGATCATCCGTTTCCCAAACATCATGCAGTGCGAGAAATTCAATGGAGGAGATCGAGTCATGTGGGGAAAAGTGCGCAAACCTCTGCAAAGTGTACAAACTAATCATGATTAGCCGTGTCCCCGGTTATGGACATCTTGGGTATCTGGTACTTGAATTATTGATTTGATCTCATCACATTACCTAATGAATTTGTTGGGTTACACTATTTTGGGATTTGCGATGGGGGTACCTTCTCAATACTTTTTTCAACAAACTTTGTAGTTAAATAAAATCTATTCCTTTGTTGTAGGGAAAAATTAGCTTTATGCAAATGATAACCATGGAGCCTCCACCAGCCTTATATTGCATGTAGTGATAGCTATTATTCATCATTGCTCTATAGTGTTATCTTGCCAGCATATTCCATGTGCTGACCTACACGGCTGCAACGTATCATGTTGCAGAATTCTCAGACGAAGAGTAAGGTGCGCTAGGTCGTTGTCATGCACTCAGCTATGCCGTTGGAGTTGATGGACTCATTTACCTTCGAAGCTTCCGCAGTTACTTTATTTAGATGGCCTTCAGCCATATTATTGTAATAAATACTCTTTATGAGGATTTTCGATGTAATAAGTGTGTGATTGCACTCTGTTATAAATCCTCGAGTACTGTGTGTGTCAGCATACCGATCCAGGGATGACACTTAAGCACAGAGACTTCGATCCATTGGGATCGGGTCGCTACAGACTGATTTGCCACTGTGGTGACCCCTTAATCTATAAAAGGAGGCCCATGGAGACCATAGAAAGGGTTGGACACTCGCATATCCATACGCGCGTAGCCACTCTCGCCCCCTAGAGCGACCTTGCCAGGCGAGTGTGTTGTGTTCACCACCATTATCCACCATCAATCTACCAAAGCAGGAGTAGGGTTTTACGCCTCACGACGGCCCGAACCTGGGTAAAGACTGCCCATGTGATCTCTGTCGTGCTGCGCGATGCTTCTCCGCTCTTTGTGCAACATGCCCATCCCCCCGCCGAACCAAAAGGGGCTCATGGCCCTATAGGTGGCCGTGGTTTCCCACGACATCTTTGGCGCACCAGGTAGGGGAATCACTTGCGCGAAACTGAGAGCGTTGGCAGCGCGTCATCTCCATTGAAGCCCAACCAAAGTTTTTGGCGTCGGTGGTGCTCATGGAGATATGAAAACAAAGCGGGAGAGCGGGGCCATCCCCACACCTGCCTTGTTCATCATCTCATCCCACCGCGGTCGCGGCTGCGGTGAAGATCGGCGCTGACGGTGGTATGCTCCCCCCCCAGGCCGCCTAGGCGGCACGACCACCACTCGGGCGCCGTCCGAGGAGAATGGGCAAGGCACGCGGGAACGAGGCTCCTCTTTCCATCTCTCTCCCTCTTCGGCAATCGAGCTGATCTGACCCTGGCATCATCAATGTCGATGAGTACCGTGCGATACTCGGTTCAGCATTTACCCTGCTTAGGGAAATCCTGAGTAAAACGCCGATACGAATCCATTGATCGATGCCCCAGCAAGTATGCTCTGGCAAGGCCGTCAGCACTGGCGGGACTCTTACGCCAGCCGCCGTCGGATTGTTCGAAAAGAGTGGAGGAGAGAAAGAGGGGCCGGGAAAGCCCGGCACCATATCCTGCCGCCCGCCAGACACGCTTGACATATGTTGGTCCCTGCCGGGAACCAGAGAGTTATTCGCTTGGCCTCCGTCTTTCCAGGTATTGCGAGCATGGCAAACACACGCAACTGGAAAGCATAGGAAGGAGCAAGAACAAAAGCTAAGTCCAAGCAAATCATTTCCTTTTGATGAATACTAGATTTTTGCGTCCGTTTATCCCTCGGTTTTAGTAAGTGTTCGTACTATGAAATCCTTCGTGTGATGGAACCTTGGCTAGTTCTTTGTCTGCACCCTCGTTCTGTCCCGAGCCTTGCTCACAGAACGAGCGGCTGCATCAAGAGCTACCAAGGAAAAACTTGCCGGGACGCATCCACGCCAAGATGAATGTTAAGGGCCGGACCCTTATGACAATCGCGGCAATATGATACCGGCAAGCAACCAGAACATGCATAGGGACTAATCGTATGAACACAAGCATATAAGCTCAGAGGGATAAACGTGCGTTTAAGAATAAGCAGGGGACATCAGTTCCACGCAAACATAAACAATACGATACTTAAACATGAAGCATACATCATGTTTTGTTACAGGATAGCACGATGACAAGAATAGCTCGGAGTCAAGCCCGGTGACTGCGTGAAGTCGTTGGGACGTGAAGGGCCCTGGCGGCCAGAGGGGCAGCTTTCTCTTTGGCAGCTAGAACATTAGCACCCGCCGGCAGCTCCTTAAATCCGTCGGCAAGGTCAAGGCCTGGATGACGGCAGGCGATGTTGCTCAGGACCATGAGGAGGGTGTCGTGAGCAAGCTTCCGAGACTCGGTCGCGAAGCGCTTGGCCCTCCCCTCTTCATGCACCTTCAGCTTTTCGATCAGCTCGTTGAAGAAAACTCCCAGCTTGGCACTAGGGACCTCCTGCCTATTGATCGAGAAAGCGGGCCCGTCCATGCCCATCGCTACGGTCTGGGCAGCAAGGCGCATAGCGATGTCAATCATGCTCCTAATCCAAAGGTTCACCTGCTCGGATTGGTTCGTCAGCTTGTCCTCTGCATCCTTCCGGAGGCGCTGGCGGTGTCTAGATCTTTGGACAACTGTTGCTGGCGGGCTCCGTTGGACTCTGTCACGCTTTCGAAGGTACCGATCCTGGCCTTCAGATCCGTGATGGTGCCGTTGGCGGCTTCAAGGCCTTGGGTCCTGGAGGAAAGCTGCGACTGCACATCGCTCAGAAGGACCTCCGCCTTTCGCACTTCCTCCTTGAGAGCCTCCATCTCCTTGGTGCTCCCAGCAAGCTCCTCAGTCAGCTTAGTCACTTGTCGATCAAGGTCAGTCCTGGCAGCGGATGCGAGCAGCCCCTTTTTGCCACGTGTCCGTGAACTGTTTGGGGCCTAACCCAACATGCCCAGCGACACGTATGGCTTAGACCCGAGGGCTTATGTCGGGGAACACAGACAGGGGTATATGTTTTCCCCTGACTGTGCACGGACACCGAGCTAACGAGCTCAAAGACAAGATTACAAGACCAAGACCAGACCAAACAAGGAGGAACAATTCCTTTGAAGGATCCAAGCGCAAATTGAGAAGGCCAAGGAGAGCCAGAGGAGCAAGGCATCGCTAAGGGAAGGACCTACCTTGCCGGGCAGGCGAGCCTAGCAGGGTTGGGTTTTGCCCCGGAAGCAAGCTCCAGATCGTCCCGGCAGGCCTGCCGAGGCTGGCGGAGGCAAGCCACTCCACCGCTCCACCTCACAAGCGACGCAAGTCATTAATCAAAGCGGTGTCGAGCTCCAAGGTGACTAAGTGGCTGCTTTCTGCCACATGGCAGCCACTTCCTACAGCAAACACCTCCATATAACACCCGTCCTGAGACGTGTCAAGCGAGCAGGCGCGAAGCTGGCAAAACCACCAGGCAGGGCCTGCCGGGCGAGCGGTGATGTGACATTGAGCGGCGCATTTAATGCGCTCTGTCAGCCTGCAGAGTTAGATATGATAGCACTGTTAGCTATCTAATCAGTACACAAAGACTGATTTGCCACTGTGGTGACCCCTTAATCTATAAAAGGAGGCCCATGGCGACCGTAGAAAGGGTTGGACCCTCGCATATCCATACGCGCGTAGCCACTCTCGCCCCCTAGAGCGACCTTGCCGGGCGAGTGTGCTATGTTCACCACCATTATCCACCATCAATCCACCAAAGCAGGAGTAGGGTTTTACGCCTCACGGTGGCCCGAACCTGGGTAAAGACTGCCCGTGTGATCTCTGCCATGTTGCGCGATGCTTCTCCGCTCTTTGTGCAACGTGCCCATCCCCCCGTAGAACCAAAAGGGGCTCATGGCCCCATAGGTGGCCATGGTTTCCCACGACAACAACATTGGATAATAATATGTAGCATTAAGCACCATGTTTAAGTAGATATTATAGTGGGGAGAAAAGGTGTTACACCGCTGCATAGTGGGGGAGAAAGTTGGTGTTGACGGTAGCAAGGTTGTTGGTGTAGATCGCCCTCACAATCCTTGCCCCGGCGGCACTCCGGCGCCACCGGGAGAGAGCCCCCTCCTCCTTCTTCTTCTTCTTATTCTTCTTCCTTGGCCTCCCCCTAGATGGGAGGAGAGTTCCCCCTCTGGTCCATGAATGCCATGGCGGCGGAGGGGTAGGACCCCTCTGAGATTGGATCTCTCTCTCTGTTCTCTTCAGTTTCGCGTTCCTGTTTTCTGGCCTTTCACCGTTTCTTAAATTCCCGGAGATCCGTAACTCCGGTTGGGTTGAATTTTGAGGGAATATTCTTCGGGGTATTTTCTTTCTTGCGGCAAAAGAAGGACATCAACCGCCTTACAAGGGTGCCACAAGCCTGCAGGGCGCAGCCAGTATAGGGGTCACGCCCCTTGGGCTTGTGGGCCCCTCGGGCATCGGCTCACGTTAATTCTTTTTCCAAAAAATTATATATTCCAAAATAATTCTCTGTAAATTTTAATCATGTTTGGACTTCATTTGATATGGATATTCTGCGAAACAAAAAACATGCAATAAACAGGAACTGGCACTGGGCACTGGATCAATATGTTAGTTCCAAAAATAATATAAAATGTTGCCAAAAGTATATGAAAGTTGTAGAATATTAGCATGAAACAATAAAAAATTATAGATACGACGGAGACGTATCATCCACTGCCTTGGTGCATGATAACCCACAAGTATAGGGGATCGCAACAATTTTCGAGGGTAGAGTATTCAACCCAAATTTATAGTTTCGACACAAGGGGAGCCAAAGAATATTTGTAAGTATTAGCAGTTGAGTTGTCAATTCAACCACACCTGGAGATTAAATATCTGCAGCAAGGTGATCAGTAGCACAGTGATATGATAGTTTTGATAGCAGTGGTAACAGTAGCAGTAACGGTAACAGTGATAGCAATGATTTTGTAGCAAGCGTAACAGTAACAGCAGCAGTAGTAACTTAGCAAGAACAATATGTGGAAAATTCGTAGGCATTGGATCGGTGAATTCGTTGGAAGATATTCATCATATAACAGTCATAACCTAGGGCGATACAAAACAAGCTCCAGTTCATAAATATAATGTAGGCATGTATTCCGTAAATAGTCATACGTGCTTATGAAAAGAACTTGCATGACATCTTTTGTCCTACCCACCCGTGGCAGCGGGGTCCATAAGGAAACTAAGGGATATTAAGGCCTTCTTTCAATAGATAACCAGAACAAAGCATTAACACATAGTGATACATGAACTCCTCAAAGTACGGTCATCATCGGAAAGTTACGGATCATAACACGTAATAGGTGAATATGACTTGCAAGATCGGTTCTAGAACATAGATATAATGGTGAAAACATAAACGGTTCAGATCTGAAATCATGGCACCCGGGCCCTAAGTGACAAGCATTAAGCATGGCAAAGTCATAACAACATCAATCTCAGAACATAGTGGATACTAGGGATCAAGCCCTAACAAAACTAACTTGATTACATGATGAATCTCATCCAACTCCTCACCGACCAGCGAGCCTACGAAGGAATTACTAACTCTAGGTGGGGAGCATCATGGAATTGGTGATGAAGGAGGGTCGGTGATGACGAAGACCGAAGATTCCCATCTCCGGAGCCCCGAACGGGCTCTAGCTCTGGCCTCCCGATGAAGAACAGGAGGTGGCGTCGGCTCCGTATCGTGAAACACGATGAAACTTCCTCCCTGATTTTTCTCTCAAAAAATAGGATTTTATAGTGTCAGAAGGGGCCATGAGGTGGGCACAACCCACCAGGGCGCGCCTGAGGGGGGCGCCCTGGTGTCTTGTGCTCACCCAGGGCCCCCCCCTCCGGTGTTTCTTGGTGCCAGTATTTCTCTTTTATTGTAAAACAATTCTCTCAAAAGTTTCGTTCCATTCCGAGAACTTTTATTTCTGCATAAAAACAACACCATGGTAGTTCTGCTGAAAACAACGTCAGTCTGGGTTAGTTTCATTCAAATCATGCAAATTATAGTCCAAAACAAGAGCAAAAGCATTAGGAAAAGTAGATACGACAGAGACGTACCAACTTCCCCAAGCTTAAACCTTTGCTTGTCCTCAAGCAATTCATTTCATAAACTAAAAGTGAAAAAGAAAAACTTTTACAAACTCTTTTGTTATTGTTTACATAAATAAGCTTAAGTAGCACCCAGGTTTTTAGCAAAAATCATGACTAACCATGTCAACAATAACTCTTAAAAATTATATTAACTCATATCAATGTCATAAGCAACTAGCAAGCAATAATAAGATATATTGAATGCCAACACTTTGTCAAAACAATCATGATATAATATGACAATAATGGTATCTCGCTAGCCCTTTCTGAGACCGCAAAACTTAAATGCAGAGCACCCCAAAAGTTCAAGCAGCGACTAAACATTGTAATTCAAAGTAGAAAAGATCCAGTCATGATGCATCCAACATTAACTATACACAATGCATGAGGATGACAATAGTGCCCTAAGATCTGGCGCTTATTTGAGAAGGTGATGACTCAACATAAAATTAAATAGATAGTCCCTTCGCAGAGGGAAGCAGGGATTTGCAGCGGTGCCAGAGCTCAAAGTTTTAAAAACAGAGATAAATGTAATTTTGGGAGGTACACCCTTCCTGTCAACGTTATGACCAAGAGTTATCAATATCTTCCATGCTAAACACATTAGTGGCGGTTCCCAAGCGATAAAAGTAAAGGCTTACTCCCCCTGCACCAACAAACACACTCCACGGCTAGCCGAATCCACGGGTACCGTCCATTCCAACATTAGTCCTGGGGGAGTTTTGTTTAATTATTTGCAATTTCTGATTTCGGGACTGGACATCCCTATTACCGCCCCTCTCATGCAAGGACGAGTGAATAAACACTCATCATGAGAATATCCCGCTTAGCATGGAAGATACTGACCACCCCCTGTCGCTCCATGAGCAGTCCAGGCACACAAAATAGATGTTCATTTGAATTTTTAGAGGTGGCACATGCAAATTTACTTGGAACGACAGGGTAATACCGCATATAGGTAGATATGGTGGACTCATCTAGAATAACTTGGGTTTAAGGATTTTGATTCACAAGCAGTATTCCCGCTTAGTACAGGCGAAGGCTAGTAAATAGGTTGAGAAGCAGCCAGTTAGAGAGCGAAAACGGTCATGAACATGCGTTATGCATAATTAACATTGAATACTAGCATGAGTAGGATATGAAAACCATGAATATAAATATCATAGAGGCTATGTTGGTTTTGATTCAACTACATGCATGAACATGTGCCAAGTCAAGCCACTTGAAACATTCAGAGGAGGATACCATATCATCATACTACATCACAATCATTTTAATGCATGTTGACATCCAAGATAAATCATTATCCACTCCTAGCTACTTAAGCATGGCATGAGAAACTATAATCTCTAATTTTCATTGCAAACATGTTTGATCATAATATGCTGAATCATGGATACTAGGTTAAACATATTTACAAAAACAGAAAAAGTTAAGTTCATACCCGTTACTCTCTGCCACAGTCAGTTCATCAAATATCGTCATTATTGCCTTTCACTTGCACGACCGAATGATATGAAAATAATAATAGTGCAAGAGTGTCGTGGACTAGGCTGGAATCTGCAAACATTTTATTAAAAAGGAGAAGACAAGGTAATTTGGGCTCTTTGTTAGATCAATAGTAATGCATATGAGATCCACTCAACATTTTCATTGTGGTCTTCTCCTCGGTATAACTCAACAAAAAAAAGAATTTCAGAGAAACACACTGAAATATTTTTGGAGTTTTTAATTTTTCTTGAAGAAAGTAGATTAAAGAAGGAAAAAAAACGAGAAAAACTATTTACACGGGAAAGCTCCCAACAAGCAAAATAAGAACAAGGAAATCTTTTTGGGTTTTCTTTTTAATAATACAACTAATTAAACTAGAAAGAAAAACCAAAAAGAAGCAGGAAACATTTTTTTGGATTTTCTCAAAGTTTTTCAAACACACAAGAAGAAAGCGAGAAAATAAATCTAGCATGGATAATACAATGAAAAAGTGTGAACACCGACAACTGGAATGAAATGTGTGAACATGAATGTAATGTCGGTGGAAATACGTACTCCCCCAAGCTTAGGCTTTTGGCCTAGCTTGGTAATCACCACTCGTAGTAGCCATCCGGTCCCATTTCAAAGTGTTGTGGTGGTGGCACCTGAGCGTCCCACTCCTGAGGCTCCTACTCTGCCGCTTCCTGGGCGTTCCGGTAGGCAACAATGTCCGCTGGCATGATCCTGTATCCGCCCCTGGCAATAGAATCAAACAAAGTAGGTGCTGGCAATAGAATAATATCACGGAAATTCACACTGAAAACCAGGTTGTAACGAATATTATGAAGAGAGTCAGCCTCATCAGTAAACTGGTGAGCCACCATCGCCTGGTGATCTAGATAGATTCGAGTCAAATGATAATCATGTTGGCGTATCTGAACGTTAAAGTGACTCGCTAAGTGAGTAGCATAAATACCACCATGAATTTTGCCTTGTTTCAGTTAAGGTGCAGACGGTGTGCAATAATAGCCCCAAGGCTATAAGTGCGATCATTCTGTAGTGCACGGTGTAAAATGGCGAAGTCAGGAGCAGTGTGTGCACCGACCTTCTCTCTAGCAATTAAACACTTAGCGATGAATAGAGAAAAGTAATGCACAGAAGGAAACTGCAAACTAGTGGCGGTGACACTCGACACGCCTCTCTCATATCCCACTGACAGAGTACGATAAAATTTCTCAAACTCTGCAAGTCTAGGCTCTCTTATTTCCCCGCCAGAAGGGATCAAGCATATCTCACAAAAATCAGTAAGTGGTATCTGACGGGTTTTAGAGTATAAATTAAACTACACTTCAGGAGGATTATTCCTACTCAGAAAATGGATATTTTGCACAAAGGAATTTGTAAGGAGGTGGTATTGATCACACTCAGCTGCGATGAAGTCGGTCAACCCAGCATTAGCAATGAATTGGGTGAACTCTTGATGGATCCCGACCCCCTCCATGAAGGCATTATGCAGCCATTCGCACGGCCGCACCTCCGCCCTTCTCGGAGTGTTGAGGTCATTGTCCGAGGATTCCCCAATGACTCCTTCAGCATTTTTCTTGGAGGCAAATTTCCTAAAGAAACTCATCTTATTCCTATAGATAAAATTCTGAAAATTTTAGTCCACAATTTTTTTGTCAACAAAACTTCACAAGATTGATAGCAACTACTCATAAGGATGCATAGAGGCAATATTAAGCATTCAAACTACTTAGAACTCTAAGAATTCAACATGCAAGCTCATCTACAGCAGCAGTAAGAGTAGCTAATTATTCAAAATATAAACCACTAAAGCAAAAACTAATTGGAGCAATGGAGGAGTCACATACCAAGTAGCAATCCCCCAAAACAGTTTCAAAAATGGAGCTTCGAGCAAAGAGATTGAAATCCGCGGGTTTGAGAGCAAGAACACGAGAGAGAGAGCTATGGTGATTTTTTTCTGGAGGTAGGAGATGACATGGGCTAAAGAGATAAGTGAGGGGACCCACGTGGGGACCACAACCCACCAGGGTGCGCCTGGGGTTGCTGGCGCGCCCTGGTGTCTTGTGGTCACTAGGTGCCCCCCCCCTCTGATGTTATTTGCACCAGAAATTCAGAAATATTCAAAAAAAATCATATTAAATTTTCAGGAAATTCTGAGAACTTTTATTTTTGGGTCATTTTTATTGCACGAGAAATTCAGAAAACAGACAAAACATGGCATTTTATTTTATTTAACTAAGAAAAATAGAAAACAAAAGTTGGGAGCAGAAGGTTATGCTTACTAAATTCATCAACTTCATACCTCTAAAAAATGATCCATTAATAAGGTTGATCAAGTCTTATTAACAACCACCTTCGATTAGCATGAAACCAAAGAACTTTCGTAAAACACTAAGTTACCTCAACGGGGATATGCATGTCCCCAACAATAAGTATTTCATATTTCTTTTTGGCAGTAGGTAGAGGTAGTTGAAAACTTATAATAGTGAGTGTCGGAGATTTTTCAATAACATTAATACCATTCACTTGGAATTGTTTCTTCGGAAAGTGCACCGTATGCTCATTACCATTGATATGAAAAGTGACCTTGCTTTTATTGCAATCAATAACAGCCCCTGCAGTATTCAAAAAGGGTCTACCAAGGATAATCGACATGTTGTCATCCTCGGGCATCTCAAGTATAACAAAGTCAGTTAAGATAGTAACATTTGCAACAACAACGGGCACATCCTCACAAATACCAATAGGTATAGCAGATATTTCAGTAGGTATGAGTTTATTCAAATCAAGTCTTTTATATAAGGAGAAAGGCATAACACTAACAATAGCTCCTAAATCACACAAAGCAGTTTTAACATAATTTCTTTTGATGGAGCAAGGTATAGTTGGTATTCCTGGATCTCCATGTTTTTTAGGTACTCCATCCTTAAAAGAATAATTTGCAAGCATGGTGGAGATTTCAGCTTCTGGTATCTTTCTCTTATTAGTGATGATATCTTTCATGTATTTTGCATAAGGGGCCATCTTTAAAATATTAGTCAAGCGAGTGTGCAAAAAGGCTGGCCTAAGCATTTTAGCAAAGCGTTCAAATTCTTCATCATCTTTTTTATTAGTTGATTTTGGTGGAAAGGGCATGGGTTTTTGAACCCATGGTTCTCTTTCTCTTCCATGTTTTCTAGCAAGAAATTCTCTTTTATCATATCTTTTATTTTTATGTTGTGGGTTATCAAGATCAATAGCTGGTTCTATTTCAACATCATTATCTGGTTGTTGGTCAATGTCTAGTTGAGTGTCTTCACGAACATCATCATTATATTTTTCATTATCACTAGATGAATGTTCATTACCAGATTGAGTTTCAGCATCAGAGATAGAGACATCATTATTATTTTCAGGAGGTTTTTCTATTTCAGGTTCACTAGAGGTATGCAAAGTCCTATCATTTTTCTTTTTCTTCTTCTTTTTAGAAGGACTAGGTGCATCAGTGTTAATTCCTTCAGAGTCTTGTTCAATTCTTTTAGGGTGTCCCTTAGGATAAAGTGGTTCCTGAGTCATTTTGCCTCCTCTAGTTGCTACCGTGACAGCAAAATCATTTATATTATTATTCATTTCACTAGGCAATTCTCTTTGAGATTTAGCAACTTGTTCTAACTGGGTTTGAACCATAGAAGCATGTTTTCCTACACCTCTTACATCATTAGTAATTCTAAATAACAATTCACTCAAGCGAGTAATCATATTAGAGTTATATTTCATATGTTTCATAACATTTTCATTGAAGTGGTCTTGTTTTCTAATGTAATTGTCAAACTCATAAAGGCATTGGCTAGTATGTTTATTGTAAGGGATGTCACTTTCATCAAATTTTCTTAAGGAGTTTACCTCTACCACCTTTGGTGGTGGTGTGTCAAGTCCATGTATTTCTTCAATAGGAGGTAAATTTTTAACCCCCTTTGCTTTAATACCTTTTTCCTTCATACTTTTCTTTGCCTCTTGCATATCTTCAGGACTGAGATATAAAATACCCCTCTTCTTTGGAGTGGGTTTAGGTGGTAGTTCAGGAAGAGTCCAAACATCATAATTTTTCAATATAATATTCAATAATTCCTCAGCTTGTTCAATAGTTCGTTCCCTGAAAACACAACCAGCACAACTATCTAGGAAGTCTCTAGAAGCATCGGTTAGTCCATTATAGAAGATATCAAGTATTTCATTTTTCTTAAGAGGATGATCAGGCAAAGCATTAAGCAATTGGAGAAGCCTCCCCCGAGCTTGTGGGATACTCTCTTCTTCAATTTGCACAAAATTAAATATTTCGTGTAAAGCAACTTGTTTCTTATGAGCAGGAAAATGTTTTTCAGAGAAGTAGTAAATCATATCCTGGGGACTGTGCAAACAACCAGGAGCAAGAGTGTTGTACCATATCTTAGCATCACCCTTTAATGAGAACGGAAATAATTTGAGAATATAATAGTAGCGAATCTTCTCATCATGAGCAAATAGGGTGGCTAGATCATTTAATTTAGTAAGATGTGCCACAACAGTTTCAGTTTCATAGCCATGGAAAGGATCAGATTCAACCAAAGTAATTATCTCCGGGTCTACAGAGTATTCATAATCCTTAACGGTAACAAAGATAGGTGAAGTAGCAAACTTAGGATCACATTTCATCCTAGCATTCAAAGATTTTTCTTTCCGTTTGCATGGTAATTTCTTAAGATCATCTCTATCATTGCAAGCAAGAAAGTCTCCAGCTATCTCCTCATCCATAACATAACCTTCAGGTATCTTAGGCATTTCATATCTAGGAGAGCTAGTTCTAATAGGTGTTTCAAGATTTTCAGTTTCAAGTACTTCATTAGTTTCAATAATTTCATCAGTTTCAGCATTCTCAATTTCTTTAGCTCTAGCAAGTTGTTCATCAAGAAATTCACCTAGTGGCACATTATCATTAAGCAAGGTACTAGCATCATCATAAGTATCTTTCATAGCAGAAGTAGCATCATCAATAACTTGCGACATATCAGGATTAATAGCATGTGGTGGTGTTGCAAGTCTACTCAAAACAGAAGGTGAATAAAGTGCAGAGTGTGATGGCAGTTCCTTACCTTCCCTCGTCCTAGAGGGAACGATCATAGTCTTGGTATCCTTCAGATTCTTCACAATGATAAATAGATAATAATCCCAAGTGACTCCACAAATATAGTTATGCTCCCCGACAACGGTGCCAGAAAAAGGTCTTGATAACCCACATGTATAGGGGATCGTAACAGTTTTCGAGGGTAGAGTATTCAATCCAAATTTATAGATTCGGCACAAGGGGAGCCAAAGAATATTTGTAAGTATTAGAAGTTGAGTTGTCAATTCAACCACACCTGGAGGTTAAATATCTGTAGCAAGGTGATTAGTAGCAAAATGATATGATAGTTTTGATAGCAGTGGTACAATTGTAGTAACGGTAACAGTGATAGCAATGATTTTGTTGCAAGCGTAACAGTAACAGCAGCAGTAGTAACTTAGCAAGAAAAATCTGTGGAAAATTCATAGGCATTGGATCGGTGAATTCATTGGATGATATTCATCATATAACAATCATAACCTAGGGCGATACAAAACTAGCTCCAGTTCATAAATATAATGTAGGCATGTATTCCGTAAATAGTCATACGTGCTTATGAAAAGAACTTGCATGACATCTTTTGTCCTACCCTCCCGTGGCAGCGGGGTCCATAAGGAAACTAAGGGATATTAAGGCCTCCTTGTAATAGAGAACCGGAACAAAGCATTAACACATAGTGAATACCTGAACTCCTCAAACTTCGGTCATCACCGGAAAGTATCCCAATTACTGTCACATTGGGGTTTACGGATCATAACACGTAATAGGTGAATATGACTTGCAAGATCGGATCTAGAACATGGATATAATGGTGAAAACATAAATGGTTCAGATTTGAAATCATGGCACCCGGGCCCTAAGTGACAAGCATTAACCATGCCAAAGTAATAACAACATCAATCTCAGAACATAGTGGATACTTGGGATCAAGCCCTAACAAAACTAACTCGATTACATGATGAATCTCATCCAACTCCTCACGGACCAGTGAGCCTACGAAGGAATTACTCACTCCCGGTGGGTAGCACCATGGAATTGGTGATGAAGGAGGGTTGGTGATGACGAAGACCGAAGATTCCCCTCTCCGGAGCCCCGAACGGGCTCCAGATCTGGCCTCCCGATGAAGAACAGGAGGTGGCGGCGGCTCCGTATCGCGAAACGCGATGAAACTTCCTCCCTGATTTTTTCTCCGAAAATAGGATTTTATAGCGTCAGAATTAGGGTCAGTGGGGCCATGAGGTTGGCACAACCCACCAGGGCGCGCCTGAGAGGGGGCGCCCTGGCGTCTTGTGCTCACCCAGGGCCCCCCCCCCTTGGTGGTTCTTGGCTCCAGTATTTTTCTTTTATTGTAAAACAATTCTCCAAAAAGTTTCGTTACATCCTGAGAACTTTTATTTCTGTACAAAAACAACACCATGGTTGTTCTGCTGAAAACAACATCGGTCCAGGTTAGTTTCATTCAAATCATGCAAATTAGAGTCCAAAACAAGAGCAAAAGCGTTAGGAAAAGTAGAGACGACGGAGACGTATCAGTGCGTTCGGCGTGGCGTGGTCTATGTGGTCAACAAACGCGAGTCATCTGCAGATGACTGTACGTGGAAAGGTTGACAGTTGGGACACACCAGGTCATGGACGCACGCATGCGATTGCCTCCTTATTACGCTGAAAAAAATTGTTTCCTCCCCCTGATAGCTGGGATGCAGCAGCTACATCTTCGCACGCAAGGAAATGCCTCGTTATCACGCACAAAAAATGATTCCTCCCCCTAACAATTGGGACCCACCAGCTATATCTTAGCACACAAGGAAGTGCCTCCTTAACCCCCCTGGCAGTAGGGACCCACCAGGTTGAAGTGTACGTTGCGTTATGTGTCTGGTCGCAAACATGTATGCACATACTGGTCGAACGGTCTCTTTCCAACGATGAACAGTGGTCGAGCAAGGAGCGACACGTGTCATAATAGAGCCCCGACGTAGCAGTTCATGCAGTCCCATCTAAATCGTGTACACATACGTACAGCCACGCTGCAAGAAAGTAAATACGGCTACGTACGTACATACGGGCGGGGTCTCAAACCCGTACAGATATGGTGTCCTGTTCATCTACAGCTAGCCGGCTGGGTCAGAACGGAGAAAACCGCGTCGTATTTATCGGGCGCCAACTGACTGGGTCGAAATGCATCCTGTTCATTGGTAGCCAACCAGCTTGGATAGAACAACTGACACGGGGTCTTGCGTACCGCAAAAGGGAGGAAACGACCTTCTGTTTGACCGCCTACGGTCGAAACGGGGTCCTATTCATCGGGAGGGGTCTTGCGTACCGCAAAATGGAGGAAACAAACTTCTTTTCAATCGCCTACGGTCAAAAAGGGGTCATGTTCAATGGGAGGGGTGTGGCATACCGTAAAATGGAGGAAACGGACTTCTCGCCAACCGTCTATGGTTGAAGTGGGGTCCTGTTCATCAGGAGGGGTGCAGCGTACCACAAAACGGGACTCCACGGGCTACCGTTCCTCTCCGTTGACTTCCCCCAGCCTCCATCGGTTACTGTTCATCTAGCCTCCACGGGGTCCTGTTCATCCACCCCCAACCGGCTGGGGTGTGGCGTACCGCGGCACGGCCTCCTCGGGGTCCTATTCATCCAGCGGCAACCGCCTACTACCACGGAGTCCTATTCACCCAACCCCCACCGGCTGGGGTGGGGTGCATGAGCGGGCGGCAGCAAGGGGGACTGTTCATCTGCAACTAACCAACCTGCTCGAGCAATGCATCCCGACTCGTGTCTACAAGTATCATGCGCGAGGAAGCAACAGGTACTGTTCATCGAGAGACAACCCAACACTGAACGACTACGTCTCGCATGGCGTGTCTGTGTCAAAACCAGCAGAACTCGGGGTAGGGGGTCCCGAGCTGTGGATCTCAGATCGGTGGTAACAGGAACAAGGGAGATGATGTTTACCCAGGTTCAGGCCCTCTTGATGGAGGTAAAACCCTACGTCCTGCTCTTATTTATATTGATGATGATGTATCGAGTACAAGCTTGATCTACCTCGAGATCGTAAGTTGTGTTCTAAACCTAGGGCTAGTGAATGTAATTGTGATTCCGTCCCTCCTGGGGGCTAAACCCTCTAGCTTATATACACTCCAGGTACGGCATCTAGGGTTACATGGTCGGTTTCTAGGGGATCGCATGAAGGCGGTAGGAGATGTCTTGGAGTATACGTCAAGTATTCAGCAGATGCAGTTTTGATCACGTCCAGGCGTGCAGCTTCCGGAGTCCATCCGATGGGAGTGAGGCCCGCAGGCCCAGCCCAAGGACAACGGCCCGACTCGGTTGGCACCCCTTAGTCCAGGACGCCATCAGTAGCCCCCGAACTAGTCTTCTATGCCGAGGACAACATCCTTGATGTAAATAACTTTGGATCCAAAGTCCTTGGCTCGACACACAAGTTCCCCTTCTCTAGCAATCCGAGATTCCTTTCCTTTAAAGGTTACTATGGACCACCCTGCAAAGGAGTAGTGTTCCTCGATCATGGCCTAGCCGAACTCACTCAGTGCCTGAAGACGCGAGGTTACTTAACCACTAAGTCCTGCCGCATAGGTGTGAACATTGCTTTCTAGCCTGACAACTTTATCAAAGCAACACCACCCACGACTGGACGAGCAGTTATTGCTCACCCGAATCGCAGCCCAAGGCAATCTTCTTATTGGCACGTCCCATCAAAATGGAGATTGTGCCCATTTTTTTCAGGATATCATTAAGATTTTGTTTCTCCCCATACGCATAACAACATCTTTTGCGGGGAGTGGCGATTTGAATGACACATCAGAGGGACTCTTGGCCTTTCATCACCCTATATAAGAGCCAAGAGATAGCGAAGGAAAAAAGCATGCTCTCATTCCTCCTCGCTAGCTGCCTCTCGAGCTCCAGCGCCCAGATCCAATCTCAACCCCAACCTCAAGGGGCACTGGGCTGGTTCCTCCATTATGGAGGGCACCATCTTGGAGCTGCGCAGTGCGGGGTACATCCCCACTGAGGTCAACACCCGAGCGCCGGACCCAAACCAACGGGTACCCACTCCCAATCCAGGGGAGAGGGTGGTCTTCGTTCCCCACCTCGTCAGAGGCCTGTGGTTCCCGCTGCACCCCTTCGTGCGCGGGGTCATGTTCTTCTCCTAGCTGGATTTCCATCATCTAGCCTCAAACTCTATCCTCCACCTCGCCTCCTTCATTACGGTCTGCGAGGCCTTCCTCCTTCATTATGTTTTTTACCATTTACCTACTCGAGGACGAGCAGGAATTAAGCTTGGGGATGCTTGATACGTCTCCAACGTATCTATACTTTTTTATTGTTCCATGCCACTATACTATCAATCTTGGATGTTTTATATGCATTTATATATCATTTTTTGGGACTAACCTATTAACCCAATGCCAAGTGCCAGTTGCTATTTTTTGCCTGTTTTTCATTTTCCAGGAACTCAGTACCAAACGAAGTCCAAATGCCACGAAACTTTTTGACAATTTTTTCTGGACAAGAGAGACCCTAGAAGCTTTGGGAAGAGACCGGAAGGCAAACGAGTAGACGGCAAGGCACTAGGGCGCGTCGTGGGGGTGCCCGACCTAATTCCAGCTCAATAAATTCTCTAAAATCGGGAAACCAGCAGAGAGGCACCCAAAGTACTTTTTCCGTTGCGGCAAGTTTCTCCTCTTCCGCGATCCCATCTGGAGGCATTTTCCGGTACTCTGCTGGAGGGGGAATCGATCACGGAGCGCTTCTACATCAACCTTGCTTCCCTTCTAATACAGACCTACGGGTCCATAGCTAGTATCTAGATGACTTCTTCTCTCTCTTTCATCTTCAATAAAATGTTCTCCTCGATGTTCTTGGAGATCTATTCGATGTAATCTTCTTTTGCGGTATGTTTGTTGGGATCCTATGAATTGTGGGTTTATCAGATTATTCATGAGAAATATTTGAGTCTTTTCTGAATTCTTATATGCATGATTGTTATAGCTTTGTATTTCTCTCCGATCTATCTATTTGGTTTGGCCAACTAGATTTATTTATCTTGGAATGGGAGAGGTGCCTTGTAATGGTTCAATCATGTGGTGATCGAAATCCTAGTGACAAAAGGGGACAAGATACGTATTTGGATTGTTGCCATTACGGGGAAAATGACGGGGTTTATTCATATTGATTGAGTTTACTTTGTCTACATCATGTCATCTTGCAGAAGGCGTTACTCCGTTTCTTATGAACTTAATACTCTAGATGCATGCTGGATAGCGGTCGATGGGTGGAGTAATAGTAGTAGATGTAGGCAGGAGTCGGTCTACTTGTCTCAGACATGACACCTATATACATGATCATTGCCTTGAATATCTTCATAACTATGTGCTTCTCTATTAATTGCCCAACAGTCATTTGTTTACCCACCGTTGATACGTCCATTTTGCATCATGTTTTCATACTATTATTTATAATATTTTTTAGCATTATAACACTTTCTGAAGCAATTCTAATGCCTTTTCTCTCTTAATTTGCAAGATTTACATGAAGAAGGAGATTGCCGACAGCTGGAATTCTGGACCTGAAGAAGCTATATCAAAGATACCTAATCTGCACAACTCCAAATGAGCTGAAATTTCACGGAGAATTTTTATGGAGCAAAGAAGTACCAGAGGGGACCCACCAGCTGCCCACAAGGCAGTAGGGTGCGCCCTAGTGCCTTGTGGGGCCACTAGCAAGCCTCCGGCCCCCATCTTCTGCTATATGAAGGGTTTTGACCAAGAAAAAAAATCAAGAGAGGACTTTCGGGACGAAGCGCCGCCGTCTTGAGGCGGAACCTGGCAGGAGCGCTTTTTCTCTTCGGCGGAGCGATTCTGCCGGGGACAGTTCCCTCCGGGAGGGGGAAATTGAAGCCATCGACATCACCAACAACTCTCTCATCGTGGGAGGGTCAATCTTCATCAACATCTTCACCAACACCACCTCATCTCAAACCCTAGTTCATCTCTTGTATCCAATCTTTGTCCCAAAACCTCGTATTGGTACCTGTGGGTTACTGGTAGTGTTGATTACATCTTGTAGTTGATGCTAGTTGGTTTATTTGGTGGAAGATTATATGTTCAGATCTTTGATGATATTCAATACCCCTATGATTTGAACATGAATATGATTTATGAGTAGTAACTTTTGTTCTTGAGGACATGGGATAAGTCTTGTCATAAGTAATCATGTGAGTTTGGTTTTCGCTCGATATTTTGATGATATGTATGTTGTTGCTTCCTTTAGTGGTGTCATGTGAACGTCGACTACATGACATTTCACTATACTTGGGCCTAAGGGAAGGCATTGTGGAGTAATAAGTAGATGATGGGTTGCTAGAGTGACAGAAGCTTAAACCCTAGTTTATGCGTTATTTCATAAGGGGCTGATTTGGATCCATATGTTTAATGCTATAGTTAGATTTATCTTAATTCTTCTTTCATAGTTGTGGATGCTTGCGAGAGGGGGTAATCATAAGTGGGAGGCTTGTTCAAGTAAGAACAGCACCCAAGCACCGGTCCACCCACATATCGAATAATCAAAGTAGCGAACGCGAATCAAACAAACATGATGAAAGTGACTAGATGAATTCCCATGTGTCCTCGAGAACGCTTTGCTTACTATAAGAGAACGTTCCGGCCTGTCCTTTGCTATAAAAAGGATCAGGATATCTTGCTGCACCTTTGTTACAATTGCTACTTGTTGCTCGTTACAAATTACCTTGCTATCAAACTATCTATTACCGATAATTTCAGCGCTTGCAGAGAATACCTTGCTGAAAACCGCTTGTCATTTCCTTCTGCTCCTCGTTGGGTTCGACACTCTTACTTATCGAAAGGAATATGATTTATCCCCTATACTTGTGGGTCATCAAGACTCTTTTATGGCGCCATTGACGGGGAGTGAAGCGCCTTTGGTAACTGGAATTTGGTAAGGAAGCATTTACATTACATGTTGAAATTACTGTCACTTGTTACTATGGAAAGTAATCCTTTGAGGGGTTTGTTCGGGGTATCTTCACCTCGACCGGAAGAAATAAGAGTTGCCCCTCAACCTACTAAAAATATTTATTATGATATTCCTTTGGGTATGTTAGAGAAGCTGCTAGCTAATCCTTATGAAGGAGATGGAACAGTACATCCTAATATGCACTTAATCTATGTTGGTGAAATTTGTGGATCTTTTAAGCTTGCAGGTTTATCCGAGGATGGACTTAAGAAGATGGTTTTCCCTTTATATTTTGAGGGAAAGGCACTTACATGGTATAGGCTATGTGATGATATTGGAACATGGGATTGGAACCGATTGAAATTAGAATTTCATCAGAAGTTTTATCCTATGCATCTGGTTCATCGTGATCGGAATTATATATATAATTTTTGTCCTCATGAAGGAGAAACTATCGCTCAAGCTTGGGGGAGGCTTAAGTACATGATGTACACTGATACGTCTCCATCGTATCTATAATCTTTGATTGTTTCATGCCAATATTCTACAACTTTTACATACTTTTGGCAATAATTTATATGATTTTGTTGGACTAACATATTGATCCGGTGCCAAGTGCCAGTTCCTCTTTGTTGCATGTTTTTTGTTTCACAGAAAATCCATATCAAACAAAGTCCAAATGCAATAAAATTTTACGAAGAACTATTTTGTAATATATGTGATTTTTTGGAAGCGGAATCAACGCGAGACGATGCCTGAGGGGCCCATAAGCTCAAGGGGCGCGCCCCCTACCCAGGGCGTGCTTGGCAAACTTGTGGCCACCCATAGGTCGGTTGGAGGTGTCCCTCGGCCGCAAGGAAGCTTATATCCGGATAAAAATCATGTTAAAATTTCAGCACAATCGGAGTTACGGATCTTCGGATATTTAAGAAACAATGAAAGGCCAGAAAATGGGGTCACGAAACAGAAGAGAAACAGAGAGAGCGATCCAATCTCGGAGGGGCTCTCGCCCCTCCGCCGCCATGGAGGCCAAGGGCCAGAGGGGAAACCCTCCTCCCATCTAGTGGGGAGGTCAAGGAAGAAGAATAAGAAGGAGGGGGGCTCTCTCCCCTCTCTCTCGAAGCCGCCGGAGTGCCACCGGGGTAAGGATCGTGACGGCGATCTACACCAACAACTTCGCCGCCGTCATCACCAACTCTCCCCCCCTCTATGCAGCGGTGTAACACCTCTGCTCTCGCTGTAATCTCTACTTAAACATGGTGCTCAACACTATATATTATTATCCAATGATATGTGGTTATCCTATGATGTTTGAGTAGATACGTTTTGTCCTATGGATTGATTGATGATCGTGATTGGTTTAAGTTGTATGTTTTATTTTGGTGCTGTCCTATGGTGCCCTTCCTGTCGCGCAAGCGTGAGGGATTCCTGTTGTAGGGTGTTGCAATACATTCATGATTCATTTATGGTGGTTGGCTATAGTGATAGAAGCTTAGACCCGAGTAAGGGGGTTGTTGCGTATGGGAGTAAAGAAGACTTGATACTTAATGCTATGGTTGGGTTTTATCTTAATGATCTTTAGTAGTTGCGGATGCTTGCTAGAGTTCCAATCATAATTGCATATGATCCAAGTAGAGAAAGTACGTTAGCTCATGCCTCTCCCTCATATAAAATTGCAATAATGATTACCGGTCTAGTTATCGATTGCCTAGGGACAAATAACTTTCTTGTGACAAAAAGCTCTCTACTAAAACTAACTTAATTGTTTCTTTATCTAAACAGTCCCTAGCTTTTATTTACGCGTTCTTATTATCTTGCAAACATGTCCCTTTACACCTACAAAGTACTTCTAGTTTCATACTTGTTCTAGGTAAAGCGAACATTAAGCGTGCGTAGAGTTGTATCGGTGGTCGATAGAACTTCAAGGAAATATAAATTCTACCTTTAGCTCCTCATTGGGTTTGACACTCTTACTTATCGAGAATGGGTACAAGTGATCCCCTACACTTGTGGGTTATCAAGACCTTTTTCTGGCGCCGTTGCCGGGGAGCAATAGCGTGGGGTGAATATTCTCGTGTGTGCTTGTTTGCTTTATCACTAAGTAGATTTTATTTTCTTTTCTAAGTTATTTTATATAATTAGTTATGGATATGGAACACAAAATACCAAAAAAAAGGTGTACTTGCTACTCATGGAGATGGGGAACCTCCTAAAACCCTCGATGCTCGTTATGTGAAAAATATTAAACACTACTTTGATAATCCTAAGAAAACCCCATTGTCGGTGTCAAAACTAGCAGACCTTGGGGTAGGGGGTCCCGAGCTGTGGATCTAAGGTCGACGGGGAACAAGGGATGATGAACACGATGTTTACCCAGGTTCGGGCCCCCTCGAAGAGGTAATACCTTACGTCCTGCTTGATTGTATTGGATGTATAGTATGGTTACAGAGTAGATTTACCTCGAGATCAGTTTGAGCTAAACCCTAAGGTGATGAGGTGATGAATATAGCTCTAGCCCTAAAGACTACAACCCTCGGTTTATATAGCCACCGGTAGGGTTAGGGTTACCGGAGATAGATTACAATAAGGGATAAATAGATCCTGCGCATTCTTGACTTGGAGGGCACACCACGGCTCCCTAGATCTCCCGTCACTATACGGCTTCTCCAGTTCGGCCCATGTTCAATGGGACGGCGCCCCGAGGACCTCTTAGTCCATGACTCCCTCAGTATCCCCCGAACTTGCCTCCAACGCCAAGGCTTGTATCCGGCACCCGCTCACCCAACAGTGTTCGGCTTGCGAGGCGAGTTCTTCAGTATGCTTTGTTCATGTTCGGAGCCAAGTGATGTCCGGAATCTGAAACGGCGGTTTTGCCTAACAATGAAGGCAATGACAAAAAACTGCTCAAATGTAAACAGTGCCTTCATCTGACAACTTTTTCTCTTTCAACGAAGAGTCGCCTCCGGCCATAACGCCGAGCGGTTGGTATTTCTCGGGGCGTGGCTCGAGGCCCACCCACGCTTGACACGTCTCATCAAGATGGGGATCGTGCCCCGCCTTTCAGGGGATATGATCAATGATTTCGATTATCCACCCCGCACATAATGTCACAAGCGTATTGGGAAGTGGAGAAGCCAACGGCGTGATAAAAGGAACTCGTGGCTTGTCAATAGCCTATAAAGGGGGAGCTACAACAATCTGCATCCCACGCCTTCTTCCATCTTCCGCTCACGCAGATCTTTAGAGCTCCAGCGCCCCTTTTCCTTGCTCCCATAGCAAATCCCACCTCGTCTCCTTCAGTCATGGCCGGATCCGGCGCCAACGGGAAGTGGGAGGCCTCCATCGTCACCGATGGCGACATCGTGAAGTTGAAGGAGGCCGGCTACTTGTCGGCCAACATTGCTCATCGGGCCCCCAAAGCAGGCCAAATCGTCCCCACGCCCAGGGCGGGCAAAAGGGTCGTATTCCTCCCCCATTTCCTTAGGGGGCTCGGATTTCCCTTGCACCCCTTTGTGAGGGGGTTGATGTTTTTCTATGGGCTAGATTTTCACGATCTAGTCCCCAACTCCCTTCTCCACATCTCGTCCTTTATCATCTTCTGCGAGGCCTTCCTCCGAGTCCAGCCACACTTCGGCCTATGGCTAAAGGTGTTCAACGTCAAGCCGAAGGTGGTCGGCGGCGATCACGCGGACTGTGGTGGGGCCATGATCAGCAAACTGACATGGGTCCAGTGGCCAGCGGGCCACTTTGTCTACACCGTCAAAATGTGGTAGAAGGAATGGTTCTATATCACCGAGCCAAGGGGAGCCGACTGGACGGCGGCTCCCGCATTCAGATCCGGACCCCCTACCAGGCTGGCCTCATGGAT
Organism: Thinopyrum elongatum; assembly: GCA_011799875.1. Classification (NCBI taxonomy): domain Eukaryota; kingdom Viridiplantae; phylum Streptophyta; class Magnoliopsida; order Poales; family Poaceae; genus Thinopyrum; species Thinopyrum elongatum. Next base: position 362,381,964 of record CM022300.1, on the reverse strand, counting down.
CACCAAAAGCCCGGACTGGGGGTCCGCTGACAACTTGAAGGCGCTGCAGAAGCGCGTCGTCAGCGTAATGGAGACCGGCGCGAAGCTGGTCAACGTGATTCAGATCATGCTCCATCATCAACTCCTCCTCTGCCAGGAGAGGGCCAAGCCAATGGGGGAGTATGACCCCGAAGATCCGGCCATCGTGCAACACCTCTTCGGCATGACCCACAAGAAAGTGTGGAGTCTGCTATTCAAACTGCAGAAGGAGTGGCCGGTCGAGGGGGAGGACATCGGCATCGACGCTGTGAACCCTCCGAGGAAGGTGAGCGACACTTGTCTTATCTCGAATTCGAATATTAGCACCATACGATTTGATCCGAACCTCTTAATGTGGATTTTGCAGGGCTGGCTTGCCAAGGCCGAGAAGATCAGCGGCCCAGCACCGCTGCCAGAAGGGCCCCGATTCGAGCAGCTAGAGAAGCTGTTGGTCGTGGTGCCTTACAAGGCGCCCAACAAGAAGGGCAAGAAGGCGGAAGTGCCGGAGGCCCGAGAGGGCCTCCGTCGCAGAGACCGTCCGGACAACATGTTCAGAGACACTGCGGCCCAATCCGCACAGGACGGGGATGAGGATGAGGAGGAAAGCGCCTCCTCACACTCTAATAAAAGGGCGGCGGCCAGCGACGTCGAGGAGGTTCAACCTCCTCAAGCCCGAAAGAGACAGTGCTGGCCCAAGCTGGTCCTGTCCGACAACTCAGACTCCGACGAGGAGTTCGAAGCATCCGAAAAGGTTCCGGAGAAGGAACCTAGGGTCAAGCATATTGCAACATTTTCAATTGCTTTATCCTTTTAGTAGTCCCTGGTAGAACGTAGATTGATTTTTTTTTTGGTGGTGCAGCCCTCCGCGTGGCCACCCCGCCGAGGAGACCTCTTCGGGGACGTCCCTGCCCGCCGAACTGGCGGACAGTGGCTCATGTACTGCACCTCCTCTAATCCCTGAAGAAGTTGGGGTGGTGGTGTCATGAAAGACCCCTCCTCCTCCGAACACAGGGGAGGAGGTCGATGCCACCATGGCCGAGGCCAACGCCTCGGTCATTGAAGACCAGGGGGATGAATCCCTCCTGGCCACCGCGGGGAGGGGATCCGTATCATCTGAACCCCTGCCGAATTTGGCTCCCGAGCCCCCAAGGGAGTCAATACCTCCTTTCGATGGGGAAGGTGCTGGGGGCCCAACGCCCACGCCGAACACCTCCACCCGGGCGGCGGTGGGATGGCCGGACGCACTGGCGGAGTTGGTGAACAACTCTGTCATCATCGACGAGCACCGCACTCTTATGAGTGCGGTTATACAGGGAGTTCGGTCCCTTCATTCCGGACTAAACGATGTTGTTCAAGGCCTGCTAACAGGCTTTGAGGTAAGTCAAGTAATGATCTTTCCTCATAAATTGGATTTAGTCCTTAGTTTATGTATGCCATATCTATAGTAGCCCCCGAGACTCTACAAGGTTTGCGAAGAAAACCTGCGGAGGATCTCATTCCACAGGCCATTATCTGAAATGGTGTGAATTTTTTAATGTCACAGGCGTCTTCTTTGGCCGCAACTACTAATGCTGCGGCACTGGAGGAGATGGATCAGAAGCTCAAGCATTCCGATAAAGAGCTTGACCTTGTCAACAAACGGCTTGACGAGGCGCAAGGTAAGCCCTTTGATAAGGTGTACAACTGCTTGATATTGACAATCCGGACTGTATGCTGATCTTTTATTGTGATTATCTTGCAGCTGCCGCCGCCGAAGTCGAGGGCTTGAGAGAGGCTTTGAAGAAAGCCGAGGCAGAGGCGGCTACCAAGAAGACAGCCGCTGACAAGGCGGTGGCCAAGCTCGAGCAGGCCAAGCTTGCTGGTGACCAGCACGAGGCTCGGGTTACCGAGGTGCAAGTGGAGATCCAGGATGCCGTCAAGAAGCTTGAAGCCATTGAGAAGGAACAGGGGGAGCGATCCTCCCAGCTGTCCAAGGCAGAGAAGGAGCTCCAGGAGGCGAGGACTGAAGCTTGAGGTGTCCGGGAAGAGCTCCGCCAAGTTGGGCAAATTGCAAATGGTAAGAAATACTTACAGGAGAGTGTATTCGGAGGCGACAGGTTTGCCCTACTGACGCGGGTCTGGCGCTCCGCAGGCGTCTTCGCCGAGCTTCCGAAGAATGTGGCGGCCGCCAAGGAGCATTATGCCGCTCACGAGGAGGACTCCACGCAGCGGCTCTTCTGGTCACAATTTCCGGATTCCGAGCGTCCTCCCCTCCTCAGCGATCAAATGAAGCAGCTGATGGAGATGCATCAGATGTCTGAGCTGGCCGTGAAGGACCTCTGTGTCAGTCTGTGGCCCGCCGAGCCCATTCTGGACACCTACTTCGGCCTTGTGCAGAAGATGCGGGAGGCGCCGCTCCGGATTGACGCCATGAAGCGCTCAGTGTGCCTTGAGGGGGCGAGGCTTGCGTTTGCAAAGACCATGGTGCATTGGCCGAAAATTAATCCAATGGACATGGCCACTGGTCCTCCGCCAAAGGGAAAAGAGCATCGCCGCCCTGAGCAATACTTTGCGCAGGTGATGAATGGCGCACGGGCAATAGAGGGCCAGTGTTCAAAAGATGTAATGTTTGAATGACTGTATTGAGTGTTACCGATTGGACCTTATGCTTTATGATGCGTCCGCCTGACTTATTTTGTATTGTCATGATTTTAATTTTGACTCCTATTCGACCGTATGTTTAATCTGAAAGCTACCAGTCGTCGGCTTCAGCCCCCAGGTGAAAGTCACGAGGGGTGTTTTGTCTCCGCGCTGTTACCCTTAGCCAACGTCTTGGTACTCGGAGGCGGTAGCACGTGAGCAAAACTAGGCAATCAGACTATTCAGTTTTATTGCTTTCACTTCGCCTTAGGAGCTTGATGGTGGGGGCTAAGGACTAGCCCCCTATGTTTTGTGATGTACTTGGGGGCAAATGCCTACCCTTTCCGATCACGTGGTTTGTGTTAAGACGAACCCTTCGTGTGACACGGCAAAATCGCCAACGATTTTCAGAGTCAAACCTCGTCATCGGATCGCTGATCAGCTCGCGCTTACTATGACGGTCAGTTTTCGGCTTTCTCCTCCCGAGGTACTTGACCGGGCGAGCCGGAAGTACAATCGCAGGGGTTCTCCCTTTACCCTCTTAGCCGAACGTGCGGAACATAAGGGGCAAGCACAGGAGTCGGGCAACCTAACTATTGACCTAAGACATAGTTTAGAACTTGATGCATATAATGCAATATCCGAGACGCCGAACACTCTGCGGGAAGCAGTGTCGGACTTGGGGTGCCGAGCTGATATGAAAATCGAGCTCTAGGTTAGTTAACCGATCATATTTTCATGCCGAGCTGTTCGAAGAGTGAGGGGAGAATCAAAAAGGAAATAGACAATCGCAAGATGTGGATAACTGAACACCATAAAGGGCTTTTTTTATTTCTCGTAGTCTCAAGACGTCTAACCGTACAATTCGAACTGCGAAGGCATTATTTGTAAAAAAGAAAAAAGTTTTACAGAGTAAAGGTTTACACAGGGCCTTGACGCGTGAGTCGAAGCCTCCACTTTGCCCTGCTGCACGTCTGCGCCTTTGCTTCTGAGAGGTGGGGGTTGGGACCTTCGATGAGACCTTGAGGAGTGAGGATCCTGCCGATAAAGCTTTGTGTGTGGGGGGGGGGGGGGGGTTCCGGAATTGGCCCCGGGTCGTCCGAAGACAGGATAATTCCGAAGTTCAGGTTAGCCGAACATATGCTTCGGATTTGTTTATATATGCCTCACGGCTGCCCATGGTATTTTGAGTGCGAAATTGTGCTGACGAGGCATGTGGAGCGCGAAGAATGTGGGCGTGTCGTGGGGCGCACATCCCTATTTGCGGTGAACGCATGCGGGTTCCCATGACGGGGAACGGGTTCGAACCCGTTTGCTGTTGTCACCGGCCTTTACGGCGGGTCGGCATCGGGACCTGTATGGGCCAGTTTGGTCTTCGGCCACGAGGGCCGCAGTGTGCTCTTCGGTCCGAAGTGAGCGTTCTGTATTGCCATTGATAGTTATGATGCCCGAAGGACTGGGCATCTTTAATTTGAGGTACACGTAATGCGGGACGGCATTGAATTTAGTGAACGCCGTTCGGACGAGGAGGGCATGATAGCCGCTATGAAAAGGTGCAATGTCGAAGATCAAGTCCTCCCTTCGGAAGTTGTCCGGAGAGCCGAACACTACTTCAAGTGTCATAGTGCCTGTGCAGCGGGCCTCCACTCCCGAAATGACCCCCTTGAAGGTGGTGTTACTGGGTTTGATCCTTGACGGATCGATCCCCATCTTCCTCACTGTGTCTTTGTATATCAGATTGAGCCTGCTACCTCCGTCCATTACGACTCTAGTGAGGTGGAATCCATCGATTATGGGGTCAAGCATTAAGGCTGCAGACCCTCCGTGGCATATACTGGTCGGGTGATCCCTGCGATCAGAAGTGATCGGGCAGGCTGACCATGGATTGAACTTCGGCGCTACGGGATCGACGGCATATACGTCTCACAATGCTCGCTTCCTCTCCTTCTTTGGTATATGGGTTGCATAGATCATGTTCACCGTCTTGACCTCGGAAGGAAAGGGTTTCTGGCCTCCACTATTCTGCCTGCGGGGCTCGTCATCTTCCTCGCTTTGTGGGCTTTTACCCGGGTCTTCGGCTGTGAGTTTGCCGACCTGTTTGATCACCCAACAGTTACGGTTGGAGTGGTTGGCGGGCTTCTCTGATGTGCCGTGGATCTGGCAAGGCCTGTCCAGAACTGTGTCTAGTCTGGACGGGCCATCACTGTTGCCCCTAGGGGCCTTCTTTCGTGGTCCGGACTTCTTGTTTCAGAATCCGGCATTTACTGTCGTATCCTTGCCCTCGCCGTCATTGTGGCATCGTTTACTCTTTCTGCATCGGGGCTTTCCATTTCCGTCCCGAACCTCGGAGGTACCGGGTGTGTCGGAGTTGGCATATTTACGAGTGAGCCAACTGTCTTCCCCCACGCAAAAGCGGGTCATGAGAGACATAAGGGCTGCCATAGTTCTTGGCTTGCCCTTGCCAAGCTGTCTTACGTGCCATTCGTCCTTGACGCTATGCTTGAAAGCGTCCAAGGCTTTGACATCCGGACAGTCGACAATCTGGTTTTTCTTGGTCAGGGAATCGGTTCCAAAATTGTCGAGCAGATTCTTCGGGCTGCTGTGTGATGCGATTTAGGTCATCAGCGTCTGGAGGTCGGACATAGGTGCCCTGAAAGTTTGCTTGGAAAGCATCCTCAAGCTCTTCCCAACAGTCCTATAGAGTATTCGGGAAGGCTATTCAACCAGTGTCGAGCCGGACCTTTAAGCTTTAGTGGAGGAGGAAATCTTCTATCCATACGGCCGGGTCTGTGGTTCTGTCGTACGATTCAATGTTCACAGGCTTGAAGCCTTCCAGGAATTGGTGTTGCATTACCCTCTCTGTGAAGCAAAGCAGGTGTGCGGCGCCCCGAACTCAGGCTACATCGCGTCGGAGGTCTTCGGCCCTCCGAGTCCGCTGCTGCTCCCGGATTCTATCATTTTGGTTTAGCCGATCATAGTATTCTTCCCGATAATCAGGCGGGTCTTCTCTGGGTCCATAGATGGACCTGGTACGGCCTCCTCAAGCGTCTAGGTCATGGTGGAGGTCGTACTCGTAGGTGGGCCGCACTTGATCCTTGCCGTAACGGTGAGGTGGGGCGGCTGGGTGCTCGGCCCCGTCAGCTTCTCTGTCCCGTCCTCTAGGGGGGCGGTCCGGCTGTTCGGTGTATGTCGGATGTGTTGGCTCTACGGCCTCGTCGTCGAACTGCGGTAGTAGTCTTCGCTTGGGATAACTTTTGATTGGCTGTTCGCGGCCATACCCTTCTTCGGCGGCTAGGACTTTGGTCCATCGGTCGTTGAGGGTGTCCTGTTCGGCCTTGATTCTGCGTTTTTGTTTCTTCGGGCTGCGGGCGGTGGCTAAAAGCCTCCGTTTGAACCTTTCCTGCTCCAGAGGGTCTTCGGGGACAATGAAATCGTCGTCCCCTAGACTGGCCTCCTCTTCAGAGAGTGGGAGGTAGTTGCTATCTTCGGAGTCGTCATGGTTTTCTGGGTCAAGCGGGTCCTCCTACCCCGCAGGGTCATCCTGATGATGTTCGTTGGCTGCGGCTCCGGCGAGGTAATCCGTATTATTTACGATGCCATTTTCCGCAGAGTCCACATTGCTCGCATGGCTTCGACATGGCTTTGATCGACGGTGCTGCCTTCGGCGTTTAGGCAGCTCATCTCCGGGCTTGTCTCGGTCCTGTTTGGGAGTGCCGTCGCCGCCCTTGGGGGTGTCCACCATGTAAATATCTTAGGTGGACGTGGGCGACCACCGGCCGGTGACGGGGGGAGTGACATCGGTGTTAGCCGTAGCTCTGCCATCCTCATCCATGTATTCGGTGTTTTCCGAATTATAATCTAGCATATCGGTTAAGTCGTCGACAGTGGCTACCAAGTGGGTGGTGGGTGGGTCGTAAAATTCCCTGTGGTACGCCTCAAAGGGTTGATGATTGTGGACGAAGGGCAGGTCCTCCTGGATGGTCATTTTTTGGATTCGGTCTAGCGCCTCATTTAACATAGCGAGGGTTGCCGATCCTTGGTTTCCACAGGACGAGCTGAACTCGGGGTGCGGTGCCGAATCCTTGAGGGAATCCGGATCGTCACTGGTGATCAAGGGCGAGCCTTGATTTTTGTGCGTCATTTCCTCGCCGGGGTTCGAGATCGAGCTGCTTTGGGCTGGGGGTGACCCCTGGCCATTGGCTGCCACTTTGTCATAAGGGCTCAAGGCCAGAGGAGCGTTGTGAGGGAGCGGTTCGACCAAGATTGACTCTTGGCTTCCGCCTCCTGATTCTGCCTCGAAGGCCGAGGATATGCCCTCTGCAGACATGATGGATTCGACCGAAGGTGGAGTCTGGCCCCTGCTTGAGGCGGAGCCCTCCTGGCCTGAAACTGTTTGGAGGGTGGGGCTGATCCGTAGATCGGATCAGAGGGGGACTCCAGAGCGGGCATGGCGAGGCCTGCGAGGGTGCGGAAGGGGGTACTGAATCCAGCGAAGACTAGATCGCCCCACGTCTGCAACGTATTCCAGATTACTGAATCGAATTCAGTGTTCAGGAGCGAAGTTGTCAATCTGATCCAAACAACCAGTCAGGTCAACGTGCATTACGATGCTGCTGAACGCGAAGAGTTGTCTAGGGATGAAGAAGTCCCCGGATCCGATGCCTTCTCCTATGATCAGGCGAGCCATCGATCCTTTGGGCGACCCCACAGCAGAACTCTCAATGAAAGAACCAATGTCGGTGTCAAAACTGGCAGACCTCGGGTAGGGGGTCCCGAGCTGTGGATCTAAGGTCGATGGGGAACAAGGGACGATGAACACAATGTTTACCCAGGTTCAGGCCCTCTCGAAGAGGTAATACCCTACATCCTGCTTGATTGTATTGGATGTATAGTATGGTTACATAGTAGATCTACCTCGAGATTGGTTTGAGCTAAACCCTAAGGCGATGAGGTGATGAATATAGCTCTAGCCCTAAAGACTACAACCCTCGGTTTATATAGACACCGGTAGGGTTAGGGTTACCGGAGATAGATTACAATAAGGGATAAAGAGATCCTGCGCATTCTTGACTTGGAGGGCACACCACGGCTCCCTAGATCTCCCGTCACTATACGGCTTCTCCAGTTCGGCCCGTGTTTAATGGGCCGGCGCCCCGAGGACCTCTTAGTCCATGACTCCCTCACCCATTCAACTTGATAATGGGAGACACGTTGGATCAACGTGAATACTTTAGGGATTATCGCTTGACTCAAAAAGGGAAACTCTTGTGGGATCAAATTGAAATGTTGCATTGGTATGCTTGGAATTTATGCTTGAGATATGATAACACTTGTTGCTCTAGGATGAAGGCTCCACACTTTCCCTTTTCATGTGAATCTAATGATAATGAAACCTTGGCTTCTTATGCTAATGGTAGATATGATTACTATGATGTGGAACGAATAGAAGAATTTGTTGCTTTTAAGGGTGCTTATGAAATTGAATCTTTGTTTGAAAGTATGAAGATTTTGATGATGCTGTTTATAGACCTGAAAATTTTTCTATACTTAAATATTGCTATGAGAATTATAAATACAATGCCGATATTGATGCATTTATTGAGAAAGTCTCCGGTGTCCAAGAAGAGACTAATATTTTGCAGGAATCTATGGAAGAAAAAAATAATGAAACTGTGAGCTCATTGGATGAAAAAGATGAGGAGGAGAGCAAAGAACAAAAGGAGGAAGAGCAGATTAGCTACCCGTGCTCACCTTCTAATGAGAGTAACTCCTCCACTCATACATTGTTTAATTTCCCTTCGTGCTTACCGAAGGATGAATACTATGATGATTGCTATGATCCCGCTGATTCGTTTGAAATATCCCTTTTTGATTAATTTGATGCTTGCTATGCTTGTGGCCATGATGCCAATTATGCTTATGGAGATGAACTTACTATAGTTCCTTATGTTAAGAATGAAATTGTTGCTATTGCACCCACACATGATAGTCCTATTATCCTTTTGAATTCTCCCAACTACACTATATCGGAGAAGTTTGCGCTTATTAAGGATTATATTGATGGGTTGCATTTTACCATTACACATGATGATTTTGATAGATATAATATGCATGTGCTTGCTTCTCCTACTTGCAATTATTATGAGAGAGGAACTACATCTCCACCTCTCTATGTCTCCAATACGATAAAATTGCAAGAAACTGTTTATACTATGCATTGGCCTTTACTTTGTGTGCATGAATTGTTCTTCTTATGACATGCTGATGCATAGGAAGAGAGTTAGACTTCATCATTGCATGATATATGTTACTTGGTGCTCATTACTAAATTACAAATCATTGTTAATTAAAATTGGCTTTGATATACCTTGGGATCCGGGTGGATCAATTACTTGAGCACTATATGCCTAGCTTAATGGCTTTAAAGAAAGCGCTGCCAGGGAGACAACCCAGAAGTTTTAGAGAGTCATTTTATTCTGTTGTGTGCTTTTAAAAAGTTTAAAAACAAAAAAATATATAGAGGGGAACCTAAAACTTTTCAAAAAGGAAAGTGGAAGTAAGAAAGACGAGCACCGTTGAAGTGGGGGGAGCTCCTTGAACTTTGTTCATGCCCATGGAAACTTTGCAAGTCTTGAATTATAGAAACTTTTCAACAAAAATAATTATACCCTTTTACAAATCTATTGTATTATAAAAAATAATGTGCCCAGATTTACCTTTAGGATGATTAGATTGCTTGTTTGGTATGTGCGGTGCAAAAACAGAAACTTTTGTTGTAGTGCATGAATTTGTATTTTTTACTAGAACATGCAAAAATTCTGAAATTTTTACATGGTACTTCTATGAAAGTTATTAATTTTTTCCTAATTTTTGAGAATTTTGTGAGTTACAGAAGTATATGTACCATCTAGATCTTTACAGATTGTCCTGTTTTCACAGATTGCTGTTATAGTTTCACTATTTGCGTATGTTTGAAGTCTTGTTGAACCTCCTTTGACTTGGGGCCATAGAATTGTGATAGCATATAGTGGGTAATGATTTATTATAATTATACAATAATGTTACAGAAGTACATGATGGGATTTGATGTTATATGTACTAACCCCGCTAATAAAAAGTTCGGTTAAGTTTTGTGTAGATGAAGTGTTCGAAGATCGAGGAGGTATTGATATGAGAAGAATGAGGAGAGGCATGAGCTCAAGATTGAGGATGCCCAAGGCACCCCAATTAAATATTCAAGGAGACTCAAGCGTCTAAGCTTGGGGATGCACCGGAAGGCATCCCATCTTTATTAGACAATTATCGGTATGTCTCGGTTTTTGTTTTGTTCACATGATATGTGTAAATTCTTGGAGCGTCGTGTGACTTTTTATTTTTATTTTAATAATTTACCATGCTGGTATGAGATAGTCCTTGGTTAATTTATAGAATGCTTTTTACACTTCACTTATATCTTTTGAGTATGGCTTTTTAGAATGCTTCATGTGCTTCACTTATATCATTTGAAGTTTGGACTGCCTGTTTCTCTACACATAGAAAACCGCCATTTGTAGAATGCCCTTTTGCTTCACTTATATTTGTTAGAGCATGGGAAAATATTTTGTAGAAGGAATTAAACTATCATGCTTCACTTATATCTATTTAAAGAGTTAACAAGAATTGGTCATTCACATGGTTAGTCATAAAATCCTACATAAAACTTGTAGATCACTGAATATGATATGTTTGATTCCTTGAAATAGTTTTGCGATATAGAGATGATAATATGTGGGAGGTACTAGTGAATGATTGTTGTTTAGTAAGAATATTTGTGTTAAGGTTTGTGATTCCCGAAGCATGCATGTATAGTCTCTCGTTATGCTAGGAAGTTGGAGCATGATTTATTATTGATTGTCTTCCTTATGAGTGGCGGTCGGGAACGAGCGATAGTCTTTTCCAACCAATCCATCCCCCTAGGGGCATGCATAGTAGTACTTTGCTTCGAGGGCTAATAAACTTTCACAATAAGTATGCGAGTTCTTTATGACTAATGTGAGTCCATGGATTATACGCACTCTTACCTTTCCGCAATTTGCTAGCCTCTTCGGTACCGTGCATTGCCCTTTCTCACCTCGAGAGTCAGTGCAAACTTTGCCGGTGCATCCAAACCCCGTGATATGATACACTCTATCACACACAAGCCTCCCTATATCTTCCTCAAAACAGCCACCATACCTACCTATTATGGCATTTCCATAGCCATTCCGAGATATATTGCCATGCAACTTCCATCATCATCATATACATGACTTGAGTATTCATTGTCATATTGCTTTGCATGATCGTAAGATAGCTAGCACTATATTTTCATGGCTTGTCCTTTTTTCATATCTTTGCTATGTTAGATCATTGCACATCCTGGTACACTGCCAGAGGCATTCATATAGAGTCATCACGTATTAGTTGTATCGACTTGTAATATCGAGTTGTAAGTAAATAAAAGTGTGATGATCATCATTATTAGAGCATTGTCCCATTAAGGAAAGGATGATGGAGACTATGATTCCCCCACAAGTCGGGACGAGACTCCAGACGAAAAAAGAGAGGCCAAAAAGAGCCCAACAAAAAAAGAAAAAAAAGAAGAAAAACAGAAAAATGAGAGAAAAATAGAGAAGGGGAAATGTTACTATCCTTTTCCACACTTGTGCTTCAAAGTAGCACCATGTTTTTCATATAGAGAGTCTCATATGTTGTCACTTTCATATACTAGTGGGATTTTTTCATTATAGAACTTGGCTTGTATATTCCGATGACGGGCTTCCTCAAATGCCCGAGGTCTTCATGAGCAGGCAAGTTGGATGCACACCCACTTAGTTTTCAGTTTGAGTTTCATACACTTATAGCTCTTAGTGCATCTGTTGCATGGCAATCCAACTCCTTGCATTGACATCAATTGATGGGCGTCTCCATAGCCCATTGATTAGCCTCGTCGATGTGAGACTTTCTCCTTTTTTGTCTTCTCCATATTGATCTCTACCACCGTATTCTATTCCACCCATAGTGCTATATCCATGGCTTGCGCTCATGTATTGCGTGGGGGTTGAAAAAGCTGAAGCGCGTTAAAAAGTATGAACCAATTGCTCGGCTTGTCAACGGGGTTGTGCATGATAAATACCTTGTGTTAAGAAGATGGAGCATGACAAGGCTATATGATTTTGTTGGGATAACGTTCTTTAGCATTGATATTTTGAAAGACATGATTGTTTGTTGGGATGCCTGAGTATTGATGTCTTTATATCAAATTATAGACTATTGCTTTGATTCACTCGCGTCTTAATAATCATGCCATGATTAGATTATATGATCAAGATTATGCTAGGTAGCATTCCACATAAAAATTATCTTTTTATAATTTACCTACTCGAGGAAGAGCAGGAATTAAGCTCGGGGATGCGGATGCGTCTCCGTCGTATCTATATTTTTTTGATTGTTTCATGCCAATATTCTACAACTTTTACATACTTTTGGCAACAACTTATATGATTTTCTTGGACTAACATATTGATCCAGTGCCTAGTGCCACTTCCTGTTTCTTGCATTTTTTGTTTCGTAGAAAATCAATATCAAACGAAGTCCAAACGCAATAAAATTTTACGAAGAATTATTTTGGAATATATGTGATTTTTGGGAAGCGGAATCAACGCGAGACGATTCCCGAGGGGCCCACAAGCTCAAGGGGTGCGGCCCCTACCCAGGGCGCGCCTGGCAAGTGGCCACCCATAGGTCGGTTGGAGGTGTCCTTTAGCCGCAAGAAAGCTTATATCTGGATAAAAATCATGTTAAAACTTTAGCCCAATCGGTGTTACGGATTTGCGGATATTTAAGAAACGGTGGAAGGCCAGAAAACGGGGTCGCGAAACACAAGAGAAACAGAGAGAGGGAGATCCAATCTCGGAGGGGATCTCGCCCCTCCGCCGCCATGGAGGCCAAGGGCCAGAAGAGAAACCCTCCTCCCATCTAGGGGGGAGGCCAAGGAAGAAGAAGAAGGAGGGGGGCTCTCTCTCCCGGTGGTGCCATGTGCCGCCGGGGCAAGGATCGTGACGGCGATCTACACCAACAACTTCGCCGCCGTCATCACCAACTCTCTCCCACTCTATGCAGTGGTGTAACACCTCTTCTTCCCGTTGTAATATCTACTAGAACCTGGTGCTCAACACCATATATTATTATTATCCAATGATATGTGGTTATCCTATCATGTTTGAGTAGATCCATTTTGTCCTATGGGTTGATTGATGATCGTGATTGGTTTGAGTTCTATGTTTTATTTTGGTGTTGTCCTATGGTGCCCTCCGTGTCGCGCAAGCATGAGGGATTCCCGTTGTAGGGTGTTGCAATATGTTCATGATTCGTTTATGGTGGGTGGCTATAGTGAGAGAAGCTTACACCCGAGTAAGGGGGTTGTTGCGTATGGGAGTAAAGAGGACTTGATACTTAATGCTATGGTTGGGTTTTATCTTAATGATCTTTAGTAGTTGCGGATGCTTGCTAGAGTTCCAATCATAAGTGCATATGATCCAAGTAGAGAAAGTATGTTAGCTCATGCCTCTCCCTCATATAAAATTGCAATAATGATTACCGGTCTAGTTATTGACTGCCTATGGAAAAATAACTTTCTTGTGATAAAAAGCTCTGCTTTTATTTACGCGTTCTTTATTATCTTGCAAACCTATCCCTTTACACCTATGCTACTTCTTGAGCTTGCGCTGGTTTTTTCCCTTGTAGAGGAAAGGGTGATGCAACAAAGTAGAGATAAGTATTTCCCTCAGTTGAGAACCAAGGTATCAATCCAGTAGGAGGAACACACAAGTCACCAACGATTGCACCTACACAAACAAACAAATACTTGCACCCAACACGATAAAGGGGTTGTCAATCCCTTCACGGTTACTTGCAAGGATGAGATCTGATAAAGATATGTATAAAAGATAAATAAAAGTGAAAAATAAAGTAAAGGTAAATAAACTGCAGCAAGGTATTTTTGGGTTTTTTGTTTTGTAGATCTGAAAATAATATGATAAAAGATAGACCCGGGGGCCATAGTTTTCACTAGAGGCTTCTCTCTTGAAAGAACACATACGGTGGGTAAACAAATTACTTTGAGCAATTGATAGAAAAGCACATAGTTATGATGATATCTAAGGCAATGATCATGTATATAGGCATCACGTCTATGATAAGTAGACCAACTCATGCCTGCATCTACTACTATTACTCCACACATCGACCGCTATCCAGCATGCATCTAGTGTATTAAGTTAACAAGAACGGAGTAACGCCTTAAGCAAGATGACATGATGTAGAGGGATAGATCCAATCAATACGAATAAACCCCACCTTTTTATCCTTAATGGCAACAATACAAATGCGTGTCATGTCCCCTTCTGTCATTGGGAATAAACACCACAAATTGAACCCATTACAAAGCAACTCTCCCATGGCAAGAAAAATCAATTTAGTTGCCAAACTAAATCAATAGATCAGAGAGAAATACAAAGCTATCTTAATCACTCATAAAAGAGTTCAGAGAAGACTCAAATAATATTCATAGATAATCTCATCATAAATCCACAATTCATCGGATCTCAACAAACGCACCACAAAAGAAGATTACATCGAATAGATCTCCAAGAACATCGAGGAGAACATTATATTGAAGATCAAAGAGAGAGAAGAAGCCATCTAGCTACTAGCTATGGACCCGTAGGTCTGTGGTAAACTAATCACACATCATCGAAAGGGTAGCAAGGTTGATGTAGAGGCCCTCCGTGATCGAATCCCCATCCAGCGGAGTACCGGAACAGGTCTCCAGATGGGATCTCACGAGGACAGAAACTTGCGGTGGCGGAAAAGTATTTTTGGTGTGTCCTCTGGTCTACAGGGAATATTTGGGTATTTATAGAAGAAGAATTAGGGTTAGAAGAGTCACGAGGGCCCACAAGCTTGCAGGGCGCGCCTTGTGATCTTGTCATGCACTCTGGCTCTTCTTGACTCCTCTCGAGGCTTCCAAGGTGTCTTGTAGTCCAAGAAAAATCATCAAAAAGTTTCGTTCCATTTGGACTCTGTTTGGTATTGATTTTCTGTAGAAGACAAAAACAAGGAAAAAAACAGCAACTGGCACTTGGCATTAGGTTAATAGGTTAGTCCCAAAAAATGGTATAAAATAGCATAATAATGCATATAAAACATCCAAGATGGATAATATAATAGCATGGAACAATAAAAAATTATAGATACGCTGGGGATGTATCAACCTACAAAGTACTTCTAGTTTCATACTTGTTCTAGGTAAAGCGAACATTAAGCGTGTGTAGAGTTGTATCGGTGGTCGATAGAACTTGAAGGGAATATAAATGCTACCTTTAGCTCCTCCTTGGGTTCGACACTCTTACTTATCGAGAAAGGCTACAATTGATCCCTTACACTTGTGGGTTATCATACACATGCCCCAATCATGAGCTCTCAAGAGAAAATATAGAAACCCTTTATGCTTGGCTTTCTCATAATGATCAATCCATACTTGATTCTTCTTCTACTGGTTCCTTTATGAAGAAAACTATTGAATTCAAATGGGCTTTTATGGGAAGAATTAAATGCAACTCTGAAGATTGGGAACTCGACAAAGGTAAAGAGTCAGGTATATAACTTAAGTTTGATTGTGTTAAATCTTTTACGGAAACCGATGCTTTTCATAAGTTTAGTGCTAAATATGGACTTGACTCAGAGATAGTAGCTTCCTTCTGTGAATCATTTGCTACTCATGTTGATGTCCCTAAGGAGAAGTGGTTTAAATATCATCCCCCTATTAAAGAAAAGATTGAGGAACCCGTTATGGTTAAAGATGAAACCATCATTTACAATGTTGATCCAGTTGTACCTACTGCTTATATTGAGAAACCTCCTTGAAAGGAACGATATGGTTGACTAGAGGGGGGCTGAATAGGCAACTACCAATTTTTAGTTTTTCTTAACAAATTAGGTTTAGCAACAAGTGGGTTGTCTAGATGTGCAACTAGGTGAGCAACCTATATGGTGCTAACAACAATAACAACAAGGGCAAGCAAAGGATACAACACAAGAATAGCTTGCACAAAGTAAAGGTAAGGGATAACCACAAGTGGAGCCGATGGAGACGAGGATGTGTTACCGAAGTTCCTTCCCTTTGAGGGGAAGTACGTCTCCGTTGGAATGGTGTGGAGGCATAATGCTCCCCAAGAAGCCACTAGGGCCACCGTATTCTCCTCACGCCCTCACAAAATGCGAGATGCCATGATTCCACTAGTGGTGCCCTTTAAGGAGACGACCGAACCTTTACAAACAAGGTTGGGGCAATCTCCACAACTTAAATGGAGGCTCCCAACAACACCACGAAGCTTCACCACAATGGAATGTGGCTCCGAGGTGACCTCAACTGTCTAGGGTGCTCAAACACCCAAGAGTAACAAGATCCGCAAGAGATTAGTGGGGGGAATCAAATTTCTCTTGTTGGAAGTGTAGATCGGGGCCTTCTCAACCAATCCCTAGAAAATCAACAAGTTGGATGGGGTAGGGAGAAAGATTGGGCAAAAATGAGCTTTGGAGCAACAATGGAGTTTGGGGGAGGAAGAGGTGAGTCTTCTTGAGGAATAAGCCCGCCCCCCTTTTATAGTGGGGAACAAATCCAACCGTTATGCTCTTCTGAGCCCACACACAAGCGGTACTACCGCTTCCTACATATGCTGAGGAAAATAGAGTTAAGAGGGGAGAACAGAGCATCGGGCGGTAGTGGCAGTGGTGGTAGGGGCGGTACTACCGCCTCTACTGCCGCTTCCACTTCCGCTCGTCCTGCATGGTCTAACAAGGTTGCACGGTAGTGACCCAGGGGTACTACCATAGAACCCGACACGAAAAGTCGAGACCACAACAGGGAGAGGTAGTACGAGCAGAACTATCAGCGGTACTACCAGTGCCAGCTCTCCACCACCTCTACAGCAAAGCAGAGGGACTACTCCAAAGAAGTAGAAAGGAGACAAGGGTGCAATATGAGTGTGTACGTGAAGATTCCACCCAAACCTTTCCGAAGCGGACCCCCTCTTGATAGTACGGTTTATCCTACGACTGAAATCCACCAAAAATAAACGCAAGAAAATAACCGTCTTCTGTAGTAGGCTTCGAGGGGCAGTAATCATCTTGTGCCTTATAAAGGAATATCTGAAATGCTCAATGCACATGATTAGTCCGCAAAAGTATTGTCATCAATCACCAAAACCACAGTAGGCTTCGAGGGGCAGTAATCGTCTTGTGCCTTATGAAGGAATATCTGAAATGCTCAATGCACATGATTAGTCCTCAAAAGTATTGTCATCAATCACCAAAACCACTAAGGGAGAAATATGCCCTAACACTCCTTTTCCTATTAGGAGTAAGGAACATGCTAAAGTTTCAACTATGGTTAATAAAAGTAATATTAGAACACCTAGACCCTCTGAACAAATTAAAGTTGAATGTAATATTGCTATGGTTAAAGATCTCTTGGTTGATAATATTAATGGGTATGTTATTTACTTATGTGATGAAGCCACTAATATTGCTAAGCCTGATACTAAAGATAAGAATAAACCTGTTGTCGGCATGCCTGTTGTTTCTGTTAAAATAGGAGATCATTATTATCATGGTTTGTGACTTGCGTGCTAGTGTGAGCGCTATTCCTTTTACTTTATATCCAGAGATTATGAATGATATTGCACCTGCTGAGATAGAAGATATTGATGTTACTATTAAGCTCGCAAATAGAGATACTATTTCACTGCTTGGGATTGTTAGATATGTTGAAGTCTTATGTGGTAAGATCAAGTACCCCACTGATTTTCTAGTTCTTGGTTCTCCACAAAATGATTTTTGTCCCATCATATTTGGTAGACCTTTCTTGAATACAGTTAATGCTAAAATTGATTGCAACAAGGAAACAGTCAGTGTTAATTTTGGTGACATATCTCATGAGTTTAATTTCTCCAAATTTCGTAGACAACCTCATGATAAAAAATTGCCTAGTAAGGATGAAATAATTGGTCTTGCTTCTATTGCCGTACCACCTACTGATCCGTTTAAACAATATTTGCTAGACCATGAAAATGATATGCATATGAATGAAAGAAATGAAATAGATGAGATATTCTTTAATCAAGCACCTATCCTTAAACATAATTTGACTATTGAAACTCTTGGAGGTCCTCCTCCGCCAAAAGGTGATCCTATGTTTGAACTTAAAAAATTACATGATACTTTAAAATATGCTTATCTTGATGAAAAGAAGATATATCATGTCATTATCAATGTTAACCTTTCATAGCACAAAGAAAAGAGATTACTTAAAACTCTGAGGAATCACCATGCTGCTATTGGACATACTCTTGATGATCTTAAGGGCATCAGTTCCACTCTATGTCAGCACAAGATTAATATGGAACCTGATGCTAAGCCAGTCGTTGATCATCAACGATAGTTGAATCCTAAGATGAAGGATGTGGTAAGAACTGAGATATTAAAGCTTCTAGAAGTAGGTATAATTAATCCCATAGCTGATAGTAGATGTGTAAGTCATGTTCATTGTGTTCCTAAGAAAGGAGGTATAATTGTTGTTCCTAATGATAAAAATGAACTCATCCCACAAAGATTTGTAACTGGCTATAGGATGCTAATTGATTTCAGGAAATTAAACAAAGCTACTAGAAAAGATCATTACCCCTTGCCTTTCATTGATCAAATGTTAGAAATATTATATAAGCATACTCACTTCTGTTTTCTTGATGGATATTCTGGTTTCTCTCAAATACCTGTGTCAGAAGAAGATCAAGAGAAAACTACTTTTACTTGCCCTTTTGGAACTTATGCTTATATATGTATGCCTTTTGGTTTATCTAATGCACCTGCTACCTTTCAAAAATGTATGACTGTTATATTCTCTGATATTTGTGAAAAGATTGTTGAGGTATTCATGGATGATTTTTCCATTTATGGGACTTCTTTTGATGACTGCTTAAGCAACTAATACGTCTCCAACATATCTATAAGTTTTGATTGTTCCATGCTGTCATATTATCATTCTTGGATGTTTTACATTCATTTTATAGCAACTTTATATCATTTTTTGGGACTAATCTATTGACATAGTGCCCAGTGCGAGTTGTTGTTTTTTGCTTGTTTTTTACTTCGCAAAATATCCATATCAAACAGAGTCCAAACGCAGCGAAACTTTTTGGAGATTTTTTTCTGTCCAGAAGACAACTTGGGAGCCAAGGAAGTGCACGACGGGAGGCCCATGGGGCCCACCACCCACCTGGGCGCGCTAGAGGCCCCTGGCGTGCCCTGATGGGTGGTGGGGCCCACGGAGGTCCTTTCCACCGGCTCTTAGCTCTATAAATACCTAAATATTCTAGATACCCTAGGGGAGTCAACGAAACACAATTCCAGCCGCCGCAAGTTCCAGAACCACGAGATCCAATCTAGAGCCCTATTCCGGCACCTTGCCGGAGGGGAACAAGATCACGGAGGGGTTCATCATCCTCTCCTCCAATGATTTGTGAGCAGTTTACCATAGACCTACGGGTCCGTAGGTAGTAGCTAGATGGCTTCTTCTCTCTTTTTGATTCTCAATACAATGTTCTCCTCGATTTTCTTGGAGATCTATTTGATGTAATGACTTTTTGCGGTGTGTTTGTTGGGATCGGATGAATTACGAGTTTATGACCAGATCTATCTATGAATATTATTTGAGTCTTGTTTGATCTCTTATATGCATGATTGTTATAGCCTCGTATTTCTTCTCCGAAACTTTGGTTTGGTTTGGCGAACTAGATTGATTTTTCTTGCAATGGGAAGAGGTGCTTTGTGATGGGTTCGATCTTGCTGTATCCTCACCCAGTGACAGAAGGGGTAGCGAGGCACGCATGTATCATTGCTATTAAGGATAAAAAGATGGGGTCTATTCTATTCCTACATGAATAGATCTTGTCTACATCATGTCATCGTTCTTATTGCATTACTCCGTTTCTCGATGAACTTAATACACTAGATGCATGCTGGACAGCGGTCGATGTGTGGAGTAATAGTAGTAGATGCAGGCAGGAGTCGGTCTACTAATCTTGGACGTGATGCCTATATACACGATCATTGCCTTGGATATCGTCATAATTATTTGCTCTTCTATGAATTGCCCAACAGTAATTTGTTTACCCACCGTATGTTATTTTCTCGAGAGAAGACACTAGTGAAATCTACAGCCCTCGGGTCTACCTTTTATCATCTTGTTTTCAAATCTATTATTCCAAAAACCCAAAAATACCTTGCTGCACTTTTTATTTATCTATTTTTTTGTGTTTTCGCTAGATCTATTTATCCAATCTCATACAATTTTATCTATCTTTTTACCGAGGAGGGATTGACAACCCCTCTTACGCGTTGGGTTGCAAGTATTTGTTATTTGTGTGTAGGTACCGTTTACATAGTGTTGCTTGGTTCTCCTACTAGATTGGTAACCCTGGTTTCATAACTGAGGGAAATACTTACGTTGTTGTGCTGCATAATCCTCTCCTCTTCGGGGAAATACCAACGCAGATACAAGCAATCAGGAAGAATTTCTAGCGTCGTTGCCGGGGAGACATCATCAACATCTATCAGGTTCCTAATCACAAATCTCATCTCCTTGCAATTTACATTATTTTCCATTTGCCTCTCGTTTTCATCTCCCCCACTTCTAAAATGTTTTTGCGAAAAGCACAAAAATATTTGCCTTCTTTTTTGTAAGCCTTTTTCTCGTTCGATCTTTTGTTTGCTTGTGTTGCCATGAGCCTTCTATATGCTTGCATCTTCGCTTGCTAAAATCTATTGATATGGATTCCCATCCACTTGCTAATCTTTTTAAAATATTCAATCATGATGAACCAATTGCTAGTGAGTTGAGTGCACTAGATTATCTTTATGAAGTTTTGCTTGAGATTCGTGAATCTGAAAATTGTGATGAAGAAATTTGTGAAGTGATTCATGATAGATCCTTGAATGAAAAGCCTGATTGCAATGATTTTACTATAGATTCTATTAATGTAAATTGTGCTAATGATATGCAAAACTACAAGCTTGGGGATGATAATTTTGTTATGTCTACTACTTATTGCAATGATCATGATTGGGGTGATAATGTTTCTTATGATCTTGAAAATTTATTTAAGCCTCATGATGAATATGATATTGATAACAATGTTTGCAATAATATTGAAAGTGGGTTTGGAAGAGCGTCAACTTTAGGTAATAATAATCCCACATATTTGGAGAGTGTTCAATCTTATGAAATTTTTGATAAAAGTGGGCTTGGAGAGGTCATGACTTTATTTGATTTTAATCCCACTATTTTGGAAGAGTGTCAACTTTGCATGCATGTGGATCATGTAGAGAATATTTTATATGATAGATATATTGTTGAATTTGATTATGATCCTACATGTAATAATTATGAGAGAGGAAAATATGGTTGTAGAAATTTTCATGTTAATAAATTACCTCTCTTCATGTTGAGATTGCTATTGTTTCTTTCTTCTTCCTTGCATATGCTAGGTATTTATTGTCTTGATAATTTGTTTACTTATAAGATTCCTATGCATAGGAAGGGAGTTAGACTTAAATGTGTTTTTCACATGATTCATGATGCTCTCTTTGTGTTTCACTTACTATCTTTCGTGTGAGCATCATTGAAATCTTATGCCTAGCTAGGGGCGTAAAACAATAGCGCTTGTTGGGAGGCAACCCAATGAATAATTTTTTTACTTTTTATTTTTGTTTTTGTGTGTTCACACAATTATGCCTCTGTTATGATTGTGTTTTATGTTTTAACTAATGTTTGTGCCAAGTTAAGCATTTAGGATAGCTTTGGGTGATAGTTGATTAGATCCTGTTGAAAAACAAAAACTTTTGCGTCCAGTAGCAGAATTGTTAAAATTCACAAAAGCGACAAAAAATTATGAATTTTTTACCTAAGATTGATATAAAAATTTCCTCTGTTTTAATATTTTTTAGGAATTTTCTGAGTTGCAAAAGTATGAGCAAAATTAGAGTCTTTACAGACTGTTCTGTTTTTGATAGATTCTGTTTTCGTTGCATTGTGTTCTTATTTTGATGAATCTATGGATTGTATCGGGGGTATAAGCCATGGTGAAGTTAGAATACAGTAGGTATAATGCAATAACAAAATATGAATGGGTTTGTAACAGTACTTAAAGCAAAGATTGGTTTTCTTATACTAACGGATCTCACAAAGGTTTTGTTAAGTTTTGTGTGATTGAAGTTTTCAAGTTTTGGGTGAGATCTTGATGGATGAATGAATAAGGAGTGAAAAGAGCCTAAGCTTGGGGATGCCCATGGCACCCCCAAGGTAATATTCAAGGAGAACCAAGCAACTAAGCTTGGGGATGCCCCGGAAGGCATCCCCTCTTTCTTCTAACAACCATCGGTAATTTCACTTGGAGCTATATTTTTTATTCGTCACATATCATGAGTTTTGCTTGGAGTGTCTTGTATTATATGAGTCTTTGCTTGTTTTGCTTTTTAGATTTTCGCAATCATCCTTGCTGGACACACCTAATTGAGAGAACCATAATTATGTTATGATTTGTTAGAATTGCTCTATGTGCTTCACTTAAATTTTTTGAGCTATAGAATTGCTCTAGTGCTTCACTTATATCTTTTTGAGCACGGTGGTGCTTTATATTTTAAAGAAATATGCTCTCATGCTTCACTTAGATTAATTTGAGAGTGAGTAAATTTTTGAAGAAATTCTCTCGTGCTTCACCTATATTATTTTGAGAGATGAAAAAAATTATGCTCATATTCTTCACTTAAATTTATTTGAGAGCTTGTTAAAAGCAATGGTAATATATGAAACTAGTCCCAAAGTGATAGATATTCAAGAGGTATATAACAAAAACTTTCATGAAGATCATTGGACAAAATAAACTTGATTCTTTGTAATAGTTTTGAGATATGATGAAGTAATATGTGAGCCACGTTGGTGAGTAATTATGCTTTAGTAAGAATATTGGTGTTAAGGTTTGTGATTCCCTATGGAAGCACGAAAGTCAATAGTTATGCAATGAAATGACATCCTACTTGTGGTGCATTATTCAGTGTTAGTTATGCTTAATGCTTGTTTATGAGAATTTTCGTTTCTTGGGTGGTTGCTTCTCAATCTTTTTGCTAGCCTTTACTTGTACTAAATAGGAATACTACTTGTGCATCCAAATTCCTTAAACCCAGTTATGCCATATGATTCCACCATACCTACCTATATGCGGTATTTCCATGCCGTTCTAAGTAAATTTGTATGTGCCAACTCTAATTTTCAAAATAAATTTCCTTTTTGTGTGCCCGTACCACTCATGAAGCGACACGGGGTGGCCAATATTTTTCCATGCTAGATGTGTTATTCTCAAGATGAGCGTTTATTCACATGTCATTGCACGAGAGTGTGGCGGTAATAGGGATGCCCAGTCCTGAAATGAAAAAGAAATTTACTTTGTGTTGTCAAATAATAAATTCCTTGGAAAGTGTTGGTATGGAAGGCACCCGTGGATACGGCTAGCCATGGATTGTGAAAGAATGGTGGAAAACGGAATAAACTTCATTTTATGTTTGGGAACCGCCTATGATGTATCTATCATGGAAAGTATTGGGAATTACTCGGTCGTTTTCGTTGACGGGAAAAGCATGCCTCTCAAAATATTTTATCTCTCAATTTAAGCATTGAGCTCTGGCACCTCAACAAATCTCTGCTTCCCTCTACGAAGGGCCTATCTATTTACTTTATGCAATTTTATTTTTATTTGATTCTCCATCTTCTCTTATAAAGCACCAACTAGGGAGCACTATGATCATACTTGCGCATTGGATGTAGCTAATATTCGAGTGTGTTTCGTGAATGGATCAATGATTGAGCATGATGGGCTAGGGATAACTTTCTTTAGTGTTGATATTTTGAAAGACATGGTTGCTTGTTGATATGCTTGAGTATTGAAGTCTTCATGTCAATTATAGACTATTGCTTTGAACCATCTAAAAGTCCAAATGTCCATGCTACAAAAGAAAAGAATATGCGATGAACATGTTAGGCAGCGTTCCACCTCAAAAATTCTGTTTTTATCATTTACCTACTCGAGGACGAGCAGGAATTAAGCTTGGGGATGCTGATATGTCTCCAACGTATCTATAATTTTTTATTCTTCCATGCTATTATATTGTCATTCTTGGATGTTTTATATTCATTTTATAGCAACTTTATATCATTTTATGGGACTAACCTGTCACTACTGCAGGATGCTGCTAACGCGACACTACAATCAAAGACCCTTCGACGAAACTGTGTGCAATGCATTAATCGCAAACGGTGATGTAAAAAACCGTCAAAAAAGATGCAAAATGTTTGCGATGGTGGATATCAAACACGGTTTAGATTTTAGATGTGTATGCGATGCGGGGCATACGGTTGATACATACGAACTGTTTGCGATGAGACAGAACAACAAAAACAGGCAGCCAGATCAAGGTGTGTGCGATATACGGCA
Organism: Thinopyrum elongatum; assembly: GCA_011799875.1. NCBI lineage: Eukaryota > Viridiplantae > Streptophyta > Magnoliopsida > Poales > Poaceae > Thinopyrum > Thinopyrum elongatum. The sequence goes on along the minus strand of CM022300.1, from coordinate 362,357,704 downwards.
TACAGTTCAGTCGGATAAACTGTTTGTGATGAGGCGGAACAACAGAAATGGGCAGCCAGATGAAGGTGTGTGCGATATACGGCATACAGTTCACTCGGATGAACTGTTTGTGATTAGGCAACACAAAAGAAACGATTAGCCCGATGAATGTGTGTGCGATATACGACATACAGTTCACTCGGATGAACTGTTTGCGTTGAGCCAAGAGAACAGAAATGGTTCAACTTAACAAGATGTGTGTGATACGCGGCAAACAGGTCTGCAATCGGAAATGTGTGGGAAGACCGATAACAACACAAACGAGTCCTATTAACAAGTTGTGTGTGTTGTGAGCAAACGATTACTGGTATACAATTGTGAGTGATTGATGAAAACATCACCGACGGGTTCCATTGTTTAGTCCGTGTGCGATGTGATTTGCTATGTCCGCACAATATCTACGCTCTGTCTACAGAGCATCAACATATATTCTTTAAAAGACAGCATTGCATAACCAAATTAAGCATACAATTACACAAGTGACTTCACACATAACATTTCCACACACCAAAGTAAGCAATTACATGCATACTAAACTAGGAGAAACGAGGATCTAATCATCTACTTGTTGCAACGACGCTTGCCATTGCTCTGCTTCCGGCTGGATCCCTGGCCGTTTTGGGGAAGGAGGCACTTTCTCATGTCAACAATCCACCTGTACATCTCGTAGCTCGTGTACGCCTCCTTGGCCGTGTACACGACGTGAGCTTTGTCGAGTTTCTCCATCCATGCCGAGTGCCAGGCACACTTGTCCTTGTTGCAGGAATCTTTCATGTCTATGTAGTAGGGATCGATGATGGCCTTGGCGAGGTGAACCAGTGAGTCCTTCTCATGCTCGTTGCTGCCCCAGATCTTGTATTGGCCCTGGATGTCGACAAGATTCTGGCAGGCGATGCCCGAATTCTTGAGCACCTTTACATCATTGCTGATGTCCACCGTAGCGAACATGTAGTGGGGGCTGTTGACAAATCTGGCGAAACGCTCGCAAGGCCTTGTGGCCAGGCAGTAGTGGTAGACGAGGACGTGATTGCGTACGCACATCTGGGCGACGGCGACCTTGGTACGAGACCCGGCACGAGCGCGGGTGTACTCGAGGTAGAACCCAACCACCTTGTACTTCTCCTCAGCAAGCAACAGCTCCATGATGTGGATGGAGTGCTCCACCCAGACCGGGTTGTTGGTGTACACCACCGAGAGCTCCGTGAACCTTCTGTGGGTGTCCACCACGGCCTGCATGGTGAACTGCTGCTCGTCGTCGGCAACCGCTCGAAGCGCCATTGGAGCCGCGCAGGATACCCTCTAAGAATTTGTCGTGGTGGGTGTGCTTCTTGCAATAGTGGGGCATGATCAAAAGGTTGAAGAGACACAAGGGTTAAGTGGCCGCTGTAATAAATGGGGGCCAGCCGGCTTGTAATCGTCACGTCTTGTCACCGCGTTCATAGTGGTGGATTCCAGTGCACGCTTGAGAACACCGCACGTGTTTTGTTTGACCACGCGTGGGCTCGAAGACGCGCTAAATGTATCGTTGGTGAGCCTGTTCCTGCGCAACCGCGCAGTTTACCGTGCAAGCTTCCCGCCTGGCTAGTTTGGCCATGCGTCGGCTAGAAGAGGGACAAATCGTCGGTGTTTATTGGCAAAAAGCTTTGTAAAAACGAAGTGTGTGGAATGACTTCGGTCATAAGTTTACCCGTGGGTGATGAGGTCAAAGTTACACAGAAGGGTGATGACTCGAGTGTGATAATTAATTATGCGCTCTACAGGGCACACGGTTGAAGAAACCAACCGTGTGCAATAATGTCGAAGATCGCAGTCCAGTTAGCTATACAGATCATGTGCTATGAGATCGACAAGGTAAACACATTCGAGAATGGTTAATAAAATCTAAGTCCATTGCATCTTAAGGTAAAAATAGTGCTACCAATATACGAGTCTCATACAATGCCATTTCAACGATTGTACCACAAAAGCTCAAAATATTACAAGGTTCAAATTCCAGAGTTATTTGGCTCAAATTTGAAGATTACAAGGTTCAAACTGATATTAGAAATGAAATTCAGCTCATCAGCTACAAATGCCTGCGCTGATCCGCTGAACATGGATATAAGAGAGGTTCAAACTAATATTACCACTTGCAAGGCTGGTTTCGAAACCTCATAATTTTTGCAAAGGGGTCAGCCACTGAGAAGTCATGTATGGGGTTGACACGATGACTTCCGATTACTCTCTCATCTGCAGTTCCAAAATGAAATTCAGCATTTTCGGAGCCTATTCCATTTTGCCGCAGCCGCCGGCACTGATCAACAAACCATTCATTTTTGCGAAATAAATGTAGGGCAAACCTCATTACCTTCAGCACCCTTGCTCTGACAACAAAGAACCTGGCGAATATAATCTCTGGTAAGGTCCCTCGGTAGGAGTTCAAAGTAATTTCTGAGAGATGCAGATCTAGGCATTCGATGTGATTGTTATATTGTATCACATTATCCACCACCGGGCCTAATCTTATCTGCAAAAGAAGAAAACGTGTTAGTGCCTACATGTAGTTTTGAACACTACTACAGGCCTATTTGGTTTGCAGGATTTGTAAAATGCACTAACGTGCCATCTTCGATCTGACACGATTAACATGGGCATTTGATTACAATATAGAAAAATGTAGCCTTCTTCACAAGAGGTTGGAGTGGATGAAAAGTTCCCTAAGAAAACTAGTACAGATGAATCCAAAGGAGAAATGCTTATGGATTGTAACCATATGGATCAAGCAACCAATATGGGGGGGACATGTATGTAATGAAATCCTCCAAAAATCCTTCAGAAATCGTAGTACATTGTCATTGTAAACTTGGAAAAAGGTGTTACAAATTGAACTCCCTTATGGTTAACATTTAACAGGAAAGGAACATCACCTCAATATATAGCTTCTCCAGGCATGGAAAGCATCTGAGGAAACTGACAACTTGGTCTAGGTTGGGGATGATAGATTCTAGTGCCAAGACCTTCACTGTGCGCAGTTTCGGGGTCAAGCTTGCCCTAGTGGAAAAAGTGCTAGCCACAACATTCGTTGGTGGCGCGCCATTTTGAAAGAACGCCAGCACTATTTTTTTAAATAATAGTGGCGTCGGTCTATTTCGTACGACATAGGTATGCAGTTATTGCTGGCGTATGAATAAAAGGGAAAACCACATGTAAGTGGGTCCCAACGTTCTGCCATGTCCCAAGTTAGAGCTGGCGTAGCAAAAGTTCACTACGCCGGTACCAATCAAAATATCTATGGCGTAGCCTGGTAAGTGACGCCAGCAGTAGGTTTTGTGGGCCCATCAAATTTTTAGCCAACATAACACCGGCATGGGCATTTCCTGAACGCCAGGGGTATAAAAGTTTCTAATGGTGTTCCATAGTATGTCAACGCTAGTAATTACGTCGCAGCACATATAGATATTTTCTTCTTCTTCTTCCTCCCTCTTTCCTCTTCCTCCTCTCTCTCTTCTCTTCTTCTTGAGAAAAAGACCAAATATTTTCTCTTGATTTCTTAAGTAGGTAGCTAATTAGCTAGATCTAAGCTAGTTCACACACTCTCACTTGCTAATTAAGCTAGCTACTTCTCTTCTCCACCCACTCAAACACACACACCTTGCATTAAAATTTTCACCACACTCCATTAATGGCGCCTCCAATGGTCGGCCGGCCCCCGCCCCCTCTCCCCCACTTTTGATGAGGTAAAAAAGACCAAACTTCTCGTTAATTTATGTGCATATATCCGAGGAATTCACATATGGATGGATATGTGTGATGGATGTGTCACGATTTAGCAAAGGTCATGCCAAATTTTTTTATACCGTCATCCCTAATATATCTAATTATTTTAGTACTTTTACCATTGCAGCGCTAGTTGATCGCCGCCTATCGAAAGATTCAATATGGATCGGAGTGTGAAGGTCTTTCTCAATTTCGCGGTGGCAAATATGATACAAAAGGGCGAAGTGCAGATATTATGTCCATGTTCGACATGCAAAAATGGAGTTTTGCACAACCCATTCGATGGCAGCGTGCTGGCGCACTTGCTCTGTCACGGTTTCGTCGAAGGTTATACACAGTGGACAAAGCATAGTGAGGAGGATGTTAGCGATGATGAAGGAGGAAACAATGATGCGGAAAACTTTGGCGATGAAGAAGAGCCGCCAGAAGGAGGAAACAATGAACATGCGCATGCAGGAGGAAATGATGAAATGCCACCCGAACATGAAGAGGATCATGAGATTGTCACACAGGATATGTCATTGGCTACAATGCTACAAGATCCTCATGTCAAAGATCTACTTAGGAAGAAGACGAGAATCGAGAGAGCTGCTATTAAAGAGGCTCTAAAGTTGGCGCAACTGGAAACAGACGCGAAAACTCCACTGTATGAAGGATAAAAACTGTGATTACCAGAACTCAGGTGTGACGATGCTGCAGTTGGCCGAGAATGAGAGTAATAGATACTACGGCAGGATCGAAGAGATATGGGAACTTGAGTACAGCGAAGATTACACGGTGCCATTGTTCAGGGTCGGATGGGCGAAGAACGTCGAGCATGAAGAACGTGATTTCATTACCATGTCTCTGCCCGAAGCACAACCTGCTGGAGCAAAAAGAGTGAAAGGAATCACTGCCTAATATGAGCCTTGGGTATTCGCTAAGGACATGGCACAATGCTTCTATTTAACCGACCCTTCAAAGCCGAGTCGTGTTGTTGTCCGGAGAGGCAAAAGGAGCATCATCGGGATGGACGGAGTCGCCAACGAGGAGCAAGACTACACCACTAGAAGGAGCAGAACTACCTTGCCTGCGACAGGACATCCCTTCCTGAGAAAGAGTCATAGCGCTGGCCGGAAGTACTCAAGCAAGATTAAGAAGACCCAAAGCGTCATTGAGAGGGTTGTCAAACAATGTCGTACTGCATGATTCATTTGTGTATCAAGTTTTCTAGCTAAGTGTACCGTGTACGTACGCGTACCCTAAATTAACCGTACCATATTTATGTACTCTGAACCACAAGAAGAATTTGTGTCATTGTAAATATCTGTATTATGCATGTCGTCGCTCAAAACGCCATCCACGAATATGTGGCTGACCCTATTTTAAAAACCTAGTGCTGGCGTTGGAAACGTCACCTGCGCCAGCACTAACAATGAACAGCTAGGCTTCATTACCCCCTGAGAGTGAAAATGACCTCGTTTTCACTTTCTCCCCCCATCTCGCGCCGCCACCCGCGCCCCCGCCCTGCCCTTCGCTGTCGTCCCCGCCTTGCCACCGGCCGCCATTCCCCCCACCCCGCCCTGCCCTCCGCCCTCGCCCCTGCCTTGCCCTCCACTGTGCCACCGGCCGCCAGCCCCGCCCCCACCCCCACCCCGCCTTGCCCCCCGCCGTGCCAACGATGTGCTGCCGCTACCACCCTGTCCCCCCCCACCACCACCCCGTTGTTCCGCTGCACAACTCATCGTGCCCGGCCTCCTCCGCCGGCGTCCCTCTCGATCCAGACGGTATAAGACCTCCCTCTACTAATTTATTTTCATGTAGATTTGTTCTAGTGTTCATATTATTGTGATGAAATGCACATATTATGTGTACCTATGAATTGATGAAATGTATTATATGTGTGCAAATGTGTTTAATGTATATTTATATATATGTGATAATTGTGAATTGATCGACTTTTTTGGTGTGTGCTTGTTTTACATATATATATGTGATATTACACACGTTGCTCTCGGCAAGTGTCTCGCGCTATGTTTCATTTTTGCAGGGAATGTCTACAGAGTTGCCAATGTTCCATTTCGTCAAATTTCTGGCACTCAATATATATGTCCAGTTTTTAGCATAGCTCATGCCAATTTTTTATGCTAATTTTAATTATATGAGCGCAGCACAAAATGGAAGAGTACCCCTACTGTTGCCACACTAGGGGAATGTGCGATGATCCTCACCTTGACAACAATAATGGCTTCTCCCTCACGCTTCAAAGTGACTACAAATATTATACGGTAATAATCTGTGCTTCAGAGTGTAATTTCTGTTTTTTACATTTTGACTATTGTATCCCTTGCCATGCAAGACCTTTTGTCCAAGACGGAATTGGTCCAAATGATGCACCATATATACCGCGCTTGCCACTAGTGCACACATTGAACAAGAACAACATTTCTAGAAAATGCATGGTATGATTTTGATCGCTTTCATATACACATTCTTCTTTCAACTCATAGTATGTATGTTTTACTACTATGTTACTATCAAGTTCAAGAATAGAAGCTCCCTAGATGTGTTGTGCTTCACGTGATGGATGACTACCATGATGAGATGCACGGCTCGAAATTCATGAATGGAGCCAACTACTGAGAGACTGCGAGTTCAAGATTGGAGATCGGTGTGGATATTTGTCCTACACCATGGACATGCAAGGGTTTCCTATTCTTCAAAATTTCCCTAAAGTAGAGGAGTACCGTGTTAGTAGTAACGATGGTTAAATGAACAAGATGTAATATGCACGCATGGTTTAGTTTAGCGAATTACTGATCATGATCGACAGAACTACCTATATAGTGTGTGGTTGATATATGTACGCATGTGAATAAACGATGTGTGTGTATATATTAATGCAAATATCTTGTCGAAATCAATGTGGGACAAAACATGTTTATATAAATTCGTAACAAATGACGCTGCCGTGGCAGTGATTTTCTGCTGCCCTGGGAGCATTTTTTTACAGCTTTCAAAAACCTAGTACTGGCGTCAGACAATGCGCGACGCCAGAGAAGATTTATCTTATTACTATCGTTGAACTGTGTCACACGCCATAGCTATTGTTGATAATGCCGTCGTGTGGTTAAATCCAACGCCATTAGTATACCGAATAGTGCTGACGTAGGCTCCAGTGCCACCACTATTTTCTAACACTGGCGCCATATTGGTGGCGTGGGGCTCCTACGCCAGCAAGGCTGTTTTTGGCATACCATAGCTAGGCTTTTCTGCACTAGTGTTGTCGGAATCATTTTCTGGATGATAGACGAACATACATCTTCAAAATTAGAAATAATGTTAATTTCTAGAAGGAGAGGTAGAAGGCGGCTGTTGTACCTGTACGGGTGTGGATCCAATAACAAGTTCGGAGTATTTGTCAGACGAGTAGCCCACCACTGTCAATTTTGGCGCAGAAATGACATTGATTCTTGTTGGACCTTCTTGATCAACTACAAGTAATCTCTCAAGTGAAGGTGTGTCCTCAATGACCATACCGCGGTACACATCTTGTGATGTCTTCTTGCAGCACCAGCAACACACATAAATAGTCCGGAGAGTCATGGAGGTGTTGTGGAAGCTACTCAACCCATTGATCACCTAAAGACGAAGGTACTCGAGTGCAGTACAGCCACGGAGTAGGCGCTCCATGTCACCACTTGGGAGGCAGACGGCGACGAGCTCGAGGTGCTTCAGTCGTGGTAGAATAAGAGTGGACGCGTCATTAAGGGGGGGATGGCAGTTCCTGAACTTGGCGACGCGCAGCATGGTTGCGAGGCGGAGCGCGGACGTTGGCAGCGAGCGCATATGCCCATCATCAAAAGTGAGCTCCTCGAGCTGATCTAGGGCGGGGGATCGGAACCAGTCGTCAAGCTTGTCTCGGTCCTTGCCGTTGGAATGGAACTTGCCCATGCTTAGGCCTCTGGTTGGGCCAGGGTGACTGCCGAGGATCTGGGAGAACGCATCCAAGCTTTTGCGATAGCCATGATAGAGCTCGTGGGTGTCAATGAGGTCGAGAGGGGTGGAGTGCCATAGGGGGCGCCACCGCCGGGAAAGGACGATTGTCCGCGCCCCATATTTGATTGGGAGGAGGGAGATGATGACTATCAACATATCATCGGGGAGGCTGCTGATGAAGTCTAGGCCTGCTGGAGTCGCTTGCGGTTCTTTCTCGACCCGCCACTGCTTGTTGGAAGCCCCGTTCTCCGCCTCCGGAGTCTCCTCATCAGCGGCGCTTTCTGATAGAAGTGGGAGTACAGGGAGTATTTAGTTAAAACAGGGCAATAGAAAAGTGTATTGGTAACTAGAAGTTAGTAGGTAGGAATAGAGTAAGAAAATGGAATAACAATTGGTTGCTTAAATACTACACAATTCCTTTGATATTGCTGGGTAAGTCAACATGCAGATACTTGAAAAGAACACTTACTTCGAACAAAGTCTGGACGGATGTTATCGTCGGGGAAGTTAGCATATATCTCGTCGGATGATATCGTTGGGGAGGCTGCTGATGAAGTCTAGACCTCCTGGAGTCGCTTGCAGTTCTTTCTCGACCCGCCTCCGCTTGTTGGAAGCCCCGTTCTCCGCCTCCGGAGTCTCCTCATCAGCGGCGCTTTCTGATAGAAGTGGGAGCACAGGGAGTATTTAGTTAAAACAGGGTAATAGAAAAGTGTATTGGTAACTAGAAGTTAGTAGGTAGGAATAGAGTAAGAAAATGGAATAACAATTGGTTGCTTAAATACTACACAAGTCCTTTGATATTGCTGGGTAAGTCAACATGCAGATACTTGAAAAGAACACTTACTTCGAACAAAGTCTGGACGGATGATATCGTCGGGGAAGTTAGCATATATCTCATGACCAGGCTCTTTTATGTGCAGTGAAATTTTAGTGCCAGCTTTCAGTACATAAAACTTAGAAATTTATGTCCAAAGGCCCCTGCCAAAATAGGAGTGACCACGTTCATCAAGTCTTACAGTAGCAACGATTGTAAATCCATGGTTTGTGTTCAGTATGACGTCCCTGCAGTCTTGGTTTATGTAAAGGGAAAGATTGTGTACTACAGATTCTGTTGCATAGCAAGGGACGCGCTGCAGAAAATGGTAGGATTGTTAAAGAATATGGTAACATGCAAATATGGGCGAAATTGAAAGAACTGTACAGCAGTTGAAATCAAAGGACAAAAATCTATAATTAAACTGATAGGGTAACCATGATGTCATGGAAATATGAGAGTAATCGAAAGAATAATACATCATTAATCTGCCTAATATAGAAAGAAGAGGAAAAAAAGCCCCTTTGACATATATGCTGCATGTGGCACCTTTTATCCAAATGCAGCAATATATAGTATATGTTCAGGAAAGTAGGCCATGCCAACCGATTTAGGGTGAGATTGAACATACCGCGCGCATCCTCAAGTCATCTGGTACGGTGAGATGGAACTCCATGGATGTCTGGCCGAGGGCGCAAAGTCCTGATGTGTCTGCGCACTGTACACTCTATGAATGAAAGAAAATCCTCAAATCAGCTCGAATAAAAATGAATTCACGGCGATTTCGGCCGGGTGATTAAAGGAGGCAGATGAACTGGGATAAGAGATGAGATAATATCTCATTAAATTAGTTACCTTGTTGTCCATGAGAAAAAACCCTCAATACGGTGGATTCCCCAATTGGGCGAAGCTGGGTCGACCGCGAGCAGCGTCGAGAAAGTCGATGGCGATAGGCGGCGGAAAGTGGAAGTGGCGAAATGCGGTGGGGTTTGCCGGCAGCCTGACGTCGGTGACAGGCGTCGAGCTAAGTGGTTGCCGCGGCGATAGGCGGTGCCATGCAGAGTCTCGGAGGAGCTTGTGCAGGTGTGAATGGGGACCGGAGGGGGTGGCGTGCGGGGTGAGGGTTTTTGTGACGTGGGGATGGTGAGGTTTTTTTTTAATTGGGTGGTGAGGGTTTTCTGTCCCACAAAGAGTTTCGGAGGCAATGGTTTTCTAGAGCCAACCGTGTGTGATTGACGTAACAGGTGAAATGAAAGTCATTGCACACGGTTCCAATTTTTGGAACCATGTGTGATTGACGTACTACCTCCGTCCTGGTTTATTGGTCCCATTTGTAATTTGTGCCAAATTTTGACCAAAGATTTAACTAACAAATGTTTATGTATGTCAACAAAAATTATATCATTGAACACTATGTTCAAATACACATCCAACGATATAATTTTTGCTGACCTGCACTAACAATTTGTCAGTTAAATTTCTGGTCAAAATTTAACACAAATTACAAAGGGGACCAATAAACCAGGACGGTAGATTCCATCAACCGAACTGATTGCGTCCATATCCCACATTTAGACATAAGTAAACATAGATTAAACATACTCAGACATAGATAATAAGCGTACACAAGCATAGTTCAACCATAAGTACATAGTTCAACCGTCATTAAGACACTACATAGCCATACATAGTTTGATCCCACATCTCATCTCATCTGCCGGCACGATCCTGAAGCTTCTCCAGGTACACGGCGTACGCGGCGTGTGCCACCCTGTGAGAATACTTCTGCTTGAAGGAGCCAATGGCTCGTCCTCTTGCATGCGCCAGAACACTTTGATACACATGATGAAGCTTTTGGTTGCAAAATGGGCATCGAAAGCCGCCGGCCCAGGTCCTAATACACCTGTTATGCATTCCCGCATAAAGCTCCCTGAGGATTTGCCTCTTGTACCTCCTCTGGCCATCTTCATCCTCGCTGTCGACATCGTCAGACAGCACCTATACATATAGTAAAAAGATGTGGCGTCAAATTAATGTTTACAAACTACTCTCTAGCGAACATTTGGCAGTTGCCAAAATTTGGCATCAAATCAATGTTTACATGTCGTAAAGTAGGATTAGGAATTTATGGCTATTTTTTTAGACATATTCAGAGATTATGGTTCGATTTTTAAGCACAATCGTCTATGTACAGACCAATCTTGAAGAAAATAATGGCACAAACATATATGTAGGTCATTCAAAATCAATTGTCAAGATCTGGCTAGGAATTATTAGCACGAACACTAACCCTAGTCGGATTATTAGCAGAAATCATTTGCACAGATGAAACAACTAATCACTTATCACTTGTACCATTCAAACAATCAATACTACACGGATCTAACGAAACTTACTCAGATTTCATGGATTGGGAGAACATAACCATATGATTTCTATTCCAAAAAAGGGGAGGCAGGACGCAGGAGTAACCAGAGAAACCCTAGGATGTATTTGACACATAAATGGGTATAGATGACTAACCGGTTCTCCGTCGTCGCCGGAGTCATCGCCGGAGTCGGTGTGGACCTCCGGCTCCGACTGTGGAAGCACGACGCCGTCGACGACGTCAGGGAGCAGCGATACCTCGCCGGCGGTGACGGCAACCTCTGTCTCGATCTCCACGCCGTGCTCCGGTGCTTCAGCAGCCCCGGCGTCGCCACTCCCTCCGATGGGGCGCTTCGGCGGCATCCTCATACACTGACGGCTTTGACGACTGAGAGCGGCGTCGAGGATGCAAGCGGAGAGAGAGGATTGTGTGTGTGGCAAGGATGGGGGTGCGGCCGCTCGGGCGCGCCATTAATATGGAGTAGTGGGAGAGAGGCGGGCGACGGTCAAACCACTGGCTCGCCTCCCGGTGAGCCTGCACACCGGACTGCTGGCATGCCTACCGTCATTTCACACAGCTACTCACACACCTCCCGATGACACTATGCAGCGAGCATGCCTCCCGTCAATTCACACACCTGCACACACGCCTCCCGGTCTGCCTGCGCGATGGACTGCTCGCATGCGTCTCGTCAACTCACGCCTGCTCGCACGGCACACGGGTCGCGTGGCGGCATGTATATTGTTTTTCTATTTTGATGATTAATGCTGCCACTTTATTGCTTAACTGAAGCATGGCACGTATCCATTGTTGGTCTAACGCCCACGGTTCGAATAAATAATCTTTTTGCGATATTGGTTCCCAATTATTAATAATCTCCCGTTTGTAAGAAGATAAAGATTACATCAAAACTGGTCTCAAATTTGACAAAAAAAGTACAATGCCACTATGTATTGGTGTCCATATGACAACACGATAAGTTTCATGAATTTCAGATAAGTTTTGGATGTAGTAGAATTTAAAAATCAAGATTCTCAATGTTTGAAATTTCTTGTACGGGGAGTAAACATGCACCCAGTGAAACACATGTATTTTTCCAATCCATTTAGGTGCATTGTCACGTGTGCATGTAGCTCAAATTTGATTTTTGCACATTATACCCCTAGAAAATCAATCAATGTACTAAAACGTCTTAATGATCTCTATTTTTTTTTCAAAATTAAAACATCCCTCCTTTGGTAACATATGTTCACCGCGGGAAAATTTAACATGCATCGTAGTTGTGGTGGATGCGCGGTGTGTGTGTGTGTGTGTGCGTCTGGGGGGTGGCTAGCAGTACACTACAAGTCGTGAGCCACCATGTGGGTTGGCCGTTTTGTGAGGCAGGTGCCACATCAGAGTCATGTATTCATTATTTAAAACATTACACAACCCTTTCATACATACATGTTTTGGCCACATGCAGTCGGTGGTTGTCCTACATGACACTCACTCACGTGTGACGCTTTCTGTGGGCCCGCGAGGTTGTCATCCATCACTTTGACCAACAGCCGGCAGAGAGGTTAATTTGACCAGCAAGGTAGAATCTTTTTTGTTTGTGTTATGGTGGGAGTATATAGTACACATCGAAGAGGTGGGAGGGGACTAGCATATATACTATACGTAATCGTCCGTGAACAAGTACACCTCACTCAGTGTTGGGACTTTTCGGTTTCCGAGGCACGTGCCACATCAAAGTTGTGAATTGGCTATTCAAACATCACACAACACCTCTTTGGGCCACATGCATGCAGGCGGTGGTTATCCTAGGACACTCACGTATGATGCTTCTATCTGTGGGCCCACAAGGTCATCATCGATGCATGCATCACTTTGACCTACATCGGGAGAGGTTAATTAATTTCACCATCAAGGAGGATTCTTTTTGGGTTGTATTACGATAGGAGCATATAGTATGCATCGAAGAGGGGGAAGGGGACCATCATATGTTGTACGCTTCATGAAACCTCGCTCTGTGTGGGGACTTTACAGTTTTCGAGGCATGTGTCACATCAAAGTTGTGCATTTTGGGTATTCAACATATATATGTTTGGCCCACATGCAAAGCGATGGTAGTTGTCCTCTCGCATCCACGTACTCACGCGGTTATCAGCGATATCGACGCTTTCCATCTGTGGGCCCGCTTGGTCCATCACTACTTTGCCTGACAACGAGAGAGGTTAATTTGACTTAGGAGGGGATTATTTTTTTTGTTTGTAATACGGTATATATGTCATGCTCTGGGATGACATGATACAGTTTGAGCACACACATGCATGTGTACGCATGAATCCCTCCCATCGAGTTGAAGTGGCCAGTACCACGACACGTCATGAACCGAGCTCGCTCTGTGTGGGGACTGTACGGTTTTTGACACACGCGCCACATCAATGTTCTGAATGGTATTCAAACATGCATGCACGCATCACCCTCCATACATATGCATGTAGTAGTTGTGTTCGAACGGTAAAGTGCCTCACGTGGTTATCGGCGACAAGCCTATATATTCGTGGGCCCGTGTGGACATCCATGATCACTTTGACCGACAACAAGATAGATTACCATGGCGGATTCTTCCTTTGGTTCGTGTTATCATAGTATAGGTCATGGTGAGATTCAGACCTAATTAAGTTTGAGCACATACTATGCATGCATGCATGCATGAATCCCCATCATCGGCTCCAAGTGTGGTGTGACATACATATGCATCGTCAACTAACCCTCGCTCCATGTGGGGATTTCTGGTTCAAAAGCACGGTGCCACATCAAAGTTGTTCCATTGTGTATTCAAACATCAACACCTCTCCATACATATGTTGGGGCCACATGCAGGCAGTGGTTGTCTTCGGGGACTAGCTACTTGCGTGATTATTAGCGAGCTATCCCATCTCTGGGGTCGCATGGACGGCCATCACTTTGACCAACAACAAGAGAGAGGTTGTACGACCAAGGTGGATTATTCTTGGTCCGTTTTACGATACATCTTAGTGAGATGCCCTCTCCCGCCGACTGAAAGTGTGTGTGTGTGTGTGTGCGTGCTTGCGCGCGCGCGCGCGCGTGTGTGTGTGTGATGGGGGGGGACTGCTACTTCGCACTTTGCTAGGTGAACCTCCGTGGGGGCGGGCATGCGTTCATAGCTTAGGATTCCCCTCCTGCCGACATGAGGGGGGCAAGCAGTACGTGCGCTTTGCGAGATAGGTGCCACATCGAAGTTGCATTTGGTATTTAAACATCAAACCACCCTTTTCATACATATATTTGGTCCACATGCAAGTGTGTTCGTGTTCTGACCCTTTCCCGCGTCATTTTTGCCAAATTTATGAACATTAGACAAGTCGGATGACGCAACAGACACGGTTCACTCACACTTATCATGTGCCATGCCGGTGCCCTGTCATGCACATCAGCACAGTACATTGGGCTCCACGAGGCTTCCCCTCTAAAAAAATTCTACCCGCCTGCAGGTTTTTTCTGTTTGATAACACACGATTATTATATTTCGACCGTGTGTGATGTTTGTTGTTCCCGCTCCCGCCAGCATCCCTCGAAAATATCTGCCCGGCTCGAGGGTTTTTCTGTTTCATAACACACGGTTGTTATTTCCAAACCATGTGCGATGCACCATCATCCAAATTTTCAATAGCCCCGGCATTTCACTCCCGCGTAGTAAAATTTTTAGTAGCCGCGTCATTTCCTCAAACACCCCCCCCCCCACACACACACCCCAAAACCTCCTTGGGCGTACGCATGCATACACACACACCCCACCACAACCCCTCCCTCGCTCGAACCCCTAGCAAGGTCGTCGCCGCCGCCGCCGCAAGGCCTTCATTGTCAACATCTGCTGGTTTGCCTGTGCAGCTTACCCACCGATCTCCATACAAAGGCCGCCCTGAGTTTCTTAGATGACGCCTGCCAAATGCCCCTTTCCCACATATCCCCATCCCCCACTCCAAAGCATCGCAGCCTAAGCCCGGCTACGCTTCCCGTGGAGCTCGAGGAGCGACTAGCCCAAAAGAGGTGCATCGCAGCCTCTTCACCCGACGTTGCCGAGGTGGCCGCCGAGGAAGGTGACAACCATTACTGGCCGCAGGCACTCAATCAGCGGGCTAGAGCATGCGGGTATGTCGCGGACGCCGGCTACGACATCGAGGTCGTTGACAGCGACGGCCTGACGCGGGCTATGTCTCAGGTTAAGTGGTCCAACCCCAACCCCTCGGGTTCAACCATCGTCGATCTCATCCATGGCCCCGCCGCGGATCTCCTCTGGCTCGCTGTCAAGAATTTGCCATCCTACATCGCCATCGAGCCCCTTTTGTCATTTCTGAAGGACACGTTCTGCAACACTGGCTTGGGATCCACAGCTTCCAAGTCATACCTCATCGACGGCGACCATGAGGAGTGCACCCTCTCCGACTCTTCCAAGGGGAAAGAGCCCATCTGCTGTTCCAAGGGGAAAGAGCCCGTCTGCGACATCAGGGAGAGCACCCTATAGCCGTGCTCTTCCAAAAGGAAGGAGCCCGTCTGCGACAACATGGAGCGCATCCAGGGTCCGTGCTCTTCCCACGGCAACGAGCCCATCTATGACAAGTGAGGAAACCCATGATTTGTTTTGCCGTGCCTCTTCACAGGGGGAAACCCATGATTTCTTTTGTCGAGTCCGTTTTGTAGTGTAGTGAGAATATGTCCAGTTTTAATTGCTATATTTGGTTGTTTGCAGTATGCCTTGTTTATTTCAGTTGTTCACAATGTGATGCTCTATATGTGCAACTATTTACTATGCAGTACATTTTCATCAATCCAGTTTGAAACATACCGATAGGAATGCATATATATTTGCTTGCTGTTAAGCCTGTTATAGCTAGCATATGCCTCTTTTAAAGTTTTTTGATTGTTTGGTTGTTTGTAGTTAGCATATGTCCTGTTTCAAATGCTATCTTTGGTTGTTCATAGTATGCCTTGTTTATTCCAGTTATTCACAATGTGATGTTCTATATGTGCAAGTATGAACTGTGCAGTTCAATTTCATCAATACCAGTTTCAACAATACCACTATGAATGACTACATTTGGTTGCTGCATCTTGTAGTTAACACGCCTTTCCATTTTTATTTAACAATAACCAGTGTACTTAGACCGGCACAATACCAGTTTGAATGACTATGTTTGCTTGTTGTTAAATGTTAGGCCTGTTGCAGTTAACACACCTTTCCACTTGTTTTGCTTTACTAGCGTGGTTAAACCTGCACACTGAAGCTATCTTTTGGAGATTATTTTGTCTGCCATGGATATATTTGGTTGATGTTTAGCCTGTTGTGCTTAACATGCCTCTTGATGTACTTACACAGGACAATTTTGGGAATGACTGCTATTTTCCATCGAGGTTAGTTTCATCCCATGGCTTATATATACTCACTGTTCAGGATATCGGTAGCTGGTACCATATAGGCCGGGGGCTGATAAGGGACTAATCGGTGATTCGGACTTTTAACTGAATATATCTGTAACCCATTTATCGTTAGGTTAACTAGGGCCATATGTAATATATCTGAGGCTACATAGCAACATGCACTGTACTGAATGTCTAAATATGCAATCCTAGGCTACATAGCAACAAGGAAGAGTGTTACCTGAATGTTCTGATGATGTCTATATATACGTAGAAGAGCAGCAGCAGCAACAACAACAACAACAACAACAACAACAACAACAACAACACAGCCATGTTTGGATACTCTAACTTAGCTAGAGGTTAGAGTTAGTTTCTAGCTCATGACTAACCCTAAACTAACTCTAGCCAAAGAGGTGTTTGGATGACAGGGTTAGATTGACAATAAATGCACTAGGAGAACTAGCTCCAATTAGCACCTCTTGGGTGGGATAGTTTTTTTGGGTGGGTTAGATGCAACTAGCTCAAACTAGCCCTCATGTTTGGATATACTTTAGGGCTATTTGAGCCCAACCTAGCTCAAACTAACTCTAACCCATGGATACAGCATGTGACGACCCCGGCTTAATCGTGCACTAATCATACACGCAAATGCGCACGATCAAGCCTAAGGACTCACTTGAAGATATCACAACACAACTCTAAAACATAAAATAAAGTCATACAAGCTTAATATTACAAGCCAGGGCCTCGAGGGCTCGAATACAAGCTCGATGGCATACAAGCGTCAGCGGAAGCATTAGATATCTGAGTACAGATATATTACAGAGAGAGAGATAAGCCTTCACAGAGGCGGGGTAAAAATAAAAACTACGATCGAAAGGCGTAGGCCTCCTGCCCTGGACCCTCCGATCCTACTCCTGGTCGTCGAACGGCTCCTCGTAGTAGTAGTACTCGCCAGGCGGATAGTAGTACTGGTCGTCGGCTGGGGCTTCTGGCTCAGGGGCTCCGTCGTCTGGTGGCATCAAATGGAAAATGGGGGAAAAAGAAAATAAAGCAAACGTGAGTACTCATCCGAAGTACTCAGCAAGCAAGGATCTACACTACATATGCATCATTGTCAAAGGAATGGTTGTATATGTGGACTGGGCTGCAGAAATGCCAGAGTAGAGGGGGGAAAGCCTAGTCCTATCAAAGACTAGCATCTTCAACAATCTTCGACAGTCTTGCAGCATCAGGAGAGAGAGCAGATGAACATAATGTAAAGTAGTAGTAGTAATATCATCAACCTCGACCTGAGATCCTTTCTCGACTCCCTGCGAGAAAGCAATCCCAGAGCCGTACTATCCAGTTCTCATCACATGTTCTAGTTGTACCGATCGGGATACAACTCCGAGTGTCCGTTACCGTAGGACAGGCTATCGATAGAAGTTTCTTCCCTGCAGGGGTGCACCAACTTACCCACCACGCTCGCTTAACTCCGGCCGGACACACTTTTCTGGCTCATGCCCGGCCTCGGCTAAGCAACACGCCGCAACCCGACCAAATACCTAACAGAGAGGTCAGCACGCCGGACTAACCTATGCCCCCAGGGGTCTTGGGCCATCGCCCCGGGAACTCCTGCACGTTACGTGCACCGCCGGTGAGCAGACCTAGCAACCCCTTATACAAGCGCGGAGTCCAGTCAAGGATAGCCTGAACACGCTCCGGGTTAACGGCAATACCGTCCTTGGAAATCACATGTCCAAGGTAGGTCACTTCAGGAAGCCAGAATTCGCATTTAGAGAACTTGGCATATAATTGGTGCTCTCGAAGTCTCTCCAGAACTAGTCGAAGGTGCTCAGCATGTTCTTCTTTGTTCTTCGAATAAACCAGAATATCATCCAGATATACCACGACGAATTTGTCGAGGTAGTCCATGAATATATAATTCATTAAGCGGGAGAAGGTAGCGGGAGCATTCGTCAGACCAAATGACATGACGGTGTACTCGTATGAGCCATAACGAGTAACGAATGCAGTCTTGGGAATATCCTCTTCGCGGACACGGATCTGGTGATAACCCAACCTCAAGTCGAGTTTAGAGAACACCGCAGATCCATCAACTCGCTGGATCCTACTCTCCGTGTGCACTCTGATGCAGAATCCGGTCTCATCGAATGACAACTCGGAGTATAATACAACTCGAAGAGAAAGGTTAAACAAAACAATGGAAAGGAAATGATTATCAGACTAATCAGATCAATGACATGGAAATCACACTGAATCCAGTTCTCCGGGTGGATAGAATTAACGAGATCCTAAATGTCGGTGTTAGTAAATTTTATTAAACCCGAATAGATGAGAGATTAGAATCCCAGAGTAAAGATCGAGGAATAAAAGATCCTAATACCACCCAGTTGGCGACGTGGGCCCGTAAGCCACACAGCCAAGTTAGTAAAACAATTTTTGACCACTAGACTCAACTTCGGCCGAGGAATTGGAAAGGGGGATCTCCTAGAGGCAGTCGGCTCTGATACCAACCTGTGACGACCCCGGCTTAATCGTGCACTAATCATACACGCAAATGCGCACGATCAAGCCTAAGGACTCACTTGAAGATATCACAACACAACTCTAAAACATAAAATAAAGTCATACAAGCTTAATATTACAAGCCAGGGCCTCGAGGGCTCGAATACAAGCTCGATGGCATACAAGCGTCAGCGGAAGCATTAGATATCCGAGTACAGATATATTACAGAGAGAGAGATAAGCCTTCACAGAGGCGGGGTAAAAATAAAAACTATGATCGAAAGGCGTAGGCCTCCTGCCCTGGACCCTCCGATCCTACTCCTGGTCGTCGAACGGCTCCTCGTAGTAGTAGTACTCGCCAGGCGGATAGTAGTACTGGTCGTCGGCTGGGGCTTCTAGCTCAGGGGCTCCGTCGTCTGGTGGCATCAAATGGAAAATGGGGGAAAAAGAAAATAAAGCAAACGTGAGTACTCATCCGAAGTACTCAGCAAGCAAGGATCTACACTACATATGCATCATTGTCAAAGGAATGGCTGTATATGTGGACTGGGCTGCAGAAATGCCAGAGTAGAGGGGGAAAGCCTAGTCCTATCGAAGACTAGCATCTTCAACAATCTTCGACAGTCTTGCAGCATCAGGAGAGAGCAGATGAACATAATGTAAAGTAGTAGTAGTAATATCATCAACCTCGACCTGAGATCCTTTCTCGACTCCCTGCGAGAAAGCAATCCCAGAGCCATACTATCCAATTCTCATCACATGTTCTAGTTGTACCGATCGGGATACAACTCCGAGTGTCCGTTACCATAGGACAGGCTATCGATAGAAGTTTCTTCCCTGCAGGGGTGCACCAACTTACCCACCACGCTCGCTTAACTCCGGCCGGACACACTTTTCTGGGTCATGCCCGGCCTCGGCTAAGCAACACGCCGCAACCCGTCCAAATACTTAACAGAGAGGTCAGCACGCCGGACTAACCTATGCCCCCAGGGGTCTTGGGCCATCGCCCCGGGAACTCCTGCGCGTTGCGTGGGCGGCCGGAAGCAGACCTAGCAACCCCTTAATACAAGCGCGGTTGCGTAACCAGTCCAATCCAGCGCGCGCCGCTCAGTCGCTGACGTCCATTAAGCTTCGGCTGAAGTATACGACGCAGAACGCCCATACTATGCCCACGTGATGGTTAGTGCTATCGGGCCAGAGGCCCCTCGGATCAAATATCCAAACCGTAGTGGATTAGGAGCGCGCGGAAACGAGCAGAGACTCACGATCGATGTGACCCCGTCGCCCCGTCTCGAGGACTTGCGGCAAGGGCTAAGAATGCCCGGCCACGCCTCGTAGTTATCTCGCGGGCACCATCCAGGTCAACCCGACTCCACATCACTTCGCGTTCAGCTCGCGCGGGTACCCCTCAGGGCCGACCCGTCTTTAGTATCGTGGTTCATAGTCAAGTCATAATATCCAAGGTAACTGTGTGTCGGACACCGAAGGGAACCATGAGGAATCACCCTCGATGGAATTCCCGCTCGATGTTATCATCAAGGTGAACGAAGGAGGAATCACCCTCGAGGTCCACACTTGAGAGGTTGCGCGACGATGTCGTTATCGGGGGTGGTGTAGGAGGAATCACCCTCGCTTACCACGACCGAGTAACTAACCTACAAGGTTAACATCAGAAGTGCTAACGAGGTATCACCCTCGGCACTCGACGGTAACCCAGCAGTGTCGGCAACTAAGGGGTAGTGATGTGCGGTGCCAGGGTCTGGTCCTCAATCCCGATGATCGGGTCTTCTGATATCCAGCAGGGCAGTCGGGATCAAGTGGAGGTCTCTGTCGTGTCTCTACCCAGCCTATAATAATCAGTCTAGGATAACCAGTAAGGTAACAAAGCAGGATACAATAATCAGGCTATGCAGCAGATATAGGAAAACAGTAGCAGTAGCAGTTCTAATGCAAGCATAAGAGAGAAAAGAGTAGGCGATATAGGCATGCTCAAAATGGGGGTGCTTGCCTGTTTGCTCGGGGGCAAGGGCAAGGTCTTCAGTAGTATCGTCGGGGACGTAGTCGTACTCCTGTGCGGCGTCTGCCTCGGGAGCTACGTCAACGTCGGGGGCTACCGAGAGAGAAGAGGGGGAAGAAACAGGTAAACATAATGCAAACAAATGCAACACGGTGCGTGCTATGCTATGATGCAGTGCAGGGTTGCCTAAATATGCATCTAAGTCATTTTAGTTATTTTTAGAATTATTCTGGGATTTAATATCCGACGTGTGTGCACTATTCATCTGTCGGATTCGGGTCCGGAGTTACGAGTTCTTCTACGTAGGAGGTTCCGATGGAGAAACAGACGGCACGATCAGACTCGTCTCGTCGTTCTGAGCAACTTTCATGTTTTAACTTTTTCGATCCGAGCTACGGTTTAAAAGTTATTAATTTTTAAAGATTATTTGAATTTCTGGAATTATTTTATTTAACAGAAAATGAATTATGACGTCAGCATTGCATCACTGTGACGTCAGCACGGCTAACCCGCTGACTGGGTCAAACTGACAGGTGGGGCCCACCTGTCAGCCTCTCTGGATTAACAGAGGTTTAAACTAAACTAACAGAACTAGTTAGTGGGGTGGGCCCCAGGTGTCATTGAGTAATAGGGTTAATTAATCAGGTTTTAAAAAGTGTTTAACTATTTTAACTAAATGAAGAGGGCCCACTGTCAGCGGCTGTTAGTGAACAGTAAACAGGGTTGACCCTGGTCAACGAAGTCAAAATGGTCAGGGGCCCACTCGTCAGCGACCTGGGGTGGACCCCACGCGGTGCCACGCTGGCGACGACGCCGGAAACGGCTCCGGCGAGCTCCCGCGGCGGCGCTCTCGCCGGAAGTGCTCGGGAATCACCTGCGGGGCACCAATTCGAGCGCCGTTTCTTGCTCTCGAACGTGCGCATCAAGCCGCGTCGATCTACGCAAACGGGAAGAGCTCAGGTGGTCGGAACCGACGGCTACAGCGAGCGCGGCGGCGGCCGGAATCGGTCCAACGCGGGCGTGCGGTTACGGCTCGCTTTCGAGCGGGCCAAGCAGCTAAGCAGCAGTAGCAGATCTCCAGGAACGCGCTACGGTGACTAGACAGAGCGGGGAAGACTAGAGAGCTCGCGCGCGGCAGCAATGGCGGACGGCGGCGCGTGGCTTCGTTGACGGCTAGCTATGGGGCAGCAGCGCGCTAGCGGAGGGGAAGAAGAGGGAGAGTAGCTCACGTAGCGGCTCACGGAGGCCGGCGCAAAGTTTAGTAGCTGCCGACGGGCTCGGGGTCGACGGGGATCGCCGGCGCCCGAGAAGACGAAGTCGAGGTCGATCTTGTCCGCGCGGGCCTCCTCGAGCTCAACGGCGAGGTGCAGACGAAGGAGTTGAACGAGTCGGAGTAGATGGGCACGGCGGCGAGGCAACACGATGGCGATGGCCGCGGAATCGAGCAGCGGTCGGCGACGGCGTCTCGGGTGGAATGGGGATCGATAGAGGGGAAGCGAATGGGGGCGAGTGGAGGCGGCTAGGGTTCAGGAGGGAGGACGAGGGGGCTCGGGGCGACCTTAAAGATGCCGGGGAAGGCACGGATGACCGGCGCGTGGCGGATCGCCGGCTCGGGCGCGCGCGGTGGCGACACGGCGACGGAGGGGGGGGGGAGATGGTGAGTTGGGCTGGGCCACAGTGGCTAGCTGGGCCAGTGCACAGGTAAGTGCACAGTGTTCCCTTTTTAGGCCTCTTTCATTTTATATTTTCTGTTTCATATTTTCTTTTATTCCATTTCAGTTTCAAAATGTTTAGGCCACTTGTGCACTTTTGAAAAATTATGGGAGTTGGTCCCAATATTGTGATGCAATATTAGCTCTCACCAAAAAGTGGTTTGAACATATTTGGATTCCATTTGAATTTGATATTAATTTAATAGATGCAATTAGTCTGTTTTGAGTGCTGTTTCAGGTTGTTTCACTCACTTAGCTAACTCCAAAAATAATGATTATGATTTTGCCATGACCACTGGATTATTTGCTAATTAAAAAACATTTCTCCAGCAGAGTTTGATCAACTTCAATTTACACTTTGGAATTTAATTTGATTTTCAGATTTGAATTTGAATTGGATTATTAACCCAAGTGACTAGGCAAAGCAAATGATGATGACATGGCATTATTAGCAGTTGATCACTATGGTCATTACAAGGGGGTGTTACAAATTCTCCTCCACTAAAAGAAATTCTCGTCCCGAGAATTTAGGAGGTAGAAGGAAAGAGCTCGGGATATTCTTCCCGAAGATGATCCTCGCGTTCCCAAGTGGCTTCATCTTCAGTATGATTTGACCATTGCACTTTTAGGAACTTGGTCGTCTTCTGACGAGTACGACGCTCAGCTTCGTCGAGGATGCGGATCGGATGCTCCTTATAGGAAAGATCATCTTGTAGCTCGAGCATCTCGTGATCCACTGCGCGGTGCGGAGATTCCTTGAAGCACTTACGAAGTTGCGACACGTGGAAGACATCATGGATATGGGAGAATTGCGGTGGCAACTCCAATTTATAAGCCACTTGTCCACGTCTGGCAACTATGCGAAAAGGACCAATATAGCGAGGAGCTAACTTGCCCTTGATTCCGAAACGACGGGTGCCCTTCATTGGAGTGACACGAAGATAGGCTTGATCACCGGGTTGATAGATCACACCCCATCGCTTGCGATCATAATTACTCTTCTGACGGTCTTGAGCTGCTTTGAGATTCTCCCGTACAATTCGGACTTGTTCTTCGGCATGCTGAATAATGTCCGGTCCAACAAGAGGTCGTTCCCCAGTTTCTGACCAATTCAGAGGGGTTCGACATTTACGTCCATAAAGAACCTCAAATGGGGCCATTTTTAAGCTGGCTTGATAACTGTTTTTATAAGAGAACTCGGCATACGGGAGAGATTCCTCCCATTTCTTACCGAAGGATATAACACAAGCTCGAAGCATGTCTTCAAGCACTTGATTAACACGCTCAACTTGGCCTTGGGACTGAGGATGATATGCGGAACTCCAGGTAATATGAGTTCCCATGGCTTCTTGGAAACTTTCCCAGAACTTGGAAGTGAAAAGAACACCACGGTCTGAACTAATCTTCTTCGGAATACCATGGAGAGAAACAATTCTGGCAATGTACAGTTCTGCTAGCTGGCTAGCGGTGATAGTCTCCTTAACAGGTAGGAAATGAGCAACCTTGGAGAGTTGGTCGACGACGACAAGAATAGCATCGTGACCCTTTTGAGACTTGGGAAGACCAGTGATGAAGTCCATTTGCACTTTATCCCACTTCCATAGAGGAATAGGGAGCGGTTGCAGAATTCCAGCAGGTTTCTGATGTTCTGCCGTCACGCGACGACAAACGTCACACTCGGCAACATAACGAGCAATATCCTGCTTCATCCTAGACCACCAGTACCTTTGACGAAGATCTCGATACATTTTGGTACTACCCGGATGGATAGACAGCGGTGTATCATGGGCCTCCTTCATGACTTTGTCAGTCATCAGCTCGAAGCGAGGTACTACGATGCGGTCTCTGAAATATAATGTACCATCTTCAGCAACTGAGAAATCCCGATACTTAGCAAGGTGAAGCTCCTTCTTCATCAAGTCAATTTCAGCATCTTTGGCTTGCGCTTCTTTAACAGCCTTCAGAAGGTCTGGCTGTACCACAAGGTTATTAAGAGAACCCTGGGGAAGAATTCGCAGATTCAGCTGAGTCAGTTCTGCGTGAAGACGAGGTTGAGCTTGCCTAACCATGAGGTTGTTGCAATATGACTTGCGACTCAGGGCATCGGCCATTACATTAGCTTTGCCCGGGGTATAAGAAATACCGCAGTCATAATCCGCAATAGCTTCTAACCATCGTTGTTGTCGGAGATTAAGATCCGGTTGAGTGAATAAGTATTTCAGACTTTGGTGATCGGTATAAATTTCACACCGATTACCCAGAAGGTAGTGTCGCCATAACTTCAATGCATACATCACTGCTGCAAGTTCAAGATCATGCACTGGATAATTCTCTTCATGTGGACGCAGTTGTCGCGAAGCATAAGCAATAACTCTCCGCTCTTGCATTAGGACGCAGCCTAATCCCTGACGAGAGGCGTCGCAATATATGACAAAGTCCTTGCGAGAATCAGGAGGAGCAAGCACTGGAGCAGAAGTGAGCTTGTCCTTGAGGGTTTGGAAACTTTCCTGACACTTGTCTGTCCACTCAAACTTAACGCCTTTGTGGAGCAGATTAGTCAGGGGCTTCGCGATCTTGGAGAAGTTCTCGACGAATCGGCGACAATAGCTGGCTAGACCGAGAAAGCTTCGGACCTGCTTGGCATTCTTCGGAGGAGTCCAGTCAAGGATAGCCTGAACACGCTCCGGGTTAACGGCAATACCGTCCTTGGAAATCACATGTCCAAGGTAGGTCACTTCAGGAAGCCAGAATTCGCATTTAGAGAACTTGGCATATAATTGGTGCTCTCGAAGTCTCTCCAGAACTAGTCGAAGGTGCTCAGCATGTTCTTCTTTGTTCTTCGAATAAACCAGAATATCATCCAGATATACCACGACGAATTTGTCGAGGTAATCCATGAATATGTAATTCATTAGGCGGGAGAATGTAGCTGGAGCGTTTGTTAAACCAAACGACATGACTGTGTACTCGTAAGAGCCATAACGAGTAACGAATGCAGTCTTCGGAATATCCTCTTCACGAACACGGATCTGGTGATAACCCAACCTCAAGTCGAGTTTAGAAAACACCGAAGATCCATCAACTCGCTGGATCCTACTCTCCGTGTGCACTCTGATGCAGAATCCGGTCTCATCGAATGACAACTCGGAGTATAATACAACTCGAAGAGAAAGGTTAAACAAAACAATGGAAAGGAAAATGATTATCAGACTAATCAGATCAAAGACAGGGAAATCGCACTGAATCCAGCTCTCCGGGTGGATAGAATTAACGAGATCCTAAATGTCGGTGTTAGTAAATTTTATTAAACCCGAATAGATGAGAGATTAGAATCCCAGAGTAAAGACGAGGAATAAAAGATCCTAATACCACCCAGTTGGCGACGTGGGCCCGTAAGCCACACAGCCAAGTTAGTAAAACAATTTTTGACCACTAGACTCAACTTCGGCCAAAGAGTTGGAAAGGGGGGACTCCTAGAGGCAGTCGGCTCTGATACCAACCTGTGACGACCCCGGCTTAATCGTGCACTAATCATACACGCAAATGCGCACGATCAAGCCTAAGGACTCACTTGAAGATATCACAACACAACTCTAAAACATAAATAAAGTCATACAAGCTTAATATTACAAGCCAGGGCCTCGAGGGCTCGAATACATAGCTCGATGGCATACAAGCGTCAGCGGAAGCATTAGATATCTGGGTACAGATATATTACATAGAGAGAAAGAGATAAGCCTTCACAGAGGCGGGGTAAAATAAAATACTACGATCGAAAGGCGTAGGCCTCCTGCCCTGGACCCTCCGATCCTACTCCTGGTCGTCGAACGGCTCCTTGTAGTAGTAGTACTCGCCAGGCGGATAGTAGTACTGGTCGTCGGCTGGGGCTTCTGGCTCAGGGGCTCCGTCGTCTGGTGGCATCAAATGGAAAATGGGGGAAAAAGAAAATAAAGCAAACATGAGTACTCATCCGAAGTACTCAGCAAGCAAGGATCTACACTACATATGCATCATTGTCAAAGGAATGGCTGTATATGTGGACTGGGCTGCAGAAATGCCAGAGTAGAGGGGGAAAGCCTAGTCCTATCGAAGACTAGCATCTTCAACAATCTTCGACAGTCTTGCAGCATCAGGAGAGAGCAGATGAACATAATGTAAAGTAGTAGTAGTAATATCATCAACCTCGACCTGAGATCCTTTCTCGACTCCCTGCGAGAAAGCAATCCCAGAGCCGTACTATCCAATTCTCATCACATGTTCTAGTTGTACCGATCGGGATACAACTCCGAGTGTCCGTTACCGTAGGACAGGCTATCGATAGAAGTTTCTTCCCTGCAGGGGTGCACCAACTTACCCACCACGCTCGCTTAACTCCGGCCGGACACACTTTTCTGGGTCATGCCCGGCCTCGGCTAAGCAACACGCCGCAACCCGTCCAAATACTTAACAGAGAGGTCAGCACGCCGGACTAACCTATGCCCCCAGGGGTCTTGGGCCATCGCCCCGGGAACTCCTGCGTGTTGCGTGGGCGGCCGGAAGCAGACCTAGCAACCCCTTAATACAAGCGCGGTTGCGTAACCAGTCCAATCCAGCGCGCGCCGCTCAGTCGCTGACGTCCATTAAGCTTCGGCTGAAGTATACGACGCAGAACGCCCATACTATGCCCACGTGATGGTTAGTGCTATCGGGCCAGAGGCCCCTCGGATCAAATATCCAAACCGTAGTGGATTAGGAGCGCGCGGAAACGAGCAGAGACTCACGATCGATGTGACCCCGTCGCCCCGTCTCGAGGACTTGCGGCAAGGGCTAAGAATGCCCGGCCACACCTCGTAGTTATCTCGCGGGCACCATCCAGGTCAACCCGACTCCACATCACTTCGCGTTAAGCTCGCGCGGGTACCCCTCAGGGCCGACCCGTCTTTAGTATCATAGTTTAGTGCAAGTCATAATATCCAAGGTAACTGTGTGTCTGACACCGAAGGGAACCCTGAGGAATCACCCTCGATGGAATTCCCGCTCGATGTTATCATCAAGGTGAACGAAGGAGGAATCACCCTCGAGGTCCACCTTGAGGAGTTGCGCGACGACGTCGTTATCGGGGGTGGTGTAGAAGGAATCACCCTCGCTTACCACGACCGAGTAACTAACCTACAAGGTTAACATCAGAAGTGCTGACGAGGTATCACCCTCGGCACTCGATGGTAGCCCAGCAGTGTCGGCAACTAAGGGGAAGTGATGTGCGGTGCCATGGTCTAGTCTTCAATCCCGATGATCGGGTCTTCTGATGTCCAGCAGGGCAGTCGGGATCAAGTGGGGGGGTCTCGGTCGTGTCTCTACCCACCTTATACTAAGCAGTCTAGGATAACCGGTAAGGTAACAAAGCAGGATACAATAATCAGGCTATGCAGCAGATATAGGAAAACAGTAGCAGTAGCAGTTCTAATGCAAGCATAAGAGAGAAAAGAGTAGGCGATATAGGCATGCTCAAAATGGGGGTGCTTGCCTGTTTGCTCGGGGGCAAGGGCAAGGTCTTCAGTAGTATCGTCGGGGACGTAGTCGTACTCCTGTGCGGCGTCTGCCTCGGGAGCTACGTCAACGTCGGGGGCTACCGAGAGAGAAGAGGGGGAAGAAACAGGTAAACATAATGCAAACAAATGCAACACGGTGCGTGCTATGCTATGATGCAGTGCAGGGTTGCCTAAATATGCATCTAAGTCATTTTAGTTATTTTTAGAATTATTCTGGGATTTAATATCCGACGTGTGTGCACTATTCATCTGTCGGATTCGGGTCCGGAGTTACGAGTTCTTCTACGTAGGAGGTTCCGATGGAGAAACAGATGGCACGATCAGACTTGTCTCGTCGTTCTGAGCAACTTTCATGTTTTAACTTTTTCGATCCGAGCTACGGTTTAAAAGTTATTAATTTTTAAAGATTATTTGAATTTCTGGAATTATTTTATTTAACAGAAAATGAATTATGACGTCAGCATTGCATCACTGTGACGTCAGCACGGCTAACCCGCTGACTGGGTCAAACTGACAGGTGGGGCCCACCTGTCAGCCTCTCTGGATTAACAGAGGTTTAAACTAAACTAACAGAACTAGTTAGTGGGGTGGGCCCCAGGTGTCATTGAGTAATAGGGTTAATTAATAAGGTTTTAAAAAGTGTTTAACTATTTTAACTAAATGAAGAGGGCCCACTGTCAGCGGCTGTTAGTGAACAGTAAACAGGGTTGACCCTGGTCAACGAAGTCAAAATGGTCAGGGGCCCACTCGTCAGCGACCTGGGGTGGACCCCACGCGGTGCCACGCTGGCGACGACGCCGGAAACGGCTCCGGCGAGCTCCCGCGGCGGCGCTCTCGCCGGAAGTGCTCGGGAATCACCTGCGGGGCACCAATTCGAGTGCCGTTTCTTGCTCTCGAACGTGCGCATCAAGCCGCGTCGATCTACGCAAACGGGAAGAGCTCAGGTGGTCGGAACCGACGGCTACAGCGAGCGCGGCGGCGGCCGGAATCGGTCCAACGCGGGCGTGCGGTTACGGCTCGCTTTCGAGCGGGCCAAGCGGCTAAGCAGCAGTAGCAGATCTCCAGGAACGCGCTACGGTGACTAGACAGAGCGGGGAAGACTAGAGAGCTCGCGCGCGGCAGCAATGGCGGACGGCGGCGCGTGGCTTCGTTGACGGCTAGCTATGGGGCAGCAGCGCGCTAGCGGAGGGGAAGAAGAGGGAGAGTAGCTCACGTAGCGGCTCACGGAGGCCGGCGCAAAGTTTAGTAGCTGCCGACGGGCTCGGGGTCGACGGGGATCGCCGGCGCCCGAGAAGACGAAGTCGAGGTCGATCTTGTCCGCGCGGGCCTCCTCGAGCTCAACGGCGAGGTGCAGACGAAGGAGTTGAACGAGTCGGAGTAGATGGGCACGGCGGCGATGGCCGCGGAATCGAGCAGCGGTCGGCGACGGCGTCTCGGGTGGAATGGGGATCGAGAGAGGGGAAGCGAATGGGGGCGAGTGGAGGCGGCTAGGGTTCAGGAGGGAGGACGAGGGGGCTCGGGGCGACCTTAAAGACGCCGGGGAAGGCACGGATGACCGGCGCGTGGTGGATCGCCGGCTCGGGCGCGCGCGGTGGCGACACGGCGACGGAGGGGGGGGGAGATGGTGAGTTGGGCTGGGCCACAGTGGCTAGCTGGGCCAGTGCACAGGTAAGTGCACAGTGTTCCCTTTTTAGGCCTCTTTCATTTTATATTTTCTGTTTCATATTTTCTTTTATTCCATTTCAGTTTCAAAATGTTTAGGCCACTTGTGCACTTTTGAAAAATTATGGGAGTTGGTCCCAATATTGTGATGCAATATTAGCTCTCACCAAAAAGTGGTTTGAACATATTTGGATTCCATTTGAATTTGATATTAATTTAATAGATGCAATTAGTCTGTTTTAAGTGCTGTTTCAGGTTGTTTCACTCACTTAGCTAACTCCAAAAATAATGATTATGATTTTGCCATGACCACTGGATTATTTGCTAATTAAATAACATTTCTCCAGCAGAGTTTGATCAACTTCAATTTACACTTTGGAATTTAATTTGATTTTCAGATTTGAATTTGAATTGGATTATTAACCCAAGTGACTAGGCAAAGCAAATGATGATGACATGGCATTATTAGCAGTTGATCACTGTGGTCATTACAAGGGGGTGTTACACAGCAATAGTTAATCAACCGATAATTTGTAAAAATGCAATAAACTCCCTCCGGCCCATAATATAAGATGTTAATTCATCTAATATGTGAGTATATTGGATGTTATAAGATATTATAAAAGAGTGTTGTACTACATCATTGTGCAATTGCTGTTTAGCTTCTAATATTAACTTGGTGCTTTTAGGTACATATGTCATTGGTAAAGATCCGCGCTTCGACCCTTTCTGCGTATGAGGCAATGAGATATTGATGAACCAGCATCAAGTGAGGAAGCTGATAAAGATTGTTAGTAAAATGGGACAAAAGATGGCGATTAAACTATTTGTTTACACCAAGACAATGGCGAACTGCAGGATGGTAAGCAAGAACTCTGCAGCCTTCTTTTTACTGCCCATAATGAGTTGTGTTAGATGACAATGTCTGAATCTTTTTCCTTTGCAGTGGTTCCCAAAGCAGTTTACTCAAGATTACCTCTCAAACTACATGATTGGTGGGCATGCAAAGGTTAAAGTATTTCTACCAGAACACGATGATTATCTAGATGTTTTCATGAAGACGGTGAAGGATGGGCGGTCGGCCATCACAAGGGGTTGGACTAGAGTCGTACGTGCCTTCTGCATGGAGGAGGGCACAATATGGGCATTCCGCTTCTCCTTGTTCAGCAACCAGAATGTATTTCTCCTCTTTCTTTACCGTCTTTAATAGTATAAGTATACAACTGTGGTTCATCATTCTTTATTTGGTGCTTATGTAATTCTTGAACATATGTACCTGTGAAACGAATAATGCATTGGTTGTTTGAACCTAGTGGATATGAATAAAGCTATAGCATAGTTTCAAATACAAATCCGGTACAATTTGAAATAGCAGCAATTAAATTACGGTGAAATTACGCTCTGCAGGTCGTTACGGCGCACACGGTCGGTAAAACACAAATGTTCGTGATATACACCATAATCCGACACGGTTCACAGAGAGGAAACGTGTGCAAGCATGCACACAGTTGCCGTTTGCAAAGCTTGTGCGATGTCAGACAATATCACAAACGGTGCGGGCAAACTAAATGTTTGTGATAGTTGCCTTATCGTACACGATTTGCAACCATGAACTGTTTCTAATGTGGTACGCATAGTAAACGTTGCACCACAAAATAGCGTGTGCGATAGTTGTCATGTACGATGATGTTACGATGGATCGACGTTTCGTAATCCTATCCGACACGTGTACGACGAATAGCTAATATTCTTAATT
Source organism: Thinopyrum elongatum (assembly GCA_011799875.1). Classification (NCBI taxonomy): domain Eukaryota; kingdom Viridiplantae; phylum Streptophyta; class Magnoliopsida; order Poales; family Poaceae; genus Thinopyrum; species Thinopyrum elongatum. The sequence continues at coordinate 362,326,133 of CM022300.1, read as the reverse complement.
AGTTATCACATACAGTTCGGGAAAAGTGAATGTGTGTGATTGTCTGCTTATCATACATGTTCTGTAATCGTGAACCGTTTGTGATGGGCCGCACATCATAAACGTAGCACCACAGAATACCGACTGCGATGGCAATGCGAGCACAAACGAGTTGCAAGGATGGAGCGTTTGGGATATTCGAGATATCAGAAACAATTTTATATGGACAACTGTGCATCATGGCTCCCTATCCCCGACGGTTTTTGGGTCATGTGGGAAGGACCCCCTCTCGCAGTCACTCACTTGGCGACGGTTCCAAATGCCGTCGCGGAAAGGGGTTAAAAACCGTTTGTATAGCACCTCGCTATACCAGTGTATTGACATAGTGCCCAGTGCCAGTTGGTTTTTTTTGCTTGTTTTTTACTTCGTGGGATATCCATATCAAACGGAGTCCAAACGCAGTGAAACTTTTTGGAGATTTTTTTCTGCCCAGAAGACAACTTGGGAGCCAAGGAAGTGCACGACGGGAGGCCCATTGGGCCCACCACCCACCTGGGCGCGCCAGAGGCCCCTGGCGCGCCCTGATGGGTGGTGGGGCCCATGGAGGTCCCTTCCACTGCCTCTCAGCTCTATAAATACCCAAATATTCTAGATACCCTAGGGGAGTCGACGAAACACAATTCCAGCCGCCACAAGTTCCAGAACCACGAGATCCAATCTAGAGCCCTATTCCGGCACCTTGTCGGAGGGGAACAAGATCATGGAGGGGTTCATCATCCTCTCCTCCAATGATTTGTGAGCAGTTTACCATAGACCTACGGGTCCGTAGGTAGTAGCTAGATGGCTTCTTCTCTCTTTTTTATTCTCAATACAATGTTCTCCTCGATTTTCTTGGAGATCTATTTGATGTAATAACTTTTTGCAGTGTGTTTGTTGGGATCGGATGAATTACGAGTTTATGACCAGATCTATCTATGAATACTATTTGAGTCTTGTTTGATCTCTTATATGCATGATTGTTATAGCTTCGGATTTCTTCTCCGAAACTTTGGTTTGGTTTAGCGAACTAGATTGATTTTTCTTGCAATGGGAAGAGGTGCTTTGTGATGGGTTCGATCTTGCTATATCCTCACCCAGTGACAGAAGGGGTAGTGAGGCAGGCATGTATCGTTGCTATTAAGGATAAAAAGATGGGGTCTATTCTATTCCTACATTAATAGATCTTGTCTACATCATGTCATCGTTCTTATTGCATTACTCCGTTTCTCGATGAACTTAATACACTAGATGCATGTTGGACAGTGGTCGATGTGTGGAGTAATAGTAGTAGATGCAGGCAGGAGTCGGTCTACTAATTTGGACGTGATGCCAATATACATGATCATTGCCTTGGATATCATCATAATTATTTGCTCTTCTATGAATTGCCCAACAGTAATTTATTTACCCACCGTATGCTATTTTCTCGAGAGAAGCCACTAGTGAAATCTACGGCCCCGGGGTCTATCTTTTATCATCTTGTTTTCAGATTTATTATGCCAGAAACCCAAAAATACCTTGCTGCACTTTTTCTCGAGAGAAGCCACTAGTGAAATCTACGGCCCCGGGGTCTATCTTTTATCATCTTGTTTTCAGATTTATTATGCCAGAAACCCAAAAATATCTTGCTGCACTTTTTCTTTATTTATTTTATTTTGTGTTTTCGCTAGATCAATTTATCCAATCTCATACAATTTTATCTATCTTTTTACCGAGGAGGGATTGACAACCCCTCTTACGCGTTGGGTTGCAAGTATTTGTTATTTTTGTGCAGGTACCGTTTACATAGTGTTGCTTGGTTCTCCTACTGGATTGATAACCTTGGTTTCATAACTGAGGGAAATACTTACCGTCGTTGTGCTGCATCATCCTCTCCTCTTCGGGGAAATACCAACGCAGATACAAGCAATCATGTTTCTCCATGAACTTAATACACTAGATGCATGCTGGATAGCGGTCGATGTGTGGAGTAATAGTAGTAGATGCACGCAGGAGTCGGTCTACTAATCTTGGACGTGATGCCTATATACATGATCATTGCCTGGGATATCATCATAATTATTTGCTATTCTATCAATTGCCCAACAGTAATTTGTTTACCCACCGTATGATATTTTCTCGAGAGAAGCCACTAGTGAAATCTACGGCGCCCGGGTCTATCTTTTATCATCTTGTTTGCAGATCTATTATTCCCAAAATCCAAAAATACCTTGCTGCACTTTTTATTTATTTATTTTATTTTGGGTTTTCTCTAGATCTATTTATCCAATCTCATACAATTTTAACTATCTTTTTTAACGAGGAGGGATTGACAACCCCTGTTACGCGTTGGGTTGCAAGTATTTGTTATTTGTGTGTAGGTACCGTTTACATAGTGTTGCTTGGTTCTCCTACTGGATTGATAACCTTGGTTTCATAACTGAGGGAAATATTTACTGTTGCTGTGATGCATCATCCTCTCTTCTTCGGGGAAATACCAACGCAGATACAAGCAATCAGGAAAAATTTCTGGCGCCATTGCCGGGGAGACATCATCAACATCTATCAGGTTCCTAATCAAAAAACTGATCTCCTTGCAATTTACATTATTTTCCATTTGCCTCTCTTTTTCATCTCCCCCACTTCACAACAAATTTGCCTTCTTTTCCGTTCGCCCTTTTTCTCATTCAATCTTTTGTTTGCATGTGATTTTGTTTGCGTAGTCACAATGTCTCAAGAAAATACCAAATTGTGTGATTTTTCCAATACTAATAATAATGATTTTATTAGTACTCCGATTGCTCCTCTCGCCGCTAGTGCAGAGTCTTACGATATTAATGCCGCTTTGTTGAATCTTGTTATGAAAGAGCAATTTTCCGGTACTCCTAATGAGGATGCCGCATCCCATCTAAACACTTTCGTAGAATTGTGTGATATGCAAAAGAAAAAAGATGTGGACAATGATATTGTGAAGTTGTAATTATTTCCTTTCCCTTTGTGGGATCGTGCAAAAATTTGTTTTCTTCTTTGCCTCGCAATAGTATCGATTCTTGGGATAAGTGCAAAGATGCTTTTATTACTAAGTATTTTCCGCCCGCGAAAATCATTTCCCTTAGCAATCAAATCAGGAATTTTAAGCAACTTGAGCATTAACATGTTGCACAATCTTGGGAAAGAATGAAATTGATGCTAAGAAATTGGCATGCTCATGGTTTAAATCTTTGGATGATTATACAAAAAAATTATGCGGGATTGAATTTTGTTTCTTGAAATCTTTTGGATTCCGCCGCGGGTGGTACTTTTATGGAGATTACTTTGGGTGAAGCTACTAAATTACTAGATAATATTATGGCAAATTATTCACAATGGCATACCGAAAGAACACCTACTAGTAAAAAAGTTAACTCGGTTGAAGAAATTAGTACTTTGAGTGAAAAAAGTTGATGCTCTTATGAAATTGGTTGCTAGTAAAAATGTTCCTATTGATCTTAATGATGTTCCTTTGTCTACTTTGATTGAGCAAAATAGTGATCCCGTAGATGTGAATTTTGTCTCGCGAAACAATTTTAATAACAATGCTTATAGAGGTAATTTTAATCCTAGGCCTTTTCCTGGAAATTCCTCTAATAATTATGGCAATTCCTATGGTAATTCTTCTTACAATAATAATAGGAATCCCTCTGATCTTGAGAGCAATATTAAATAATTTATCAATGCTCAAAAAGTTTTCAGCACTACGATAGAAGAAAAGTTGAATAAGATTGATGATATGTCTAGAACCATTGATAGAATTTCGCATGATGTAGAAAATCTCAAGATTAAATTTTTTCCACCTAAGGTTGATGTCAATGAATCAACTAAAGCTTTATATGTTTCTATGGATGAAATTAAGAAAAGAACCGCTATGCTTAGAGCTAAAAGAGAATTTTTAGAAAGAGCGTTTTCTACCAATTGCTTTCATAATAATGATGAAGATATTAAAATGATTGGTGTTTATTCTGTTGATTCTTTGATTAGTAATATTAAACTTGATGAAAAGAGGACTGAAGAAATGTCAACTCTAGCTAGAGGGCGTCCTCATAATTCGGAGGGTGAAAATCTTGTTGAAAAAACTAATAAAAGGCGGTTTGGAGAGGTCAAAACTTTAACTAGTGATGTGCCCACTCTTTTGGATTACAAAGACTTTAATTATGATAGTTGCTCTTTGATTGAATGTATTTCTGTAACACCCCCGGTGATTAGCAATAGTAATCACTTTTGATAATGACATGTTAGCATGATTAACAGTGCATACTCATCATTTGCATCATATTGCATTTCAACTCCTAAGTCAAATTCAAATTTAAATGAAAGTGAGATATGAAAGTTGACCAACATAAAAACTAAAATGTTCAGTAAATGACAAATATTGCAGAGACCATTCTAAAATTGTAACCAACATTTAATAAATTAATTAGGTGACCCAAACCTCTTTTAACAGTGGCTGAAAATAATATCTACAAGCCTTTTTAATTAATCTAGATCGAATATGAAATGATGTTTTGCCCAAACTAGTTTTTGGTGTTAGGGTATAGTGCACTGGTATTTAAGGACTAACTCACACTTTTTACAAAATCCATTTGGGGCCTAAACAATTAACAGAACAGAAAAGAAAAGGAAACAGAAAAGGAGAAAAAGGAAAAGGACTAAATGATCTACTATACACTCGGCCTATCGCTACAGTCGCGGCCCAGCCCACCCCCGCGCCGTCCCTCACCTCGCACTGCTCACCTCGTCGCGCTGTCGTCCGCGCCCGCGCTCACCGCCCCGGCCCCCCCTCGCCTTTGCTCGACAACGAGCACTGCGGCGCCGCGGACGCCTATATGGACCCCCCCCTCGACTCCGCGGACGAACCCTACCCGCCCCCTTTGCCCCTCTTCCCCGTCCTCCACCTCGCCCGACGCCGCCATGGTCGGCCACCGCTGAAGCTCGCGGCCACCGTGCCCCGTTCGCCTCCCCGTTGTGTCCACGAGCTCCGCCGCAACGCGCCGTCATCCTCGACCATGAGCCTGAGCTCCGGGAGCCCTGCATCGCCCCCACGTCGTCGTCTTCTTCCTCGGATCCCCGCCATCGTTCGCCGTCGATTCCGGCTACTCCAGGCCTTCCCCGAGCCCACTTTGACCGGCTACACCCCACTGTGAGCTCCTGCTCCTCCTCCCCCTCTCCATTAGCTCGCTAGCATACCATAGCCGCCGCTCCGCGTTAGGCCGCACCCACCGCCGCGGACCTCGTCGCCGGCGAACGTCCGGCGACCATTTGGTCATGTGCTGCTGCCCATTTGCTTCGCCGCGTCGCATAGACCCCGCCTAGCTCCTCACAACGCTTGAACGCGCGCCGTTCTCTCGATCCCGTAGCTCGCCCGAGAACCTCGCCGCTGACGAGCTCCTGGCGCTCAGCTCCGGCCTCCCCAGCACCCCGCACCGCCGCCATTCGACGCGCGACGACGAGCCGCGTCGAACGCGACCTACCCCAGCCCCTGAGACCCACCGTAGGCGAAACCCGAGCCAAGCCCGACTCGCGCCGCCGCATTTTGGCTCACCAGAGCTACTCCGGCGCGTCGCCGGCCACCGCCGACGTGGCACTGGCGGGTCCCGCCCTGTGCCACTCACTGTGGGGCCCCGCGAGCCCCTTTGACCCTGTTGACCGGGGTCAACGCTGACGTGGCCGCCCGGTCTCACTGACATGTGGGGCCCGGTCGCTTAAACAAATTTAAATAAATAGAAAATCTGTTAATTAGTTAATTAAATACTAATCAGTCACTGACTGCTGGGCCCCACCTGTTAATTAACTCAAATAATTAAATTAACCTCTCTGATTAAGCCACAGTGTATGACATGTGGGTCCCACCTGTCAGGTTTGACTCTGGTCAGCCAGAGTTGACCTGCTGACGTCATGCTTAGGTCATGCTGATGTCATCGCAGCACTCTTTCGGATAATGTTGATTTAAATAATTAAATAAATTCCAGAAATTAATAAAAACTTTAGAAAATCATATTAAATAAACCGTAACTCCGATGGAAATAATTTATATATGAAACTTGCTCAGAATTTCGATACGAACATGAATACGCCCTCCGTATTCCCGTCAGACGCCCGCAGCTATAAGAACGTTGAAATTTTAGACCGATTTCAGTAAATGAATAGTGCCCAACTTTAATGAAATAAATCCAAATAAATTCCTAAATTAACTAAATCATTTAGTTAGGCAGTAGAACACCCCGGCATATTATTTAGGCATGTCATACATATTGTTTGCATTATTACCGTGAATTTATTGTTTCTCTCCCCCTCCTTCTCTCTCTCGATAGACGCTGAGACCGACGACGCTGCACCCGGGTACAACTACTCTACCAACGAGCAGCCCGTTGACGACCTTCCCCTCTTGCCAGAGCAACCAGGCAAGCCCCCCCCTTGAGCATTCTAGATATCGCCCATTCTATTCTCCTGCTTGCATTAGATTTTGCTACTCTTAATGTATGCTCCTATTCTGATGCATAGCCTGCTGTTGTAACCTGTTCATTGCTACCTTACCTGCCTATGATAAACTGTTTAGTTTAGGTTGGAGTGAACCATCAGTGACCCCACAACCTTTCCTTTGTTGCCCCTGCTTGATCATCAACGACTCGATCAACGTGATCGTCGACCAGAGATCGACACCTCACTTCACACCCCCTTAGTTGTACGACTCTGCATAGTTACTATCGAGTGCCGAGGGTGATACCTCGTAACGCACTCCCGATGAATACTCTGCAGTGTAGCTGTTCGGTCGTGGTCATCGAGGGTGATTCCTCCTTCTCCACTTCCGATACGACTCTGTCGTGCAACCCTTAGTGTGAACCTCGAGGGTGATACCTCATACGTTCACCCTGATGTTTTCGTCGAGTGGAATCCTCCGAGGGTGATTCCTCGGGTTTCCCCCTTGATGTTATGACCACACGATTACTCGACCTCTATTACAGGCGGGTCCACCCTGGTGGGTACCCGCTGGGGATCTATGAATTTCGGGTGTGCCGGAAGGGCACTCGAGTGTGACATTGTGGCGGAGCATCAGAGACTCTGATTGTCTCCGCGTGATACTAATTGAGCCTATTGGATTTGGGTGTGTGATCTGAGTGGGTCGACGTGCCCTATATGCACTACCACCACGCGGGATAATGGTTATGGGACCCTCTGCGAAGTATGTTTCTCCGAAAGCTCGTCTGACGTCACGATTCACCGTGCGGGCTGATTGTCGGAATTGGGCTGGATACTTCACTGACGAGTTTAGTGTCGCGCCTGCACCCCGGCCAGTCTCGCAACGCGCAGGGTGCCCAGGGCGATGGCCCGAGACCTCTGGGTGCATAGGTTAGCCCGGCGTGCTGACCTCTCTGCCGAGCCTAGGTAGAGCGCTGCTTTGTGTTGATCTTCCGAGGACGGGCATTACCCAGCAAGTGTGTCCGGCCAGAGTTGATCGAGCGTGTTGGGTAACAGTAGTGCACCCCTGCAGGGATGAATCTTCTATCGATAGCCGGTCCTACGGTAAAGGACGCTCAGTTTGTGTATCCCGATCTACTACTTAAACTGGATACTTGTTACTTAATTGAAGCTTCGGGATTGCTTTCTCGCTTGGGAGCCGAGGAAGGATCTTTAAGTTGTACTTCAACATGTTTGCTAAATAAAATGTTATTCTACTCTCTTCTACTGCTGCAAGATGATGGCCTTGTGAAGATGTTTGAAGATGCTAGTCTTCTATAGGACTAGGCCTTCTCTCTATTCTGGCATTTTTGCAGCCCAGTCCACATATTCAGCCTTTCTCCATTGATAATGTTGCATATGTAGTATAGATCCTTGCTTGCTGAGTACTTCGGATGAGTACTCACGGTTGCTTTACTTTCTCTTTTCCCCATATACCCCACCTTGATGATACATCAGACGATGGAATCCAGGAGTCAGATGCCACCACCGGAGCTTACTACCAGGAGGGTCCAGAGGGTACTTACTACTGGATCGAGCCAGATGACTAGGAGTAGGATCGGAGGCTCCCAGGCAGGAGGCCAACGCCTTTCGATCTAGTGTCGCTGTTTGTGCTAGCCTTCTTAAGGCAAAACTTGTCTAACTATGTCTGTACTTAGATAATATTTGTATGACTGACTTATGTATTCGGATCTTCGGATCCCTGGTCTGTAATATTGTGGACCTCCGTTTAAATTGTGTTAGAGTTGTGTTGTGATATCTTCCCGTGAGTCCCTGTGCTTGATCGTACACGTTTGCGTGTATGATTAGTGTACGATTGAGTCGGGGGCGCCACAAGTTGGTATCAGAGCCGACTACCTGTAGGAAGCCCCCTTCCAATTCCTTGGCCGAAGTTGAGTCTAGACATCGAAAAACTAATTTACTAACTTGGCTGTGTGGCTTACGGGCCCACGTCGCCAACTGGGTGGTATTACGATCTTTTATTCCTCGTCTATACTCTGGGACTCTGATCTCTCTTCTACTCGGGTTAAATAAATTTTACTAACGCCGACACTTAGGATCTCGTAAATCCCATCTACCCGGAGAGCTGGATGTCTGTGCGATTTCCCTGTCGTTGATCTGATTAGTCTGATAATCATTTTCCTTTCCATTGTTTTGTTTAACCTTTCTCTCCGAGTTGAGTTAAACTTCTCATTGTCATTTGACAAATCTGAATTTCCTCTGTTTCAGATGGACCGTTTGTTTCCACCACGTCCTACGACACAGCTTGTGCTTCGCACTTGGGCTCGTAATACCCCTGGGTTTCCAGCTGTCCTGATCGCTCTCTTGACCAGACTTGGCTACCGTTGGTATCCTGAGTACATGGTCTATGAGGTTTACCGCGAGTTCAACCAGGAACAGTACTATGCTGAAGTTCGGATTTATGATCAGCAGAACAACTCAGACACTGAGCTACACCTTTTTCACGGATTAGGCGTGACAATTGAGATGGCAGTCCATGATGCCGCCTACTCTGCTATCGTACGTCTCCGAGGAGAGCACAATGCTAACTTGGATGATACTGTGTTTCGGTACATTCCGTATGCACCTGTTGGAGATGCTACTGGATACTACACTGCTATTTGTGCCCCATACGAGTCTCGACGCTACGACCCGCAGGTTCTGATTCAGTGCACTCAGGCTCTGGATCACACTGTTCGGGCTCTTGCCGTCGAGTTGTTCGCCACTCGAACACGCTACTACGAGGCTATGACACAGTTGCTACCAGCTGTTCGTGCAGGGATACATCCGGAGTATATTCTTTACCCACGCAGGACCGAGATGCCCCCAGGTATTGATTGGCCTACAGTGGGAGGTCACACGCCTGCACGTGGACCTCTTCTTACAGTTCGAGACCGGGTTCTGCATCAGAGTGCACATGGAGCACAGGATCCTGCCGCGACGAACATTCGTCGTCTGCACTTGCAGTTACCCCGTTTCAGTGGTTTTCTCCGACGCTGATGTAGCCTTTGCTATGTCACATTGTGTACTTCCTTACCACGTGCCTGCGTGCCGCCTAGTGTGTCTCTAGTTTTTCAATTTGCGCCGTTATGCTGTCCGTATGTACCCGACTCTGTGTATGGATATGTATGTCTTAATCGACCACTGTTATGTATCTGTTACACTACTTAATTTGTTGTCGAGTTACATCATGTTTGACACTAAACGCTCGCAGTTGCTTTTACTAAACTACCCCCTGTTGATACTTAGCAGGATGGTTAGACCAGGTGGTCGTGGTCGTGGTCGTGCCCCTGAACGCCCACCACCGCCAGTCTATATGGCGGCTATGATGCAACAGTTTGAGCTTAACCGCCAGTTCATGGTTGGAATCATGGCTCAGTTTCCGCATCAGAACAACCAGAACCAGAACCCAGCTTCAATAACTTTGACAGAGTTTACACGACTCAACTCAACGCAGTTCCGCAACTCAGACAAGCCCCTGGATGCCGATGACTGGCTCCGCGACATCACTCACGAGATGGAGTCAGCTAATGTCGCCCTGCCAACTTCGTCAACTTCGCGGCCTTTTTCTTAAAGGGCCCCGCTGCTCAATGGTGGGACACACACAAGCGTACTCTGCCTGTTGGAACAGTCATCACCTGGTATGAGTTCCAGGCTGCTTTCCGTACACGTTACATCCCTCAAGCAATTATGGAACGCATGAAGACCCAGTTCCGTAACCTCACTCAGGGCAACAAGACCGTCGAAGCTTATCAGCGGGAATTTCTAGACCTCTCCCGCTATGCTGAAGAAGACATCGCTACAGATGCACGCAGACAAGAGAAGTTCCGTAATGGACTACACCCCGACCTCAAGCTTGCACTAGCTGCTCAAGACTTCAATGACTTTTCAACTCTAACGAACAAGGCTATTCTTGTTGAGACCGCTCAGATGGAATACAAGGACTCGCAGAAGCGCTATCGTGATGCTGGCTCATCTTCGGGCTCAGCATCGAAGTGTCGAGTTTGGATTCCCAACAATGCATTCCGTTCCAATACCTCTGCGCCAAAGAACAACTATGCTTCACCACGTCTGCCTCCTCCACCACCGAGGCAGCCAAAAGCTCAAGCTATTCAAAACAATGCTCCTCTTCGTCCTGAAGATGGTCTGTGCTTCAAGTGCCGCAAACCAGGACACCAGGCTAAAGACTGCCGCCAGAATCAGAATCAGTTAGCCTTTCCTCGTGCTGGCCGTGGCAATGGTCGTGGCAACAATCAGACCCGCAACTATAATAATGGGTCTACTGCACATGGTCGTGGACACGCCTACAACATTGACATTGAAGAAGTCCAGGATCAACCTGCTACTGTGATGGGTACCCTTCTTGTTAACTCAGTACCTGCTTCTGTTTTATTTGATTCAGGAGCATCACATTCATTCATCTCTGGAAAATTTGCATTTATGCATGGCATTCGATATGAGAAAATGCATACTCCGTTAGTTATTAAAACTCCCGGAGGTCACTGTCATGCTGACGTAATAGCACCTGACGTTACCGTCGAAATTAAAGGATTGGAATTCCTTGCATCGCCCATCGTCCTGAAGTCTTCCACCATAGACCTCATACTTGGAATGGATTGGTTGAAAGCTCACATTGCTTTGATCAATTGTGCCACTAAAGTCGTTCAACTTCTTCACCCCTTCGATGAGATAGTGAACTACACCGCCCGAATTGCTCGAGATGCTGAAGCTCAGATATATGCTCTGAATGCTTTGAACGCCTCACCTCTGGAAGGAATCGAGAACGTTCCTGTCGTTCGAGATTTTCCAGACGTCTTTCCAGAAGAACTTCCAGGAATACCCCCGGCTAGAGCTGTCGAGTTTGTCATCGACTTGAAGCCTGGCACCGTCCCTATTGCCAAGCGACCTTATAAGATGCCTCCGCATCACCTACTCGAGCTTAAGAAAGAAATCGACAAGTCACATAAGAGTGGTTTCATCCGCCCCAGTTCCTCTGCTTGGGGAGCACCTTCACTCTTCGTTAATAAGAAGGATGGAACTAACCGTTTGGTTCAGGATTATCGGCCCATTAACCAAGCCACAATCCAGAATAAATATCCACTGCCCCGGATCAATGATCTTTATGATCAACTCGCAGGATCATCGGTGTTCTCTAAACTCGACCTGAGGTTGGGTTATCACCAGATCCGTGTCCGTGAAGAGGATATTCCCAAGACTGCATTCGTCACTCGATATGGCTCCTATGAATACATCGTCATGTCATTTGGCCTAACGAATGCCCCAGCTACGTTCTCCCGTCTGATGAATTATATATTCATGGATTACCTCGACAAATTCATCGTGGTTTATTTGGATGATATCCTTATCTATTCTAAGAATAAAGAAGAACATGCTGAACACCTCCATTTGGTACTAGAAAGGCTCCGAGAACACCAGTTGTATGCCAAGTATTCCAAATGTGAATTTTGGCTTTCTGAAGTAACTTACCTTGGACATGTGATTTCCAAGGATGGAATTGCTGTTAACCCCGAACGAGTTCAGGCTATTCTTGACTGGACTCCCCCGAAGAATGTTAAGCAAGTTAGAAGTTTTCTCGGACTTGCTAGTTATTACCGTCGATTCATTGAGAACTTTTCCAAGATTGCAAAGCCATTGACAAATCTGCTTCACAAAGGTGTTAAATTTGAGTGGACAGAAAAATGTCAAGAAAGCTTTCAGACACTAAAAGATAAATTGACATCTGCCCCAGTATTAGCACCCCCGGATTCCCAAAAGGATTTCGTGATATACTGCGATGCCTCCCGTCAAGGATTAGGCTGTGTCCTAATGCAAGAATGCAAGGTGATTGCTTATGCCTCCCGACAATTGTGTCCTCACGAAGAAAATTACCCAGTGCACGATCTCGAACTTTCTGCGGTTATTTATGCCCTGAAGCTATGGCGACATTACCTCCTCGGTAACCGTTGCGAGATATATACGGATCATCAAAGTTTGAAGTATTTGTATACTCAACCGGATCTGAACCTTCGTGAACAAAGATGGCTCGAGACAATAGCCGATTATGATATGAATATCTCATACACCCCTGGCAAGGCAAATGTAATGGCCGATGCTTTGAGCCGCAAGGCTTATTGCAGCAACCATATGGTTCAGGAATCACAACCTCTTCTTTATGAAGAGTTTCGTAAATTGAACATCCATATTGTTCCACAGGGTTATCTCAATACCCTCGTTGTCGAACCAGATTTAGAACACAGCATCAAGACTATGCAACGGTATGACTCTGAAGTTGAAAGGATCAAGCGATACCTTGAAAAAGGAAAACCGTCGGAGTTCCATCTTGATAATGATGGGATCCTATTTTTCCAACACCGTCTCTTCGTACCTAAGTTCAAAGATGAGAGAGAACACGTTATGATGGAAGCTCATGACACTCCTCTGTCAATTCATCCTGGTAGCACAAAGATGTACCGTGACATTTGCCAGAGATACTGGTGGCCTAATATGAAGCGAGACATTGCTCGTTATGTTTCTGAGTGTGACGTTTGCCGCCGCGTTAAAGCTCAATATCAAAGGCCCGCTGGAACTCTGCAACCCCTTTCAATTCCTGAATGGAAATGGGACAAGGTCCAAATGGATTTCATTACTGGTTTTCCCAAATCCCAGAAGGGTAATGATGCTATATTTGTCTTCATTGACCGATTCTCTAAGGTTGCCCACTTTCTGCCAGTTAAATAGACAATCACTGCTAGCCAGTTAGCAGACTTGTATGTTTCCCGAATTGTGTCACTCCACGGTGTTCCGTTGGAGATCAGTTCTGATCGTGGCAGCCTCTTCACCTCCAGATTCTGGAATAGTTTCCAAGAAGCTATGGGAACACACCTGTCTTTCAGCACCGCTTTTCACCCTCAGTCACAGGGTCAAGTTGAACGAGTTAATCAAGTGCTCGAAGATATGCTTCGAGCTTGCGTCATCTCCTTCGGTAAGAAATGGGAGGAATCTCTCCCGTATGCCGAATTCTCTTACAACAATAGCTATCAAGCTAGTCTGAAGATGGCACCGTTTGAAGTTCTTTACGGTCGTAAGTGTCGAACCCCTCTGAATTGGTCAGAAACTGGGGAACGCTCACTCGTCGGACCGGACATTATTCAGCAAGCAGAAGACCAAGTCCGCATTGTCCGTGAACATTTGAAAACTGCTCAGTCTCGTCAGAAGAGCAACTATGACCGAAAGCACCAGGAAATAGTCTATCAACCTGGCGAGCAAGCTTACCTCCGCGTCACTCCGTTGAAAGGCACTCATCGGTTCGGAATCAAAGGCAAGTTAGCTCCTCGCTACATTGGCCCGTTCCGTATTCTTGCCCGTCGAGGAGAAGTGGCATATCAATTGCAGTTGCCGCCAAATCTTTCTCAAGTACATGACGTCTTTCATGTATCCCAACTCCGTCGCTGATTCAAGGATCCTATTCGGGCTGTGGATCATGAAGTGCTTGAATTACGGGAAGATCTGTCCTATCCAGAATATCCCATCCGTATTCTTGATGAAGCTGAACGTCGGACTCGTCAAAAGTCAATCAAAATCCTCAAGGTTCAGTGGTCCAATCATTCTGAAGATGAGGCCACTTGGGAACGCGAGGATCGTCTTCGTGAAGAATACCCCTCTTTCTTTCAGTCTTCCTCTTAATTCTCGGGACGAGAATTCTTAATAGATGAGGAGAATTGTAACACCCCCGGTGATTAGCAACAGTAATCACTTTTGATAATGACATGTCAGCATGATTAACAGTGCATACTCATCATTTGCATCATATTGCATTTCAACTCCTAAGTCAAATTCAAATTTAAATGAAAGTGAGATATGAAAGTTGACCAACATAAAAACTAAAATGTTCAGTAAATGACAAATATTGCAGAGACCATTCTAAAATTGTAACCAACATTTAATAAATTAATTAGGTGACCCAAACCTCTTTTAACAGTGGCTGAAAATAATATCTACAAGCCTTTTTAATTAATCTAGATCGAATATGAAATGATGTTTTGCCCAAACTAGTTTTTGGTGTTAGGGTATAGTGCACTGGTATTTAAGGACTAGCTCACACTTTTTACAAAATCCATTTGGGGCCTAAACAATTAACAGAACAGAAAAGAAAAGGAAACAGAAAAGGACAAAAAGGAAAAGGCCTAAATGATCTACTGTACACTCGGCCTATCGCTACAGTCGCGGCCCAGCCCACCCCCGCGCCATCCCTCACCTCGCACAGCTCACCTCGTCGCATTGTCGCCCGCGCCCGCGCTCACCGCCCCGGCCCCCCCTCGCCTTTGCTCGACAACGAGCACTGCGGCGTCGCGGACGCCTATATAGACCCCCCCTCGACTCCGCGGACGAACCCTAGCCGCCCCCTTTGCCCCTCTTCCCCCGTCCCCCACCTCGCCCGACGCCGCCATGGTCGGCCACCGCTGAAGCTCGCGGCCACCGTGCCCCGTTCGCCTCCCCGTTGTGTCCACGAGCTCCGCCGCAACGCGCCGTCCTCCTCGACCACGAGCCTGAGCTCTGGGAGCCCTGCATCGCCCCCACGTCGTCGTCTTCTTCCTCGGATCCCCGCCATCGTTCGCCGTCGATTCCGGCTACTCCAGGCCTTCCCCGAGCCCAATTTGACCGGCTACACCCCACTGTGAGCTCCTGCTCGTCCTCCCCCTCTCCATTAGCTCGCTAGTGTACCGTAGCCGCCGCTCCGCGTTAGGCCGCACCCAACGCCGCGGACCTCATCGCCGGCGAACGTCCGGCGACCATTTGGTCATGTGCTGCTGCCCATTTGCTTCGCCGCGTCGCATAGACCCCGCCTAGCTCCTCACAACGCTTGAACGCGCGCCGTTTTGTCGATCCCGTAGCTCGCCCGAGAACCTCGCCGCCGACGAGCTACTGGCGCTCAGCTCCGGCCTCCCCAGCACCCCCGCACTGCCGCCATTCCACGTGCGATGACGAGCCGCGTCGAACGCGACCTACCCCAGCCCCTGAGACCCACCATAGGCGAAACCCGAGCCAAGCCCGACTCGCGCCGCCGCGTTTTGGCTCGCCGGAGCTACTCCGGCGTGTCGCCGGCCACCGCCGACGTGGCACTGGCGGGTCCCGCCCTGTGCCACTGACTGTGGGGCCCCGCGGGCCCCTTTGACCCCGTTGACCGGGGTCAACGCTGACGTGGCCGCCCGGTCTCACTGACATGTGGGGCCCGGTCGCTTAAACAAATTTAAATAAATAGAAAATCTGTTAATTAGTTAATTAAATACTAATCAGTCACTGACTGCTGGGCCCCACCTGTTAATTAACTCAAATAATTAAATTAACCTCTCTGATTAAGCCACAGTGTATGACATGTGGGTCCCACCTGTCAGGTTTGACTCTGGTCAGCCAGAGTTGACCTGCTGACGTCATGCTTAGGTCATGCTGATGTCATCGCAGCACTGTTTCGGATAATGTTGATTTAAATAATTAAATAAATTCCAGAAATTAATAAAAACTTTAGAAAATCATATTAAATAAACCGTAACTCCGATGAAAATAATTTATATATGAAACTTGCTCAGAATTTCGATACGAACCCGAATACGTCCTCCGTATTCCCGTCAGACGCCCGCAGCTATAAGAACGTTGAACTTTTAGACCGATTTCAGTAAATGAATAGTGCCCAACTTTAATTAAATAAATCCAAATAAATTCCTGAATTAACTAAATCATTTAGTTAGGCAGTAGAACACCCCGGCATATCATTTAGGCATGTCATACATATTGTTTGCATTATTGACGTGAATTTATTGTTTCTCTCCCCCTCCTTCTCTCTCTCGATAGACGCTGAGACCGACGACACTGCACCCGGGTACAACTACTCTACCGACGAGCAGCCCGTTGACGACCTTCCCCTCTTGCCAGAGCAACCAGGCAAGCCCCCCCCCTTGAGCATTCCAGATATCGCCCATTCTATTCTCCTGCTTGCATTAGATTTTGCTACTGTTAATGTATGCTCCTATTCTGATGCATAGCCTGCTGTTGTAACCTGTTCATTGCTACCTTACCTGCCTATGATAAACTGTTTAGTTTAGGTTGGAGTGAACCATCAGTGACCCCACCACCTTTCCTTTGTTGCCCCTACTTTATCATCGACGACTCGATCAACGTGATCGTCGACCAGAGATCGACACCTCACTTCACACCCCCTTAGTTGTACGACTCTACATAGTTACTATCGAGTGCCGAGGGTGATACCTCGTAACGCACTCCCGATGAATACTCTGTAGTGTAGCTGTTCGGTCGTGGTCATCGAGGGTGATTCCTCCTTCTCCACTTCCGATACGACTCTGTCGTGCAACCCTTAGTGTGAACCTCGAGGGTGATACCTCATACGTTCACCCTGATGTTTTCGTCGAGTGGAATCCTCCGAGGGTGATTCCTCGGGTTTCCCCCTTGATGTTATGACCACACGATTACTCAACCTCTGTTACAGGTGGGTCTACCCTGGTGGGTACCCACTGGGGATCTATGATTTTCGGGTGTGCCGGAAGGGCACTCGAGTGTGACATTGTGGCGGAGCATCAGAGACTCTGATTGTCTCCGCGTGATACTAATTGAGCCTATTGGATTTGGGTGTGTAATCTGAGTGGGTCGACGTGCCCTATACGCACTACCACCACGCGGGATAATGGTTATGGGACCCTCTGCGAAGTACGTTTCTTCGAAAGCTCGTCTGACGTCACGATTCATCGTGCGGGCTGATTGTCGGGATTGGGCTGGATACTTCACTGACGAGTTCAGTGTCGCGCCTGCACCCCGGCCAGTCTCGCAACGCGCAGGGTGCCCAGGGCGATGGTCCGAGACCTCTGGGTGCATAGGTTAGTCCGATGTGCTGACCTCTCTGCCGAGCCTAGGTAGAGCGCTGCTTTGTGTTGATCTTCCGAGGACGGGCATTACCCAGCAAGTGTGTCCGGCCAGAGTTGATCGAGCGTGTTGGGTAACAGTAGTGCACCCTTGCAGGGATGAATCTTCTATCGATAGCCGGTCCTACGGTAAAGGACGCTCAGTTTGTGTATCCCGATCTACTACTTAAACTGGATACTTGTTACTTAATTGAAGCTTCGGGATCGCTTTCTCGCTTGGGAGCCGAGGAAGGATCTTTAAGCTGTACTTCAACATGTTTGCTAAATAAAATGTTATTCTACTCTCTTCTACTGCTGCAAGATGATGGCCTTGTGAAGATGTTTGAAGATGCTAGTCTTCGATAGGGCTAGGCCTTCTCTCTATTCTGGCATTTCTGCAGCCCAGTCCACATATTCAGCCTTTCTCCATTGATAATGTTGCATATGTAGTATAGATCCTTGCTTGCTGAGTACTTCGGATGAGTACTCACGGTTGCTTTACTTTCTCTTTTCCCCATATACCCCACCTTGATGATACATCAGACGATGGAGTCCAGGAGTCAGATGCCACCACCGGAGCTTACTACCAGGAGGGTCCAGAGGGTACTTACTACTGGATCGAGCCAGATGACCAGGAGTAGGATCGGAGGCTCCCAGGCAGGAGGCCAACGCCTTTCGATCTAGTGTCGCTGTTTGTGCTAGCCTTCTTAAGGCAAAACTTGTCTAACTATGTCTGTACTCAGATAATATTTGTATGACTGACTTATGTATTCGGATCTTCGGATCCCTGGTCTGTAATATTGTGGACCTCCGTTTAAATTGTGTTAGAGTTGTGTTGTGATATCTTCCCGTGAGTCCCTGTGCTTGATCGTACACGTTTGCGTGTATGATTAGTGTACGATTGAGTCGGGGGCGCCACAATTTCTTTGTTGCAATCCATGATAAATTCACCCAATGCCTATGAACAAAATAAAGCTTTTACTAGACATATTGTAGAAGCGATGATGAAAGCTTTAGAAGAAAAGTTGGAATTAGAGATTTCAATTCCTAGAAAATTATATGATGAGTGGGAACCTACCATTAAAGTCAAGATTAAAAATTATGAGTGCTTTGCTTTATGTGATTTGGGTGCTAGCGTTTCCATAATTCCGAAATCTCTATGTGATGTGCTTGGTCTTACCAATATTGAAGAATGTTCTCTTAATTTGCACTTGGCGGATTCTACTTAAGAATTAATGATTTTCTTATTCTTGAAAATAGGAACTATGTGCCCATAGATTTTATTGTTCTTAATATTGATTGCAATCTGTCTTGTCCCATCATACTTGGTAGACCGTTTTTTTGAACTATAGGTGCCGTGATTGATATGAAAGAAGGGAATATTAAATTTCAATTTCCACTAGGAAATGGTATGGAACACTTCCCTAGAACAAGAATTAGGCCACCATATAAATCAATCATGAGGGCAACCTATGGATCAAAAACTAAAGATGACAACACTTGAACCTATGCATTATGCCTAGCTAGCGGCATAAAACGATAGCGCTTGTTGGGAGGCAACCCAATGAATAAAATTTATTTTTGCTTTTTTATTTATGTTATTGAGTGTTTGCACAATTATTCCTCTGTTATGATTTCGTTTTTTATATTTTAATTAGTTTTTGTGCCAAGTTAAGCCTTTAGAATAGCTTTCGGTGATAGTTGATTTGATCCTGTTGAAAAACAGAAACTTTTGCATACAGTACCAGAATTGTTAAACTTCACATAAGAGAGAAAAAATTCTGAATTTTTTACACAAGATTTATATACAAATTTTCTATGCTTTCCTAATTTTTAGTAATTTTTGGAGTGACATAAGTATGAGTAAAATTCGAGTCATTACAGACTGTTCTGTTTTTGACAGATTCTGTTTTCGTTGCATTGTGTGCTTATTTTGATGAATCTATTGATTGTATCGGGGGGGGGGTATAAGCATGGTAAAGTTAGAATACAGTAGATACAATGCAATAAAGAAACATGAATTTGTTTTCAACAGTAAGTAAAGGAAAGATTGGTTTTCTTATACTAACGGATCTCACGAAGGTTTTGTTAACTTTTGAAGTTTCAAGTTTTGGCTGAGATCTCAATGGATGAAGGAATAAGGAGTGAAAAAAGCCTAAGCCTGTGGATGCCCATGGTACCCCAAGGTAATATTCAAGGAGAACTAAGCAACTAAGCTTGGGGATGCCCCGGAAGGCATCCCCTCTTTCTTCTAACAACCATCGGTAATTTTACTTGGAACTATATTTTTATTCGTCACATATCACGAGTTTTGCTTGGAGCATCTTGTATTATATGAGTCTTTTCTTGTTTTGCTTTTTAGTTTGTCGCAATCATCCTTGCTGGACACACCTATTTGAGAGAGCCATAATTATGCTATGATTTGTTAGAATTGCTCTATGTGGTTCACTTAAAATTTTTTGAGCTATGGAATTGCTCTAGTGCTTCACGTATATCTTTTTGAGCACGGTGGTGCTTTATATTTTGAAGAAATGTGCCCTCATGCTTCACTTATATTATTTTGAGAGTTAGTAGAATTTTGAAGAAATTCTCTCATGCTTCACTTATATTATTTTGAGAGATGAAATTTTTTATGCTCATGTTCTTCACTTAAATTTATTTGAGACCTTGTTAAAAGCAATGGTAATATATGAAACTAGTCCCAAAGTGATAGATATTCAAGAGGGATATAATAAAAACTTTCTCAAAGATCATTGGACAAAATAAACTTGATTCTTTGTAATAGTTTTGAGATATGATGATAGTAATATGTGAGTCATGTTGGTGAGTAATTATGCTTTAGTAAGAATATTGGTGTTAAGGTTTGTGATTCCCTATGCAAGCACGAAAGTCAATAATTATGTAATGAAATTACATCCTACTTGTGGTGCATTATTCGGTGTTAGTTATTCTTAATGCCGTTTATTAGAATTTTCGTTTCTTGGTTGGTTGCTTCTTAATCTTTTTGCTAGCCTTTCCTTGTACTAAGTAGGAATACTACTTGTGCATCCAAAATCCTTAAACCCAGTTATGCCATATGAGTCCACCATACCTACCTATATGCGGTATTTTCATGCCGTTCTAAGTAAATTTGTATGTGCCAACTCTAATTTTCAAAATAAATTTCCTTTTTGTGTGCCCGTACCACTCATGAAGCGGCAGGGGGTGGCCAATATTTTTCCATGCTAGCTGTGTTATTCTCAAGATGAGTGTTTATTCACTTGTCATTGCACGAGAGTGTGACGGTAATAGGGATGCGTTGTCCCGAAATGAAACAGAAATTTACTTTATGTTGTCAAATAATGAATTCTTTGGAAAGTGTTGGATGGAAGGCACCCGTGGATACGGCTAGCCAAGGATTGTGAAAGAATGGTGGAAAAAGGAATAAACTTTATTTTATGTTTGGGAACCACCTATGATGTATCTAGCATGGAAAGTATTGGGAATTACTCGGTCGTCTTCGTTGACGGGAAAGCATGCCTCTGAAAATAATTTATCTCCCAATTTAAGATTTGAGCTCTGGCACCTCTACAAATCTCTCCTTCCCTCTGCGAAGGGCCTATCTATTTACTTTATCCATTTTTTTCTATTTTTATTTGAGTCTCCATCTTCTCTTATGAAGCACCAACTAGGGAGCACTATGATCATACTTGCGCACTGGATGTAGCTGATATTCGAGTGTGTTTCATGAATGGATCAATGATTGAGCATGATGGGCTACGGATAACTTTCTTTAGTGTTTATATTTTGAAAGACATGGTTGCTTGTTGATATGCTTGAGTATTGAAGTCTTCATGTCAATTATAGACTATTGCTTCGAACCATCTAAAAGTCCAAATGTCCATGCTAGAAAAGAAAAGTATATGTGATGAACTTGTTAGGCAGCATTACACATCAAAAATTCTGTTTTTATCATTTACCTACTCGAGGACGAGCAGGAGTTAAGCTTGGGGATGCTGATACGTCTCCAACGTATCTATAATTTTTTATTTTTCCATGCTGTTATATTATCATTCTTGGATGTTTTACATTCATTTTATAGCAACTTTATATCATTTTTTGGGACTAACCTATTGACATAGTGCCCAGTGCCAGTTGTTGTTTTTTGCTTGTTTTTTACTTCACAGAATATCCATATCAAACGGAGTCCAAACGCAGCGAAACTTTTTGGAGATTTTTTTCTGCACAGAAAACAACTTGGGAGCCAAGGAGTGCACGAGGGGAGGCCCATGGGGCCCACCACCCACCTAGGTGCGCCAGAGGCCCCTGGCACGCCTTGATGGGTGGTGGGGCCCATGGAAGTCCTTTCCTACACCTCTCAGCTCTATAAATACCCAAATATTCCAGAAACCCTAGGGGAGTCAACGAAACACAATTCCAGCCGCCGCAAGTTCCAGAACCACGAGATCCAATCTAGATCCCTATTCCGGCACCTTGCAGGAGGGGAACACGATCACGGAGGGGTTCATCATCCTCATTGGTTCTCCTCCAATGATGCGCGAGGAGTTTACCATAGACCTAAGGGTCCGTAGGCAGTAGCTAGATGGTTTCTTCTCTCTTTTTGATTCTCAATACAATGTTCTCCTTGATGTTCTTGGCGATCTATTTGATGTAATGACTTTTTGCGGTGTGTTTGTTGGGACCCAATGACTTGCGAGTTTATGATCAGATCTATCTATGAATATTATTTGAGTCTTCTTTGATCTCTTATATGCATGATTGTTATAGCCTCGTATTTCTTCTCCGAAACTTTGGTTTGGTTGGCTAACTAGATTGAATTTCCTGTAATGGGAAGAGGTGCTTTGTGATGGGTTCGATCTCGCGGTGTCCTCACCCAGTGACAGAAGGGGTAGCGATGCACGCATGTATCGTTGCTATTAAGGATAAAAAGATGGGGTCTATTCCTACATGAATAGATCTTGTCTACATCATGTCATCATTCTTATTGCATTACTCCGTTTCTCCATGAACTTAATACACTAGATGCATGCTGGATAGCGGTCGATGTGTGGAGTAATAGTAGTAGATGCAGGCATGAGTCGGTCTACCAATATTGGACGTGATGCCTATATACATGATCATTGCCTTGGATATCGTCATAATTATTTGCTCTTCTATCAATTGCCCACCAGTAATTTGTTTGCCCACCGTATGATATTTTCTCGAGAGAAGCCACTAGTGAAATCTACGGCCCCCGGGTCTATCTTTTATCATCTTCTTTTCAGATCTATTATTCCAAAAACCTAAAAATACCTTGCTGCACTTTTTCTTTATTTATTTTATTTTGTGTTTTTGCTAGATCTATTTATCCAATCTCATACAATTTTATCTATCTTTTTACCGAGGAGGGATTGACAACCCCTCTTAGGCGTTGGGTTGCAAGTATTTGTTATTTGTGTACAGGTACAGTTTACATAGTGTTGCTTGGTTCTCCTACTAGATTGATAACCTTGGTTTCATAACTGAGGGAAATACTTACCATTGCTGTGCAGCATCATCCTCTCCTCTTCGGGAAGACCAACGCAGATACAAGTAATCAGCAACCTTGATCGAGTTTTGCAGAGATGTGCAGAAACTTATCTTGTCTTGAACTAGGAGAAGTGCCACTTTATGGTGAATGAAGGTATAGTACTTGGGCATAACATTTATGAACGAGGTATTGAAGTAGACAAAGCTAAAATTGAAGCAATTGAGAAAATTTTGTGCCCCAAAGATATTAAAGGTATAAGGAGCTTCCTTGGTCATGCTGGCTTCTATAGGAGATTTATTAAAGACTTCTCTAAAATTTCTAGGCCTCTTACTAATCTTTTGCAAAAATATGTCCCATTTGTTTTTTATGATGATTGCGTGGAAGCCTTTGAAATACCTAAGAAAGCCTTAATCTCTGCACCCATTCTTCAACCACCTGATTGGAACCTACATTTTGAAATTATGTGTGATGCTAGTGACTATTCTATTGGTGTTGTTCTAGGACAAAGTGTTGATAAGAAATTTAATATTATCCATTATGCTAGTAAAACTCTAGATAGTGCTCAAAGAAATTATGCTACTACTGAGAAATAATTTTTAGCAGTCGTGCTTGCATGTGATAAATTCAGATCTTATATTGTTGATTCTAAAGTAACTATTCACACTGATCATGCTGCTATTAAATATCTTATGGAAAAGAAAGATGCTAAACCTAGGTTGATTAGGTGGGTCCTTTTGCTACAAGAATTTGACTTGCATATTATTGATAGCAAGGGAGCCGAGAATCTCGTAGCTGATAATTTGTCTAGAATGGAAAATGTTCTTGATGACCCACTGCCTATTGATGATAGTTTCCCTGATGAACAATTAGTTGTTATAAATGCTTCTCATAATACTCCTTGGTATGCAGACTATGCTAATTACATTGTTATTAAATATATACCACCTAGTTTCACATACCAAAAAAACAAAAAGTTCTTCTTTGATTTAAGACATTATTTTTGGGATGACCCACATCTATATAAAGGAGTAGATGGTGTTATTAGACGTTGTGTACCTGAGCATGTACAGGAACAGATCCTGTGGAAGTGTCACTCCGAGGCATATGGAGGACACCATGCTGGAGACAGAACTGCACATAAGGTACTATAATCTGGTTTTTATTGGCCTACCCTTTTTAAGGATGCAAATAAGTTTGTCCTTTCTTGTGATGAATGTCAAAGAATTGGTAATATTGGTAGACGTCAGGAAATGCCTATGAATTATTCGCTTGTTATTGAACCATTTGATGTTTGGGGATTTGATTATATGGGACCTTTTCCTTCCTCTAATGAGTATATTCTTATTCTTGTTGCTGTTGATTATGTTACTAAGTGGGTAGAAGCTATTTCAAATAGTGCTGATCACAACACTTCCATTAAAATGCTTAAATAAGTTATTTTCCCGAGGTTTGGAGTCCCTAGATATTTAATGACTGGTGGTGGTTCACATTTTATTCATGGCGCTTTCCATAAACTTCTTGCTAAATATGATGTTAACCATAGAATTGCATCTCCTTATCATCCTCAATCTAGTGGTCAGGTCGAATTGAGTAATAGAGAAATAAAGTTAATCTTGCAAAAGACCGTTAATATATCTAGGAAGGATTGGTCTAAGAAACTTGATGGTGCATTATGGCACTACTGCAGGATGCTGCGAACGCGACACTACGATCAGAGACCCTTTGACAAAACTGTGTGCGATGTATTAATCACAAATGGTGATGTTAAAAAACCGTAAAAAATGATGCAAAACGTTTGTGATGGCGGATATATCAAACACGGTTCAGATTTTAGTTGCGTGTGCGATGCGGGACATACGGTTGATCCATACGAACTATTTGCAATGAGACAGAACAACAGAAACGGGCAGCCATATCAAGGTGTGTGCGATATATGGCATACAGTTCACTCAGATTAACTATTTGCTATTAGGGAATGCAACAGAAATGGTTAGCCAGATCAAGGTGTGTGTGATATACGGCATACGGTTCACTCGGACGAACTGTTTTCGATTAGGGAACACAACAGAAATGGTTGAACTTAACAAGATGTGTGTGATATGCGGCATACAGTTCACATAGATGAACTGTTTGCGATTAGCCAAAAAAACACAAACAATTCGTGTAAACAAGATGTATGTGAGACGTGGCAAACAACCCACTCGGATGAACTGTTTGCGATGAGAAAATATAACACAGGCGGTTACTAGAGTTAATTCGTGTGCGATTCTCTGTGTACTAAAAACTTTGAAAAATGCATACTAGTTGCTTGCGATGGCTAGGAGTATCGCACACGATGCGTGTGCGAGTACTCGTGTGCAATGATTAGTAAGTTACACACATACGTTTCCTTATGTTAACACGTGTGCGGTAACACGTGACAGCGCATATGGTTGTCGGGTTGTGTAGGGTTGTGTGCTCAAGTCTTCCCGCGCTCCAGCGAAGGTTCCCCGCGCTCCACAGGGGTGAATTGTAAAATTCCCAACCCCCTAGCCAGCTGCTAGCTATAAATAACCACATCAATGGCCGCTGGCGGTGACTCGCTACTGATCCATTTGCTAGCTAGTTACCCACACATACCGGCATACCCCCAATAGCCGACGACAAGATGGAGTTGCGAGACGAGAACGGGCGCCAGATGATTCCGGCTCTGGAGGTATAATTAATTAACATAATCTAAGATCAAATAACTAAAGCTTCCCCAACATGATCGTGCGCCGATCCCAACCGCTAGCAGAGCGCGCGCGGAGGGCCACAACCCGAGCGAGACTTAGCGCCTAAACAGCGAGCAAAGCGCGCAGAGGGACGCGACTCGAGGGCACCTAAACGACGAGTAGAGCACGCAGAGGCACGCGAGTAGAGCGCGCTGCGGTCGCCTAAATGGCGAGCAAGCACATGCATAATTATTGCATATAGCAGATGAACATAGCCGGGAATAGCCGTCCAACAATATTATTTTCGATGACATGCATTAATATATTCTTAGTTAAATCTAAGGTCAAAGTTTGGTACTACAAAATACGAAGGGGGCCAATAAAGAATAAACCACGATAGAGGTAGTACCTATATGAACACAGACGCCTAGTATGAAAGAAAATATGGGTCAAACCCTAGTTGAAAAGGGCAACAATGTCTAACTCCAGCTTACAAAAGGTACACAAGCATGAGGATTAATTATTCATCAGATTTACACATAACCCGGAATCCCGGATTGAACAGGGCAATAACATCTAACTCAACCAAAGTTTTTGGCAGTCACAATCAAATGGATCGGTTCGATCCATAAAATCAAGATCCTGGTACAAAAGATCTACTGGTCCATGATGACGACAAGTTGTTGTAAATATAAGCTGAGCACGATCAAAAGCCCTTAGGTCCACCTGAAACTTCTTTTTATGCTGTTCCACATACAGTTCCGTGAGAAATTTCTTGTTGAAAAACTTAATTCTCACGAACAATAGTGCCCTCACATTCAGCATGAAGAATGTGACAAAGCTAGTGTTTGCACTATTGGATGCATATCCTTCCAGCGTTACTGTCTTCAAACGAATGTCATGAGATATGAGAAAATGCCGGTGCTTCTTGAATCATTGATTGGTTATACCTTTTTCTCCATGTGTTAGTGCCTAAATTGAGATGAAGATTGAAAACAGTTAATGTCTAAAAAAGATTATGTTGAAAGAGCGATAGCTGAACGATTAATTATAGTACATTATATATGGGCTTTCAATGTGCGTGAAATCGTCACCTTTATATACAAATTCTCCAGACATGGAAAGCATTGCATCAAGGCAATAATGATGTTGAGATCAAAACACCAAATACTGATATATAAGGTCTTGACAGAATCCACCACCACTGATAGGATGGACAAGCTCTTCATTGAGCATAGAACATAATATTAGCACTGAAAGTGTACTCCAAGATGATACTTAACTTATGCGCACAAATGAAAAATGCAAATTACAAAAGTGTACATGAATAATATAAAGTACCTCAATAGGTGTGGAGGAAAACACCATCTCGAACCATTTAAACGGATCACGAATTGCACCCAAGGTCTCCAGTTTAGGCGCAGAGACCATAGTTATTTGTGAATGTTTATAACAACAATCAAGGAGCAACCTTTGAAGTGAAGGGGCATCTTCGATGATGAGCTCATGTCCTTCAAAATGCTTACAAGGTGAGGCGACCTTATTTTGAGACAAGGGATATGGATTCCATTTCCAAAAACAAGCAGCAAACGCTCCAGGGCAGGGCAACTGGAGTGGACGATGCTGTTCAGTGAGGCCTCCGACAGATGAACCAACACAAGCGCAAGTTTTTTCAGCAGTGTGAGTCGAAGCATTTGTACCAGATTGTCTGCTAGATGGCACCGGGTCAAGGTGGCAGTGTGGAGAGAGGAGGAAAACCATGAGATGGGCATCGGTGGTGAGGGCACAGATGCAGCTCTTGGTGGTAACCTATCGCTGTAGTAATGGTAGAACTCAAGCTGCTGGAGTTTATCGAATTGATGGGATGTCAGCCAGGCGGCCACCGTGCAGGGTATGTCCAGCAGGTAGCATGCCGGGATGGAGATGCGTTGAACGGAGCCCTGGTGGAAGGAGATGATGGCTCCGGGGAGTTCAGAATCATCATCGACACATAGCTGACGACAGTCGAGATTAAGAGGTGCGACGCGCCACAGAGTGCGCCATCGAGATGCGAGGACTTGTGTGCGGCAGCCATCCTTGGTGGGGAGAAGGGAGATGATCTCCCCAAGGATGTCGTCCGGGAGATCACTGATGCGGTCCGCCGGAGATTCTACTGGTTCCTCAGGTCCAGGGGGCATGGCCGCTTCTGGCCGCGTAGCCGGGTCCAAGATCTACATCTGGCGGCGGCGCTGGCCGGAGCCTCATCTGTGTACATTCCAATCTGAAAGAAAAAATGGCAGAAACATACATGTAGGACATTCAAAATCAATTCTCAAGATCTGAAAGAAAAAAAGGCACAAACATATATGTAGACATTCAAAATCAATTCTCAAGATCTGGCCACGAATTATTAGCACACACGCTAACCCTAGTTGGATTATTAGCAAAAATCATTTGTACAGAACAAACAATTAATCACTAACCCTATATGGGTAACATTCAAACAATCAATACACTACGTGCATCTAACGGATCTTAATTACTCTGATTTCATGGACTGAGAGAACACAACCATAGGATTTGTATTCCAAAAAAATTAGAGAGGGGGGGGGGGGTAACCAGAGAAAACACATGTTTGCCGCACAAATGGGTATATAGATGACTAACCGGTTTTCCGTCGGAGTCGGAGTCGTTGCCGGAGTTGCTGTTGACCTCCGGCTCCGGCTGGGGGGCACGACGGCGCCGACGAAATCAAGGTCGTGTTGCTGCCCGCGCGAGACCTCGTCGGCGGCAATGGCACCCTCTGTGCCCAGCTTCACGCATTGCGCGGGTGCTTCACCAGCCCCGGCGTCGCCACTCCCACCGATGGTGCGCTTCGGCGGCATCCTCATACACTCCAGAGTCCAGACGATGGTGACCACTATGGACCGGACGTGCGGCCGCCTATTATGGCTGGCGTCTCGGGCGCGCAATTAATACGGACTAGTGGGAGCGAGGCGGGCGGCGATCAAAGGCTGTCTCGCCTCCCGGTGAGCCTGCGCGATGGACTTCTGACATTCCTACCATCATTTCACACAGCTACTCGCACGCCTCCCGGTGACACTGCGCAGTGAAAATGCCTCCCGTCAATTCACACACCTGCATGCACGCCTCCCGGTCTGCCTGTGTGGCGGACTGCTCGCATGCGTCCCGTCAACTCACGCCTGCTCGCACGGCATACGGGGTGCGTGACAACACGTATTTTTTTTGTTTTTTGATGATTCATTCTGCCGCTTTACTGCTTAACCGAAGCATGGCACGGTCTAATGCACACGGTCCAAATAAATAATCCGTATGAGATATTGGTTGCCAGTTATTAACAATCTCCCATTTGTAAGAAGATTATATCAAAACGTGTCTCATGTTTGATGAAAAAATACAATATCACAGTCTACTGGTGTCCATATATGACACCATGATAAGTTTCATGAATTTCAACTAAGTTTTGGATTTACTGAATTTTAAAAATCTATATTCTCAATGTTTTGAAATCTCTTGCATGGAGAAACATGCACCCAGGGACACACATATGATTTTGCAATCCATTTTGGTGCACATGTAGCTCAAATTTGATTTTTGGACATTAAATCCCTAGGAAATCAATCAATGTATAAAATTGGTTGAATGATGTCTGTTTTTTTTATAATTTTAACACGACACTCCTTTGGTCACATGTTCACTGCAGAAAAAGTTTGACATGCCTCAGAGTGGCTGTGGTGGTGCGGGATGTGTGTGTCTATGTGTGTGGGGTAGGGGGGCGGGGTCCGGCAGTACACTACGAGTCGTGAGCCTCCGTGTGGGATTATTGATCATTTTGTGAGTCATATATGCCACATCAAAGTCGTGAATTGGTTATTTAAAGCATTACACAACCCTTTCATACATATGTGTTCGGGCCACATGCATGCATTGGTGGTCCTCTCGGACACTCTCCCTCGTGCGGTTATCAGCGACGTGCCCATTCGTTAGCCCGCAAAGGTTTTCAGTTTCCACCGACAACGAGAGGCATTTGACCAAAAGGTGGATTCATCTTGGCATGTGTGCGGTGTGGATCATGGTGAGATTCCATATCAAAGTTCGGGCACATGCGTACACATGAGTCCCTCCCACCGGCTTGAAGTGAGGGGGCTACGCATCGTGGTGTAGTGTGTTTCTGGTTTGCGAAGCATGTACGTGCCACGTCAAAGTTGTGCATTGGGTATTCAAACATCACATAACACACAGGCACATGCACGCTGTGGTTTTGTCCTGTGACACTCACTTGCGTGTGACTCTCTCTGTGGGCCCGCGAGGTCATCGTCAATCAGTTGAACGTGCAACGAGAGAGGGGTTAATTTGACCAACAAGGATGGTTCTTTCTTGGTTTGTGTTACGTATATGCATGGTAGGAGTACGTACATGTCAAAGAGGGGCAACATGAATACTCTATATATATGCGTACGTCATAACCTCGCTCCATGTGGGGACTTTCCGGTTCCCGAGGCAGGTGCCACATCAAAGTTGTACATTGGTATTCAAACATCACACAATACCATGCAGGCGGTGGTTTCCCTATAGGAACTCACTCGCGTGTGGCACTTCCATCTGTGGGCATGCGAGGTTGTGCTCCATCACTTTGACCCAACGAGAGAGAGGTTAATTTGACCATCAAGGAATGATTCTTTTTTGGTTTGTGCTATACAGTAAAAGTACATATATACCACGCGTCGACTGGGGGCGTACATATAGCACATACCACGCATCATGAACCTCGCTCTTTGTGGGGACTTTTTGGTTTCCTATATATGTGGTGCCACATCAAAGTTGTGCATTGCGTATTCAAACATCACACAAACACCTCTTTGAGCCACATGCAAACGGTGGTACGTAGTCCTATATAGGATGCTCACTCGTGTGCGACGTACGCTTCGCTTTCTATGGGCCCGCGAGTTTGTCGTCCATCACTTTGACCCAACGAGAGAGAGGTACGTTTGACGAACAAGGAGGATTAATTCTTTTAGGGCTGTGTTACTAGGTGTATAGTACGTGTCGAAGGGGCGGTGACCAGCATATATATACTAGGTGTCACAGAACCTCACTCTGTGTGGGGACTTTGCGGTTTTTGAGGCAAATGCCACATCAAAGTTGTGCATTAGGTATTCAAAACATCACAACCACACACCTCTCCATATATATGTTCTGGCACACATGCAAGCGATGGTTGTTGTCCTTTGGCACTCACTCACGCGGTTATCGGCGATGCTTCCATTTGTCGGCCCGCTTGGTCCATCACTTTCACCGACAGCGAGAGAGGTTAAATAATTTGACTTATGAGGGGGCTTAATTTTTTGTTTATCTCATGATATAGATCATGATGTGAGATTACATACATATAATAGCGCATGTGTACACATGAATCCATCCCGCTGGATCAAAGGGGGGGCGAGCACACGACATGTCATGAACCTCTTGCTCTGGGTGGGGACCTCCGCGATTTTCAACGCATGCACCACATCAATGTTGTGCATTGTGACGGGTATTCAACACATATGCATGCATCACACACCTCCATAAATATGTTCAGGACACACACATGCAATGGTTGTCTTTGGACACACTCTCACTCGCTTGGTTATGGGCGGCAAGCCTATATATATTCGTGGGTCTGCGTGGACGTCCATCATTTCGACCAACGACGAGAAAGGTTACCAGGGTGGATTCTTCTTCTTTGCTTCGAGTTACCGTATAGTAGGTCGATCATTCCAAGACTAATTAAGTTTGAGCGCATGCTACACGTCATGAACCCTCACTCAGTGTGGGGATTTTACGGTTCCAAAGCATGGTGCCACATCAAATTTGCGCATTGGGTATTCAAACACCACACACACCACTTCCATATACATACTTGGTCACATGCACAGAATGGGTTTGTCTTCATACAGGACTCCCTCGCGAGGTTATCGGCAACAAGCTAGCCCATTTTGCGGGGCCATGTGGACGTCCATCACTTTGACCAACAACGAGGCGTCGGAGCGCCTCGAGGCCGAGGCCGCCGACGAGGCCTACATGCAAGAGCTCCGCCGACAGCACCCGAAGCTCATGGAGGCGGGGCGGGTGATCTTTGCCGGCGCGGAGGGTGGTGAGGTTATCGTGCTCTCCTCCGATGATGAGGTCGAAGGTGGCAAGGACGGCGGCGAGGATGAGGAGATCGATGTCGACGAGTGGAGCAGTGTCTTCCCCAATGACCCCGACGACGGCACCGGCCCAGACCCATCTCGCGGCACATCGTACCTGATGAGGAAGGATTGGCTCGACCTCCACTTCGACCAAAAGTAGTTTAGTTTAGTTTAAATTTATGTTTTATGTTCGGTTATGCAAAACTATCTATGTTTATGTTTGAATGCATGCTACTTTCGGTTGAACCAGCTTTGAACTTGATCAAATTGAAGTTTACAATGTTAAGTTTAGGGGATCGACTAGAAATGGCGAAAAATTGCTAGAGTATATATATATATATCCACTAAGGGTTTTAGTCTGTTAACTTTTAAAGGATCGGCTAGAGATGGCCTTATGCCTTGTTTATTTTAGTTCTTCACAATGTGATGCTCTATATGTGCAACTATTTGCCGTGCAGTCCAATTTCATCAATAATAGTTTCAACAATACCACTATGAATTTCGATATTTGGTTGCTGTTAAGGATGTTGCAGTTAACATGCCTTTTCATTTTTTAACAATAACTAGTGTACTTTAGACCTACAAAATACCAGTTTGAATGACTATTTGCTTGTTTTTAAATGTTATGCCTAATGCAGTTAACACACCTTTCCACTTCTTGTTTAGCTTAACGAGCGTGCTTAAACCTGCACACTGAAGCTATCATTTGTAGATTATGTTGTCTACCATGGATATATTTGGTTGAAGTTTAGCCTGTTGTGCTTAACATGCCTTTATATGTACTCATACAGGACAATATTGAGAACAGTGTTGTTTTCCATCGAGGTCAGTTTCATTGCATTGCTTATATGTACTCACTGTTCAGGATATCGGTAGCTGGTACCATATAGCCTGGGGGCTGATAAGGGATTAATCGTCGAATCGGACATTTCACTGAATATATCTGCAACCCATTTATCAGTAGGTTAACTAGGGCCATATTTAATATATCTGAGGCTACATAGCAACATGCATTGTACTGAATGACTAAATATGCAATCCCAGGCTACATAGCAACAAGGAAGAGTGTTACCTTAATGTTCTGATGATGTCTAGATATACATGTAATAAAATCTTATATAATGGGATGGAGGGAGTGTTGTACTACATCATTTTGCAATTGTTGTTTAGCTTCTAATATTAACTTGGTGCTTTTAGATACATATGTCATTGCCAAAGATCCACACTTCGACCCTTTCTGCGTATGGGGCAATGAGATATTCATGAACCAGCATCAAGTGAGGAAATTGATAAAGATTGTTATTAAAATGGGTCAAAAGATGTCAATCAAACTATTTGTTTACACTTTATGCAAGACAACAGTGAACTGCAGGATGGTAAGTAAGAACTTTGTAGCCTTCTTTTTACTGCCCGTAATGAGTTGTGTTAGATGACAATGTCTGAATCTTTTTCCTTTGCAGTGGATCCTGAAGCAGTTTACTCAAGATTACCTCTCAAACGACATGATTGGCGGCCGGCCATCACAAGGGGTTGGACTAGAGTCATGCGTGCCTTCTGCATCCAAGAGAGCACAATAGGGCCATTCCGCTTCACCTTGTCCAGCAACCAGAATGTCTGTCGCCTCTTTCTTTACCATCTGTGATAGTACAAGTATAGAACCCTGGTTCATCATTCTTTATTTGGTGCTTATGTAATTGTTGAACATATGTACCTGTGAATCGAATAATGCATTGGTTGTTTGAACCTGATGGATATGAATAAAGCTATAGCCTACTTTCAAGTTCAAATTAGGTACAATTTTAAATAGCAGCAGTTAAATTAGGGTGAAATTAAGGTCTGCAGGTCATTACGGCGCACACGATCTATAAAGCACAGCGTGTGTGATATACATCATAATCCGACATGGTTCACGGAGGGGAAACGTGTGTAACCATGCACACAGTTGCCATTTGCAAAGCGTGTGTGATGTCAGACAATATCACAAACGGTGCGAGAAAACTAAATGTGTGTGATTGTCGACCTATCGTACACCGTTTACAATCATGAACTATTTGTGATGTGCCGGGCATCGTAAACGTAGAGCCAGTTTGGTACGTGCCTGGAAAACTCCCATGCCTGGAATGTGCCTGGTTTTAGGTAAAACCACAGAACTCCGACTGCGATGGCAATGCGAGCACAAACGAGTAGCAAGGATGAAGCGTTTGGGATATTCGAGATATCAGAAATAGTTTTATAGGGACAACTGTATGCATCAAGGCTCTCTATCCCCGACGGTTTCTGGATCATGTGGGAAGGACCCCCCTATCGCAGTCACTCACTTGGCGACGGTTCCAAACGCCATTGTGGAAAGGGGTTAAAACCCGTTTGTATAGCACCTCGCTGTACCAGTGTGGGCTTATAGGACTGCTTATAAGAATCCTATGGGTATGTCTCTGTATAAAATGGTTTATGGAAAAGCATGTCATTTACCTCTTGAGTTAGAACACAAAGCATATTGGACAATTAAAGAACTTAACTATGATTTCAAACTTGCCGGTGAAAAGAAGTTATTTGATATTAACTCGTTAGATGAGTGGAGAGTCCAAGCTTATGAAAATGCCAAGTTGTTTAAAGAAAAATTTAAAAGATGGCATGATAAAAGAATTCAAAAATTGGAATTCAAAGTGGGTGAGCATGTTCTATTGTACAACTCTTGTTTTAGATTTTTTGTAGGAAAACTTCTCTCTAAATAGGAAGGATTGTATATCATCGAAGAACTTTATCGCTCCGAAGCTATCAACATCAATAATGCCGAAGGCACTAATCCGAGGGTGGTCAATGGACAAAGA
Organism: Thinopyrum elongatum; assembly: GCA_011799875.1. NCBI lineage: Eukaryota > Viridiplantae > Streptophyta > Magnoliopsida > Poales > Poaceae > Thinopyrum > Thinopyrum elongatum. The sequence continues at coordinate 362,291,534 of CM022300.1, read as the reverse complement.
ATTAAACATTATATCTTAGGTACACCTATTAATGATGAAACTAATATTATTCAAACTATGACACCAAAGGAACACATAAGAGAGACCTCCCGGAACTCTAGAGAACACTAAAAAATAGTAGGTATGTGATACGGTAAGTAAACCGACAAAAAAATCCATAAAAATTATTTTTGTCCGTTTTGGAATATAAAAAATACCAAAATAAGAAACACCCGAGGGGACCCACGAGGAGGTTACAAGGCAGTAGGGCGCGCACCAGGGCCCTCGTGTCCCTCCTCGACTCCGTTTTCTTCTGGAATACTTGTTTTACAAGATAAAAATTCTTTATATATACTCTCGGAGGTTTTAATCACCATATCACAAGATTCTCCTCTATTCTTGTTTTGTGCTATTTTTCTGATAGATCTAGATCATCATGGCTCCACCAAGTTCGTCCAAGGACAAGTTCTACGAGAAGGTCATAAATCCCTACCTACCGGAGGTGATGAAACACCCTCAAGCCATTGAGATGCGTGAGGAGGTGCTTCACATCTGGGACGTTCAAGGGCCCAAGAAGACCGGAAGCGTGGAGGTCAGGCTCGAAGCAGTGGAGCAAGAGATCTTCAAGTGCCAAGGGATGGTGGAACGTGGACTTAACGCCAATCACTCCATGATCAAGGAATTCACCCGTGAGCAAAAGGTGGATGGCAAGGAGATTGGAGACGTCATCTTCAAGCTCAATGATTGAATTAACTATCTCCAGGCCCAAGTCTATGATCTCCAAAATCAAAATTTTGAGTATGAGGCAAAATTTGAAGGTATGAGTTTAGCTGCAAGTTTCAGGACCCCGGATACTCGTTCATCCTTTTATGATGGAGAACCTATGCCGTGGAAGACGGAGGACAAGCCCATTATTTCATCACCACCATCATCGCCGAAGAAAAAAACTTGAGTACATGGGTATGGGCACCACCCTAGGCTTGTGCCAAGCTTGGGGGAGGTGCCCCAGTATCGCATCACCATCACTTTTATTATATTTACCTATCTTAGTTCGATTTTTAGTTATTTTGTGATTTAGAAGAATAAAAGTTTAGTATGATCTATTTTCGAGTGCTAGTTTTGTGATCTATCTGTCTATGTAATCGAGTTGAGAGTTATATAATAAAGAGTAGTTTGAGTTTTGCTTCTTTACTTTTATGTTTCAATCTTAGCAATGAAAATAATAAATAGATCATATGCTAATCCCATGGAAAGTAATGACTTTACATAAAGAAAAGTATAATTGATAAATTTGTTGGAAGTTAACAAACATTGTACTGGTTAATGATGCAATTCATGAAAGGTTAATAAGGGAAGAGAAGATTCACATATAAATATACTATCTTGGACATCTTTTATGATTGTGAGCCCCCATTAAATATTCTAGGTCAATTTATTGATGTTGGACAAGGAAGACAAGGTAATGAGTTATGTTTGCTTATATTCACATGGAAGTTATATTGTCATGGATTCTCCAACATGTGGTGCTTGCTCAATATCTTTGCTAGCCAAAAATCCGCACCAAGTAGATATACTACTTGTGCATCCAAAACCCTTGAACCAAGATTCATGCCATGAGAGTCCACTATATCTAACCATGGATTGAATAAGATCCTTCAAGTAAGTTGTCATCGGTGCATAAAGCGATAAAAAATGCTCCTAAATATGTATGATCTTTTATTGTAAGGGAAAATAAGCTGTGTACGACTTGTGATGGTAAAGAAATAAAAGCGACAGACTGCATAATAAAGGTTGCTATCACAAGGGGCAATATAAAGTGATGTTCCTTTACATTAAGAGTTTGCACATCAAAAAATAAAAAGCGCCTGACAACCTCTACTTCCCTCTACGAAGGGTCTATCTTTTACTTTTCTGTATTTACTTTTTATGCAAGAGTCAATAGTGTTCTTCCATATTCCTTTTTAATTTTTTCTCTTTGCAAGCATCATGTGGTGGGAAAGATCTAGCATATATATCCAGTTGGATATGAGTGATCATGAGTTATTATTGTTGACATTACCCTTGAGGTAAATGAGTTGGGAGGCCAAACTATAAGCCCCTATCTTTCTATGTGTGTGACTGAAACTTTTGCATATATATATATATATATATATATATATATATATATATATATATATATATATATATGAATAGCTATTCTGCTAACACCTCCGAACTGCACGCTCAACGCAAGTGCACGTCATTGTTGAAGCAAGAGCACTGTACTACTGATGCGAGTGAACTTCCCATCGCAAAAAACTGCACACCGTTTTTTCGGTACTATTTTTGCTCCAGTTTTTAAACTGTTTATTGAAACAAGGCATGTAATAGATCATTGGAAAGCTATGGATTAAGTGCAACTTCATCATATTAAATATTTTGGAGATTCGTCACGGTTTAAGAGCAGTTTCGAAAATGGTGCGGCGCCCCACGAGTGGCAGCGAGTGTATTTTCGCAATTTTTTTTCTAAAACGCTCATCAAAATGAAGCAAATGATATGCCATTGGAAAGATATGGTTGAGGCACAACTTATATATATATATTAGTTTCTTTAATTCGTTACAGTTTAACAGCAGTTTCAAATTAATTAAATCACAAAATTCTGTTTTTTAATTTTTTTGTAATTTTTCGGTACTATTTTTGCCCCGGTTTTTTAACTGTTTGTCGAAACGAGGCTTGTGATACGCCATCGGAAAGATACGGACAAGGCGCAACTTTCATATGTAGATTTTGTTTTGAGATTCCTTATGGTTTTAAATTAATTTTGAAAATGGTGTGGCAGACGACGAGTGGCACCGGCCGTTCTTTCGCGAAATTTTTACAAACCGCGGGTCGGAATGATTCAAATGATATGCCATTGGAAAGATATCGACGAGATGCAACTTTTCATGTGGAACAATCTCTCTAATTCCTTACAGTTTAAGTGCAGTTTTGATTTTACTGAAATGCGGACACTGTTTTTCACGACACCAAAATCGTCGAGTGAGCTGCATCACACAAAAGAACGCACTACTTCAGACTGAAAACTGCACTGCATCAGACGGGCAAGCAAACTTCGTGGTTTCTTTTGTCAGACATAAGTTTTCTAAGACGAACAAGTGGACCGCGCTTCACGTCGGGCATATGTGCACCGAGCACTATTGAGAAGTGAACCACATCATTATTATTTTTTGTCATTTTCGTAACATTTTTTCTGCACTTCACAATGGGAGCAAGTGAACCGCGACACTACCGAAAGTGAACCGTGTTACTTTTTGTTTGTAATTTTCCTATCATTTTTCCTGCACTCCATGTTGGCTATAAGTGAACCGCAATAGTACAGAAAGTGAACAGTAACACTCTCAAAAGTGAACCACATTTATTTTTTGCTAATGTACTTCAATTTTTTTTCAATCGTCCCACAAACGGAACATAGTTCATTAGAAAAAGAATTTAACTACATGTCAGATTCAGGGCTCCGCAGACCCAAGAAGGTTCAAACTCTGGGGCGTGTGCGAAGAACTCAACCTATCAAGCCTACCTGCTCGTCGCCCCACAGCCTAGCCTAGCCAGACTCGCGTGAGCAAGGAAGAAGATGAACACGACAGTTTACCCAGGTTCGGGCCACCTTGCGTTGTAAAACCTTACTCCTGCTTTGTGGTGGATTGGCCTCACGAGGGGCTGAGGATGAACAAGTACAGAGTATGAACAACCTCACGAGGGCTCGGGGGTGAGAATGAGTCCACCCCCTCTATGGTGGTGGCTAACCTATCTTTATAGTGGCCTCGGTCCTCTTCCCCCAAAAACGTAGGCGGAAAGGGATCCCACAGTGGCCAATTTGAAAGGGGACAAGTATTACATCTTATCCTGACGAAAGGTGGTCTTCGCCTGCAAAGCTTCTGGTCGTGATGCAGCGGTGGGCTCGGCGATGACATCCGTCCTACCGTGCTGGTTGTCTTGATCTTGTAGCACCCGAATGGAAACCTTTGGTAGATTCCTCGGGAACCCAGGCCTGTCCTTGCCTCCTTAGCACCAAAGAGGAAACTGCCTTCTCTGCGCCGGCTGGCGCCCGCCTGGCCTTGGTCGTCATGGCTTGCGTCATCGCAGCCTCATGAGGCTCGTACCTACATAGAAATCTCTGCTCCTCGGGAGGCAACCTGGGGAGGCCGCCCCCTCCGGAGGTCTTGGTGTCCTCCGCCTCGCGAGGCCAGGGGCCCCGTGAGGGTCTTGTCTTGGCGGTCTTGTAGATGGGTTGTACCAGGCCGTCGAATGAGCCATGCCATGCGCCGCAGGCAGGCAAGTCTGGGTACCTTGGTTCCCAGAATGCAGACAGTAGGCCCCGGGCCCAAGGCGCGCTCGAGCTTGGCTTCGAGGCGAAGCCAAAGGGCAAGGGCGAAGCGCCGCGGGCCCCAATCGCCTGCGGGCCAAGTTGACGTGTGGCACTTGACAGGACGTGGGCGTCCCCGCTTCCCCACGTCGCCTCGGCAACTGCCTAGCGCATGCAGTGGGGCCATCATTGCTTAGAACGTGAGAGGCCGCCGGTCAGCCTTCCTTCGCCTATAAACGGGGAAGGGGGCAGAGCCCCCAGCCCATCTTCTTCTTCTTGCCGCCCGCTCCTTCTTCTTCTCCATCGTCCCACTGCCTTGCTGAAGCATCCATGGTGTCGGTGAGGAGGTTTTCCGCCGAGGAGAAGGGCAAGGCCCCCAAGGAGGGACCAGGCTTGCCACCGCTCAAGAGGGGCCGCGGCCGTCCCCGCAAGCATGCCGCGACGCCGGTGGTGGCTCCCCGAGGGCGCGGGCGCACCCCCTTGAAGGTCGGTGCCACCTCTGGCGGTCATGGGAGGGCTCCCTCCTGCGCCGGAAGCTGTTGCGGCCAAGGCGGTCATGGCCAAGGGGAGAAGCATGCGGCGGCCGTTTGGCCATTGCGCCCGTGATCCCACTCAGCCGACGCGTCATCAGAGTTCGTGGTGTGGGCGGAGAGGCCGGCAGGAATCTGGTTCCAGCTCCCGCGCTTCTTCGCGGGCGCACTGCCGGCCTGAGGGCCTGGCGGCCTCTGGCTGCAGGCCGACGGTTGCTGCAGCAAGGCCTCGTGGGTGGAGGTCGAGGTCACCCTTGCTGGAAACGTGTTCCTGAACCGTGGGTGGCAGTCGTTCACCCGCGCGCGCGGCCTGCAGGGGGATGTACTCTCCACTTCAGGCACGACGGAGCGGCGACCCTCTACGTCAGGATCTTTGGGGAAGACGGCAGGTGCCTGGGGAGTTGCCCGGAGGGCAACGATGATGACGATGACGTCCACCCCTCTCACGACGACGGCCGGAGAGGCGGTCGCATCCTCGGCGGTGAACTCGCCCTCGGCGACGGCCGCGACGCACCCAGCGGTGGCGGCTCTTCCTCTGGGGAGAGCACGAGCGACGATGACTACGATGAGCCACCACGCCGCCGAGCCCAGACCAGGGAGGGCGATGAGCCACCTTGCCATCGTGCTCCGGTGAAGCAGGAGGAGGACTCCGACTGAGCACGGGCGTCGCTGGAGCCAGGCCTCAGGAGCCGCACTGGTCGTGAGGCCGCTTTTGTTTTTTTTCTTTTCCTGCGTCAAGAAATGTAGAAAGCCCTGGTAGGGCGTGTAATGGACCATGGCGCTTGCGCCGTTATGTTAACGTTCTTACATCGTATCCTAGCATTCGTGTTGCTATTAACCGACAGGTTCTTGTTGATCATGATTAGGTTAACTTAGCTTGGTGTGCTTGTGGTAGACTCCTGCGCCGTGAGGGCGTGCTGCTCCGGAGCCTGGACCTCCTGTGTGCCTCTTGTTCCAAAGAGATCTCTTGCCGAGAGTTTCCTTCTTGAGGGTCCGAAGGTTCTCAGGCCTCAGCAGGCGCCCAACGACCGCTAGGTCTCTAGCGGGCCATGAGGACATGGGGCCTCCAAAGATGTTTCACAGGGCTCCGCGCCCCATGCGAGCCCTCGGGCGAAGGCCGATCGTCACTAGTACACTGGGTCGCGATGCCCGGCGAGGCCAGGAGATGAGGACTTGGGTGGGTGCACATGCCCGTTGGCTCATTTAAGAGCGTCACGTGAGGATCAGGACGCCAAAGTAAGACGCCAGGGCTTTGGCGAGGTGTGTTCGCCGGCTGACTCGGACATACACACCGTGCCCAGCCCCCGATCGCAAGACGCGCGGAGAGGAGTGACGGGCAACTGCAAGACTCAAAAGAGAAAATGCTGCAAAGAGAAAAATTCCCATCCCTTTCAAATAAAGACGCGAGAACTTCGAATTTCATTCCAAGAAGTGGCAAATCAGCTACAAAAGAAAGCAAAAGAACAGCCGCGTCCGGCGCCTACACTAGTCTTCTAGTCTTCCCGCCAGCGCGGAGCATGGGGCCTCCACTAGGCGTGTGCATAGTCGTTGAAAGACCGTTTCATCCGCTAGCGCGGAGCATGGGGCTTCCACTTGGATGTGAGTGGGAGCCCCCGTGAGGCCCCAGGGCAGCGCTCAGGAGACTCCGGGGCGTGTACAGCCCCACTCATTATTAGGTGAGAGTGTCGCGGGTAGAACTTCAGGAGGTGCTGGATGTTCCAGGCATTCTGGATGGGGACCCCGTCCTGCGTCTCCAGGCACGCGGCGCTAGGCCTGGAGACACGGGCGATCCTGAACGGGCCCTCCCACATAGGCGAGAGCTTGTGAAGCCCCTCCCTGGAGAGCACCTACCTCAGGACGAGGTCACCCACCTCGAGGGTCCTGGAGCGGACGTTGCGGCAGTGATACCGCCGCAGCGTCAGCTGGTACCTCACGGCACAGAGCGAGGCTTGGCGGCGGCCCTCCTTCCCGAGCACGAGATCTGTCCCCTGCGAGGCGTCCTGGCGTGCCTCGTCAAATGCCAAGACCCGCGGGGAGCTATGTTTGACCTCATGTGGGAGGACCGCCTCAGCCCCGTAGACGGCGAAGAACGGGGTCTCGCCGGTGGGCTTAGTCGCGGTGGTGCGGATGGACCACAGCACAGACTGAAGCTCACCGAGCCAACCCCTGCCGCAGGCCTCAAGCTTCTTCTTGAAGCTCCTTGTCTTGAGGCCCCTCAGGACCTCCGCGTTGGCGCATTCGGCCTGGCCGTTGCTCCGTGGGTGCGCCACTGAAGCGTAACATATCTGCGTTACAAGGTTAGCACAATATGTCCTGAAGAGATTGCTTGTGAACTGAGAGGCATTGTCAGTGATGATACGGTTGGGGACCCCAAAACGGCTCACGAGGCCCTTGATGAACTTGACGGCTGAGCTAGCAGGAATGGTGCGCACGGGCTCCACCACCGCCCACTTGGTGAATTTTTCGATGGCAACGTAGAGGTAGCGGTAGCCCCCGACCGCTTGGGGGAACGGGCCCAGGATGTCCAGCCCCCAGATCGCGAATGGCCATGAGAGCAGGACGGTCTGGAGGCCCTGAGCGGGCTGGTGGATCTGTTTGGCGTGGAACTGGCCGGCCTCACAGGATCGCACCAGCTCGGTGGCATCATTGAGCGCCGTGGGCCAGTAGAACCCGCTACGGAATACCTTGCCCACGAGGATGCGTGATGAAGAATGGTGCCCGCAATCCCCGCCGTGGATGTCAGCCAGCAATTCGCTCCCTTGCTCCTTGGATATGCATCGCAGCGAGACGTCGTTGGGGCGCCTTCGGTAGAGCTCGCCGTCCTGCAAGAAAGAAGCGGTGGCCTGACGGGCCATGTGTTCCGCATCTTCCTCCTTCTCCGACAGGGTGCCGCGGAGCAGGTAGGCCTTGAATTCTTCGGTCCAGCACCCCTCCTGAGGTTCCAGCGCCAGGAGCAAGCGGACTCCTGAGGTAGGGCCGTAGGCCGGGGCTCCTGAGGAGGGGGCCTAGGGCGGCTCCTCCTGAAGCAGCGTCGGGCCTGCAGCGGGGGGAGCTGCCGACGGTTTGAAGAGCCTCTCCTCGAAGATGCCAGGCCTCTGGTGCTCGCGTCAGGACGCCCACTTGGTGATATTGTCCGCCTCCGTGTTCGTGCCATGCGAGACGTGCTGCAATTCCAAGCCCAAGAAGTGTTTTTCAATTTTGCGTACCTCTTCTAGGTATGCCTCCATGTGCTCGTCCTTAGGCTTGTATTCCTTGTTGGAGAAGTTGACGAGGAGCTGAGAGTCGCCCTTGATAGTGAGACGCTTGACCCCCAGGGCCGCTGTGGCCCTGAGCCCAACGATCAAGCCCTCGTACTCAATGATGTTGTTGGAGACCTTCTCGCCATGTAGAAAGCAGAGCTGCACAGCGTAGTATAGCTTATCCTAAGTAGGCGAGATGAGCACGGCTCCAGCCCCTGCGCCCTGCCGCGGAAATGCGCCGTCGAAGTACATGACCCAGCCATCGGGTGCCTCGTCTCCGGGCGCGAGGGACCGATCTTCACCCATCCCTCAGTCAGGGGCATCCGTCCACTCTGCCATGAAGTTGGCTAGGGCTACGCCCTTGATGACCCTGGTGGAGCTGAAATCCAGCTGGAACACTTGCAGCTCGATGTTCCACTCGGCAACCCTCCCCGCGGCACTGGGGCTACGGAGCACCTTCTCTAGGGTGTATGCGGAGACGACCTTGATGGGGTGGCCTTGGAAATAGTGGCGCAGTTTCCTAGAGGCGACGAGGAGCGCGCGCAGGAGCTTCTGCGGCATGGGGTAGAGTCACGCAGCACCGTGCTGACGAAGTACACCGGGTGCTCGACGAGGGAAGATGCGTAGACAACGTTCCGCTCCACTTGGGACGAGGGGGCCTCGAGAGCCTTGCAGTCCGATGGAGTGGTTGAGGCCTCAGGAGCGCCATCCTGAGGTGGCGATGGCGTGACTGCACGCGGGGCGCTATGCTGCGCACCCGCACCCGCGCGGTCCTCCCTGACCGCCACGAGCACCGCGCTAGCCGAGTGAGGCGTGGCGGCCAAGTAAAGCACCAAGGGCTCAAGAGGGCGAGGCGCCACCATCACCGGCGGGCTCGTGAGGTACCTCTTAAGGTCTTGGAAAGCCGCCTCAGCCTCTGGGGTCCACTCTAAGGGGCCCTTCTTTTTCATCAGCTTGAAAAACGGGAGGGCACGCTCGCCAAGCTTGGATATGAAGCGCCCCAGCGAGGTAACGCAACCCGCGAGCTTCTGCATCTCCTTGAGGGTCTGTGGTGGGCTCATCCTTTCTATTGCCTTGACCTTCTCAGGGTTAGCCTCGATCCTTCTGTACGATACCAGGAACCCCAGCAACTTGCCGGACGGGACACCGAACACGCACTTCTCCGGGTTGAGCCGCAGGTTTACCTTGCGCAGGTTGGCGAACGTTTCTTCCAGGTCTTCGACAAGGGTCCTTGCCTCCTGCGACTTCACCACTATGTCATCGACGTACGCCTCGGCGTTCCTCCTGAGCTGCCGGCCCAGAGCGATGTGCATCAATCGCCGGAAGGTCGCGCCGGCATTCCGCAGCCCAAAGGGCATGCAGGTGTAGCAGTACACCCCGCACGGGGAAAGGAAGGCTGTCTTGTCGATGTCCTGCACCGCCATCTTGATCTAGTGGTAGCCAGAGAAGGCATCCAGCAAGCATAACAGATCGCACTCGGTGGTGGAGTTAACGATCTAATCGATGCGCGGAAGAGGGAATGGGTCCTGAGGGCACGCCTTGTTGAGGCTGGTGAAGTCGATGCACATGCGCTCCTTCCCGCCCTTCTTGGGGACGATGACCGGGTTGGCCAGCCAATCCGGGTGCCGCACTTCCCGGATGACACCGGCTTCTTGCAGCTTGCGGACCTCCTGGACGATGAAGGACTCCTTCTCTTGGGCTTGCCACCGCGCCTTCTGCTTCACCGGGCGTGCACAGGGGCACACCATCAAATGGTGTTCGATCACGTCCCGCGGGACGCCGACCAAGTCTTTCGCCTCCCATGCAAACACATCCTTGTTCGCATGGAGGAAGCCGACCAGCGCCTCTTCCTGATCCGGAGGGAGGCCGGCACCTATGGTGAAGGTGAGGCCTGAACCTTCGTCGTCGACGGGCACCTGTTTCTTCTCGGCCCGGTCTTGGGAGAACAATTGCTTCTTCTTTTCGGGCGCTGCCTCCGGGATCTCTGGAGCATCCCCAGCGACCGGCCGCATAGCTACCATGGCTTTGTAAGCGAGCTTGAGCTCTAGGAGTGCGTCCCTGATGTCCCCCACTGATGTCGCTTGAACTACGTCGGTATTTCCCCAAAGAGGAAGGGATGATGCAGCACAGCTATGGTAGGTATTTCCGTCAGTGATGAGACCAAGGTTATCGAACCAGTAGGAGAACCAAGCAACACTACGTAAACGGTACCTGCACACAAAGAACAAATACTTGCAACCCGACGTAAAAGAGGGGTTGTCACTCCCTCCCGGGTAAAGAGATAGATAAATTTGTAGTAGATCGGATAAATAGATCTCGCGGGAACGCGAGATAAAATAAATACCAATAAATTGCAGCAAGATGTTTTTGGGTTTTTGGATTATTAGATCTGAAAATAAAAGATGCAAATAAATAAGAAGGCAAATAGCAATATAGATTTGAAAGTATATGATGGGAAAATAGACCCGGGGGCCATAGATTTCACTAGTGGCTTCTCTCGAGAAAAATAGCATACGGTGGGTAAACAAATTACTGTTGGGCATTTGATAGAACTTCAAATAATCATAACGATATCTAGACAATGATGATTATATAGGCATCACGTCCAAGATTAGTAGACCGACTCCTGCCTGCATCTACTACTATTACTCCACACATCGACCGCTATCCAGCATGCATCTAGTGTATTAAGTTCATGGAGAAACGGAGTAATGCAATAAGAATGATGACATGATGTACACAAGATCTATTCATGTAGGAATAGACCCCATCTTGTTATTCTTAATAGCAATGATACATACGTGTCATTTCCCCTACTGTCACTGGGATTGAGCACCGTAAGATCGAACCCATCACAAAGCACCTCTTCCCATGGCAAGAAAAATCGATCTAGTCGGCCTAACTAAACCAAAGATTCGAAGAAGAAATACGAGGCTATAAGTAATCATGCATATAAGAGATCAAAATACTCAAATAACTTTCATGGATAAAAACATAGATCTGATCATAAACTCAAAGTTCATCGGATCCCAACAAACATACAGCAAAAAGAGTGACATCAAATAGATCGCCAAGAGACCATTGTATTGAGAATCAAAAGAGAGAGAAGAAGCCATCTAGCTACTAACTACGGACCCGCAAGTCTACAATGAACTACTCACACATCATCAGAGAGGCACCAATGAGGATGATGAACCCCTCCGTGATGGTGTCTAGATTGAATCTGTGGTTTCTGGAACTTGCGGCGGCTGGAATTGTATTTCGTCGACTCCCTTAGGGTTTCTGGAATGTTGGGGTATTTATAGAGCAAAGAGGCGGTGCGGGAGGCCACCGAGGTGGGCACAACCCACCAGGGCGCGCCTGGGCCCCCAGGCGCGCCCTGGTGGGTTGTGCCCCCCTCGGGGCACCCCTCTGGTACTTCCTTGGCCCAACTTGTGTCTTCTGGTCCAGAAAAAATCACCAAAAAGTTTCGCTGTGTTTGGACTCCATTTGGTATTGATTTTCTGCGAAGTAAAAAACAAGCAAAAAACAGCAACTGGCGCTGGGCACTATGTCAATAGGTTAGTCCCAAAAAATGATATAAAGTTGCTATAAAATGATTGTAAAACATCCAAGATTGATAATATAACAGCATGGAACAATAAAAAATTATAGATACGTTGGAGACGTATCAGCATCCCCAAGCTTAATTCCTGCTCGTCCTCGAGTAGGTAAATGATAAAAACAAATTTTTTGATGTGGAATGCTGCCTAACATGTTCATAACATAATCTTTTCTTTGTAGCATGGACATTTGGACTTTTATATGATTCAAAGCAATAGTCTAGTTTTGACATGAATATTTCAATACTCAAGCATATCAACAAGCAACCATGTCTTTCAAAATATCAACACTAAAGCAAGTTATCCCTAGCCCATTATGCTCAATCATTGATCCATTCATGAAACACACTCGCATATTAGCTACACCCAATGCTCAAGTACAATCATAGTGCCCCTTAGTTGGTGCTTTATAAGAGAAGATGGAGACTCAAAAATAAAAATTGCATAAAGTAAATAGAAAGGCCCTTCGCAGAGGGAAGTAGGGATTTGTAGAGGTGCCAGAGCTCAAAGCGAAAAAGATAGAGATAAAAACATTTTGGGTGGCATGTCTTTCCTGTCAACGAAAACGATCGAGTAGTTCCCAATACTTTCCATGCTAGATATATCATAGGCGGTTCCCAAACAAAAAATAAAGTTTATTCCTTTTTCCACCATACTTTCACATTCCACGGCTAACCGAATCCACGGGTGCCGTCCATACCAACACTTTCCAAGGAATTTATTATTTGACAACATAAAGTAAATTCATTTTTCATTTCAGGACTGGGCATCCCTAATACCTTTGCCGTGCTCTCGTGCAATGACAAGTGAATAAACACTCATCTTGAGAATAACACATCTAGCATGGAAAAATATCAGCCACCCCCTATCGTTTCATGAGCGGTACGAGCACACAAAAGAGAAATTTATTTTGAAAATTAGAGATGGCACATACAAATTTGCTTAGAACGGCACGGAAATACCGCATATAGGTAGGTATAGTGGACTCATATGGCAAAACTGGCTTAAGGATTTTGGATGCACAAGTAGTGATCATACTTAGTGCAAATGAAGGCTAGCAAAAGATTGATAAGCATCCAACCAAGAAACGAAAAATCTCATAAGCGAGCATTAAGAATAACTAACACCGAATAATGCACCACAAGTAGGATATAATTTCATTGCATAACTATTGACTTTCGTGCTTGCATAGGGAAACACAAACCTTAACACCAATATTCTTACTAAACCATAATTACTCACCAACATGACTCACATATCATATCATCATATCGCAAAACTATTACAAAGAATCAAGTTTATTTTGTTCAGTGATCTTCATGAAAGTTTTTATTATATCCCTATTGAATATCTATCACCTTGGGACTAGTTTCATATGTTGCTTTTGATAGCTCAAACAAATCTAAGTGAAGAACATGAGCATAAAAATTTCCTTCTCGCAAAATAATATAAGTGAAGCATGAGAGAATTTCTTCAAAATTACTACTCTCAAATAAATCTAAGTGAAGCATGAGAGAATTTCTTCAAAAATATTAAAGCACACCGTGCTCAAAAAGATATAAGTGAAGCATTAGAGCAATTCCATAGCTCATAAAGATTTAAGTGAAGCATAGAGAGCAATTCTAACAAATCATAGCATAATTTTGGCTCTCTCAAATAGGTGTGTCCAGCAAGGATACTTGACTAAAAATAAAAAGTAAAACAAGCAAAGACTCAAATCATACAAGACGCTCCAAGCAAAACTCATGATATGTGACGAATAAAAATATAGCTCCAAGTAAAATACCAATGGTCGTTAGAAGAAAGAGGGGATGCCACTCGGGCATCCCCAAGCTTAGTTGCTTGATTATATTTTAGATAATAGCTTGGGATGCCATGGGCATCCCCAATCTTAGGCTCTTCTTACTCCTTATTCCTTCATTCATCGTGATCTCACCCAAAACTTGAAAACTTCAATCACACAAAACTCAATAAAACCTTCGTGAAATCCGTTAGTATAAAAAAACTAATATTTACTTTAAGTACTGTAGAAAACCAATTCAAATTTTGTTATTGCATTATATATATTGTATTCTAACTTTACCATGGCTTATAACCTCCAATACAAACCATAGATTCATCAAAATAAGCACACAATGCAAAGAAAACAGAATCTGTCAAAAACAAAACAGTCTGCAAAGATACGAATTGTTCTCATACTTCTGTAACTCCAAAATATCTTAAAAATTAGGACAACGTGGCAATTTGTATATCAATATTGTGTAAAAAATTCATAATTTTTCGTCGCTTCTATGAATTTCTAGAATTATTTTACTGGACGCAAATGTTTCTGTTTTCCAACAAGATCAAATCAACTATCACCCAACATGACCCCAAAGGCTTTGCTTGGCACTAACACTAATTAAAACATAAAAAACACAATCATAACTGTAGCATAATTGTGCAAACACTCAAGAACAGAAAGAAAAAGACAAAAATAAATTTTATTCATTGGGTTGCCTCCCAACAAGCGCTATCGTTTTATGCCCCTAGCTAGGCATAAAGCAAAGATCTAAGTATTGTCACCTTTGGTTTCCAACTCTTCAATCAAACACTTAGAATTCTTCAAAGATTTAGCATATAAAGTTTCAACAACAATACTTCTAGGAACCAGTTTGAGAAATTCATTCTTGCCGGTAGGGTCCCTTATCACTTCAATAAAATCGGGGTGAATACTAATCTTCTTAAGGTCTCCTTTATTATTATTACTAGAAGTTGCACCCTTGTTCTTAGTAACTTGAGCAATTTTGCTAATTTGTAAGGGAGTTTTTTCAATAGTTTTAGCGGAAACAAAAACCGTGGTTAGATTACTAAAGATTTCTTCCAATTTATCGATCCGAGACGGGAATTCTTCAATTCTTTCATGAATTACGGTCCCCTTTTCTTTTAACAACTTAAGAACTTCTCCCGCTTTTGACCCAATTTTACTAGCAAGATTATGTATGTTTTTATCCAAGTTCTCAATGTGTTCTTCGATAAGCATTTTCTTTTCAATAGCATCTAGCCTTTCCATAACATGCTCAAGAGTTAAAGTTGTTTCATTAACCATAAGAGGTGGTGATCCCACTAAGTTTCCCATAGCATTAAAAGCATCTAGAGAAGGACACCTCAAGAAATTCCCACCGGTAATCGTATCAAGGACGAATCTATACCAAGTAGTGATGCCCACATAAAAACAGCGAAGAAGAACAATGATGGATTGCTTACGAATAGATCTATTATGAGCATTGCAAATCCTATCCCAAGCATCTTTTAAATTCTCCCCTCCCCTTTGTTTAAAGTTAAGAACTTCATTCTCGGGAGTGCACGCAATAGAGGAAAAACTATCCATAACGACAAAAAGTGACAAACAAAATTGCACACGAAAACAGATCTGACGAGAAAACGGCGAACGAAAAAGAGGGCGAATAAACCGGCAAATGTTTGTGAAGTGGGGGAGATGAAAATGAGAGGCAAATGGCAAATAATGTAAATTGCAAGGAGATGAGATTTATGATTAGGAACCTGGTAGATGTTGATGATGTCTCCCCGGAAATGGCACCAGATATTCCTTTTGATGTCACTTGAACTACATCGGTATTTCCCCAAAGAGGAAGGGATGATGTAGCGCAGCTACGGTAGGTATTTCCCTCAGTGATGAGACCAAGGTTATCGAACTAGTAGGAGAACCAAGCAACACTACGTAAACGGTACCTGCACACAAAAACAAATACTTGCAACCCTACGTAAAAGAGGGGTTGTCAATCCCTCCCGGGTAAAGAGATAGATAAATTTGTAGTAGATCGGATAAATAGATCTCGCGGGAACGCGAGATAAAATAAATAACAATAAATTGCAGCAAGATGTTTTTGGTTTTTTGGATTAATAGATCTGAAAATAAAAGATGCAAATAAATAAAAAGGAAAATAGCAATATAGATTTGAAAG
The DNA here is from genome assembly GCA_011799875.1 of Thinopyrum elongatum. Classification (NCBI taxonomy): domain Eukaryota; kingdom Viridiplantae; phylum Streptophyta; class Magnoliopsida; order Poales; family Poaceae; genus Thinopyrum; species Thinopyrum elongatum. Next base: position 362,275,874 of record CM022300.1, on the reverse strand, counting down.
TATATGATGGGAAAATAGACCCGGGGGCCATAGATTTCACTAGTGGCTTCTCTCGAGAAAAATAGCATACGGTGGGTAAACAAATTACTGTTGGGAAACTGATAGAACTTCAAATAATCATGACAATATCCAGGCAATGATCCTTATATAGGCATCACGTCCAAGATTAGAATACCGACTCCTGCCTGCATAAACTACTATTACTCAACACATCGACCGCTATCCAGCATGCATCTAGTGTATTAATTCATGGAGAAACGAAGTAATGCAATAAGAACGATGATATGATGTAGACAAGATCTATTCATGTAGGAATAGACCCCATCTTGTTATCCTTAATAGCAACGATACATATGTGTCATTTCCCCTTCTGTCACTGGGATTGAGCACCGTAAGATCGAACCCATCACAAAGCACCTCTTCCCATGGCAAGAAAAATCGATCTAGCCGGCCTAACTAAACCAAAGATTCGAAGAAGAAATACGAGGCTATAAGTAATCATTCATATAAGAGATCAAAAGACTCAAATAACTTTCATGGATGAAAACAAAGATCTGATCATAAACTCAAAGTTCATCGGATCCCAACAAACACACCGCAAAAAGAGTTACATCAAATAGATCTCCAAGAGACCATTGTATTGAGAATCAAAAGAGAGAGAGGAAGACATCTAGCTACTAACTACGGACCCGTAGGTCTACAATGAACTACTCACGCATCATCGGAGAGGCACCAATGAGGATGATGAACCCCTCCGTGATGGTGTCTAGATTGGATCAGTGGTTTCTGGAACTTGCAGCGGCTGGAATTGCATTTCATCGACTCCCTTAGGGTTTCTAGAATATTGGGGTATTTATAGAGTAAAGAGGTGGTGCGGGAGGCCACCGAGGTGGGCACAACCCACCAGGGCGCGCCTGGGCCCCCAGGCGCGCCTAGGTGGGTTGTGCCCCCCTCGGGTCATCCCTCTGGTACTTCCTTGGCCCAACTTGTTTCTTCTGGTCCAGAAAAAATCACGAAAAAGTTTCGCTGCGTTTGGACTCCGTTTGGTATTGATTTTGTGTGAAGTAAAAAACAAGCAAAAAACAACAACTGGCACTTGGCACTATGTCAATAGGTTAGTCCCAAAAAATGATATAAAGTTGCTATAAAATGATTGTAAAGCATCCAAGATTGATAATATAACAGCATGGAACAATCAAAAATTATAGATACGTTGGAGACGTATCACCCACCACGGTGATGATGCCGCTGCTCCCACGCATCTTGACGATGTTGTAGCCGGGGTGTGTCGCCGCCATGAACTTGGCAAGGGCCGGATACCCAAGGATGGCGTTGTATGGGAGGCCGATGCGGGCGACGTCGAAGTCAATGAGCTCGGTTCGGTAGTTGTAGTGCGTGCCGAAGGTGACTGGGAGGCGTATCTGCCCCAAGGGGGCGGTGGAGCCACCGACCACCCCCGAGAAAGGTCTGGTGGGCGCGAGCTCGTCGTAGGGCACTTGAGGCAGGTCGAAGGCATCCACGGAGAGGACATTGAGGCCAGCGCCACCGTTGATGAGGGTCCTGGTGACCGCGACATTCCTCATGGTGGGCGTGCACAACATGGGGAGCACACCAGCACCGACCGTGGTCCTGGGGTGATCCCTGGGGTCGAAGGTGATGTCGGTCTCAAGCGCTGCGCGGCCTGGAGGAGCCCCCTGCCGCAGGTGAGCAGCTCCCAGTCGATGGAGGAGTTGCTTTACATGGCGGCCCAAGGATGGCGCCTGCGACCCGCCGAGGATGGACGCAACAACATGGGGCGCTAGCGCCGCAAAGCACGCGATGAGCAGACCACGCAGTTCCTCCCAGGAGGCTACCGAAGACTCCGGCAGGCTGAGCATCCAGGAACGTGGCACGCCCATGAGGGCCATGGGGAGCCAGTTTGCCATGACCTTTTCGTCGCCGCCCGCCGCCCAAATGGCCTGCGCGTACAACTTGAGGAACTCCTCGGGGTCCGCCGCACCGTCATACCGCGGGGGCAACGCCGGCCTAAACTTCTGCAGCCACTGCACCCGCCGTAGGTCGGGGGAGAAGGCCCGGTGGCCCATAGCGCCTCCATAAGCGCCCGGCGGCCCGGCGGACGGGGCGGCGCCTGCCATGGGAGCCGCGAGTCGCGAGCAGAACATGGTTGGTGAAGAGGCTGAGCTTCCACACGCCCCTACCTGGCACGCCAAATGTCGGATTCAGGGCTCCGCAGACCCAAGAAGGTTCGAACTCTAGGGCGTGTGTGAAGAACTCAACCTATCCAGCCTACCAGCTCGTCGCCCCACAACCTAGCCCAGCCGGACTCGCATGAGCAAGGACGAAGATGAACACAGTAGTTTACCCAGGTTCAGGCCACCTTGCGGTGTAAAACCCTACTCTTGCTTTGTGGTGGATTGGCCTCACGAGGGGCAGAGGATGAACAGGTACAGAGTATGAACAACCTCGCGAGGGCTCAGGGGTGAGAATGAGTCCACCCCCTCTATGGTGGTGGCTAACCTATCTTTATAGTGGCCTCGGTCCTCTTCCCCCAAAAACGTAGGTGGGAAGGGATCCCACAATGGCCAATTTGAAAGGGGACAAGTAGTATATCTTATCCTGATTAAAGGTGGTCTTCGCCTGCAAAGCTTCTGGTCGTGACGCAGTGGTGGGCTCGGCGATGACATCCGTCCTGCCGTGCTGGTGGTCTTGGTCTTGTAGCACCAGAGTGGAAACCTTTGGTAGATTCCTCGGGAACCCATGCTTGTCCTTGCCTCCTAAGCACCAAAGAGGAAACTGCCTTCTCTGTGCCCGCTGGCGCCCGCCTGGCCTTGGTCGTCATGGCTTGCGTCATCGCAGCCTCATGAGGCTGGTACCTGCATAAAAATCTCCTCTCCTCGGGAGGCAACCTGGGGAGGCTGCCCCCTCCGGAGGTCTTGATGCCGTCCGCCTCGCGAGGCCAGGGGCCCCACAAGGGTCTTGTCTTGGCGGTCTTGTAGATGGGTCGTACCAGGCCATCGAAGGAGCCACGCCATGGGCCGCAGGCAGGCAAGTCTGGGTACCCTGGTTCCCAGAACGCCGACACTACATTAAACTTTTTATGTGTTAGTCTTCTACTGCAAAATATAGTTAACTGAATCGAGAGAAAAATTATTAGTGAACCACATTTGCACTTATGTTTTTCATCCCCCAAAAAGTGGACTCCACACAACAATTTTCTTTTTAACCGCAACCATCAACCGGCTGAACTGCACCAGGGCAACACCCTATTTTCCTCCTGCGAACTGCATGGGCCAGCTGGAGAACCTCCAGCCCACACCAAGTAAACTGCAGCAACAATCCAACTATAGAACTGATGTCTACTACACAACTTTATTCCTCTAGACTCGTGTTGGGCCTCCAAGCGCAGAGTTTTGTAGGACAGTTGCAATTTTCCCTCAAGTGGATGACCTAAGGTTTATCAATCTGTGGGAGGCGTAGGATGAAGATGGTCTCTCTCAAACAACCCTGCAACCAAATAACAAAGAGTCTCTTGTCTCCCCAACACACCAAATACAATGGCAAATTGTATAGGTGCACTAGTTCGGCGAAGAGATGGTAATATAAGGGTAATATGGACAGTAGATATTGATTTTTATAACAGTAACAATAAAAAACAGCAAGGTAGCAAGTAACAAAAGTGAGCACAAATGGTATTGCAATGCTTAGAAACAAGGCCTAGGGTTCATACTTCCGCTAGTGCAATCTCTCAATAATGCTAATATAATTGGATCATATAACCATCCCTCAACGTGCGATGAAGAATCACTCCAAAGTTCCTATCTAGCAGAGAACATAAGAAGAAATTTTTTGTAGGGTACGAAACCACCTCAAAGGTATCCTTTCCAATCGATCTATCCAAGAGTTCGTACTAAAATAACACCAAGTTATCCTTTCTGATCAATCTATCTAAGAGTTCATACTAAAATAACAACATATGATACACATCAACCAACTCTAATGCCACCTAGATACTCCAATGTCACCACGAGTATCCGTGAGTTGATTATACGATATGTATCAAACAATTTCAGATTCATAATACTCAATCCAACACAAAGAACCTTAAAGAGTGCCCCAAGATTTCTACCGGAGAAACAAGGATGAAAACGTGCATTAACCCCTATGCATAGATTACCCCAATGTCACCTCAGGAATCCGTGACTTGAGTGCCAAAACATATATCAAGTGAATCAATATGATACCCCATTGTCACCACGGGTATTCATAGCAAGACATACATCAAGTGCTCTGAAATCCATAAAAGTATTCAATCCGATAATAATGAAATCTCAAAGGAAAAAACTCAATTCATCACAACAAGATAGAGAGGGGAAAACACCATATGATCCAACTACATTAACAAAGCTCGCGATACATCAAGATCATGCCAAATCAAGAACACGAGAGAGAGAGAGAGAGAGATCAAACACATAGCTACTAGTACAAACCCTCAGCCCCGAGGGTGGACTACTCCCTCCTCATCATGGTGGCTGCCGGGATGAGGAAGATGGCCTCAGGTGATGACTTACCCCTCCAGCAGGGTGCCGGAACGGGGTCTAGATTGGTTTTTCATGGCTACAGAGGCTTGCGGCGGCGGAACTTCTGATCTAGGGTCATTTCTAGGGGTTTCTGTATTTATAGGATTTTTTGGCATCGGTTTCACGCGAAGATGGGCTTTGAGGGGCCCACTACCCACCAGCACACGGGAAAGGCCCCTGGCGCGCCCTGGTGGGTAGTGGCCACTTCTTCACCTTCTGGTCCTCCCACGAAGCTTCTAGTGCCTCTTTTGTTCCAAAAAAATCGTCAAAAAGTTTCATTGCATTTGGAGAACTTCTATTTCTGCACAAAAAACAACACCACGGTAGTTCTGCTGAAAACAGGGTCAGTCCGGGTTAGTTCCATTCAAATCATACCAAAATGATATAGAATTTTTGTAAACATGGCATGAATACTTCATAAATTATAGATATGTTGGAGACGTGTCAGCATCCCCAAGCTTAATTCCTACTCGTCCTCGAGTAGGTAAATGATAAAAGAAATAATTTACGAAGTGTGAATGATAGCATAGTGCATAAGTTTGATCAATGATAATTTCAATCACTTTCCCTAGCATCTTAACAGCAACTCTTTCTCATAAAACCCAACATGATAAAGCAGCAATTGAAAACGATATTTTTGATGTGGAAAGCTACCTATCATATTCCTCATATACTCTTTTCTTTTATAGCATGGACATTTGGACTTGAATGATTCAAAGCAATAGTATATAATTTGACATGAGGACATCCATACTCAAGCATATCAACAAGTAACCATGTCTTTCAAAATATCAACACTAAAGAAAGCTATCCCTAGCCAATTATGCTCAATCATTGATCCATTCATGAAACACACTCGAATATTAACTATGCCCAATGCACAAGTATGACAATAGTGTTCCCTAATTGGTGCTTTATAAGAGAAGATGGAGACTCAAAAAAATTACATAAATTAAATAGATAGGTCCTTCGCAGAGGGAAGCAGAGATTTGTAGAGGTGCCAGAGCTCAAAGCTTAAATTGAGAGATAAAATTATTTTGAGAGGCATGCTTTTCCTGTCAACGAAAACGATCGATAATTCCAAATACTTTCCAAGCTAGACACATCATAGGCGGTTCCCAAACATAAAATAAAGTTTATTCCTTTTTCCAGCATTCTTTCACAATCCATGGCTAGCCGTATCCATGGGTGCCTTCCATACCAACACTTTTCAAGGAATTTATTATTGACAACATAAATAAAATTTCTTTTCATTTGGGGACTGGGCATCCCTATTACCTGCCACACTCTCGTGCAATGACAAGTGAATAAACACTCATCTTGAGAATAACACATCTAGCATCAAAAATATTGGCCACCCACTGCCGCTTCATGAGCGGTACGGGCACACAAAAAGGAAATTCATTTTGAAAATTAGAGTTGGCACATACAAATTTACTTGGAACGACAAGGAAATACTGCATATAGGTAGGTATGGTGGACTCATTTGGCACAACTTTGTTTAAGGAGTTTGGCTGCACAAGCAGTATTCCCGCTTAGTACAAATGAAGGCTAGCAAATAGATTGAGAAGCGACCAACCAAGAAACGAAAACGATCATGAATGAGCATTAAACATAACTAACACCAAATAATGCACCACAAGTAGGATATAACTTCATTGCATAACTATTGACTTTACGTGCTTGCATAGTGAATCACAAACCTTAACACCGATATTCCTACTAAAGCATAATTACTCACCAACATGACTCACATATTACTATCTCCATATCTCAAAACTATTGCAACGAATCAAACTTATCATATCCAATGATCTACATGAAAGATTTTATTATATCCTTCATGGATAATTATCATATTAGGACCAATTTCATAGCTTGTGCAAATTTTCATCACTATTATAAACTCTCAAAATAATATAAGTGAAGCATGAGAGTGTTCGACAAACTACTCCAAAAAGATATAAGTGAAGATCAACCGAGTAATTAAGTAAATAGGTAGCTATGTGAGGACTCTCTCCCATTAAAAAAATCAGATCTAAGCAAACAACAAACAAAACAAAATAAAATGGTATTCCAAGAATAGCACATCTCATGCGAAGAAGCAAAAACTTAGGTTCAATGGGTACTAACCGATAATTGTTTATGAAGAAAGGTGGGATGCTAATACGTCTCCAACGTATCTATAATTTTTGATAGTACCATGCTATTATATTATCATTCTTGGATGTTTTACATTCATTTTATAGCAACTTTATATCATTTTTTGGGACTAACCTATTGACATAGTGCCCAGTGCCAGTTGCTGTTTTTTGCTTATTTTTTACTTTGCAGAATATCCATATCAAATGGAGTCCAAACGCACGAAATTTTTTGGAGATTTTTTTCTACCCAGAAGACAACTTGGGAGCCAAGGAAGTGCACGAGGGGAGGCCCATGGGGCCCACCACCCACCTGGGTGCGCCCTAATGGGTGGTGGGGCCCATGGAGGTCCTTTCCACTGCCTCTCAGCTCTATAAATACCCAAATATTCCAGAAACCCTAGGGGAGTCGACGAAACACAATTCCAGCCGCTGCAAGTTCCAGAACCACGAGATCCAATCTGGAGCCCTATTCCGGCACCTTGCCGGAGGGCAGAACGATCACGGAGGGGTTCATCATCCTCATTGGTGCTCCTCCGATGATGTGTGAGTAGTTTACCATAGACCTACGGGTCCGTGGGCAGTAGCTAGATGGCTTCTTCTCTCTATTTGATTCTCAATACAATGTTCCCCTTAATGTTCTTGGAGATCTATTTGATGTAATGACTTTTTGCGGTGTGTTTGCTGGGATCCGATGAATTGCGAGTTTATTATCAAATCTATCTATGAATTTTATTTGAGTCTTCTTTGATCTCTTATATGCATGATTGTTATAGCCTCGTATTTTTTCTCTGAAACTTTGGTTTGGTTTGGCCAACTAGATTGATTTTTCTTGCAATGGGAAGAGGTGCTTTGTGATGGGTTCGATCTAGCAGTGTCTTCACCTAATGACAGAAGGGGTAGCAAGGCACGCATGTATCGTTGGTATTAAGGATAAAAGATGGGGTCTATTCCTACATGAATAGATCTTGTCTACATCATGTCATCGTTCTTATTGCATTACTCCGTTTCTCCATGAACTTAATACACTAGATGCATGCTGGATAGCGGTCGATGTGTGGAGTAATTGTAGTAGATGCAGGCAGGAGTTGGTCTACTAATCTTGGACGTGATACCTATATACATGATCATTTCCTTGGATATCATCATAATTATTTGCTCTTCTATCAATTGGCCAACAGTAATTTATTTACCCACCGTATGCTATTTTCTCGAGAGAAGCCACTAGTGAAATCTACGGCCCCCGGGTCTATCTTTTATCATCTTGTTTTAAGATCTATTATTCCAAAAACCCAAAAATACCTTGCTGCACTTTTTCTTTATTTATTTTATATTATGTTTTCGCTAAATCTATTTATCCAATCTCATATAATTTTATCTATCTTTTTACCGAGGAGGGATTGACAACCCCTCTTACGAGTTGGGTTGCAAGTATTTGTTATTTGTGTGCAAGTACTGTTTACATAGTGTTGCTTGGTTCTCCTACTGGATTGATAACCTTGGTTTCATAACTGAAGGAAATACTTACCATTGCTGTGCTCCATCATCCTCTCCTCTTCGGGGAAATACAACGCAGATACAAGCAATCAGGAAAGAATTTCTGGCGCCGTTGCCAGGGAGACATCATCTATTAGGTTCCTAATCACAAATCTCATCTCCTTGCAATTTACATTATTTTCCATTTGCCTCTCGTTTTCATCTCCCCCACTTCACAAAATATTTTTCTTTTTATTTGCCTTCTTTTTGTTTGCCTTTTTCTCTTTCGATCTTTTATTTTTGTGTTGTCTTGCTTGCCTACTTTGTCGTTATGGCTAGTTCCTCCTGTATTGCATGCACTCCCGAGAATGAAGTTCTTAACTTTAAGCAAAGGGGAGGGGAGAATCTAAAAGAGGCTTGGTATAGGATTTCCAGTGCTCATAATAGATCTATACGTAAGCAATCTACCGTTATTCTTCTTTGCAATTTTTATGCGGGCATTACCACTTGGTATAGATTCATTCTTGATACAATCACTGGTGGGAGTTTCTTGATGTGTCCATCTTTGGATTCTTTTAATGCTATGGGAGATCTAGTGGGCGCACCACCTATCATTATCAATGAAACGGTTATAACTCTTCAGCATGTTATGCAAAGGCTAGATGCTATTGAAAAGAAAATGCTCACGGAAGAACACATTGAAAATTTGAATAAAAGGATGCAAAATCTTGCTAATAAAATTGGGTCAAAAGCGGGAGATGATCTTAAATTATTAAGGAAAAGGAACCCATAGTTAACGAGAGGGTAGAAGAGAGCCCCACTAGGATTGATAAGTTGGAAGCAATTTTTAGCAACTTAAGCTCGGCCTTTTCTTTTGTTAAAACTATCAAAAAACTACTACTAGTAAGAATTGCAAGACTACACAATTTGAGCATAATAAGTTTTTTACCAAAGAGCTTAAAGAACACTCTACTGTGCTAGATGTTATAACAAAACAACTTGATCATATTAGTAGAGAAGTTTCTAATCTCCAATCAAAGTATGCTCATGCTGAAAATTTACTAGGTAAAATATCTGATGCACAAGCTACACTAGTAAATCAAATGGCAGCTAAGCCAGTTTCTCTAGAAGATAGTAATGATGAAGATCTTAGGATGATTGGTGTTTCTTCTATTGATTCTTTGTTTAGTAGTATTAAACTTGATGAAAAGAAGACTGAAGAAGAGTCAACTATAGCTAGAGGGCGTCCTCATAATTCGGAGGGTGAAAATCTTGTTGAAATTTTTGATAAAAGTGGGTTTGGAGAGGTCAAAACTTTAACTAGTGATGTGCCCACTCTTTTGGATTACAAAGACTTTAATTATGATAGTTTCTCTTTGATTGAATGTATTTCTTTGTTGCAATCCATGATAAATTCACCCAATGCCTATGAACAAAATAAAGTTTTTACTAAACATATTGTAGAATCGATGATGAAAGCTTTAGAAGAAAAGTTGGAATTAGATATTTCAATTCCTAGAAAATTATATGATGAGTGGGAACCTACCATTAAAGTCAAGATTAAAAATTATGAGTGCTTTGCTTTAAGTGATTTGGGTGCTAGTGTTTCCACAATTCCGAAATCTCTATGTGATGTGCTTGGTCTTACCAATATTGAAGAATGTTCTCTTAATTTGCACTTGGCGGATTCTACTATTAAAAAGCCTTTGGGAAGAATTAATGATGTTCTTATTGTTGCAAATAGGAACTATGTGCCCACAGATTTTATGGTTCTTGATATTGATTGCGATCCCTCCTGTCCCATCATACTTGGTAGACCGTTTTTATGAACTATAGGTGCCGTGATTGATATGAAAGAAGGGAATATTAAATTTCAATTTCCACTAAGAAAGGGTATGGAACACTTCCCTAGAACAAGAATTAGGCCAGCATATGAATCAATCATGAGGGCAACCTATGGATCAAAAACTAAAGATGACAATACTTGAATCTATGCATTATGCCTAGCTAGGGGCATAAAACGATAGCGCCTGTTAGGAGGCAACCCAATGAATAAAATTTATTTTTGATTTTTTTTCTTTCTGATATTGAGTGTTTGCACAATTATTCCTCTCTTATGATTGTGTTTTTTATGTTTTAATTAGTGTTTGTGCCAAGTTAAGCCTTTAGGATATCTTTGGGTGATAGTTGATTTGATCCTATTGAAAACAGAAACTTTTGCGTCTAGTAGCAGAATTGTTAAAATTCACAGAAGCGACAAAAAATTCTGAATTTTTTACACAAGATTTATATACAAATTTCTGCTATTCTCTTAACTGTTCAGATATTTTGGAGTACATAAGTATTAGTAAAATTCGAGTCTTTACAGACTGTTCTGTTTTTGACAGATTCTGTTTTCGTTGCATTGTGTGCTTATTTTGATGAATCTACGGACTGTATCGGGGGGTATAATCCATGGTAAAGTTAGAATACAGTAGGTATAATGCAATAACAAAATATGAATGGGTTTGCAATAGTACTTCAAGCAAAGATTGGTGTTCTTATACTAACGGATCTCACGAAGGTTTTGTTAAGTTTTGTGTGATTGAAGTTTACAAGTTTTGGGTGAGATCTCGATGGATGAAGGAATAAGGAGTGAAAAGAGCCTAAGCTTGGGGATGCCCATGGCACCCCAAGGTAATATTCAAGGATAACCAAGCAACTAATCTTGGGCATGCCCCGGAAAGCATCCCCTCTTTCTTCTAACAACCACCAGTAATTTTACTTGGAGCTATATTTTTAGTCGTCACATATCATAAGTTTTGCTTGGAGCATCTTGTATTATATGAGTCTTTGCTTGTTTTTCTTTTTAGTTTGTCGCAATCATCCTTGCTGGACACACCTATTTGAGAGAGCCATAATTATGCTATGATTTGTTAGAATTGCTTTATGTGCTTCACTTAAGTTTTTAGAGCTATGGAATTGCTCTAGTGCTTCACTTATATCTTTTGTAGCATGGTGGTGCATTATATTTTGAAGAAATATTCTCTCATGCTTCACTTAGATTATTTTGAGAGTTAGTAGAATTTTAAAGAAATTCTCTCATCGTTCACTTATATTATTTTGAGAGATGAAAACTTTTATGCTCATGTTCTTCACTTAAATTTATTTGAGAGCTTGTTAAAAGCAATGGTAATATATGAAACTAGTCCCAAAGTGATAGATATTCAAGAGGAATATAAAAAAACTTTCATGAAGATCATTGAACAAAATAAACTTGATTCTTTGTAATAGTTTTGAGATATGATGATAGTAATATGCGAGTCATGTTGGTGAGTAATTATGCTTTAGTAAGAATATTGGTGTTAAGGTTTGTGATTCCCTATGCAAGCACGGAAGTCAATAGTTATGCAACGAAATTACATCCTACTTGTGGTGCATTGTTCGGTGTTAGTTATGCTTAATGCTCGTTTATGAGAATTTTTGTTTCTTGGTAGGTTGCTTCTCAATCTTTTTGCTAGCCTTTCCTTGTACTAAGTAGGAATACTACTTGTGCATCCAAAATCCTTAAACCCAATTATGCCATATGAGTCCACCATACCTACCTATATGCGGTATTTTCGTGCCGTTCTAAGTAAATTTGTATCTGCCAACTCTAATTTTCAAAATAAATTTCCTTTTTGTGTGCCCGTACCGCTCATGAAGCGGCAGTGGGTGGCCAATATTTTTCCATGCTAGATATGTTATTCTCAAGATGAATGCTTATTCACTTGTTATTGCACGAGAGTGTGGCGGTAATAGGGATGCCCAGTCTCGAAATGAAAAAGAAATTTACTATATGTTGTCAAATAATAAATTCCTTGGGAAGTGTTGGTATGGAAGGCACCCGTGGATACGGGTAGCCATGGATTGTGAAAGAATGGTGGAAAAAGGAATAAACTTTATTTTATCTTTGGGAATCGCCTATGATGTATCTAGCATGGAAAGTATTGGGAATTACTCGGCCGTTTTTGTTGACTGGAAAAGCATGCCTTTCAAAACATTTTATCTCTCAATTTAAGCTTTGAGCTCTGGCACCTCTACAAATCTCTGCTTCCCTCTGCGAAGGGTCTATCTATTTTGCTTTATGCAATTTTTTATTATTATTTGAGTCTCCATCTTCTCTTATAAAGCACGAACTAGGGAGCACTATGATCATACTTGCGCATTGGATGTAGCTAATATTCGAGTGTGTTTCATGAATGGATCAATGATTGAGCATGATGGGCTAGGGATAACTTTCTTTAGTGTTGATATTTTAAAAGACATGGTTGCTTGTTGATATGCTTGAGTATTGAAGTCTTTATGTCAATTATAGACTATTGCTTTGAACCATCTAAAAGTCCAAATGTCCATGCTACAAAAGAAAAGAATATGTGATGAACATGTTAGGCAGCATTCCACATCAAAAATTATGTTTTTATCATTTACCTACTCGAGGACGAGCAGGAATTAAGCTTGGGTATGCTGATACGTCTCCAACGTATCTATAACTTTTTATTGTTCCATGCTGTTATATTATCATTCATGTTTTACATTCATTTTACAGCAACTTTATATCATTTTTTGGGACTAACCTATTGACATAGTGCCCAGTGCCAGTTGCTATTTTTTGCTTGTTACTTACTTCGTAGAATATCCATATCAAATGGAGTCCAAACGCAGCAAAACTTTTTCTAGATTTTTTTCAGCCCAGAAGACAACTTGGGAGCCAAGGAAGTGCATGAGGGGAGGCCTGTGGGGCCGACCACCCACCTGGGCGCGCTAGAGGCCCCTGGCATGCCCTGATGGGTGGTGGGGCCCACAGAGGTCCTTTCCACCACCTCTCGGCTCTATAAATACCCAAATATTCCAAAAATCCAAGGGGATTCGACAAAACACAATTCCAGCAGCCGCAAGTTCCAGAACCACGAGATCCAATCTAGAGCCCTATTCCGGCACTTTGCCGGAGGGGAACACGATCACGGAGGGGTTCATCATCCTCATTGGTGCTCCTCCGATGATGTGTGAGTAGTTTACCATAGACCTACGGGTCCGTGGGCAGTAGCTAGATGGCTTCTTTTCTCTTTTTGATTCTCAATACAATGTTCTCCTCAATGTTCTTGGAGATCTATTTGATGTAATGAATTTTTGCGGTGTGTTTCTTGGGATCCGATGAATTGCGAGTTTATGATCAGGTCTATCTATGAAAATTATTTGAGTCTTCTTTGATCTCTTATATGCATGATTGTTACAGCCTCGTATTTTTTCTCCGAAACTTTGGTTTGGTTTGGCCAACTAGATTGATTTTTCTTGCAATGGGAAGAGGTGCTTTGTGATGGGTTTGATCTTGCGGTGTACTCACCCAGTGACAAAAGGGGTAGAGAGGCATGCATGTATCGTCGCTATTAAGGATAAAAAGATGGGGTTTATTCCTACATGAATAGATCTTGTCTACATCATGTCATCGTTCTTATTGCATTACTCCGTTTCTCCATGAACTTAATACACTAGATGCATGCTGGATAGGGGTCGATGTGTGGAGTAATAGTAGTAGATGCAGGCAGGAGTCAGTCTACTAATCTTGGACGTGATGCCTATATACATGATCATTTCCTTGGATATCATCATAATTATTTGCTCTTCTATCAATTGACCAGCAGTAATTTGTTTACCCACCGTATGCTATTTTCTTGAGAGAAGCCACTAGTGAAATCTACGGCCCTGGGGTTCTATCTTTTATCATCTTGTTTTCAGATCTATTATTCCAAAAACCCAAAAATACCTTGCTGCACTTTTTCTTTATTTATTTTATTTTGTGTTTTCGCTAGATCTATTTATCCAATCTCATACAATTTTATCTATCTTTTTACCGAGGAGGGATTGACAACCCCTCTTACGGGTTGGGTTGCAAGTATTTGTTATTTGTGTGTAGGTATCATTTACATAGTGATGCTTGGTTCTCCTACTGGATTGATAACCTTGGTTTCATAACTGAGGGAAACACTTACCGTTGTTGTGCGGCATCACGCTCTCCTCTTCGGGGAAATACCAACGCAGATACAAGCAATTAGATGCCTACTCTCGCATCCCCAAGCTTAGATGCTTGAGACTTCTTGAAATGTTATCTTGGGATGCCTTGGGCATCCCCAAGCTTGATATTTTGTGTCTCCTTAATTCCTTTTATATCACGGTTTCCCTAAATCTTAAAAACTTCATCCACACAAAACTCAACAAGAACTCGTGAGATAAGTTAGTATAAATCAATGCAATAACCTTATCATTCTCTACTGTAGAAAATCACTAAAATTATTATTTAACATTGCATACTAAATGCCTCTGCATATTTAATACTCCTATCCTCAAATAGAATCATTAAACAAGCAAACATATGCAAACAATGCAAACATAACAGCAATTTGTCTAAACAGGACAGTCTTTAAAGAGTGAAATTATACTCATACTTACCTAACTCCAACAATTCTGAAAAATTACCACACTATATAAAATTTATCATAGCTTGTTGTGCAAAAAAATTCAACATTTTACCACATTCTGACTTTTCTCAAGAATTCACGCACTAGCGTGCGACTTTCTGTTTTCAAACAGCAACATATAGACTTGCGAAATAAGCATGGCAAAGGCTATGCTTGACATTTTTATTGAAATAAAAGATGCAAAACATTACTCTAAATAACAGCAAGCAAATCCTAATAAAATAATAAGACGTCGAAGCAAAACTCATATCATGTGACGAATAAAAATATAGCCCCAAGTAAGGTTACCGATAATGTTGAAAACGAAAGAGGGGATGCCTTCCGGGGCATCCCCAAGCTTGGTTGCTTGGATATTCATTGAATATTACCTTGGGGTGCCTTGGGGAAGGCATCCCCAAGCTTAGGGTCTTGTCACTCCTCATTCTCCTCATATCGATATCTCACCCAAAACTTAAAAACATCAATCACACAAAACTTAACGGAACTTCGTGAGATGGGTTAGTATGATAAAGACAAATCATTCACTTCGGTACTGTCAAATTCCTCTTCATTCTGCTGTGCTCAGCGAAGGAACTGCCTAAGCATACTTTTGTGGATCCAAACTTCTTTGTTCTTTCAAAGTCTTCTTCTTGCATATAAGAACGCAACTCTTGCAATAGATTCATAATTGTTCTCACACAATGCCTACTTTATCCTACAATTTCTAAAACTTATATTGACTAATATAAGCCATAGAAACTATAAAACAAGCAAACTATGCATTGAAAACAGAATCTGTCAAAAAGAGAACAGTACGTAAAGATCTGAATTATTGTCATACTTCTGTAACTCCAAAACTTCGGAAAAATTATGACAATGTAGAACATTTGTATAACCATCAACTGTAAAAAATTCAAAAGTTTTCAATGCCCCATTGGTTTTAACAATTCTGTTACTGGGCACAAAAGTTTCTGTTTTTGCACAGAATCAAGTCAACTATCATCCACACTATCCCAATGGCTTTACTTGGTACTTTATTGAAAAAAAAAGGTATAAAACATGATTACTACAGTAGCTTAATCATGTGAACACACAAAAACAGTAGGGGTAAATGTTGGGTTGTCTCCCAACAAGCACTTTTCTTTAATGCCTTTTTAGCTAGGCATGATGATTTCAATGATGCTCACGAAAAAGATAAGAATTGAAACATAATGGGAGCATCATGGAACATATGGTGTCGTAATGCAACACGATCACCTATGGGGCCACCTATGCGGCCTCACCGTCGTGCGACCAGACCATTGTCATTATGAGAAGAAGGGTGGAAGGTCAATTAAGTACCGTTTCCGATCCTCCCGCCCAAGTGACATCCTTCAAGGCCGGGTGTGCACCGACGGGAGACTACTGGGAGGACGACGCCGTCGCACGCCTCGATCCTTCTTCTGGCCGTGAGAGGCGCAGTGGCCATGCCAACCGCGCCATCCATGGTCACCGCATCGCTGCCGCCTCTCGTCCTTGCCGTCGCTGCTGCAACAGCGGAGACGAGCGACCGAGGCTGGGAGGATTGAGGCTAGCGAGTAGCACCATTTCTCTTTTTCAAAGCTGTCGCCGAAGATGGTGACACCGAGGATGATGATGATGGACGCGCTGTTCACAACCTCAGGTTCGCGCAAACACTTCCCCCAACCTGGCGCGCGAAAGATGTCGTGATGCAACACGATCACCTATGGGGCCATCGGCCCTTTGTGGTTCGGCAAGGGGGAAGGTCATGTTGCACAAAGAGCAGAGGCCATGAAACAACACGACGGTGGTGACGCTGGTGGTTTTCACCCAAGTTCGGGCCGCTGGGAAGCATAAAACCCTACTCCTGCTTTGGTGGATTGGATGGAGGAACACGATGAGCGCGCAACGCTCAAACCCGGCAAGGTGGCCTCGGGGAGAGCAGCTACGCACGTACAAGTGTGTAAGGGTCCGAATCCTTTGCTAGTTAGCCTTGGATCTCCTTTTATAGTTTAAGGGGTGACCACAGTGGCAAAGTAGTCTTTATCTGGTGATTAGATAGCTAACAATGCTATCATACCTAACTCTGGCAGTTAGGACAAAGTGCATTAAATGCACTGCTAGGTGTCATGCTGAGGGTGAAACCCGGCAAGCTTGCTGTGCCGCTTAACCCTCTTCTGCTTATCTGCTTGACACGCCTCTGGATGGGTGTCATATGAGGATAATCTGTCTTCCATCGGCTTCCACGTGCTGGGTGGTAGCCACTTAATCACTTGGAGGCTCGACACCGCATTGATAGGTGATTTGCGTTGTGGAGTGGTGGAGCGGTGGCGCCTTGGCGGGGAGATTTGCCCTTGGTGGACCCGGCAAGCCTGCCGGGGAAATCTTGGACTTGTCCTTGGGACGGCCTCGAACCCACCAGGCTCTCCTGCCCGGCGAGGGAAGCTTTCCCAAGTTGATGCCTTGCTGTCTTGCTTGCCTTGGTCTTCTTGATCTGCTCCTTGATCTCACGAAGAGCAGTTCTTCTGGCTTGGTATTATTTATGTATCTTGGTGTAGCCATTCTTTTGTTGACCTCTGGCTGCCAGGGTGGAGGCTCTGTGTCCGTGCACAAGTCAGGGGAAACATACACCCCTGTTTGTGTACCCCGACAGAAGCCCCCGGGCCTGAGCCATACGTGTCGTCGGGCACTTTGGGTTAGGCCCCAAACAGTGCATGGACACATGTCGGAGGAATGATATCTGTGATGCGGTTGTGCTGATGACGAGTCAATCCCACGTCCACTCCGTGTAATTACCGCGAGTCGTGGGGCCGTGGAACTGCAACAGTTAATGGGTAGTGCGCTTGCAAAAATGGTAACTTCCTGAGGAGAGATGGCGAAGAGCCAGCCCTTGCTCCTATTCCCAATAAAGAGGGAAACATGAAGGGACTCTGCTCATTCGCATCTGTCTCCCCTCCCTTCATCTTCTTCCTCAATCCAAGCAACTGCTCCCACGCCCACATTCACCTTCAACACCCTGCCAGATCCTTCACCCTGCTTGCGATCCCCAAAAGATGGGGAAGAAGGCCCCCGCTGCGAGGGGAAAGCGGACGGTCCCTGCCAAAGACACCGCAGCAGAGGCGAGGAAGAAGAGGGTGGAGGAGCTGGACAGGAAGCGGCAGGAGGATGTGGTCTTCTTTCCATCGAGCCTGGACAGCCCAACTCTGTCCGTGAGGTACGCGTACATGTGGGGGAGGGAAGTTCCAAAAGGCCATGGAGCGCCCGTGGTCTTGCCGGAGGGGAGCAAGGCCCCGTCCAACTCGTACCGCTTCTTCTGCGCATACTTCCTCTGCGGCCTCACCTCCCCCTTCTCTGATTTCTTCCAAGCCATGATGGTGGTGTATGGATTCCATCTCTTGGATTTCACGCCCAATGCATTGGCGTGCATGGCGATCTTTGCACACTTGTGCAAAGATTTCATCGGAGTTGCCCCCAATGTGGACTTGTTCAGGCATTTCTTCGTCCCGCGGGTTGAAGACAAATCCCACCGCTCGGGGAATATAAGCTGGATTCCCCGGGGTAGGAAGGAGGACTGGGATTACCTCCCTGGTCAGCAGCATGGCAGATAGGAAGAATGGAGAGCAGATTGGTGCTAGATCCAGGACAAAGATGCTCCGGATTTTTGTGCGGCGCGGACTAAATGTGTCGTACGCGGCAGCGACTGGAGCAAGCTGGGCCTTACTGACGACAGGCTTCGCCCAGCGTTGAACAGGATCGCCCGTCTCAAGGCTGCCAGGCTAACCATCAAACAGGTGGGGTCTGACTTTCTCCGATGCCGCATCACACCGCTGCAGAAAAGAGACAGATTCGCCTGGGAGTACGGGGATGCTGCCGACATGATGTGTCTATACCCAGTTCTTGCCAACAATTTGTTGATATACGGCCACGGTTGGCTGTGCAAGCAGTTGTTTGGCAGCCTTGGGCCATTTCCCCTGCCGGCAGGGGTTGTCCCCCTGCACATCAATTCCGCTCGAGACCAAATCTTGAAGTGGATGCCTGATTGCAATGCTTATGGAGTCGAAGCCGGTTGGCCACTGCCTGCGCTGGATGCAGAGATGCAGTGGGTCTCCGATCTGGAAGAGAGAGCTTCTAGGGTGCAGAGCAACATGTTCAAGCGTACCTCCAAGGCAGAGGTGGAATTTATCAGGGAGCGGATCGAAGAGGACAAGGCGCTCCAGGCCGCCAGGAAGGCGAGAGCCGGAGAAGAGGAGGAGGAGGAGGAGGCTGAAGGCTCTTCTGATGAGAGGAGCGAAGAGCGAGGCGCGGAAGAGGCTGCCGGGCTTGACTTTGTCACGGTTGAAATCCTTCATGCTGCGGCAGCAGAGGCCCAAGGAGGAGGTGGGGCCGAGGAAGCAGAGCAGCCTGAAGAAGAATGGCTCGCAATGGGTCCTCAAGCCCAGAGCCAGACCTGGACCATCGCCCCCGCAGACGGGCCAACCGAGGAACAGCGGCTGCTGCTCCTTCACCAGCCACCAAGAGGGTGAAGAAGACCGCTTCCAAGAGCGACAAGCCGGATGTGGTATGCCACCACTCTTCTCACCTGTCTGAGGCCAAGACTCCTCCCGCCAAGCGACAGACGATCACCAGGGTTGATCCCAGCCCCTGGTCAAGCCCAGCATCTTCGCGTAGCTCGATCCCGCCAGAGCTCCCGGCCCCACCGAAGAGCTCAAAGCTGCCGGGAAGCTCTGCCCCTCAAACTCTGAAGAGGGGCAGGGCGACCCGCCACCTGCGGCGTACGCGCTGAGCTCCATGCTTGTGGATCCAGAGTAAGGGGAAACAATCTGAGCTTCTTGCTGAGGTATTATGTATTTGATTGTTGTTGATTCAATCTTCTTTGCTGTCTTGGCAGAGATGAAGAGTCCCTTACCCAGTGGGTCAAGCGGACCAAGCACACAGTGGCATCAAGTCCTTTAGCGAGCACGGGTTCGGCGGGGGATGGGACAGGGGACCCTGCACCTAGCCCCCGGCACGGAGGCATGGGACAGGTTTCACCGGCCCGGAGAGATGCGGAAGAACATGTTTCATCCCCCTCCAAGGGAGGAAGTGAAGTCCAGTAGGGAGGGGCCCACCAGGAGGGGTCCAACCCGACCCAAGTCCAAGCAAAGAAGTCACCAGCAAGGGCCTCCACCGAGGGGTCTGCTCATGACAAGGTCACCGTTGTTGAGGGAGCGGATACGGACCACATGCCGGCAATAGATGTTGCCAGGGATGTGGGCGCTCCTCTACATCAAACTCCACCGGGTATCGCACTTGCCTTTGCTTCTGCTTCCTTGAATTATTTTGCCTTTTTGGTCTTTGACTTAGCAGTTTTTGACTTCTCATTACTCCATCTATTGATTTTATCTGCAGCTCCGTCGGTAGAGTAGCCCGAGCTCTTGGAGGAGGTGGCCAATATTGGGAAGGACGCTGCCGAGGAGGCCACCAGGATTGCTGCCGCGGAAGACCGAGACCGGGCTGCCGGGGCCATACAGGAAGCTCCCGAGGAAACAGAGAACATCCCCGGCAGTGCATATGGCCAAGACGCAGTCGTTGAAGAGAAAACTCCACTCCAATCCATGGGGCCCTTTTCCTCATTCAGCGCGCAGACCGCAGCACTCCAGTCATCTTCAAGCGAACTGACGCTAACCCTTGCCCAGCATGGGCCAGCTGCCCCGGGCTCATCTGTTTCAGTGGGTGCAGATTTTGATGAGGAAATCAAACGCATACTTGCACCACTGTCTCAGTGAGTTGAAGAGGCTGGTTATTCTGCTGATAGCACCAAGGACTTAGCTTTCCTGGAATTCGTGGCGGCAGGGCTCAAAGAAGCGTAGCACAGGTATGACCTCAAATGGCAGGCAATCAAGGAGCAGCGCGACTCTGCCGCTACCATGGATAAGAAGCTGGTGGACAAGGGCAATGAGCTCCGGGAATGGTACAAGAAGCAATCCCATTTCATCATGCAGCAAGACGAGGTGCTGGCCAAAACTAGGGAGGATATCACTTCCCGGGAGGTCAGTTTGACCGAGCGTGAGGTGCTTCTGAACGCCAAGGAGAAGGACATCTCTGCCCGGGAAGGAAACCTCGAAGCCACCCTCCGTGCTAAGGATGAGGAACTGGAGGCCCTCGTCGAGCAGCGTACCAAGGATCTGGGAGACAAGCACAAAGCTGTGCTTGACGCGCTTACCCTTGAATCTTCTACCCAGCTGAAGAAGGTCACTTATGAGCTTGCTGCCACGTCTGCCACCAAGACTGACCTTGATCATCAAGTGGCCAAGCTGATGGAGGACCTTGCCGGGAGCAACAAAGAAATCATGACCCTCAAAGAGGAAACGCAGAAGACAGAGACCACCTTGAAGGAGGCACAGTCGCAACTTTCCTCCAAGAGCCAAGATCTTGATACTACCAACGGCACCATTAGTGAGATGAAAGCACGTCTTGGCTCCTTGGAGAAGGATATTGAGTCCGCCGACGTCCGCGAGAAGTTGCTGACGAAGGACTTGTCTAATGCTCAAACTCTTCAAAAGGATGCGGAGGACAAACTAGAGAACCAAATCCAGCAGCGCGACCTCTGGATCAAGAACCTGGTTGATATCGCCGAGCGTCTCACTGCCCATATCGCAACAATGGACATGAAAAGCTGGGCCTTCTCCGTCAACCAACATGAAGTTCCAAGCATCAAGCTGACGCTTTTCATTGAAGGTTTGATTGAAGGGCTGAAGACGTATGAGGATGACAGGGTCGTCTGCTTTGCTAATGAATCCCAGAAGCTTGCTCGCGATGCCCTCTTCTTGGTCTTAAGCAATCTTGCCTACCGCCATCCAGAGCTCAACCTTTTCGATAGCTTCAAGAAGTTGCCGCTAGGCGTCGACGTTTCTGCTGCCGAGGCGAAAGCTGGTCCCCTTGCCGATAAGGTCCTCTCTGTCCCAAGGGTTCCTGGAGATCATCAGCCTTGAGCTCATTTGTGCTGCCGTGCAGCCCTGTAACAAGACATGATATGCATCTCGTTTTTAGGATTCGTACTGTTCTAGCCTTAATGCTTTTGTTGAACTGATGTTTATGACGTTCATGCATGCTATCCCTCTTGCGTTTACCCATTGGCATTCATATGACTAGTTTCCTTTGCGTACTTTGGTTGCCCGCCAACAACATGCTCCCGCGATTGCCTTGAGGAACAGGTCCTTAGCATTCAGCTGGCGAGGATACGTTGTCGGTGGGTTTTTCCTCAATAGTCTTTGACACTGCCACCCACTTTGTTGAGCAGGCTCGAAACAAAGCGAGGGCGCAGACAACTACAGTAAGGTTCCATCGCACATAGGGTTTTGTCATACGAGACCGTTGGTTGCCCGAGGGATGCGCGAACGCAAATTCTGAAGAAGAGTCAACGAGTGTGCCAACTTAGCTTTTATCGATGCTCTCCTGCTTGCCGGGGTGCATCTTTGATAATGTATAATGTCTCCTCTTCCATTCGTGGCTGTCCATTCCGCATGTGCCCTCTGGGAGACCGTGCTTGTACATCCATTTTCATTCTGCAAGGGCAAGAAAAGATAGGAAAGAGCAAAAAGGGGAGGGACTGGGCCGTCCATTAGTCGCACACTCAGTCCGAGCACGAGCTGGGAGAGCTAACAAAAACGTTTGCAACCAATGACATATGACGGGAAAGGAAACGAATTGGCATCCCTCTCCCTTTTTCCCAAATTTCAATGGTCTGAACACGACTGGCGTGAAGGACACATAGGTGCGGAAGGCCTTGCCGAGGTTTGCTTGCCGGGAGTGCCGACCAACGGATTCGCACCAACGTTACACTCAGGGCTTATCCTTGGCAGGATAAATACAGGACCGAGCGCCACGTAGGCTTATCGACGTTGGCGGCCTCACCGTCGTGCGACCAGACCATTGTCGTCATGAGAAGATAGGGGGAAGGTCAATTAAGTACCGTTTCCGATCCTCCCGCCCAAGTGACATCCTTCGAGGCCGGGTGTGCACCGACGGGAGACTACTAGGAGGACGACACCGTCGCACGCCTCGATCCTTCTTCTGGCCATGAGAGGCGCAGTGGCCATGCCAACCGTGCCATCCATGGTCACCGCATCGCTGCTGCCTCTCGTCCTTGCCGTCGCTGCTGCAACAGCGGAGACGAGCGACCGAGGCTGGGAGGATCAAGGCTAGCGAGTACCACCATTTCTCTTTTCCAAAGCTGTCACCGAAGATGGTGACACCGAGGATGATGATGATGGACGCGCTGTTCACAACCTCAGGTTCATGCAAACGCTTCCCCCTACCTAGCGCGCGAAAGATGTCATGATGCAACACGATCACCTATGGGGCCATCGGCCCCTTTGTGATTCGGCAAGGGGGAAGGTCATGTTGCACAAAGAGCAGAGGCCATGAAACAACATGACGGTGGTGACGCTAGTGGTTCTTACCCAGGTTCGGGCTGCTGGGAAGCGTAAAACCCTACTCCTGCTTTGGTGGATTGGATGGAGGAACACGATGAGCGCGCAGCGCTCAAGCCCGGCAAGGTGGCCTCGGGGAGAGCAGTTACGCGCGTACAAGTGTGCAAGGGTCTGAGTACATTGCTAGTTAGCCTTGGACTTCCTTTTATAGCTTAAGGGGTGACCACAGTGGCAAAGTAGTCTTTATATGGTGATTAGATAGCTAACAGTGTTATCATACCTAACTCTGGCAGTTAGGACAAAGTGCATCAAATGCGCTGCTAGGTGTCATGCTGTGGGCAAAACCCGGCAAGCCTGCCGTGCCGCTTAACCCTCTTCTGCTTATCTGCTTGACACGCCTCTGGACGGGTGTCATATGAGGATAATCTATATTCCATGGGCTGCCATGTGCTTGGTGGTAGCCTCTTAATCACTTGGAGGCTTGACACCGCATTGATAGGTGATTTGCGTTGCGGAGTGGTGGAGCGGTGGAGCGGTGGCGCCTTGGCGGGGAGATTTGCCCTTGGCGGACCCGGCAAGCCTGCCGGGGAAATCTTGGACTTGTCCTTGGGACGGCCTCGACCCCGCCAGGCTCTCCTGCCCGGCGAGGGAACCTTTCCCAAGGTGATGCCTCGCTGTCTTGCTTTCCCTTGTCTTCTTGATCTGCTCCTTGATCTCACGAAGAGTCGTTCTTCTGGCTTGGTATTGTTTCTGTATCTTGGTGTAGCCATTCTTTTGTTGAGCTCTAGCTGCCGGGGCGGAGGCTCTGTGTCCGTGCACAAGTCAGGGGAAACATACACCCCTGTTTGTGTACCCCGACATATGGCAAGCACATTTAAGCCTAACCCACTTCCTATGCATGGGGATTTTGTGAGCAAACAATTTATGGGAGCAAGAATCAACTAGCATAGGAAGGGAAAACAAGCAAAACTTCAAGATTTTCAACACATAGAGAGGAAACTTGATATTATTGAGATATGTAGAAGCATAAGTTCCTCCCTCATAGTATTTTTCTATAGCATCATAAATGAATTCAACAATATAACTATCACATAAAGCATTCTTTTCATGATCCACAAGCATAGAATTTTTATTACTCTCTGCATAAGCAAATTTCTTCTCATTCATAATAGTGGGAGTATCATATGAAACTCGAATACTATAAATTTTTACACATTAAAAGAGTAATGTTCAGAAAAAGGATATTCAAAATTATGGCAATAATTATCACTACTTTTTATAACATAAGTATCATCACAATAATCATCATAAGTAGCAACTTTGTTCTCATCATAGTCAATTGAGACCTCTTCCGGAATAGTGGAATCATTACTAAATAAAGTCATGACCTCTCCAAATCCACTTTTGCCATTATAATAAAATTCAACACCCTTCAAAATAGTTAGATAAATATTATCTAAAGTTGACACTCTTCCAAACCCACTTTCATAAATATTGCAATCATCATAAATAGGAGGCATGCAATCATCATAACAAATTTGATCATTCAAAGTAGGGAGACTAAAAATATCATCTTCATTAGGCATAGCATCCCCAAGCTTGGAACAAACATTAATTGCAGCAAATAAATTCTCAAACATGTCATTCTCATCAAACATAGCATCCCCAAGCTTGTGGCTTGGCATATCATAAGCATAATCACTCTCATCATTAATAGTATGAATAGCATCAATAGTATAACAATTAGTATCATCATAATTTCCCAAGTTGGTGCCAAAAAGATTTTCAAGATTATAAGAAGTATAATTATCTTCCCAATCATAATCATCACAACAAGCAATAGGCATAAAAAAATCATCATCAATAGTTCTTCGGACATTGTGCCATGAGACAAAGAATCAATATCATCATCAAGTGCATCATCTTCTAGAATTATTTTTGATTCATTTTCATGAGGCACAACAATAATAGGAGCAACATTATTTGGGAGAGATACCTTTTTACCTCTACTCTTTCTTCTTTTCTTCTTCTTCACCACATCATGTGTGGGTTTAATTAATCTTTCCGAGCTTCTTATTGATGAGATTGGTTGAATAGGGAGCTCCTTCTCGTCACCTATTTCATCATGGGAGATAATAGGAGGGAAAGTAGAATTCTTTGCCCTTTCATTAGTATTCCTTTTATACTCTATTGGTTTCCCCATTTTTCTATAGTTGGCAATATAAGCATTCTCATTGCAATTTACCATGCAAAACATATAGATATCTTTTAGATTAGTTTCAATGTAGTCTGTGAGAATGAATACTTCAAACCAACTATTTTTATCTGTCAATTCTTCACTCCCCAAAAATAGACAAAGCTCATTATAAAGTTCAAGGGTGATCAAGTGATTACAATATTTGGCCATGATTCGGTTATGAAAAAGTTTGCATTGGAAATTAGGATGACCAACCTTATTGCAAAGTTCACAAGTAATAGGACAAAGAGAAAATAATTTTGTGGCAAATTCATCTATCACTTTGAGCAAAAAATTGGTTCTATCATGTTTATGCTTCTAACAAAATCTATCATCCCTATAAGGCACGTCTTCACAAACTTTATGCACTCCATAAAAATAGACATGCTTATAAGAAACATTTTTATCATGACTAGTGCAATCATCATTAGTATTTTGGATATTCATAGAATTCATACTAACAACATTGCAATCATGCTCATCATTTATGCCAAACATTTTATTGAATTCTTCTTCTATCAATTGAGCATAATTTTCCTTTCCATCATTTTCAAGAAAGACATGATAAAGACGAATAATATGAGGCCACCTCAATTCCTTTTTTTCTAGTTTTATTTTATAAACCAAACTAGTGATAAAACAAGAAACTAAAATATTCAATTGCAAGATCTAAAGATATACCTTCAAGCACTCACCTCCCCGACAACGGTGCCAGAAAAGAGCTTGATGTCTACTACGCAACTTTATTCTTGTAGACTGGTGTTGGGCCTCCAAGCGCAGAGTTTTGTAGGACAGTAGCAATTTTCCCCCAAGTGGATGACCTAAGGTTTATCAATCCGTGGGAGGCATAGGATGAAGATGGTCTCTCTCAAATAACACTTCAACCAAATAACAAAGAGTCTCTTGTGTCCCCAACACACCAAATACAATGGTAAATTGTATGGGTGCACTAGTTCAGCGAAGAGATGGCGATACAAGTGTAATATGGATAGTAGATACTGATAGTAATAATAAAAAACAGCAAGGTAGCAAGTAACAAAAGTGAGCACAAACGGTATTGCAATGCTTAGAAACAAGGCCTATGGTTCATACTTTTGCTAGTGCAATCTCCCAACAATGCTAATATAATTGGATCATATAACCATCCCTCAACGTGCGATGAAGAATCACCCCAAAGTTCCTATCTAGCGGAGAACATAAGAAAATTGTTTGTAGGGTACGAAACCACCTCAAAGTTATCCTTTCCAATCGATCTATCAAAGAGTTTGTACTAAAATAACACCAAGTTATCCTTTCCGATCGATCTATCTAAGAGTTCGTACTAAAATAACACCATATGATACACATCAACCAACTCTAATGTCACCTAAATACTCCAATGTCACCATGAGTATCCGTGAGTTGATTATACGATATGCATCAAACAATTTCAGATTCATAAAACTCAATCCAACACAAAGAACCTCAAAGAGTGCCCCTAGATTTCTACCAGAGAAACAAGGACGAAAACATGCATCAACCCCTATGCATAGATTACCCCATTGTCACCTCGGGAATCCAGGAGTTGAGTGCCAAAACATATATCAAGTGAATCAATATGATACCCCATTGTCACCACGGGTATTCATAGCAAGACATACATCAAGTGCTCTCAAATCCATAAAAGTATTCAATCCGATAATAATGAAATCTCAAATGAAAAAACTCAATTCATCACAACAAGACAGAGATGGAAAAACACCATATGATCCAACTATATTAACAAAGCTCGTGATACATCAAGATCGTGCCAAATCAAGAACACGAGAGAGAGAGAGATCAAACACATAGCTACTAGTACAAACCCTCAATCCCGAGGGTGTCCAACTCCCTCCTCATCATGGTGTCCGCCGGGATGATGAAGATGGCCTCCGGTGATGATTTCCCCCTCCGGCAGGGTGCCGGAACGGGGTCTAGATTGGTTTTTCGTGGCTACAGAGGCTTGCGGCGGTGGAACTTCTGATCTAGGGTTATTTCTGGGAGTTTCTGTATTTATAGGATTTTATTGGCGTCGGTTTCACGCGAAGATGGGCTTCGAGGGGCCCACTGCCCAAAACAAAGCACCTCTCCCATTGCAAGATAGATCAATCTAGTTGGCCAAACTAAATCAATAGAGAAGAGAGATATACAAAGCTATCTTAATCATGCATAAAAGAGTTCATAGAAGACTCAAATAATATTCATAGATAATCTGATCACAAATCCCCAATTCACCGAATCTCAACAAACACACCACAAAAGAATATTACATAGAATATAACTCCAAGAACATCGAGGAGAACATTGTATTGAAGATCAAAGAGATAGAAGAAGCCATCTAGCTACTAGCTATGGACACGTAGGTCTGTGGTAAACTACTCACACATCATCAGAAGGGCAGCAAGGTTGGTGTAGAGGCCCTCCGTGATCGAATCCCCCTCCGGCAGAGTGCCGGAAAAGGCCCCAAGATGGGATCTAATGAGAACAGAAGCTTGAGGTGGCGGAAAAGTATTTTTGGTGTGCCCTCTGACGCAAGGAGAATATTTGGATATTATGGAGCAGATATTAGGGTTAGAAGAGCCACGGCGGGCCCACAAGCCTAGGGGCGCCCCCCTAGGGCTTTCGGCCCCCTCGTGGGTCTTCTGGCCTCTTCCTGAACCTTCGTGGTTGTCTTCTGGTCCAAGAAAAATCCTCAAAAAGTTTCTTTCCGTTTGGACTCCATTTGGTATTGATTTTCTGTAAAAGACAAAAACAAGGAAAAAATAACAACTGGCACTGGGCACTAGGTTAATATGTTAGTCCCAAAAAATGATATAAAATAGCATATTAATGCATATAAAACATCCAAGATGGATAATATAATAGCATGGAACTATCAAAAATTATACATACGTTGGAGACGTATCAAGCATCCCCAAGCTTAATTCCTCCTCGTCCTCGAGTAGGTAAATGATAAAAATAGAATTTTTGATGTGGAATGCTACCTAACATGTTTATCAAGTAATCTCTCTTATTGTGGTATGAATGTCCAGATCCAAAAGATTCAAAACAAAAGTTTAATATTGACATAAAAACATTAATACTTCAAGCATACTAATAAAGCAATCATGGCTTTTCAAAATAACATGGCTAAAGAAAGTTATCCCTACAAAATCATATAGTCTTGTCATGCTCTATCTTCATCACACAAAATATTTATCATGCACAACCCCGATGACAAGCCAAGCAATTGTTTCATACTTTTGACGTTCTAAAGCATTTTCAACTTTCACGCAATACATGAGCGTGAGCCATGGATATAGCATTATGGGTGGAATAGAAGGTGGTAGTGGACAAAAAGGAGAAAGAAATTCTCACACCAACTAGGCAAATTAATAGGCTATGGAGATGCCCATCAATTGATATTGGTGCAAGTGAGTAGGGATTGCCATGCAACGGATGCACTAGAGCTATAAGTGTATGAAAGCTCAAAAGAAAACTAAGTGGGTGTGCATCCAACTTGCTTGCTCACGAAGACCTAGGGCAATTTTGAGGAAGCCCATCATTGGTATATACAAGACAAGTTCTATAATGAAAAATTCCCACTAGTAATATATGAAAGTGACAACATAGGAGACTCTCTATCATGAAGAACTTGGCGCTACTTTGAAGCACAAGTGTAGAAAAAGGATAGTAACATTGTCCCTTCTCTCTTTTTCTCTCAATTTTTTCTTTTTCCTTTTTTTTCTCTTTTTTTCTCTTTTTTCTTTTCTTTTTGGGCTCTTTGGCCTCTCTTTTTTATTTGAAGTCCGGAGTCTCATCCCAACTTGTGGGGGAATCATAGTCTCCATCATCCTTTCCTCACATAGGACAATGCTCTAATAATGATGATCATCACACTTTTATTTACTTACAAATCAAGAATTAGAACTCAATACTAGAACAAAATATGACTCTATATGAATGCCTCCGGTGGTGTACCAGGATGTGCAATGATCTAGCGTGACATGTATAAAAAAATATGAACGGTGGCCTAGCCGCAAATACTATGCCAACTACCTGATCATGCAAAGCAATATAACAATGATGGTTGATACGTCTCCAATGTATCTACTTTTCCTAACGCTTTTCCACTTGTTTTGGACTCTAATTTGCATGATTTGAATGAAACTAACCCCGGACTGACGCTGTTTTCAGCAGAACTACCATGGTGTTCTTTTTGTGTAGAAATAAAAGTTCTCGGAATGGAACGAAACTTTGCGAGGAATTTTTATACAAAATAAGAGAATTTCTGGAGCCAAGAGAGACCTGAGGGGGGCACCTGGGTGGGCACAACCCACCAGGGCGCGCCTGCCCCCCCCCCCCCCCAGGCGCGCCCAGGTGGGTTGTCCCCTCCTGGTGGCCCCGCAGACCCTGAAACTGACGCTATAAAATCCTATTTTTCCAGAAAAAATCGGGGAGAAAGAATTATCGTATTTCGCGAGACGGAGCCACCGCCGTTTCATGTTCTTCATCGGGAGGCCAGATCTGGAGTCCGTTTGGGGCTCCGGAGAGGGGGATCTTCGATCTTCATCATCACCAACCCTTCTCCATCGCCAATTCCATGATGCTCCCCACCGGGAGTGAGTAATTCCTTCGTAGGCTCGCTGGTCGGTGAGGAGTTGGATGAGATTCATCATGTAATCGAGTTAGTTTTGTTAGGGTTTGATCCCTAGTATCCATTATGTTCTGAGATTGATGTTGCTATGACTTTGCCATGCTTAATGCTTGTCACTTTGGGCCCGGGTGCCATGATTTCAGATCTGAACCGTTTATGTTATCACCATTATATCTATGTTCTAGATCCGATCTTGCAAGTTATAGTCACCTACTACGTGTTATGATCTGGCAACCCCGGAGTGACAATAGTCGGGACCACTCCCGGTGATGAGCGTAGTTTGAGGAGTTCATGTATTCACCGTGTGTTAATGCTTTGTTCCGGTTCTCTATTAAAAGGAGGCCTTAATATCCCCTAGTTTCCAATATGGACCCCGCTGCCATGGGAGGGTAGGATAAAAGATGGCATGCAAGTTCTTTCCATAAGCACGTATGACTATTTACGGAATACATGCCTACATTATATATGAACTGGAGCTAGTGCCGTGTCGCCCTAGGTTATAACTGTCTCATGATGAATATCATCCAACAAATTACCGATCCAATGCCTACGAATTTATCTTATATTGTTTCTGCTAAGTTACTACTGCTGTCACTGTTGCACTTGCTACAATATCACTGCTATCACTGTTACCGTTACTATTGCTACTGCTACTATTATCAAAACTATCATACTACTTTGCTACTGATCACTTTGCTGCAGATAATTAATCTCCATGTGTGGTTGAATTGAAAACTCAGCTGCTAATACTTACAAATATTGTTTGGCTCCCCTTGTGTCGAATCTATAAATTTGGGTTGAATACTCTACCCTCGAAAACTGTTGCGATCCCCTATACTTGTGGGTTATCAAGACCTTTTTCTGGCACCGTTGCCGGGGAGCATAGCTATATTTGTTGAGTCACTTGGGATTATTATCAATTATTCACTATGAAGAATCTGAAGGATGCTAAGACTAAGATTTTTTCCTCTAAGACGAGGGGAGGTAAGGAACTGCCATCCAACTCCGCTTTAGATTCACCTTCTGTTATAAGTAAACTTGCAACACCACCACAGGCTACTAATCCTGATATGTCGCAAGTTATTGAGGATGCTACTTCCACTATGAATGATGCTTATGATGATGCTAGTACCTTGCTTGATGATGATGTGCCATTAGGTGAATTTCTTGATGAACAAATTGCTAGAGTAAGACAACATGATGTTGTTGAATCTGATGATGAGCTTGAAACTGAAAATCTTGAAACACCCACTAGAACTAGCCCTCCTAGATATGAATTGCCTAAGGTACCGGAAGGTTATGTTATGAATGAGGAGACAACTAGAGATATTCTTGCTTGTAAGGATAGAGATGATCTAGAGAAATTATTATGCAAGTATAAAGAAAAATCTCTGAATGCTAGAATGCAATATGGTCCTATTTGCTACCTCACCTATCTTTATTGATGATAAGGATTATGAATTCTCTGTCGACCCAGAGTTAATTACTTTGGTTGAATCTGATCCTTTCCATGGTTATGAAACTGAGACTGTTGTGGCACATCTTACTAAGTTGAATGACATAGCCACCCTTTTTACTCATGATGAGAAAACTCGCTATTACTATATTCTCAAATTATTTTCGTTCTCATTAAAGGGTGATGCTAAAGCTTGGTACAATACTCTTGCTCCTGGTTGTGTGCGTAGTCCCCAGGATAAGAAATAAGCTGCCTTACAGGAAATATTTAACTTTGTGCAAATTGAAGAAGAGAGTCTCCCACAAGCTTGGGGGAGGCTTTGCCAGTTACTTAAGGTTTTGCCTGATCATCCTCTTAAGAAAAATGAAATACTTGATATCTTCTATAATTGACTAACCGATGCTTCTAGGGATTTCCTAGATAGTTGTGCTGGTTGTGTTTTCAGGGAACGAACTATGGGATAAGCTGAAGAATTATTGAATAACATATTGAAAAATTATGATGATTGGACTCTTCCTGAACCACCGTCTAAGCCCACTCCAAAGAAGATGGGTATTTTATATCTCAGTCCCGAAGATATGCAAGAGGCAAAGAAATCTATGAAGGAAAAAGGTATTAAAGCTGAGGATGTCAAAAATTTACCTCCTATTGAAGAAATACATGGGCTTGATACACCACCACTGCCTAAGGTGGTAGAGGTAAATTCTCTAATGAAATTCAATGATAATGATAATCCTCACAATATGCACCCTAGCCAATGCCTTTATGAGTTTGAAAACTACATTAGAAAACAAGATCACTTCAATGCAAATGTTACGAAACAATTAAAATACAATTCTGACATGATTGCTCGCTTGAGTGACTTGTTATTTAGAATCTCAACTGATGTTAGAGGTGTGGGAAAGCATGCTTCTATGGTACAAACCCAGTTAGAACAAGTTGCTAAATCTCAAAGAGAATTGCTTGATGAAATGAATAACAACATACATGACTTTGCTGTTAGAGTTGCAACTAGAGGAGGTAAAATGACTCAGGAACCACTTTATCCTGAGGGACACCCAAAAAGAATTGAACAGGATTCACAAAGGAACAACACCACTGCACCTGATCCTTCTAAAAAGAAAAAGAAAAATGATAGGACTTTGCATGCCTCTAGTAAATCTGAAGTAGAGAAACCTCCTGATAATGATAATGATGTTTCTATTTCTGATGCTGAAACTTAATCTGGTAATGAACATTCACCTTCTGATAATGAAAAATATAATGATGAGGTTCATGAAGAAACTCAAACAAATAATAAAGAACCAGACAATGATGTTGAGATAGAACCAGCTGTTGATCTTGATAACCCACAACCCAAGAATGCAAGATATGATAAAAGAGACTTTGTTGCTAGAAAACACGATAAGGAAAGAGAACCGTGGGTTCAAAAACCTATGCCTTTTCCACCTAAGACAACTAAAAAGAAAGATGATGAAGAATTTGAATGATTTGCTGAAATGCTGAGGCCAGTCTTTTTGCGTACTCGCTTGACTGATATCTTGAAAATGCCTCCTTATGCAAAGTACATGAAGGACATCATCACTAATAAGAGAAAAATACCAGAAGCTGAAATCTCCACCATGCTTGCTAATTACACTTTTAAGGATGGAGTACCTAAAAAACTTGGAGATCCGGGAATACCAACTATACCTTGCTCCATCAAAAAGAATTATGTGAAAACTGCTTTATGTGATTTGGTAGCTGGTGTTAGTGTTATGCCTTTCTCTTTATATAAAAGACTTGATTTGAATAAACTCACACCTACTGAAATATCTTTGCAAATGGCTGACAAATAAACTGCCATACCTATTGGTATTTGTGAGGATGTGCCCGTTGTTGTTGCTAATGTTACTATTTTGAATGACTTTGTTATACTTGAGATGCCCGAGGACGACAACATGTCGATTATCCTTGGTAGACCCTTCTTGAATACTGCAGGGGCTGTTATTGATTGCAATAAAAGCAAGGTCACTTTTCATATCAATGGTAATGAGCATACGGTGCACTTTCCGAAGAAACAATTCCAAGTGAATGGTATTAATGTTATTGAAAAATCTCCGATGATCACTATTGGAAGTTTTCAACTACCTCTACCTACTACCAAAAAGAAATATGAAATGCTTATTGTTGGGGATATTCATATCCCCATTGAGGTAACTTAGTGATTTACGAAAGTTCTTTGGTTTCATGCTAATCGAAAGTGGTTGTTAATAAGACTTGATCAACCTTATTAATGGATCATTTTTTAGAGGTATGAAGTTGATGAATTAGTAAGCACTACCTTCTGTCCCAACCTTTTATTTTCTGTTCCTATTAGTTAAATAAAATAAAATACCATGTTTTGTCTGTTTTCTGATTTTTCCTGTGCAATAAAAAATGACCCAAAAATAAAAGTCCTCAGAATGCCCTGAAAATTTAATACGATTTTTTTCTGAATATTAAAGAATTTCTGGTGCAAATAATATCAGAGGGAGATGCACCAGGTGGGCACAACCCACCTGGGCGCGCCAGGACCCCCAGGCGCGCCCTGGTGGGTTGTGGTCCCCACGTGGGCCCCCTCACTTATCCCTTCATCCCACATCTTCACTTACCTCCAGAAAAAAATCTCCATTGCTCTCTCTCTCGTGTTCTTGCTCCCGAAACCACGGATTTCGATCTCTTTGCTCGAAGCTCTGTTTCCAAAACTGTTTCGGGGAATTGTTGCTTGGTATGTGACTCCTCCGTTTGTCCAATTAGTTTTTGTTTTAGTGGTTTATATTTTGAATAATTAGCTACTCTTGGTGCTGCTGTAGATGAGCTTGCATGTTGAATTCTTAGAGTTCTAAGTAGTTTGAATGCTTGCTATAGCCTCTATGCATCCCTATGAGTAGTTGTTACCAATATTGTGAAGTTTTATTGACAAAATTTTTGTCACCCAATAAATTTTCAGAAAATTGTACACAAATATGATGAACCTCTTTGGAAGGAGTTCTTCGAGGAGGAGATCCTCGGGGGCATCTTCTAGTGACAGCTCCGCTTGTCCGTCTTATGTTGAACCAAGTGAAAGTTCCATACGAGATGCCGCCACCAAAACGTGCTTATGGCCATGCGATGATTATATGGTGAGTGTGGGCATTAAGGAGGAATTTGAGCAATATGTTCACAATGCCGACCTCGGTCCCTACATATCAGATAAGTGCAATCAACACCACACTCTCACTGAATCATTTGTCAAAGGATTTAAATTCCATCCCCGTGAGTCTAGGGTGTCATTTAAACTGTATGAAAATTCATTTACCTTATCACTAGAAAGGTTTGCTCATCACTGCAAAATTCCATTCTGGGGTTCGCTTGACGAACCACCAAGAGCTGATTTTGAAACATTTTTGTCTAGCCTTTGCTACGGTGAGAATAGGGGAGTGATGCAAGGTAGAATAAAGAGCATTCATTTTCCCGCAATTCAATACTTTGCATTATTCACTGGGAAATGTATTGTAGGCAAACAAGATTGTAGTACACTTTGTGCTCCAGACTTGAGCCTCTTATGCGCCGCTCTCACCGGTGACAAAAGCTATAATCTTGGAGCAATTGTTGCACGTAGGTTGCAACACAACGCTAATAGTGGTTATTTTTATGGTGGAATTTATGCCACTCGCTTAGCGAGAGAGCTGGGTGTTTCACCTTTACCATATGACCCTATTTTACCCACGCAATATTTAGACTTTGATGTTGTGAAGCGTCATAAGATCCTTAAGGGTAAACCTGATAATTTCACCTACAAGTTGTTGTTTAACCAAGAATCCATCGTATACACATATTTGCCTGCGCCTGCCCTCTTTGATTATCGCAGCAGGGGAAGATATTTTGTTCTTGAGAGCGAGGCCCGAGCCCACAACGCGGCGGTTGTGGCTACACGGCAGGCTGAGACATCCGAACCAAGAGCCTCCGTGAGCTACCACTCCGACTACTATCCAGGCTATTGACTCATTACCAAGTTAGGCCAAAAGCCTAAGCTTGGGGGAGTACGTGTTACTCACCGACATTACATTCATGTTCACACATTTCAATTGTCGGTGTTCACACTTTTTCATTGTATTATCCATGCTTAAATTTATTTTCTCACTTTCTTCTTGTGTGTTTGAAAAACTTTGAGAAAATCCAAAAATATTTCCACCTTCTTTTTGCTTCTTCTTTCTAGAGTAGTTAGCTGTAGCACTAAAAAGAAAACCCAAAAAGATTTCCTTGTTCTTCTTTTGCTTGTTGGGAGCTTTCCCATGTAAATATTTTTTCTCGTTTTTGCTTTTCCCTTTTTATTGGCTTCTTTCGAATAAAACCAAAAAAACTCCAAAAATATTTCAGTGTGTTTCTCTGAATTTCTTTTCTTTCTTTCAAGTCGTACCAAGGAGAAGACCATGATGAAAATGTTGAGTGGCTCTCATATGCATAATTGTTGATTTAACAAAGAGCCCATTTTACCTTGTCTTCTCCTGTTGAATAAATGTTTGCAGATTCCAGCTTAGTCCATGGCACTCTTGCACTACTATTATTTTCATATCGTTCGGTCATGCAACTGAAAGGCAATAATGACGATACTCGATGAACTGGCCGTGGCAGAGAGAAACGGGTATGAACTTGACTTGTTCTGTTTTTGTAAATATGTTTAACCTAGTATCCATGATTCAGCCCATTATGATTAAACATGTTTGCAATGACAATTAGAGATTATAGTTTCTCATGCCATGCATAAGTAGCTGGGAGTGAATAATGATTTATCTTGGATATCAACATTGCGTTCAGATGATTGTGATGTAGTATGATGATATGGTATCCTCCTCTGAACGTTCGAGTGCCTTGACTTGGCACATGTTCATGCATGTAGTTGAATCAAAACCAACCTAGCCTCTATGATATTTATGTTCATGGTGTTCATATCCTACTCATGCTAGTGTCCAATGTTACTTATGCATAATGCATGTTCATGACCGTTGTTGCTCTCTAGCTGGCCGCTTCTCAACCTATTTGCTAGCCTTCACCTGTACTAAGTGGGAATCCTGCTTGTACATCCAAAACCTGAAATCCAAGTTATTCCAGATGAGTCCACCATACCTACCTATATGCGATATTACCCTGCCATCCTAAGTAAATTTGCATGTGCCACCTCTAAAAACTTCAAATAAATATCCTTTTTGTGTGCCTGGATCGTTCATGGAATGACAGGAGGTGGTCGGTATCTTCCATGCTAAGTGAGTTATTCTCAGGTCGAGTGTTTATTCACTCGCCATCGCACGAGAAAAGGGCGGTAATTGGGATTCCTGGTCCTGAACTCAAAAATGAAAATAATTAAACAAAACTCCCCCAGGACTGTTGTTGGTATGGATGGCACCCGTTGTTTTGGACAAGCCGTGGAGTGTGATTCATGGTGGAGGGGGAGTAAACCTTTACTTTTATCGCTTGGGAACCGCCACTAGCGCTCTTAGCATGGAAGATGTTGATAGCTGATGGTCGTGAAGTAAAAGAGAAGGGTGCATGTCTCAAAATATCATTTACCTCTGTTTTAAAAACTTGAGCTCTGGCACCTCTGCAAATCACTGCTTCCCTCTATGAAGGGACTATCTATTTACTTTCATGTCATGCCATCACCTTCTTAAATAAGCGCCAGAACCTGAGAGCACTGCTGTCATGCTTATGCATTGTGTGTAGCTAATGTTGGGTGCATCATGACTGGATCTTTTCTACCATGAATTACAATGTTTAGTCGCTGCTTGAACTTTGGAGGTGCTCTGCATTTATGTTTTGCGGTCTCAGAAAGGGCTAGCGAGATACCACTATTGTCATATTATATCATGGTTGTTTTGATAACGTGTTGCCATTTAAGATATCTTATTATTGCTCGCTAGCTGATTATGTCATTGATATGAGTTAATATAATTTTTAAGAGTTATTGTCAACATGGTTAGTTATAATTTTGCCTGAAAACCTGGGTGCTGTTTAAGCTTATTTATGCAAACAAGAGCAAAAGAGTTCGTAAAAGTTTTTCTTTTTCACTTTCAGTTTATCAACTGAATTGCTTGAGGACAAACAAAGGTTTAAGCTTGGGGGAGTTGATACGTCTCCAATGTATCTACTTTTCCTAACACTTTTCCTCTTGTTTTGGACTCTAATTTGCATGATTTGAATGAAACTAACCCCGGACTGACGCTGTTTTCAACAGAACTACCATGGTGTTGTTTTTGTGCAGAAATAAAAGTTCTCGGAATGGAACGAAACTTTGGGAGGAATTTTTATACAAAATAAGAGAATTTCTGGAGCCAAGAGCCACCTGAGGGGGGCACCTGGGTGGGCACAACCCACCAGGGCGCGCCTGCCCCCCCCCCCCCCCCCCCCCCAGGCGCGCCCAGGTGGGTTGTCCCCACCTGGTGGCCCCGCAGATCCTGAAACCGACGCTATAAAATCCTATTTTTCTAGAAAAAAATCGGGGAGAAAGAATTATCGCGTTTCGCGAGACGGAGCCGCCGCCGTCTCCTGTTGTTCATCGGGAGGCTAGATCTGGAGTCCGTTTGGGGCTCCGAAGAGGGGGATCTTCGATCTTCGTCATCGCCAACCCTTCTCCATCGCCAATTCCATGATGCTCCCCACCGGGAGTGAGTAATTCCTTCGTAGGCTCGCTGGTCGATGAGGAGTTGGATGAGATTCATCATGTAATCGAGTTAGTTTTGTTAGGGCTTGATCCCTAGTATCCATTATGTTCTGAGATTGATGTTGCTATGACTTTGCCATGCTTAATGCTTGTCACTTTGGGCCCGGGTGCCATGATTTCAGATCTGAACCGTTTATGTTATCACCATTATATCTATGTTCTAGATCCGATCTTGCAAGTTATAGTCACCTACTACGTGTTATAATCCGGCAACCCCGGAGTGACAATAGTCGGGACCACTCCCGATGATGACCGTAGTTTGAGGAGTTCATGTATTCACCGTGTGTTAATGCTTTGTTCCGGTTCTCTATTAAAAGGAGGCCTTAATATCCCTTAGTTTCCAATATGGACCCCGCTGCCACGGGAGGGTAGGACAAAAGATGTCATGCAAG
The DNA here is from genome assembly GCA_011799875.1 of Thinopyrum elongatum. Taxonomy (NCBI): domain Eukaryota; kingdom Viridiplantae; phylum Streptophyta; class Magnoliopsida; order Poales; family Poaceae; genus Thinopyrum; species Thinopyrum elongatum. Next base: position 362,237,340 of record CM022300.1, on the reverse strand, counting down.
TTCTTTCCATAAGCACGTATGACTATTTACGGAATACATGCCTACATTATATTTATGAACTGGAGCTAGTGCCGTATCGCCCTAGGTTATAACTGTCTCGTGATGAATATCATCCAACAAATTACCGATCCAATGCCTACGAATTTATCTTATATTGTTTCTGCTAAGTTACTACTGCTGTCACTGTTGCACTTGCTACAATATCATTGCTATCACTGTTACCGTTACTATTGCTGCTGCTACTATTATCAAAACTATCATACTACTTTGCTACTGATCACTTTGCTGCAGATAATTAATCTCCAGGTGTGGTTGAATTAACAACTCAGTTGCTAATACTTACAAATATTCTTTGGCTCCCCTTGTGTCGAATCTATAAATTTGGGTTGAATACTCTACCCTCGAAAACTGTTGTGATCCCCTATACTTGTGGGTTATCAATGGTGCGTGTCATAATAAACAGAACGGTGGAAGTTGCATGGCAATATATCTCGGAATGGCTATGGAAATGCCATAATAGGTAGGTATGGTGGCTGTTTTGAGGAAGGTATATGGTGGGTTTAATGCACCGGCGAAAGTTGCACTGTACTAGAGAGGGTTGCAAAGGTGGAAGGGTGAGAGTGCGTATAATCCATGGACTCATCATTAGTCATAAAGAACTCACATCCTTATTGCAAAAATGTATTAGCCCACAAAACAAAGTACTAATACACATGCTCCTAGGGGGATAGATTGGTAGGAAAATACCATCGCTCGTCCCTGACCGCCACACATAAGGAAGACAATAAAAATAAATCATGCTCCAACTTCATCACATTACGATAGAACATACGTGCATGCTTTGGGAATCTCAAACCTTAACCCAAGTATTTCTACTAATCCACAATTACCAACTAGCATGACTCTAATATCACCATCTTCATATCTCAAAACAAATGCAAAGAATCAAACTTCTCATATATTCAATGATCTTCATGAAAGTTTTTATTATATCCCTCTTGAATACCCATCATATTAGGACCAAATTCATAACCTAAGAAAATTGCCATACTATTTATAAGACTCTCAAAATAAAATAAGTGAAGCATGAGAGTTCATCAATTTCTTCAAAATAAAACCACCGTTGTGCTCTAAAAAGATATAAGTGAAGCACTAGAGCAACTACCTAGCTCAAAAGATATAAGTGAAGCACATAGAGTATTCTAATAAATTCACGATTAATGTGTGTCCCTCTCAAAAGGTGTGTACAGCAAGGATGATTGTGGCAAACTAAAAGGCAAAGACTCATATAATACAAGACACTCCTCATGTGATGAATAAAAATATAGCCTCAAGTAATTTTACCGATGGATTGAAGACAAAAAAGGGGATGCCATCCGGGGCATCCCCAAGCTTAGATGCTTGGTTGTCCTTGAATATTACCTTGGGGTGCCTTGGGCATCCCAAGTTTAGGCTCTTTCCACTCCTTATGTGACGCCCCCAATTCAATCATACACTAATCAAACACGCAAATGTGTACGATCAAGATCAGGGACTCACGAGAAGATATCACAACACAACTCTAGACACAAATAAAATAATACAAGCTTCATATTACAAGCCAGGGACCTCGAGGGCTCGAATACAAAAGCTCAAAAGCACAAGAGTCAGCGGAAGCAACAATATCTGAGTACAGACATAAGTTAAACAAGACTGCCTTAAGAAGGCCAGCACAAAAGCAACAACGATCGAAAAGGCAAGGCCTCCTGCCTGGGACCTCCTAACTACTCTTGGTCGTCGGCGGTCTCCACGTAGTACTAGGCACCCTCAGGGTAGTAGTAACCGTCGGCGGTGGCATCTGGCTCCTGGGCTCCACCATCTGATCGCAACATCCGAAAAGAAGAAAGAAGGGGAAAAAGGGTAGCAAAGCAACCGTGAGTACTCATCCAAAGTACTCGCAAGCATCAGATCTATACTAAGTATGAATTGGTATCAAGGGTGTTGGAAATATGCCCTAGAGGCAATAATAAAGTGGTTATTATTATATTTCCTTAATCATGATAAAGGTTTATTATTTAGGCTAGAATTGTATTGACTGGAAACTTAAATACATGTGTGGATACATAAACATATACCGTGTCCCTAGTGAGCCTCTACTAGACTAGCTCGTTGATCAAAAGATGGTTAAGGTTTCCTAACCATGGACATGTGTTGTCACTTGATAACGGGATCACATCATTAGGAGAATGATGTGATGGACAAGACCCATCCAATAGCTTAGCATATGATCGTTCAGTTTATTGCTACTGCTTTCTTAATGTCAAATACATATTCCTTCGACCATGAGATCATGCAAATCCCAGATACCGGAGGAATACCTTGTGTGCTATCAAACATCACAATGTAACTGGGTGATCATAAAGATGCTCTACAGGTATCTCTGAAGGTGTCTGTTGAGTTGGCGTGAATCGAGATTGGGATTTTCACTCCGTATGACGGAGAGGTATCTCTAGGCCCTCTCGGTAATAAACATCACAAGAAGCTTGAAAGAAAGTGACTAAGGAGTTAGTTATAAGATAATGTATTACGAAACGAGTAAAGAGACTTGCTGGTAACGCGATTGAACTGGGTATGGAGATACCGACGATCGAATCTCGGGCAAGTAACATACCGACAGACAAAGGGAACTACGTATGTTGTCATAAAGGTTCGACCGATAAAGTTCTTCGTAGAATATGTAGGAACCAATATGGGCATCAAGGTCCCGCTATTGGTTATTGACCGGAGAAGCGTCTCAGTCATGTCTACATCATTCTCGAACCCGTAGGGTTCACATGCTTAACGTTCGTTGACGATATAGTATTATATGAGTTATGTGAGTTGGTGACCGAATGTTGTTCGGAGTCCCGGATGATATCATGGACATGACGAGGAGCTCCGGAATGGTCCGAAGTAAAGATTGATATATAGGACGATACTATTTGGTCTCCGGAAAGGTTTCGGAATGTACCGGGTATTTATCGGATCACCGGGAGCATATTGGGCCAAACGGGCTAACGAGGGAGAGCACACTAGCCCACATGGGGCTGGTGCGCCCCCACCTCATGGCTCCGACCATAGGGAAGTAAGGGAGATGGCCGGCCCCCTCTTTCCTTCTCTTCCACATGCAGGGATAGGAAAGGGGGGGCCTCCCCTCCTGCCTTCGCCCCACGCGCCTAAGAAGGAAGGGGGGCGCGGCCAGGGCAGGAGCCTAGGGCGGCCGCTGGCCCCCTTGGGGATGCCCCTACGGCTACCTCCCCCTCCCCTCCACCTATATATATGTGAGGAGGGAGAGAGGCAACGCACACCACGATCCCCAAGCCGTGTGGGGTGCCCCCTCATCCTCTAGTTCTAGTTCCTCCTCCGTCCACGTCTGTTGTGCTTGGCGAAGCCCTGCGGGTAGTTTCACCACCACCGTCACCACGCCGTCGTGCTACCGAAACTCATCTACTACTTCGCCTCTCTTGCTGGATCGAGAAAGCGAGGATGTCATTGAGCTGAACGCGGAGGTGTCGTACGTTCGGTACTTGATCAGGACAGATCGTGAAGGTGTACGACTACATCAACCGTGTTGATAAACACTTCCACTTAGTGATCTACAAGGGTATGTAGATGCTCTCCCCCTCTCGTAGCTATGTATCTCCATGGATAGATCTTGCGTGTGCGTAGAATTTTTTTTGTTTTCCATGCAATGTTCCCCAACAGTGGCATCATGAGCCAAGTCTATGTGTAGATGATATGCATGAGTAGAACACAAATGACTTGTGGGCAGTGAGGTTCATATTGCTTCCCACCAATGTCTTATTTTGATTTGGCAGCATTGTGGGATGAAGCGGCCCGGACCAACCTTACATGTCCACGCACATGAGACCGGTTCCACCGGCTGACATGCAACTTGTTTTGCATAAAGGTGGCTCGCGGGTGTCTGTTTCTCCTACTTTAGTTGAATCATATTTGACTACGGTGGTCCTTGCAGAAGGTTAAATAGCAACTTGATAATCACCATTGTGGTTTTGCGTAGCTAAGAACGGTTCTTGCTAGTTGCCCGTAGCAGCCACGTAAAGCTTGCAACAACAAAGTAGAGGACATCTGACTTGTTTTTGCAGGGCATGTTGTGATGTGATCTGGTCAAGATATGATGTGATATATGTTGATGTATGAGATGATCATGTTTTGTAATAAGTTCACGACTTGCATGTCGATGAGTACGACAACCGGCAGGAGCCTTAGGGTTGTCTTTAATTATTGTATGACTTGCGCGGCAATCACTAAGCGCCATGTAATTGCTTTACTTTATCGCTATGCGTTAGCAATAGTTGTATAAGCAATAGTTGGAGAGACGACCCCCGACGCAACGATGGAGATCAAGGTGTTGTGCCAGTGATGATGGAGATCATGCCGATGCTTTGGAGATGGAGATCAAAAGCACAAGATGATGATGGCCATATCAGGTCACATATTTTGATTGCATGTGATGTTTATCCTTTATGCATCTTATTTTGCTTAGAACGACGGTAGCATTATAAGATGATCCCTTCACTTAATTTCAAGATAAAAGTGTTCTCCCCGAGTATGCACCGTTGCTAAAGTTCGTTGTTTCGAAGCACCTCGTGATGATCGGGTGTGATAGACTCTACATTCACATACAGCGGGTGTAAGCCAGTCTTGCACATGTAGAATATTTGGGTTAAACTTGACGAACCTAGCATGTACAGACATGGTCTCAGAACACTGGAGACCAAAAGGTCGAACGTGAGTCATATAGTAGATATGATCAACATGGAGATGTTCACCATTGAAGACTACCCCATCTCACGTGATGATCGGACATGGGTTAGTTGATTTGGATCATGTATCACTTAGACAACTTGAGGGATGCTGATTTAAGTGGGAGTTCATTAGTAATTTGATTATTTGAACTAAAATTTATCATGAACTTAGTCTTAATAGTTTTTGCATATCTATGTTGTAGATCAATGGCCCGTGCTACCGTTCCCTTGAATTTTAATGCGTTCTTAGAGAAAGCTAAGTTGAAAGATGATAGTAGCAACTACACGGACTGGGTCCGTAACTTGAGGATTATCCTCATTGCTGCACAGAAGAATTATATCCTTGATGCACCACTGGGTGACAGACCTGCTGCAGGAGCTGATGCAGATGTTATGAATGTCTGGCACGCTCGATCTGATGACTACTCGATAGTTCAGTGTGCCATGCTTTACGGCTTAGAAGCGGGACTCCAAAGACGTTTTGAATGCCATAGAGCATATGAGATGTTCCAAGAGCTGAAGTTGATATTTCAAGCTAATGTCCGGGTTGAGAGATATGAAATCTCCAACAAGTTCTATAGCTGTAAGATGGAGGAGAACAGTTCTGTTAGTGAACACATACTCAAAATGTCTGGGTATCACAACCAATTGACTCAGCTGGGAATTGATCTTCCAGCTGAGAGTGTTATTGACAGAGTTCTTCAGTCACTACCACCAAGCTACAAAGGCTTCGTGATGAACTATAATATGCAAGGGATGAAAAAAATGATTCCCGAGCTCTTCTCGATGCTGAAATCGGTGGACGTAGAAATCAAGAAGGGGCATCAAGTGTTGATGGTTAACAAGACCACTAGTTTCAAAAAAAAGGGCAAGGGAAAGAAAGGGAACTTCAAGAAGAATGGCAAGCAAGTTGCCGCTCCCGTAAAGAAGCCCAAAGCTGGACCCAAGCCTAAAACTGAGTGCTTCTACTGTAAAGGAAATGGTCACTGGAAGCGAAACTGCCCCAAATACTTAGCGGATAAGAAGGATGGCAAAGTGAACAATGGTATATTTGATATACATGTTATTGATGTGTTCCTTACTAATGCTCGTAGTAGCGCCTGGGTATTTGATACTGGTTCAGTTGCTCATATTTGTAACTCGAAACAGGAGCTGCGGAATAAACGAAGATTGGCTAAGGACGAGGTGATTATGCGTGTCGGGAATGGTTCCAAGGTCGATGTGATCGCCGTTGGCACGCTACCTCTACATCTACCTTCGGGACTAGTTTTAGACCTCAATAATTGTTATTTAGTGCCAACATTGAGCATGAACATTATATCTGGATCTTGTTTATTGCGAGACGGTTATTCATTTAAGTCAGAGAATAATGGTTGTTCTATTTATATGAGTAACATATTTTATTGTCATGCACCCTTAGTGAATGGTCTATTCTTGTTGAATCTCGATCGTAGTGATACACATATTCATAATATTGATGCCAAAAGATGCAAAGTTGATAATGATAGTGCAACATACTTGTGGCACTGCCGTTTAGGTCATATTGGTGTAAAGCGCATGAAGAAACTCCATGCGGATCGACTTTTGGAATCACTTGATTATGAATCATTTGATACTTGCGAACCATGCCTCATGGGTAAGATGACTAAAACTCCATTCTCCAGAACAATGGAGCGAGCTAATGACTTATTGGAAATAATACATACCAATGTATGCGGTCCGATGAGTGTTGAGGCACGCGGCGGGTATCATTTTTTTCTAACCTTCACAGATGATTTAAGTAGGTATGGATGTATCTACTTGACGAAACACAAGTCTGAAAGAATTTCAGAGTGAAGTGGAGAATCATCATAACAAGAAAATAAAGTTTCTATGATATGATCGTGGAGGCAAATATTTGAGTTACGAGTTTGTCCTTCATTTAAAACAATGTGGATTTGTTTCACAACTCACGTCGCCTTGAACACCACAGCGTAATGGTGTGCCCGAACATCGTAATCGTACTTTATTAGATATGGTGCATTCTATGATGTCTCTTACCGATTTGCCTTTATTGTTTTGGGGTTATGCATTAAAGACAGCCGCATTCACATTAAATAGGGCACCGTCTAAATCCGTTGAGATGACACCGTATGAACTATGGTTTGGCAAGAAACCTAAGCTGTCATTTCTTAAAGTTTGGGGATGCTACGCTTATGTCAAAAGGCTTCATCCTGGTAAGCTCGAACCTAAATCGAAGAAGTGCGTCTTCATAGGATACCCTAAAGAAACTATTGGGTACACCTTCTACCACATATCCGAAGGCAAGATATTTGTTGCTAAGAATCGGTCATTTCTAGAGAAGAAGTTTCTCTCGAAAGAAGTGAGTGGGAGGAAAGTAGAACTTGATGAGGTAATTGTACCTTCTCTCAAATTGGAAAGTAGCACATCAGAGAAAACTGTTCCCGTGATGCCTACATCAACTAGAGAGGAAGCTAATGATGATAATCATGAAACTTCAAATCAAGTTACTACTGAACCTCGTAGGTCAACCAGAACACGTACCGCACAAGAGTGGTACGATAATCATGTCCTGGAAGTCATGTTGTTAAACAACGGCGAACCCCTGAACTATGAAGAAGCTATGATGAGCCCAGATTCCGACAAATGGCTTGAGGCCATGAAATCTGAGATAGGATCCATGTATGAGAACAAAGTATGGACTTTGGTGGACTTGCCCGATGATCGGTAAGCCATTGAGAATAAATGGATCTTCAAGAGGAAGATGGACGCTGATGGTAATATCACTGTCTACAAAGCTCGACTTGTCGCAAAAGGTTTTCGACAAGTTCAAGGGGTTGACTATGATGAGACTTTCTCACCCGTAGCGATGCTTAAGTATGTCCGAATCATGTTAGCAATTGCCGCATTTTATGATTATGACATCTGGCAAATGGATGTCAAAACTGCATTCCTTAATGGATTTCTTAAAGAAGAGTTGTATATGATGCAACCAGAAGGTTTTTTCGATCCTAAAGATGCTAACAAAGTGTGCAAGCTCCAGCGATCCATCTATGGACTGGTGCAAGCATCTCGGAGTTGGAATATACACTTTGGTGAGGTGATCAAAGCATATGGTTTTATACAGACTTATGGTGAAGCCTGTATTTACAAGGAAGTGAGTGGGAGCTCTGTAGCATTTCTGATATTGTATGTGGATGACATATATTGCTGATTAGAAATGATATAGAATTTTTGGATAGCATAAAAGGATACTTGAATAAGAGTTTTTCAATGAAAGACCTCGGTGAAGCTGCTTATATATTGGGCATCAAGATCTATAGAGATAGATCGAGACGCTTAATAGGACTTTCACAAAGCACATACCTTGACAAAGTTTTAAAGAAGTTCAAAATGGATCAGTCAAAGAAAGGGTTCTTGCCTGTATTGCAAGGTGTGAAGTTGAGTAAGACTCAAAGCCCGACCACGACAGAAGATAGAGAAAGAATGAAAGTCATTCCCTGTGCCTCAGCCATAGGTTCTATTATGTATGCCATGTTGTGTACCAGACCTAATGTGTGCTTTGCCATAAGTTTGGCAGGGAGATACCAAAGTAATCCAGGAGTGGATCACTGGACAGCGGTCAAGAATATCCTGAAGTACCTGAAAAGGACCAAGGATATGTTTCTCATTTATGGAGGTGACGAAGAGCTCGTCGTAAAGGGTTATGTCGTGCTAGCTTCGACACAGATCCGGATGACTCTAAGTCACAAACCGGATATGTATTTATATTGAATGGTGGAGTTGTCAGTTGGTGCGGTTCCAAGCAGAGCGTCGTTGCGGGATCTATGTGTGAAGCGGAGTACATAGCTGCTTCAGAAGCAACGCATGAAGGAGTATGGATGAAGGAGTTCATATCCAATCTGGGAGTAATACCCAGTGCATCGGGTCCAATGACAATCTTTTGTGACAACACTGGAGCAATTGCCTTAGCGCTGGAATCCAGGTTTCACAAGAGAACCAAACACATCAAGAGATGCTTCAACTCCATTCACAAAAAGGTCAAGGATGGAGACATAAAATTTGCAATATACATACGAATCTGAATGTGGCAGGCCCATTGACTAAACCTCTTCCGCAGGCAAAACATGATCAGCAGCAAGACTCCATGGGTGTTAGATACATTACTATGTAATCTAGATTATTTACTCTAGTGCAAGTGGGAGAATGTTGGAAATATGCCCTAGAGGCAATAATAAAGTGGTTATTATTATATTTCCTTAATCATGATAAAGGTTTATTATTCATGCTAGAATTATATTGACCAGAAACTTAAATACATGTGTGGATACATAAACATATACCGTGTCCCTAGTGAGCCTCCACTAGACTAGCTCATTGATTAAAAGATGGTTAAGGTTTCCTAACCATGGACATGTGTTGTCACTTGATAACAGGATCACATCATTAGGAGAATGATGTGATGGACAAGACCCATCTGTTAGCTTAGCATATGATCGTTCAGTTTATTGCTACTGCTTTCTTAATGTCAAATACATGTTCCTTCGACCATGAGATCATGCAACTCCCGGATACCGGAGGAATACCTTGTGTGCTATCAAACATCACAACATAACTGGATGATCATAAAGATGCTCTACAGGTATCTCCGAAGGTGTCTGTTGAGTTGGCATGAGTCGAGATTGGGATTTGTCACTCCGTATGATGGAGAGGTATTTCTGGGCCCTCTCGGTAATGCACATCACAAGAAGCTTGCAAGCAAAGTGACTAAGGAGTTAGTTACAAGATAATGTATTATGGAACGAGTAAAGAGACTTGCTGGTAACGAGATTGAACTAGGTATGGAGATACCGACGATCAAATCTCGGGCAAGTAACATACCGACAGACAAAGGGAACTACGTATGTTGTCATAAAGGTTCGACCGATAAAGATCTTCATAGAATATGTCGGAACCAATATGGGCATCCAGGTCCCGCTGTTGGTTATTGACATGAGAAGCGTCTCAGTCATGTCTACATCATTCTTGAACCCGTAGGGTCCGCACGCTTAACGTTCGTTGACGATATAGTATTATGTGAGTTATGTGACTTGGTGACCGAATGTTGTTTGGAGTCCCGGATGAGATCATGGACATGACGAGGAGCTCCGGAATGGTTCGGAGGTAAAGATTGATATATAGGACAATATTGTTTGGTCTCCGGAAAGGTTTCGGAATGCACCGGGTATTTATCGGATCACCGGAAGGGGTTCCGGGAGGCCACGGGAGCATATTGGTCCAAACAGGCCAACGAGGGAGAGCACGCCAGCCCACATGGGGCTGGTGCACCCCACCTCATGGCGCCGGCCCTAGGGAAGGAAGGGAGAGGGCCAACCCCCTCTTTCCTTCTCTTCCACATGCAGGGATAGGAAAGGGGGGGCTCCCCTCCTGCCTTCCCCCACGCGCCTAAGAACAAAGGGGGCACGGCCAGGGTAGGAGCCCAGGGCAGCCGCTGGCCCCCTTGGGGGCGCCTCTAGGGCTGCCCCCCTCCCTCCACCTATATATATGTGAGGGGGGAGAGGGGCAACACACACACCACGATCCCCAAGCCGTGTGCGGCGCCCCCTCTCCCTCTAGTTCTAGTTCCTCCTCCGTCCATGTCTGTTGTGCTTGGCGAAGCCCTGCGGGTAGTTTCACCACCACCGTTACCACGTCGTCATGCTGCCGGAACTCATCTACTACTTCGCCTCTCTTGACGGATCGAGAAGGCGAGGACGTCATCGAGCTGAACGTGTGCTGAACACGGAGGTGCCATACGTTCGGTACTTGATCGGGACGGGTCGTGAAGGTCTATGACTACATCAACCGCATTGATAAATGCTTCCACTTAGCGATCTACAAGGGTATGTAGTTGCTCTCCCCCTCTCGTGGCTATGTATCTCCATGGATAGATCTTGCGTGTGCGTAGAATTTTTTTGTTTTCCATGCAACGTTCCCCAACAAAGGGAAGGGACATATATGTGGACTGAATTGCAGAATGCCAGAATAGAGGGCAAGGCCTAGCCTATTGAAGACTAGCATCTTCAAGCATCTTGCAGCATTCAGAAGAGTAAAGAATAGCATATTATAATTAACAAGCATGTTGTAGTATTAACGCCCAGAGATCCTTCCTCGACTCCCTGCGAGAAAGCAATCCCGGAGCCAACATATCCATCTCATGTCTCAAGTATCCATTTCTAGTTGTAATAGATCGGGATACAACTCCGAGCGTCCATTACCGTGGACACGGCTATTCAAATAGGTAACTTCCCTGCAGGGGTGCACCACATTACTCAACACGCTTGATTACTCTGGCCAGACACACTTTCCTGGGTCATGCCCGGCCTCGGAAGATCAACATGTCATAGTGCTACCTAGGCTCCGCAGAGAGGTCCCCGCCGGTCTACATCCTAAGCACTCCGGGGTCTTGGGCCCATCGCCCTTTCCGCTCCGGGTCATTATGCGATGAGCCGAGACGAGCACCACCTCATCCTGGATGGCACTGGCCCGACAGGCCCACAATGCTGAACTGGACGTCTAACAGAGCTTTCGAAAGAATCGTATGACGCCGAGTGCCCATAACTGTTCCCGCATGGTGGTTAGTACGTATAGGCCAGTGGCCAACTAAGATCAAATACCCAAATCCTTAGTGTATTGGGAGCTCGCGGAAACGAGCAGAGAGTCACGATCATGTGACCCCGTCGCCTTGTTTTGAGGAAATACGGCAAGGGCCAGGCCCAACCGTCTCACTAGGGCGGTCTACCTGCCCGACCGTGCCTCGTAATTATCTCGCGGGTGCTCTCAAGCCCGCCTGACTTTCACATCAAATCACGGGTACCCCTCAGGGCTGACTCGACTGCAACAATGGTCTCAAGTAAAGTCCAGGTAACCGTGTGTCCATAAAATCAAGGGGGAATCTAAAGTCAAGGTGAACATATGACGAATCACCCTCGATGGAATCCACTTGATGTAATCGTCAAGGTGAACATATGACAAATCACCCTCGAGGTTCACACTTGAGGTGTTGCACGACAGAGTCGTATTGGGAGTGGTGAAGGAGGAATCACCTTCGATGACCACGACCGAATAGCTACACTACAGAGTTATCATCAGGAGTGCGTTACGAGGTATCACCCTCAGCACTCGATAGTAGCTCTGCAGAGCCAAGCAACTAAGGGGGTGATGTGCTGTGTCGGGCCCTGGACGTTGATCACGTTGATCGAATCATCTGGTAATCCAGCGGGGGCAACAGGGACAAGGTGAGGGGCCATTGATGGATCACTAACCAACCTATACTAAGAAAGTTAGGATAAGCAGGTAAGGTACAATGAGCAGGTTACAAAAGCAGGCTATGCATCAGAATAGGAGCAATCAATTACAGTAGCAAAATATAATGCAAGCATGAGAGAGAATGGAATGGGCGATATCGGAATGATCAAGGGGGGTTTGCTTGCCTGGAAGCTCTGCTGAAAGGGAAGAAGGGTCGTCGGTGACGTAGTCGATCACAGTGGCATCAGCAGCGGTCTCGGGGTCTACTGGAGAAGAAGAGGGGGAAGAAATAGTAAATACAAGCAATCAAGTGAATGACATGACAAAGGTAGAGCTAGGGGTGATCTATCGCAGTGCTACACGATAACGTCGAAGGGGGAAAACATCGGGGAATGTTTTCCCGGTGTTTGGCATTTTCGGACAGATGAAATGGAGGGGATGGTTCCATGTTCAGCATGCTAGGGGCATGTGACCGACGAACGGAGGGCATATTCGGAATCATCATATTTTTCTGACCGATTTTCATATATAACTTATTTTCATCGGAGTTACGGTTTATTTTATATGATTTTTCAAAGTTTTAAACATTTTCTGAAATTACTATTAATTCAAAAATAGAGGTGAAAATACTAAGTGCACCCACAGAATGTACACAACAGTGTACTAAGGGGCTGACGGGTGGGGTCTAGTTGACTACACAGTCAGCAGTCAACTGGGATCGTTGACTGGTCAAAGGGTCCACTGGGACCCACGTGTCATACTCTACTAGTTTAATAGTGTTTAAACTAAACTAATTAAGTTTAATTGGGGGGGGGGGTGGTCCCATGCTGTCAGTGTCTCCGATAATTACCTAGTTTATTTAATCTAACTAAGTGGTATAGTGGCGGCCCCACATGTTAGTGGGCCATTAGCTCCTTATTAGCTACTTGACACGCAGGGGCCACCTGGCAGTGTCCCAACCGCGTTCAACCGCGGTGGCGTGCCGGCGGCGGCAGCAAACACGGCGGAGGGCCACGGGACCTCATCGGAATCGGGCGGTGGAGATCCAAATCGGGCGCAGTCGGGCTTGTTTGAACGCGGGATTGATGCCGCGTCGAATGGTGGTCCTGGGTGACGCTGGGGAGGCCGGAGGTGACCGCAATGTCGACGGCCGGCAGAAATAGAAAGTGCGGTGGCTGGGTTCGACGGTGCAGCTCGTGTTTGAGCCAGCTAACTAGTAGGGAAGCATCAGGGCGGCGCCCTGAGCTCATCCGAGCACTCATCCGGCCCGGAGACAGACTAAAATGATAGGAGGGTGCGTGGTGTCCAAAGTAGAGCTTCGGCAATGGCGACAACAAGCAGCGGGAGAGGATCGACGGGGCTGGGAAGTTTGAGGGCGAGTGGATCAACGACGACCATGGCATGCGGCGCTGGGGAAGAAGAGGGCGAGGGCGATGGCATTCAGGCTTCCCCGCACCGATCCAGGACGGTGGTCGACGGAGAACAGCCGGGTGGGGCTCCTCGACACGTCGGCTTGGCGAGCTGCGGCCGGTGTCCACGCCAACGGGGCGGCCCGGCGACGGGTGCGCTCGGGCGAGCTCACCCAAGAGGGAAAGGGGGCGAGAGAGAGGAGGGGATTGAGCTAGGGTTCGCAACGGCGTTTAGGGGGGTAAGAGCATCTCCACTCGCGCCCCCAACAGGCCCCCCAGGGCGAGTTTTTAGCGCCGGCGCCGGAAAAAAAACCCCAGTCGCGCCCCCAGAACGCCGAAATCCGCCGGCTCAGCCCATATTTTGGCCCGGCGATCCTAGGCCAAACCCATCGCACTGGGGGGCGCTTGGGGGCTCCGACGGAAGGAAAAAACCGCGCCTGGGCCACCACTGTCAGGTGAAAAAGCATCTTGCAGGTCCAGATTCGCCCCCCCCCCCCCGCGCGCGCGCGCATGCCTTCTGCCACTATGCCGATCCCAGCGCCGCCTACCTACCCACTGCCGCTAGAAAGGCCATTCCCCCGCCGTAAAAGAGAGAGTTCACCATGGCACCCTCCACCCTGCTCCTAGGCGAGCTTTCTAGCGCTCCGGCCACGTAGGGTGGGGTTACCGGCGGCTGCGTGCCTACCACGCCCGCCAAGTGTTTGGTGATTTGTCTGCTCGGCGATGGACTCGGAGGAGGAGGAGGCATTCATGGCGCTGCTGAGGAGGAAGCTGATGCCGACGCCCAGGACGAAGAGCAACTCATGGTCCTCGCCGCTTTGGCTGGCCTGTTCGCGAGCAATGCAAAGCCGCGGTGAGGTGGCTCGGCGCCGGGCCAGCTGAAGGCAAAGCAGAGGCATCGACTGGAAGGCTATTGCTTGCTCTACACCGTTTACTTCGCCGACACTCCACTGCACGACAAGAAAGTATTTCGGCACCATTATCGGATGAGCCGAAAGCTCTTCCTCAGGATTGTGAATTCCATCCGTGAGTTCGACAGCTACTTCCAGTGCAAGAAGGATTGCACCAGCACACTTGGATTCACCTCACTCCAGAAGTGCATGACAGCTATGAGGATGCTTGCATACGGAGCTCCCAATGATTCACTAGAAGACTATGGACGCATGGTCGAGTCCACGACCATTGAGTGTTTGTACAAGTTCTGCAGGGCAGTGGTGGCAGTGTTTGGACCCGAATACTTGTGATCACCCAATGCTGAAGACACTGCTCACATCCTAGCACAAAATGCAGCAAGAGGATTTCCTGGGATGCTTGGAAGCATCGACTGCATGCATTGGAAATGGAAAATCTGTCCATTTGCTTGGCAGGGGATGTACAAAGGCGCTAAAGGCGGTTGTAGTGTGGTACTTGAGGCAGTGGCCAAACAGGACCTCCGGATTTGGCACTCCTTCTTTGGTATGCCAGGAACTCACAATGACATCAACGTACTGCAGTGCTCCCCTGTCTTTGCCAAGCTTGTTGAAGGTCATGCTCCTCCGGTGAACTTCGAGGTCAATGGGCGCCACTACAACAAGGGATACTACCTAGAAGATGGCATCTATCCGAGGTGGTCCACATTTGTGAAGACTATCTCAAACCCTGTGCCAGGAGGCAAGAACTCCTACTTTGCCAAGGTCAGGAGGCTTGCAGGAGGGATGTCGAGCGGGCATTTGGTGTGCTCCAATCTCGATTTGCTCTTGTCCGGTACCCCGCTCAGACCTGGTCGAAAGATCAAATGTGGGAGGTCATGACTTGCTGTGTCATCTTGCACAACATGGTCATTGAGAGCGAGCAGGAAGGGCCAGTGTTTGACGCTAAACCATATTACAGGCACGGTCCTCTTGCCCGAGTTGATCACCAGCTATCGGCAACCTGGAGTGCCTTCTTCAATATGCGCCAGGAGATCCGAGACCCACAGGTGCATCAACAACTGCAGCACGATTTGGTGGAGCACCTATGGAGGCTCAAGGGCAACGCCTAGCTCGACGTGTGATGAAATATGAGTTTTTATTTGTCGAACAATTTGATTCGTATTGATTTATTGAACTATTTGATTTGTATTGATTTTTTGTGATGAACTATGTGATAGCTTCTGTTGAATTTGTGCTGAAGCACGCCGAATATGGGCCGAATTTGGTCCAATTTGCATCAAAAGTGGGCCAATTTGCGCCGACAGTGGGCCGAAATCGGCGCCTGGGGGCAATCTTGGAGGGGGGGCAGCGGCTGCGAAACCGACCGCCCCCACGCCGATTTTTCCGCCGGCGCGCCCCCAGGCGGCGCTATTTCAAGCCCCTGGAGGGCCGAATGAGTGGAGATGCTCTAAGTGAGTGGAGGGGAGGCGAGGGGGCCAAGGGGGGGGTGCCCTTATCCACCGGGCGACGCCGGCGTGGGGGTGTGGTGGCGACCAGCCCCTCAGTCGGAGGAGCAGTGTGGGGTGAGAGGAGACGACCGCAGGGGGGAAAGTGGGATGGGCCGGCTCTAGTGGGCTAAAGGCCCAGGGAACAGGGGGGTTCCCTGACTTTTATTTTATTTTTATTTTCTTGTTTTTACTTTCTTTTTCTTTTTGCATTTCCTATTTTCTAATTTCTATATATTGTTTTAGTTTTATTAAATACCAAATTAGCACCTAAATTAGAGTAATTAAATAACCCACTGCCACAAAAAGTTTTACACTCCAATTAATTAGTTTGTATATTTTGATGAATTAAAAAGCATTTGAAATAATCTTTTACCCCTATATTAATTGTTTTAGGGCATTAAACCACTTTATAAAAATGTTGGTTTTCAACATGACAATTATCCAGGGATTATTTGCCACACTTTGAACATTTTAGACTGCTTGTTTGAGAAATTTGAATTTTGGTCTTTAATTTGAATTTGAATTTGAATTATGCCTTGGATCAAATGAGGATTAGCAAAAGTAATGTGATGACATGGCACCATTAGTAGAGGGTTTACGTAGCTTAATTATCCGAGCGTTACACCTTATTCCGTAGTCCATGAAAACTTTACCCAAAACTTAAAAACTTCACAACACAAAACTCAACCAAAAACTTATGAGATCAGTTAGTATGATAAAACAAATTTCCACTTTTAGGTATTGTTGTGAACTCATTCCAATTTTATACTGCTGTTATATATACTGTGTACTAACTTCTCCATGGTTCATACCCCCTGATACTACCCATAGATTCATCAAAATAAGCAAATAACACATCAAAAACAGAATCTGTCAAAAACAGAACAGTCTGTAAAGACCCGAATATTAGTCATAGTTCTGTAACTCCAAACCTTATGAAAATCAAGGAAAACATAGGAAATTCATATGTCAATCTTGTGTAAAAAATTCAGAGTTTTTCCACGCTCCAGTGCATTTTAACAATTCTGTTACTGGACGCAAAAGTTTATGTTTTTCAGCAAAATCAAATCAACGATATACCAAAGCATCCCGAAGGTCTTGCTTGTCTCAAACACTAATTAAAACACTAAAACACAATTATTACAGAAGTAATATTATATTTATTCAAGAACAGAAGCAAAAACAAAAACACGAAATAAAATTGGGTTGCCTCCCAACAAGCGCTATTGTTTAACGCCCCTACCTAGGCATAATGCATAGATCTAGGTATTATCATATTTGGCATGCAATTCATAAGTAGCCCTCATAATAGATTCATATGGCAACTTAATTTTCTTTCTTTGAAAGTGTTCTATGCCCTTCCTTAATGGAAATTGAAATCTAATGTTTCCTTCTTTCATATCAATAATTGCACCAATCGTTCTAAGGAAAGGTCTACCAAGAATAATAGGGCATGTAGGATTGCAATCTATATTAAGCACAATAAAATCTGCGGGCACATAATTCATATTTGCAACAATAAGAACATCATTAATTCTTCCCATAGGTTTCATAATAGTGGAATCCACTAGATGCAAATTCAAAGAACAATCATCAAGTTTATGGAAACCTAACACATCACATAAAGTTTTTGGAATAGTGGAAACGCTAGCACCCAAATCACACAAAGCATAGCACTCATAATCTTTAATTTTAATCTTAATAGTAGGTTCCCATTCATCACAAAGATTTCTAGGGATTGAAACTTCCAATTCAAGTTTTTGTTCAAAAGATCTCATTATAGCATCAACAATATGTTTAGTAAAAGCTTTGTTTTGATTATAAGCATGAGGTGAATTAAGAATGGATTGCAACAAGGAAATACAATATATCAAAGAGCAATTATCATAACTAAAGTCCTTGAAATCCAAAAGAGTGGGTTCATCACTACTTAAAGTTTTGACCTCGCCAATCCCATTTTAATCAATTTTTTCATTAAGATCTTCACCCTCCAAATTATTGGGACGCCTTCTAGCTAAAGTTGACTCATCTCCAGTCCCTTCTTTATCAAGTTTTATATTAGAAAACAAAGATTCAATAGGAGTCACACCAATCACTTTAAGATCTTCATCATTATTCAAAGATTCAGGTTTAGCAGCCATCCTAGTTATTAGCGTAGTTTGTTTATTGGAGATTTGGCCTACTAGATTTTCAAGTTGAACAAGTTGAGATTTAAGACAAACAAGTTCCTTATTAACATCACCAAGCTCTTTATTGATATACTCAATCATAGCACTTTGTTCTTTAAGTTCGTCCCTGAAGAAACTATTATGCTCAAATTGTAAAGACATGAAGCTTTTTGCATTATTTTCAATTTCTTTCAACTTTCTATAGTAAAGATCGAGATTCTTGGGCTGAGACATGATGGCAAAGCAAGCAATCTATCACACGGGCAAACAAAAAGCAAATGAAAAGACGAACGGAAAGAAGGCGAATAAAACGGCAAATATTTTTGTGTTTTTCTGAAAACGTTTTAGAAGTGGGGGAGAGGAAAACGAGTGGCAAATGGAAAATAATGTAACGCAAGAGATGAGAGTTTATGGTAGGTACTTGGTAGGCTTGATGTAGAACCTCCCTGGCAACGGCGCCAAAAATTCTTCCTGCTACTTCTTGAGCTTGCGTTGATTTTTCCCTTGAAGAGGAAAGGGTGATGCAGCAAAGTAGAGATAAGTATTTCCCTTAGTTAAGAACCAAGGTATCAATCCAGTAGGAGGCACAAGCAAGTCCCCAATAGATGCACCTGCACAAACTAACAAACACTTGCACTCAATGCGAAAAAGGGGTTGTCAATCCCTTCACGGTCACTAGCAAGAGTGAGATCTAATAGAGATAGGTATAAAAGATAAGTAAAAGTGTACAATAAAGCACATATAAATAAATTGCAGCAAGGTATTTTTGGGTTTTTGGTTTTATAGATCTGAAAATAATATGATAGAAAATAGACCCGGGTGCCATAGGTTTCACCAGAGGCTTCTCTCTTGAAGAAAACATACGGTGGTTGAACAAATTACTGTTGAGCAATTGATAGAAAAGCACATAGTTATGAAGATATCCGCGGCAATGATCATGAATATAGGCATCACGTCCGTGACAAGTAGACCGACTCCTTCCTGTATCTACTACTATTACTCCACACATCGACTGCTATCCAACATGCATCTAGTGTATTGAGTTAACAAGAATAGAGTAACGCCTTAAGCAAGATGACATGATGTATATGGATAGATCCAATCAATATGGTAAAACCCCCATCTTTCTGTCCTTAATGGCAACAATACAAATACGTGCCTCGCTACCCCTATTGTCACTGGGTGAGGACACTGCAAGATTGAACCCAAAACAAAGCACCTCTCCCATTGCAAGATAGATCAATCTAGTTGGCCAAACCAAATCAATAGATCGGGGAGAAATAAAAAGCTATCTTAATCATGCATAAAAGAGTTCAGAGAAGACTCAAATAATATTCATAGATAATCTGATCATAAATCCACAATTCATCGGATCTCAACAAACACACCACAAAAGAAGATTACATCAAATAGAACTCCAAGAACATTGTATTGAAGATCAAAGAGACAGAAGAAGCCATCTAGCTACTAGCTATGGACCCGTAGGTCTATGGTAAACTACTCACACATCATCGGAAGGGCAGCAAGGTTGGTGTAGAGGCCCTCCATGATCAAATCCCCCTCCGACAAAGTGCCGGAAAAGGCCCCAAGATGTGATCTCACGAGAACAGAAGCTTGCAGCACTGGAAAAGTATTTTTGATGTGCCCTCTAACGTAAGGGGAATATTTGGATATTTATAGAGCAAAGATTAGGGTTAGAAGAGCCATGGGGGGCCCCCAAGACTAGGGGCGCACCCCCCGAGGCGCACCCCTAGGGCTTGTGGCCCCCTCGTGGGTCTTCTGGCCTCTTCCCGAAGCTTCGTGGTTGTCTTCTGGTCCAAGAAAAATCCTCAAAAAGTTTCGTTCCGTTTGGACTCCGTTGGGTATTGATTTTCTGTCAAAGACAAAAACAAGGAAAAAACAGCAACTGGCACTGGGCACTAGGTTATTAGGTTAGTCCCAAAAAATGATATAAAATAGCATATTAATGTATATAAAACATACAAGATGGATAATATAATAGCACGGAACGATAAAAAATTATAGATACGTTGGAGACGTATCACCCACTACCCACCAGCACACGGGCAAGGCCCCTGGTGCGCCCTGGTGGGTAGTGGCCACCTCCTTCATCTTCTGGTCCGGCCACGAAGCTTCTAGTGCCTCTTTTGTTCCAAAAAAATCGTCAAAAACTTTCGTTGCATTTGGAGAACTTTTATTTCTTCACAAAAAACAACACCATGGTAGTTCTGCTGAAAACAGCGTCAGTCCGGGTTAGTTCCAGTCAAATCATACCAAAACCATATAGAATTGTTGTAAACATGGCATGAATACTTCATAAATTATAGATATATTAGAGGCGTATCAAGAACCTCCTGTCGCGCGCATCCATACTGCAGCGTCGCATGGCCAAAACCGAAGTGCGTGCCTCGTTCTCTCAAGTGCTTGCGTACTGCACCGACGCCCCAACTGACCTGCAACGATAGCAAGCTGCACTGCTCGCCGTCAGTGGATAACAACAATGAAAAATTGGACTTGGGCACGGCTTTATGTACCTGTTGGTACGCGATGGGAAGAGGATCACGCGGAGGGAGGCTCGGTGTCCGAACTGCACCACCGGTGAGCTCACCTGAAGTAGCGCACGAACCTTTTTGCATGGGATACTTGCAGCCACGAATCCGGTACTAAACGGCCCATTGTTACCGAACTGCATGCGAGCCCGCCGAGATGGACGCGTTGTGGACCTCGCTTCTCGCTAGAGGGAGTTTGCACTCCGCACACAGGTAGTGGAGGTCGGAGCTTGACTTGGCAGGGAGAGGAGGCCGTCCTTGCCGTCTGGTGTTCCACGGTCATCCTCATGAATTGCACACACCCACGCGTCGCACTGCACACCCGTGGACCACGACTCCACATGCCGCGGACTGCACAACCACGTGCGCCGAACTGCACGACATATTCGGGAAGCAGCACCATGTGAGCGATGGCCGCCAGCAGAGAGGCGGATCGAGGGTTGTTGGCCACAGAAACTAAATTGAACCGCCTCTGTGGTCGTTGAGGAGACCAGATCGGGGAGTAGTGGGGTGTAGACCTGTGGCGGCAGGTTAGTGGAGACCGGTGGCGACGTCTCCTACGGCGGCCGGATCCATCCTGCGCTGGTGGCCGCTCGCTGGAGGGGGTGTAGCCGGCCATGCAGTCCACCCTCGAATCTAGTGCAACGGTGGCGGTGCGCGGCCGTGGCGAAGGGTGCATGGAGAAGCCGGCTAGGCGGAAGGAAGGACACAACGACCTCTACCCGGATCCGAGGCGGACCTCCCTGGGAAACCCCATCAATGGCGAGCGTGGTGCTACTCAGATCTAGCGCGAGGGAATGTAGTGGTGCAAAGTTAGGTTCGATTGCTGGGATCGAAGGCAGCCCTGGTGAGGTGGTCGCCGAGGGTGGGGGACGCGTCGCCGCAGGTGGTGGCATGGGAGGTGTGGGTGCACCATGCCAGGTGGTAGCCGGGGGTGGTGCATCACCATGGCGACACGGGTCCAGGCGAGACCACAGTACTCGAGGCGGATTCCACCGGATCCAATGTCGGGCAGGTGAGGTGGTGGCCGCGGGGGTGAGGGATGGATGGCGGAAGGAAGTTCGTTTTGAGGGGTGTGTGGGGATCGTGGGGGGATGAGCAGGGGAGGAAGAAGGTGGGAGGGAAGAGGGAATAGGCATGGGGACGAGGGGTAGGTGGGTGGCTCAGGGTGCTGGTTCGGTTCGGGGCGTGGCCGCGGTGGGTGTGAGCAGAATCAGCGTTTTTGTGTGTAGAATAAGAGTCTTAAGGGTGTTAGCAGAATAGACTCACCTTCTTCCTCCCCTGCTCATCCCAATATATATATATACACACTACAAAAAAAAGACACATCCGTGACATTTTGGGCCGAACGAAAAAAAAATATGTCATGCTTATGACACTTCTATGACGATATTGTGACAAAAGCACGTATCATCATAGATGTGGTGGGCTCCTACTTCTATGACAAAAAATCATGACAGAAAATGGGCTTTTCGTCCTGGGCTGGCCGGGGACGCACCTGCATGACATTCTTTGGGTCGTCCATGACGGAAAAAATTGTGGTAGAAGCGAGGGCGAGGAAAATATCGGGGAGTTCCCGGTTACGGTGGGTGGTCGGGGTCGAGCGATGCATGGAGGTTTGCGCGTTTCTCTCGTGTACGCGCGTGTGTGCGAGGTGTTGGCTAACTGAACCCGAGTGATCGCACTAGCTACATTACTGAACCCGAGCGATCGATCCATTGGCTGTTAACTGAACCCGAGCGATTCATTCGCTGCGGACGGAACCCGAGCGATTCCTTTGCTACTGCTGCTAACTGAACCTGAGTGATCGATCACTGCTGCTGCTTACTGAAGCCGATCGAGCCCCCGTGCGAGACGTAGCCAACCGGTGTTGGGTTGCCTCTCGATGAACAGTGACCGTTGCTACCATGCGCGCGATACGTAGAACGAGTCAAGACGTGGTGTGTCGAGCCGGTTGGTTGGCTGTGGATGAACAGTTCCCGGTGGGGGTTGGATGAACAGGTCCCCGTGGTAGTAGGCCGTTGCCGCTGGATGAACAGGACCGCGAGGAGGCCGCCGCACCCTAGCCGGTTGGGGGTGGATAAACAGGACCCCGTGGAGGCTCTATGAACAGTAGCCGGTGGAGGCTGGATGAACAGTAGATGGTGGAGGCTGGAGGAAGTCGACGGTGGATGAACAGTAGCCCGTGATGGCTAGAGCGAGGCAGTAGACGGTGGATGAACAGGACCCCGTTTTAACCGTAGGCGCTCCAACAGAAGTCCGTTTCCTCCATTTTGCGATACGCCAGACCCCTCCCGATCAACAGGACCCCGTTTCGACCGTAGGACCTCGAACAGAAGTCTGTTTCCTCCGTTTTGCGGTACGCCAAACCCTTCCCGATGAACAGTACCCTGTTTTGACCGTACGCGGTCGAACAGAAGGCCGTTTCTTTCGTTCTGCAGTACACCAGACCTAGTTTCAGTTGTTTCGTCCAAGCCGGTTGGCTCCCGATGAACACGACGCATTCAGTTCCCTCCCGATGAACACGACGCAGTTTCTCTGTTCCGAACCAGCCGGTTGACTGCCGATGAACAGGACGACGTCGCTGTACGCGTTCGAGACCTCGCCCGTATGTATGTACGTGGCTGTATTTACTTTCTTGCAGCGTGGCTGTACGTACGTGTACATAATTTATACAGGACTGCCTCAACTGCTACATCACATGTGCCGCTCCTTGCTCGGCCATGGTTCATCATTGCAGAGAGACCGATCGACGAGTATGTACATACATGTTCGCTACCAGAGAGACAACCCTACGTACGGTTTGACCCGGTGGGTCCCAGCTGTCAGGGAGGATAAGGAGGCACTTCTTTGCGTGCGAAGATATAGCTGATGGGTCCTAGCTGTCAGGGGGAGGAATCATTTTTTTTCCCGTAATAAGGACGCACTTCCTTGCATGCGAAGATGCAGCTGGTGGGTCCCAACTGTCAGGGGGAGAAAACATTATTTTTTAGGGTAAAAAGGATGCAGTTGCATGCATGCGTCCATGGGCGTGGTGCGTCCCCATTGTCAGCCTCTCCACGTACAGTCATCTTCCGATGACTCTCGTTTGTTGACCACATTGACCACCATGCCGAGCGCACCAAGGCTGATGGACGACGGCGAGGCCCCAGACTGGAATGACCTAGAGATGGGGAAGACGCGGCAGTGGAGTCGCAGACGGAGAGGAGTGGGAAACTTGACTGGTTCGGGTGAAGGGTGGGCCTACACTCGGCAGAGAATAACAGGAGGTGCGGAGGAGTGGAGGGATGGCCTGGCCGTCGGTGGGGTAGCGTTTCGCTGCGAGGCGCACGAAACAGCGCCACTGGACGCCGGAGGCTGGAGCAGGTGGTCCCGGCAGCACTGGAGGAAGAAGACGAGAGATTGAAGAAGAATGTCGGCCGTTGAATGTAAATCGAATGCCTTGCTTAGGCTTTGACCTTTTTATTTTTTTGCGAAAGTGCTTAGGCTTCTATCTACTGGCCCACATGTCAGCCAGTCCATTTGGTTTTTTTAGTCCATTTGGTGGGCTGGGTGAAAAAATGATGTAGAGTCTATGCAACCCGTTTATATATTATGTTAGAATTTAAAGCCCATTTGCATTTTTTTGAAATCCACGGACTTGCTGGGCTGGGTGAAAATATCATGTTGGGCTGGACGGAGAAATGTTATAAAAACATAAACACATGATTGCACGTCTATTACTGATTGGTCAGTAAAATCTTTGCAAGCTTACGTACGGAATCACCAGGAGTTAACTTGCCAAGTTATATATAAACAATTATTATTATTATTTTGTAAGAACTTTCGATTTACGAAATAAAATATCATTTTAATTTGATGAGTTAATAGGACGTGGGGTATTATTATTTTTTAGGCTAGACATGGGACAGTTGAGTTGGTTCTAGGGAAAACTACTGGGAGAAAACTCAGATTACATCGAAAAAGAAAGTGGGAGAAAAATTCAGATATAGGATTAATAAAAACAAAAAATAAACGAAGTGGGAAGGTCTATACAATGGTTGGACGAACGGCAGGTTTAACGGAACCTTATGTTGTTTCTATTATATATATGTAATAAAATAAGATATAAATATAAATATAAGTATATATATACTATCATTGAAGGGAAAACATAGATTCAGTTTTGCATTCTTATAGAAAAATAGAACTGAGTTGTGTGTTGTCTTGAAAAAACAAACATAACCTGGGCTGCTGATGTTATAGACAAGCTAGGCTGGGAGGCCCAGAGGCTGCTTGATACCTGCTGGACCCCAAAAAAAGTTGAAACCTGCTGGATCAACTATTTCTGCATGTCGTGGGCTGCGCGTGTTAAACAACAAAACCTAGGCAATGGACCTGGTGGGCCCGGACAGTCAGCCTCTTGATGAACAGTCGTCTCCCGATTCCTCTCGTTTTGTTGACCATGTTGGGAACAACAGACGGCGGCACCGTGACAAGAGCACCAAGGCGGAGGACGACGTCAAGACCTCGGACTGGAATGAACTGGAGCCGGGGAAGACGCAAGCGGAGGGGGGTACAAGGGTTGACTTGTTCGGGTGCAGGGTGGGCCGGTGGAGCTGCCGCCGCCGGAGAATGTGTGGGAGTAGAGGGATGGCCTGGCCAACGCCATAGGCTAGGATGGGTCACCGAGGCGTGCGCGGCAGCGCCGCCAGCCGCTGTAGAAAGAGGACGAAAGATTGAACAAAATAAAGAAATATAAATGGATAGGTGGTTGGTCCCAGATGTCTGTGTACCCAGTGAACTAGTTACATACATAAGCAAATAGCTGCTCAAAAAAAAGCAAACAGGTTAATGGGTTTTTAGACGAAATATTTTGGACAAAATAGATAATTACGACACATAGGCTAATGCATGAAACACCCAGATGATAAAGGTGCTTAAACAGAAAAGTAGATCATCTAGACCTTCCTGGCATGCTAGATCATGACGCTGAGGCTGTCCGTGTACTCGTCGGTTACGGGAAGTAGACACGCCCTCATGTCCAAGATCCGCCTGTACATCTCGTAGCATGTGTATGCGTCCTTGGCCGCATAGGTTATGTAGGCTAGATTCACAGGTACCTCCCACATGTTCAGGTCCTTGGTATCGACGTCTTCTTTCATGTTGGCATAGCAGGGGTCATTGATGGTCGCGGCAAGGTCAACCATGGAGTCCTTCTCCTGCCCGTTGCCGATGATCTTGTATTACTTTTGGATGTCGACAAGCTTGTTGCACCAGATGGCCGAATCATAAAGCACAATCGCGTTCTTCCTACTCTCCACCGTAGCGAAGGTGCAGTCGGCGGTGCCGATGAAATGGGCGAATGCTCCAGGACCTCTGATGGCCCTACAGCAGTGGTAGACGAGAACCTCGTCCCGCACGCATACCTGGGCGACGGCGATCCGCTGGTCCCTATCAGGAGATGAATGGATGGGCACAAGGTCTAGTCCCATGACCTTGTGCTTTCTCCTCCTATAGGTACTGCTTGAACTTGGCGAGGCAGAGGTTCACCGAGTCCGGTTCATTGGTGTACATCACATTCAACTTGGTGCTGCCATGGATCTGAACGGCGAACTCAAAGGTGAACTCCTTGCTGAAGTCCATATCCAGCAGGCTCACCCCTTGGATCACCATTGGAGTCTCTTCTTACGCAGAGTTGATGTGGCGGTTCTCGTTTTGTGGGGATTGGGGGCAGGGGGAGATGAAGACGATCGCTATGTACTGGGGTACTAGGGGGCGGCACCGCTGCAGCAGCAGTTCATTTTTTCAATCTTGGGGAACTACAATCGACGGTGAACGAGTGGGTAGGCAGCGGCAGCAGTTCATTTTTTTAGCTCTTGGGGAACTGCATCCAACAGTAAACTGAGTGTGTATAGGCGACAACAGTTACTACCCCTCCCTCGCCCGCTGCACGCCCGGCAGAACATGCCCCCTCAGGTTCACGAGCGGGTCTGTATTGGTACTGTAATAGCAAGTGTTAGTGGTCACTTTACTTAAATTTTATTAGCTTTAATTCAAATTTATTCTTAAAACAAGCAAAACATTGGCTTGTTCTATCAGTGCCACAGGATCAACATGCACATCAATTAGAATTATTATTCTCATGAAACAAACGATAGGCTCATTTGCCGCACTTTCATAGACAATTCTACCAAGTTTGAACAGCTTGTTATTGTTGTTGTCCTCTGCATCATCATGCCGTGTTTCCCAGCTTGCAAGATTCAGAACCAACCAATAAGATTGAAATAATAAGTAAAACAAAGATTCCTACACATCACAATGATTCCCAGCTTGCAAGATTCAGAACCAACCCATTAGATTCAAATAATAAGTACAACAAAGATGCCTACAAATCTCAATGATTCACATATCAGAGCCAATCGTAACTGTACAACTCAAACGTTTTGAGAACATGAACAAATAAATAAAAATTGACCAATGCTTCATGTAAGCAATTTGATCCAAGGATTTGCTTAAACATTGAAACCAGTCCTTTTTAAGGCCACACAGGTCAAACATTGGCAGCTGAAATATTCCGCATCACTGGTGGCACTACCACTTCCAATATAAGCACAAGAGGGCCTTCTAGATTTTGAAGTAGTGTGTATAGAGCCTCATCCTTAGTATTTAACAAATACACATAGCAGAATCTAGTGGAATCACCAATCAACGTCCTGAAATATCTCTTTCCACCTTGCACACACGCATGGCACTTTAGAGCCATTGGATAAAGTGAATCTCGGGATTAAATCCATCTTGGCTAGCCGTGTCATACAACCCAAGAACTTGGCGAATGCTTTTGACCATCACAACATCTGTAGTTGAGTATTCCTGTTTGCATAAATAAGAAAGAGCATGATTACTATAATATTGGCACTAGTTAAAGCAACTTTATTTCCAAAACGAGAAAAGATTTCGATAGAATAGCTTTATTAGAAAAATACAACGTTAGCACAGTATGACAAAGCACAATCATGTTGATAAAGGACAGTACTAACCTGTGTGAGATGACTTTGGGAGATCAAGTTATTTTTCATGTCCCCGTATCTTGCCATGAAGGCGATTCGTTGACATCCATTAACACCTCAGTGTGGCAGTAGAAGGAGGAGCGTCGACTCATTTCAATCACTTTTTTGTGTTGTTCAACTAAAATTATGGCGCCCGCCAGTTAGAGAGGGGCCCGCGCCACCTCAACGGTAGGCGTGATGGACTCAACTAGTTCATTGTAGCTATGTGATTGATGCAATGCACATGGACTTGATTCTGCCGGATAGGCCTTCTGCTAGTTATCTACATTGGAAATGAAATGGTAGCTAAGGCAGTAGCTCTATTTTAAATGTATTATTACTTCATTTTATCAGTGGCAGTAGCGGTGCAAAAGATTGCCACTAATTATTAGTGGCATTAAATTAAGATGCAAAAACAATATCATTATTGCTTTCTCATAGCAGTGCCATAATAGTAGCACAAGATCACTAGCTGGATGCAGAGTCAAAATCAACCAAGAAGGAACATACCTGGTCATGGGAACCATAACTGAGAGAGGGGCCCTACGCCGCCACGACTCGATGTGGTGAACCTGTAGATCCACTCGGATGATTCAATTCAGGCGACCTTTTTCTGCAGTTCGCCTGAAATGAAGCAAAGATTGTATCATGCAGCTAGCAAGAAGTACTTGCTCTCATGAGCTAGCAGTTCTTCTTTAGTAGTGGCACTAAAATTGAGCAACATTAAGGTTGGTTGTCCTGCTCATGTAAGGTGCAACTATAATTTGCTTATCCTTTTGTGCAGTTCCACTGAAAAAAGTGCCATTGTGGTGATAGTGACGGCTCATCTTGCAAAGGCTAATAAAATGTTGCACGAGATTACCAGCAGAGTTTGACGGAGATGTTGGAAACTCCAATCAACCTTTGTGCAGTTCAACCAAAATTGAGAGATGTTGCCCACGTGACATTTTAGTTGAACTACACAAGACACTCATTCCAAAAAAAGTGTTTTGCGCAGTTCACCAAAAGGTCACACTAGTAACGAGGTGAAATGGATATCCCTATCTGCACAAAAAGATAGAAAGAAAACAGTTACTGGTCAATAACAAGATACGAAACATACACGAACTGAAAAAGAAGCATCTTGATTATGTTCATGGCAATCACGCAAGAACAGTAGAAATTTTAAAACAACAGCATTGCTTCATGTTACCGGAAGCATTACGATCAACAATGACATTCGTCAAATATGGGATTACTTTAATGGTGGCATTGCTTGTTTACCATATACAGTAGATCAACAGCAGCTAAAGAGTTGGTTTAAGGGCATGGAACAGTGGGGACACCAGGACACTCAGCAGCGTAAAGAAGCAACTTACTTATCATACTGGGAAAAATAGCAGGAGTACCATTTGTAACACAGTTTAATTGCATCGTATTACTAGAGGCATTAGATTAACAATAACATTGGTTAGACATGTTATTATGGTAACAGTGTGATTGCTTCATTTTACATGCGCCCTTATATTAACAACTGCAAAAAGTTGGTATAAGGACATGCGACATTGGACGCATCAGCACAATGTACCAACAAGGAGGCATAAAGTGGTGATGCCGAGTTTGTTCATACTCTGCGAGGGTAGCAAATCTAATCCTGGATACCTTTTACTATGTGAGGGCAGCAAATCTAATCCTGGACATACTCTGTTGACTTGTCCACCAGCCGCCACTTTCTATCCCTTTTTCAACCAATAATAGATCTGTTCCTTATCCAGTTTGTACTGCCTTTTCCCTTTATTTCCCTTTTCAACCAAGAGACCGGTTGGGTATCCAGTCTCTACTACTTTCCCCCTGTTATTTCCTCTTTGAATCAAGTCTTAGATTCATGCTACAACTTTCCCCCCTTTGCTATTTGAACCAAGTCCTAGATTCGACTGCATGAAGTAACTTTACCTCTAATAATACTAAAAATTTAGGTGGCTTTGGAAGAGCTGATGGAAATAGAAAAAGATCCACATGCAGACACGTGGGGAGCTGGGGTAGTAGGGCAGGGCCGCTTTCGAAGGAACTTATACCTGAGGGTCGTCGGGATGTGGCTAGGAGGCCGGCGGCAGGTCGGATCTGCCCACAATACGGCGGGGAGGAAGAAGGGGTCGGAGGACCTCCCGAGCCGGCGCTGTGTCGGAGAGAACGGCACGGGCAGAGGATTGGGACCTGCCGGCAACCTTGGGTTTCCTCCCTCGCCGCTGATGACCGCGTGAACGATGCACCTAGTCCCCTACACACACCGGCCGAAGGGATCCGGCCGGATCTGTGACCAGCGGTCAGCAGAGAAAAAATGTCACTACCACTGTCTTGTTTAGATCTGGAGAGGATGAGAGAATGAAGAGAGCAACCCTAGTAAAGCAAGTGCTCAAGCCCCTGCCTATATATATAGTGGAGTGATTATCTTTTTTCTCTCCACAACAAGCGTTTCAATTTGTGTACATGGCATTAAAGAAAAGAAACTCTCTATTTAACGTGACTGACTGCAATTTGCACTTTGTTCACTTGTGCTCCCCAGCCCCCCATTCATTGAACAACCCCACGGGTGAATAAACATACAATACTATTTATATAGAACGAACAAGCTCGAACTATTTTGGCTTTGAGATATCGATGGTACAGTTTGACCACATTGTATCAATGGACTCAGTACTTTGAAGAAACCTATATGTATAAACACAAGCACGGTTTACATTCCGAATCGCTAGCTAGAGCTTGAACTGTATTTGTTTACATGTACCACCTTTTTCTTTTGTTTTTTTGCTCCATGGTGCAATTCATCGATACAAAATTATACTATGAGTATTTAAAAGTTGAGGGCGGGGCTTTTCCCGGGCAGTACGCGCGGTAGTTTTCACGTAGCTGGTTCGGCAGAGAGGCGAGGAGGGTGAGGGAGTAGTGGATTCAACTTACTGCTGGAAAGGTAGGGCTGTGCGATTTGACGGCTCGTTACTGCTGGAAAGATGGGGTCTTGTGATATGACTACTCACTATAGTCATTATTACTCCGACGCTACGACCAGGGTGATGCCCCCCCTTCCGTTCCCCACTCTAAATCTGGTGCATGACACGTCGACTCGGATGCTGGCACTCCCACATGTCGGCGAAGTAAGATGGAGCAAAGAATCATGCGGTTTATATAGTACTACGTAGTATATACTACTACTCATGTCGGAGGATTGCGAAACACGGTAGCCCAGTGAACCAGCAGGTGATAGGCCATAGAAAACAATGGGGTGATATAGCCATAAAAACAATGTACTACAGTCCAATCTCTAGCACGTATAGTACTCCACCTCTTCCTCCTCCTCTCGGTTCATCGCCATCATACTTTTCCCATTCCTGTGTTTTCAATATCCTGCGAATCAAAGAGGCCCTTAGACTGGTTTAGGTCCGGTCATTTTTTATAAATGTGTTATGTCCAAAATTTAATGAACGTGCTCCGATTTCTATGAAAATAATCAAGTTTGCATGTAGTAATTCATTTATTTATTTATTCTTCTGCGGGGGGTTTGCATGTAATTCGTCGGGTCTGAAATGTAAAGTATGCCGGCATGGTTGCATATGCTCCGAGTCGTGCATGCACTACGACCTAGATGCTCTATGTCCCACGTGTTGGCAAAAGGAAGCATGTGGAAATAGCCTAGGAGTACATATAGGAGGAAAAATGCGTGAAAAAATATGTACTATGAAGCGTAGCTGCGGTTCAAAAAGGAGACCTAAAGTGATGACAGGTATAGGTCGCACGCACCCACCTAGTGGTACTCAGTACTAGCCCTACGAGTACTCAGTACTCCTATTCTATCAACACGAGTCCCATGTGACAACAGCGTCCGTGCTACAGCTAGCTCTTCTCCCTCGTTTCTCTCTTCTAATTCTAACTCAGCCGACGTGCGGTGGGCGGGGTGGGGATTTGCGATAGTTGGTTTGCTCAACTGCGGCCCCACCTGACAGTGAAAATGCTAAGACAACAAGTGTTCCCTTGCTTGAGCGGCGTGCCGGACAGACCGTGTGGGGGTGCGACGCGAACGCGGCAGTCTTTACCTTTATAACTTGTACATAGAAAATGCCAAGCCAATGCGCGATGAGCGGCGGGCCGGAACGACAGTGTGGGGTGCGACGCGAACGGCACAGGCATGTTGTAGTACTTGTTCCACTTTCTCGTTTTGAACTCGTGACATGTAGTAACGCTCAGTTTTGAATATATAAGTTTGGTTGTCGCGCTAATATATATACTCCCTCCATGCAGGATGGGTCGCTGAAGTCAAAATTTGACACAAAACACGATGGTGACCAGTCTACCTCCGTCCTGGTTTATTGCTCCCCATCATAATCTGTGCCAAACTTTGACCATAAATTTGACTAACAAAAGGTTCATGCATGTCACCAAAATTATATCGTTGAAAACTATGTTCAAATACAAATCAAACGATATAATTTTGTTGACATGCACTAACATTTTGTCAGTTAAATCTTTGGTCAAAATTTATTACAAAAGGGACTAATAAACCAGGACCTAGCTAGTACACCAGGACGAAGACAGTGATACTACATATAATTAACGCCAAATAAGAGCAACGGATCACACATGTCATTTACAAATGGAATAAAAATGCCATACACTAATAAAACATCAAGGCCACGAGGCGATGCAGTGTTGGTTATAGGAGGCGAGAAGAAAGATGCATCCATCGACGACCTCCTCCTCCTCGACTCAAGGCGCCGGCCCACCGAACAGCGGCTAAGTAGCAGCGGCTTTTGTGGCCAGGTCAACGTGCTTCTCAACAATGGCGTCCAAAGATTCCAGCCGGTGGAAGAAGGCCAACGTCTTTCTGTCCTCCCTAGCCTTGTAGTGGCCTATGTTGACGATTTTCTCGTAGTCGTGGATGTGTAAGTCGACGGTTTCTTGCATGGTGAGGCGTTGCGTGGCGAGCGCGGCCTCGAGGTGCACGTTCTTTGTCACGACCTCCGGTAGCTGCAGGGCCACCAGGGCTTGAAAGAGTTCGTCACCATGGAGGCCGATGAGGGTGGCAGGCAACAAGGAGCCTGGGCGCGCGGGCTAGAGCAGTATGGCAAGGTCGTCCGTGCGCTTCTTGACGGCGGTGAACTTGTGGATGGAGCGGACCATCATGTCGTCCATGCGAGAGGCAAAGCCGGCGTCGGCGAGGGCTACGACGCTGGCGGTCGCTAGCACCATCGGGAAACGCTGCGGGGTGTGGGGCCGCAGGCCGGCGTCTTGTATGATCTGGCACAGCCGACTGCCGCTCACGTCCATCGCCTCCATAGGTGCTTGTGGTTCTGGTCATTTGGTCTTGGATTGGAGTGAGCAGTGTTGCGCGGATACTAGGAGTAGATGGATTGGAGTGGTGGGGCGCCTTTATATGAGAGTCCAAACTGTGTTGCATTACATCGTGGTGGCTCCATTCTGCTTCTCCAATTAATTCCCTCTGCATGCTAATTGAGGATGCATCATTGACCGTTCAACGTCTCGGGAACCGCTACCCTCTCCCTCCTTCGCATTCAAACCGTATCAATGTAAATGCGGGTCAAGAAGAGACTAGTCATTACTACATTGTGCACCGCGACCAAGGCGGAGGGGAAAATGAGAGAACTTAATATCTTTACTGTAGTACTACCATTGCATGCAATGAACTGACCGCAGCATGCCGTGCTAGGTAGTCTCAAGGCATTAAAAACATACACGGCCCACGTCTCTTATTGGTTGATTCCTTTATTCATGTCAAGAAACAAGAAACGAGGTCGAGTTAATCCACCACGCCTAAGTGTTTTGGGATTATAAAGGTTTTAGTAAGCGATCGACACAATAACCGTAAGATCTGCATCCGATGGTGGCACCTATTTGACGGAAACAGCAATTGAAAAGAAATGCCACAAAACTGCAACACCACGCCCCCCTCCCCTACACATAAGACTGGCACGCGAGCGTACACAACTCCCACGTTCGGGTTGCGTTTGGCTCTTCGCCTCTTCGAGAAGTCGAACAATGATGTCATTTACGACTGGAATAAAAATGAGATACACTAATAAAATATTAAGGCCACGAGGCGATGCAGTGCTGGTTACAGGAGGCAAGAAGAAAGATGCATCCATTGATGACCTCCTCCTCCTCGACTCAGGGCGCCGGCCCACCGAACGGCGGCTAAGTAGCAGTGGCTTTCGTGGCCAGGTCAATGTGCTTCCGAACAATGGCGTCCAAAGATTCCAGCCGGTGGAAGAAGGCCAACGTCTTTCTGTCCTCGCTGGCCTTGTAGTGGCCTATGTAGACGATTTCCTCATAGACGTGGATGTGCAGGTCGACGGTTTCTTACATGGTGAGGCGCTGCACAGCGAGCGCGTCCTCGAGGTGCACATTCTTCGTCGCGACCTCCGGTAGCTGCAGGGCCACCAGTGCTTCAAAGAGTTCATCACCTTGGAGGCCGATGAGGGTGGCAGGCAACGAGGAGCCTGGGCGCGCGGGCTGGAGGAGTACGGCAAGGTCGTCTGCGCGCTTCTTGATGGCGGTAAACTTGCAGATGGAGCCGACCATAATCTCGCACATACGAGAGGTGAAGCCGGCGTCGACGAGGGCTATGACGCCAGCGGTCGCCAACACCGTATGGAAACGCTGCGCGGTGCAGGGCCGCAGGCCGGCGTCTTGGACGATCTGGCACAGCCGACTGCCGCTCGCATCCATCGACGCCATGGCTGCTTGTGGCTTCTGGTCACTTGGTCTTGGATTGGAGTGGGCAGTGTTGCGCAGAGACTAAGAGTAGATGGATTAGAGTGGTAGGGCGCCTTTATAAGAGAGCCCAAACTGCGTTGCATTCACATCGTGCTGGCTCTATTTTGCTTCTCCAATTACTTCCCTCTGCATGCTAATTGAATGGGGAGGCATCATTGACCGTTCAAAGTTTCGGGAACCGCTACCCTCTCCCTCGTTGGCATTCAAGCTGTATCAACGTAAATGCGTGTCAAAAAGAGAAGTTGAACGGTCAAACTAGCCCTCATGTATGGATACTTTAGGGCTATTTGAGCCCAAACTAGCTCAAACTAACTCTAACCCCTGGATCCAAACAGGGCCAAAAAAGAGAGAGAGGGTTAGAGCATGGTTAATAATACAACCAACTGCTGGCTATAAGATGTTGCCATATCATCTATAGCCAACACATATAGTCACTCATACAACAAGGTTAGCTATAAGGTTGGCTAATAAGATTAGTACTTTTTCTCATCTTCTCTCTATCCCTTTCCTCACATTTATTGCATCTGCCTTGGAGCACGCATATAGCCAGGCTCTTGCACGTAAGCAGGCTATAAGCCCACTATTGTACTTGCTCTTAGAGTAACAGAGTGGGTAGATACCGTATCATGTTAAATGCTCTTCTACTTTGTGTCATGCATGGCAATAAATATCATCATCTATGATACTACTATGAACTATGGAGATAGTATCATATGCATGATACTAGTATATGATACTCCCCACTCTGAGTAGCCTTAATATTTACTCCCTCCATCCCTAAATATTTACGGTGTAGATTCACTCATTTTGCTCTGTATGTACTCATTACGGTGTAGTCACTTGTTGATATCTCTAGAAAGACAAATATTTAGGAACAGAGGGAGTATTTGCTAACTAATACCATTGCATGCAATAAACTAACCGCTGCATGCCGTGCTAGGTACTACGTCTCAAGGCATTAAAAACATACACGGCCCATGTCTCTTATTGGTTGATTCCTATTCATGTCTAGAAACAAGAAATGTGGTTGGGTTTGTTTTGGGATTATTTGATTTTCGTAAGATGACTATAACTAGCAATCGCCACAATAACCGTAAGATCTGCATCCGACGGTGGCACCCATTGGACGCAAACAGCAATAGAAAAGAATTGCCACAAAACTGCCACACCACGCTCCACCCCTACACATAAGACTGACACGCATGCGTTCACAACTGCCACGTTCAGGTTGCGCTTGGCTCTTCACCTCTTCGAGAAGTCGAACAATGATGTTACTACTTCTACAGTATCGAATCAACTGCTGCATGTCCCGTCCACCGCGTGGACGAGGGAGAGCTTGTTGTAGGAGTAGTAAAAGCAAAAGGTTCTCCTCATCTGCGAGCCACCGAGCGCATGGGCGAGGGAGAGGGCGTACTACTAGTAATCAAGCTTCTCCTTGTTGTACGAGTTGACGCGACACATCATAGCACGGGCCACACATGCTTGCCTCTAAACTTGGCTAAAA
Organism: Thinopyrum elongatum; assembly: GCA_011799875.1. NCBI lineage: Eukaryota > Viridiplantae > Streptophyta > Magnoliopsida > Poales > Poaceae > Thinopyrum > Thinopyrum elongatum. The sequence continues at coordinate 362,201,445 of CM022300.1, read as the reverse complement.
GACACACATTGTACAATATTTGCTGCAACCTCTAACATTTACCCCACCACAAATTAAAATATATATTCCTCTCTTGACCAGATCAGCATGCAAACTACAATAACCAGGATGACAGGTAGGGCCAGAAGATTATTTTAATCAAAAAAATGCTTTGAGACGGCCTCATAGCATGGAGCCGACTCCAATGATTTTAAGCTTAGAGGCACGGTACACGCTATCCTAGACTATGTTACTATACTATCTCCCTTACACATGAAACTGCCACACGAGCGTTCGGGTTGCGCTTGGCTCTTCGCCTCTTAGGGAAGTCGAACAATGATGGTACTACTACAGTGGAGTACTACTCGTATGCTTCTGGCCATCTGACACCGAATGAACTACTGCATGTCCACCGCGTGCGGGAGGGAGAGCGTGTAGCCAAAGCTTCTCCTAGTCCTGCGAGCCACCACGCTCATGGGCGAGGGAGAGGGTGTTGTAATCAAACTTCTCCTTGTTGTACGAGTTGACGCGGCACATCAAAGCAGTGCACTCGATATATTTCAATAATTTGCGTTTATCGATGCATTAATTACAACGCATGCATGCCTGCCGTGACTTTCCTTTTGATACTTGCATGTGTTGCTTTAAAGCATCTTGAAGTAGTATGAATATGTGATGGTAAAACTTTCTAAGCAAGTATAATAAGGTGGCGTGGGTGGGCTGTAAGGCTTAAAATAATATATTGTTGCTGAGTTGGAAGAGAGCGAAGAGGAGAGAGAAGAGAAGCGGGATACTAACTAACAGCCGGCTGTAGCATGTGCTCCTAGACACTTTGTGAGAGAGGAAGGTGGGCCATGTATCAATGAAGTAGTACTTATTTGTATCTGACTATTATACTTGCTGGCTATAAACTTGGCTGTAGATGATGTGGCAACATCTTATAGCCAGCGGTCGGCTATACTATTAACCATGCTCTAAAGCGAGAGATGGTGGTGCACGAGGAGGGCGAGATCATGCCAATGGAACAGGACCCGACGATGGAGCTCTCTATGGTCTCTATGGACCTCACCTTGCTTCACTGCCCCTTGTGCCTCTACCCCTCGAAGCCTCCAGTGTATGAGGTTTGAATACACCTCGTCCGTTCGGCTGATCGAGCAAGGTGCAGGTTTCTTGATTGATGTGTTGTTCGATTGATTTGTGCAGTGCAAGGGAGGGCACCTGGCCTGTGCGGACTGCCGCGGCGAGCGCCCCGGGAACTAGCGGTAGTGCCAGAAGTGCGAGCGTGGCGGCGGATTCGACATGCGGAACACAACGATGAACACCGTCATCTTCTCGGTGAGGGTGGAGTGCCTGCACGAAGGCTGTGGGCTCTACGTCACTTACCACAAGCTCGCCGATCACCAGAGCGTGTGTCTGCTCGCGCCCTGCAAATGCCCCGTGCCCGTCTACGGCTATGAAGGCTCGCCGCCGGCGCTCCCCCACCACATCAGCACCGTGCATCCCATGCCCATGCACAGGATCCAGTACGGCAAGGTGCTCTAGCTGCAAGCGCCAGTGTCGGAGCCGTGGCTCTTGCTGTTCGCGGAGGAGGATGGCCGCACGTTTTTCATGGTCGATGGCGTGCTCGACATCGGCGCGCCTATCGCCGTGTCGGTCGTCTGCATCAGAGCGGGGGCGTCCCCACCGCCACACTATGCGGCCAAGCTGTGGGCAAACGGCCCGCTGGGGGAGCCCAAAGGCAGGACCGACGCCGTCAAGGTGGAAATCGAGGTGACAAGCAGCAAGGATCCCGGTGCCGTCGCCGTGCAGGAGCTGACCTTCTTCACAGTTTCTCCCAAGCTGCTGGCCGGGGCTGGGTTGTCGAGGACGGTGTCCCTCCACATTCAGATTGACAAGCTCACCTCCTAAATGATTCTACAGTGCCTTTTGTTTATCTTAGTAATATGCTAATATAGGGGTTAGCTCGGTCTACTTTAGCTTAAGAGATGGTGGATTTTGGTGGCGATGCAGCAATTACTTCGACATCAGATCAGCAGTTAAAGTAATTTCCAAAAGTCGAATGGATATTTTGTGTCTGTTGGATATAAAGATCCTTTGGGTAAGGAGTATAAGCTGCTTATATGCTTGTTTGTTGAGGAAGTGTTGCATACTTCTGCGAGTTGACGCGACACATCAAAGTAGTAGTACTACTAGTATTACTCACCCGATTGTGCACCAGGCAGACGAAGCTTGTGTCGTGTTGGTGCCGTGTGCGGCCCGCACATTAACCAAAACCTCGCGCCTCCAGCTTAGCCTCCACATTTTAAACTTCTCAATCTCAAGGCCAAGGAGCAATAAGAACCTATGATAGAGCCAATCGGATGGTTGAGAACACTACAATTCGTAGCTACAGATGCATGTGTGAGAGAGGACGAGTGCGTGCGTGCGCCTCTTCTCTTCATGTATAACGTACTAAACTCAGAGTACAAGTGTATGTGGGTGGCATCGACCTAGAGACCTAGATATGGTGCGTGCGAGAAGTCCCGAGAGACTAGGTGTGTGCGTGGGAAAGAGGGAGAGAGATGATATGTGTCGATGTAATGCGTGTGAAAAAAAGACTAGTCTATAGCTCGCCACAAGGCTATTCCTGGCGAACGCCCCAATAATCGTAAGATATGTATCTAACGGTGCCAGTTATTGCACGTACACAGTAGTAGAAAAAGAAATACCGTGGCATATTACAAAACTGCTACACCACGGCCGAGAACGCGTGCCCATGTTACGCCATCCGGGAATAGTGCCGCACTTGAAACTAGAACCATCAATAAATTTTGAGTTTGCGTCTCGTCACATTCCAAATTATACTACCACGCTATATTTAATTGCAAACCTATTCACACCGATCAAAACATAAACGGTTTCCCACTTAGGAGCGTATTAGTACTCGGTTATAAATACTCTACTCCAAGATGACTACGTATTCCTCCTCAACTCCTCATCCACAAAAACAAACAAGTGTTTCATCGTCGTTCCCTTGCGTCTGCCATGGCCCGCATGAGTTCTAGGTCGAGAGATTACTACCAGGGAGAGGCGAGAATGGAAGCAGAAGCACGAGAGATGTCCTGCCTCGCCGCGAAAGCAGCCGACATGTCCCGCCGCGCCACCGTAGTAGCACAAAGGTCCCGCCGCGCCGCCGAAGCAGCACAGAGGTCCTGCCGTGCCGTCGATGCAGCAGACTGGTCCGGCCGCACCGCGGAAGCAGCAGAGATGTGCCGCCGCGCCATGAATGCAGCAGGGAGGTCCTTTCGCGCCGCGTCGGCCTGGGAAAATGTCTCGCGGGCAAGCGAGGACTCTCACAGGCACATGCGCGCTACGCTCGATGGCCTGATGGGTCAGATCTCTGGCTAGATGAAGATGCAGGACGACATGAATGCCTCGTTTGAAAATGCTACCGGCGTCATCCGGCGACTAGGGGGGACAAGGCGAAGCTCCGCACCGAGCGCGACCTGTTGAGGGCGAACATCGCCGGAAGGGCGAAGCAGGCGGACAAGACCGCTGCCTTGTTGAAGAGGACGGGCGTCATCATCAAGAAACTTATGGACGAGAATGTCATGCTCCGCATCGAGCGCGAAAGGCTGGTGGAGGAATCCATGGATGCTGCCAAGCAGCATATTGAGGACATGAAATTGATGAAAGATATCATCGCCGCTCGCCGCGAGAACTAGTCTCCGTGACCAGCAGCGCATCAAGAAAGTAGAGATCAGCGAGCCAGATTGTTGTATGCGTCTTCCTTCTTCTTTTACCCTTGTGTATTTCGGGCGTCGCCGCATGTGGCTTTTTTAATTATCTTCCTAAATATGTAAGACAATTATTATCCACTGTCATTGTCCTTTATATATTCATCAGTCTGGCTATAAGTCGTAGTAGATGCTTTATAGGCCCGTCGGATCTTACATCAAGATCCGTGCAAAATTTTCTTTTCAGATTTTCTTTTCTCTCTCTTAAATATTAGTCGAGTGAGACATAGCCACGCCATTAAACAGGGGCTCGGGTACCATTAATGGAGATGTTGGGAGAGAGGTGCACTACAGGAATCAGCTTCTTTGCCGTCCGCCATGGCAGACGGCAAAGGACCGGAAAGCAGACGGCAAAGGGCTTTGCCGTCAGCCGCGGACGGCAAACATGCCCGGCAAAGTAAGCTACGGTAAACAGCTCATTTGCTGTCTGCTTTTGGCCAGCGGACGGCAAAGACCCCTTTGCCGTCGATGGCGGATAGCAAAGAAGGTGGATGGCAAAGAACATACATTAGACACGTTAGGTGGCTAACGGGAGGCTTTGCCGTCCGCTAGCTGACGGAAAACGTGCCCTCCCCTTTGCCATCTGCCTTGTGACATCAGCAGACACGTCACTCCACCCAGCTCTTTGCCGTACGCCACTGATGGCAAACCTCTCCAGTCTTTGCTGTCTGCCATGGACGGCAAAGTGACCAAAATGGGTCAGCTCCCAGGTTGCACAGGTTGCTGCCACATGGCCTCTTTGCCGTCGGTGGCAGATGGCAAAGGGCTCTTTGCCGTCGGTGGCGGACGGCAAAGTGTTGTATTGTTTCGGTTTTCTTTCTGTTTTCTATTATATCCCTGCATTTTCAAAAGACATATATGATATATATAGTTTCAACCTCAAACATAGCCCATGTATCCAACATGTAGTAGTCCATCAATGCAACAGAACACATAGGGTATTAAAAGATCCAATACATACATAGTTTCACGGAATCCATCCATATATACATACATAGTTTCACATTGTTCATCAATACAAATGAAAACAAGAACTAAACACTAGCAGTCCATCAATGCTGCTTCCATGAAGGGAACAAACCTGCAAAAATGGGAGTAAGAAGTTAGAAGAAGAAGAAGACTAGAAGAAGAAGAAGAGAGAAGAAGACTAGAAGAAGAAGAAGAGAAGAAGAAGAAGAAGAAGAAGAAGAAAGAAGAATAAGAATAAGGAGTAGAAGATGGAGAAAAAGAAAGAAGAGAAAAAGGAAGAATAATAAGATATTTTCTTCTTCTTCTTTTCTCATATTTCTTTTCTTTCATCTTTTTATCCTTTTCCTTCTCATTCTCATTCTTCTTCTTTTATTCTTTCTTTTTCTTCTCTTTCTTCTTCTATTCTTTCTTTTTCTCCTCTCCTTGATTTTCTTCTTCTTATTCCTTATTTGTGTCATTTTAGAGCTAACTTAGGTAATTATGCCATTTTTGAGCTAACTAAGCTTATTATGTCAATTTGGAGGAAAATAAGGTAAGTACAGCTCATTTTTGTGCTAACCTAGGTGATGATGCCATTTTTGAGCCAACTTAGGTAAGTATAGCTCATTTTTTATCTAACTTAGGTAATTATGCCATTTTGGAGGAAAATAAGCTAAGTATATGACATTTTTGAGAGAACCAAGGTTATTATGCCATTTTTTAAATGAATAAACTAATTATGTCATAAATGAACTAAATAAGCTAATTATGTCATTTTGGAGGATAATTAGCTAAGTACGTCCTTTTTGGGGAAAATAAGCTAAGTATGTGGCATAATAGGGCTAACAAGCATGTATGAAGCTAAGTATGCATTTGTTAAGCAAAACACTGGAGAAACCTACCGTCATCACAACAAATGCGATCAAGATCGCAACTAAGGTAACAATTGATCCAACGGCATAATGATACCAAGCCTCATTATCAATGGCATATTTTCTAATCTTACTAATCTTCAAGTGCATTGCATCCATCTTCAAGCGCATTGCATCCATCTTCATCTTGTGATCATCGACGACATCGGCAACATACAACTCCAATTTCATCTTCTCTTCTTCAATTCTTTTCATTTTTTCTTTCAAATACTCATTTTCTTTTTCAACTAAATTTAACTTCTCGACAAGAGGGTCGGTTACAATTTCCGGTTCACTTACCTCCTAGATAAAAATATATCTATGTCAACTTGATGGCCATAATTGTCATAAATGCGAAATGCAACAAATAGTTATAAAAGAGAATATACCACATCCGAATCATAAACCGGGCGAGGGCCGACGGGGACGGATATCAAGACCATGGCACTATGTATAACAAACAATCATACAAGTAAGAAAATTATACAAGTAACTATATAAATCATACAATCATACAAGTAACTATATAAATCAAGTACAACATAAAAAAAATTGAATACCTAACATGAACTAACAATATATATATGCATATAATACAAATTGAATACCTGACATGAACTAATAATAATCTTGATCGTCGGGTTCAATAAATGCTTCGGGATCAATAAATGCATCATCATCATCACTACCATGAATGACGTGCTCATCGGGTTCAGCGGCATCAACATGTGGAAGACCACCTTTATGTAATCGGTCAAGCATTGACAAGTCATCCACAGCAGTAACCTCTTCTTGTTCCGTCTCTTCTTGTTCCGGCTCAGGGGTGAAGTCGGATTCACTGTCGCTGTCTACTTCAATGTTCTGGGGTGAAGTAGAGCGTTTCTTGAAGCGTTTTTTGGAAAGACATGTTTCTTGGAAGAATTCACCTTTATATGAGTCTGGGTTAATGTGAGGTTCATAATCCTCTTCATTGGGGGGAGGTGGTCTAACACGTGGCGGCACTTCATAAACGACATCCAACCATTCAGATTTGGATCAGTTTGGCAGGCCCACGGTAGATAGAAAACTTGGGTCGCCTATTGAGCCATAATATAAACATCGGGAACATCTAAATGGGTGCTTTGTTTGATTTCGACTAGCCCTATATGTTCATGAGTCCTTCGAGTCTCCTTCGGCTGGAACCAATAACATTTGAAGACTACGACGTTCGGTGGGTTTTCACCATAGAATAGAAGTCCATAAATTGCTTCAAATCTCCCATAATACTCGGTACCTCCATCGCCCATAGCAGAGACACAACAATTTGTAGACTTTTGGTCGGCCATAGATAGCTCTTTGTCGTAGGTACGAAAGCGATACCCGTTGATGTCGTATTTGTCAAATGAACGGACCTTATAGTCAAAACCATTAGCGACTTGTCTCAATTCGGCGTCCATAGACTCTGAATTAGCCTACAAGTTTAATATGAAAGGATTGTTGCATTAGCCGCAAATTAGATGAAGAAATGAGAATGGTCTAATGGAAATTACCGTTTGTTTGAACCAAGAGATGAAACCGGGAAAGCCGCCTCCTTGCTTTGCCAGAAGCTCATACTCTTTGATGGATTCCTTTTCGATCTCCGCTCCATCCGAGAATTTGGCGACGTATCGACTGTATCAAATATTTGGGAATAAGAGCATTTCAAAGGAATTAGAAGTTGCGAAACAATGTACCGCGATAACTTACTCGATGTACAGCTGCACTTCTGTTAGGTTGTTGAAGATATACAACGAAATGGTCTGCCATTCTTCAACATCCAACGATATTGGTTTCGAAGCACCGGCTGGTGCGAGATTCCCTTTGAATAGGCTGAGGTTGGATCCTCCTTTTTTAGGGTCGTCTGCATTGTACCGAGGCTTCGGATTATGCAAATGATGATTTTTGGCTTCGTAGTGTGCTGTCACGAAGTTTGCCGCCTCCTCAGTAATGAATGCCTCGGCCATCGATGCTTCAATTCTACGTTTATTTTTACATTTTGCTCGGAGCGTCTTCTGCATCCTCTCAGTTGCGTAGCACCAACGATTTTGCATGGGCCCCCCCAATCTTGCCTCGGTCGGGTGATGCAAAATCAAGTGTTGCATTGGATTAAAGAAGCCCGGCGGAAAGATCTTCTCTAACTTGCAGATCAACTCCGGCGCCAACTCTTCCATTTCTTCTAGCATGGCAGGTGATAGTTCTTTCGCACAAAGAACATGGAATAAATAGCTCAGCTCTGCCAGTACTAGCCATTCATCCTCAGGGATAAAGCCACGCAACATCACTGGCATTACCCGCTCAATCCATATGTGCCAATCATGCCTCTTGAGACCAAATATTTTCAATTTTTCAAGACTTGCTCCCCTCTTTAGATTCGCTGCATACCCATCGGGGAACATCAACTGCATTTTCACCCACAAGATAATTTCCCTCATAGCTGGCCTTCCAAGATTGAACCATGCCTTTGGCTTCGTCCAGTTCTGCTTTCCTTTCGGTTCTTGCATGTTTTGTAACGGTCTATCACATAGCGCCTCTTGATCGAATCTAGCCTTAGTATTATCCTTTGACTTCCCCTCTATGCCGAACAATGTACCAAATAGGGCCTCGGTGATATTCTTTTCAGTGTGCATCACATCGATGTTGTGTGGGCAAAGGAGGTCTTTGAGGTAAGGAAGATCCCACAAGCATGTCTTGTGAGTCCAGGCGTGTTCCGAATTATACCCCTTGAAATACCCTGGACGCTCTAGATCTAGCTCGAGAGCGTTTAACTGATCCAGGGTCTCTTGGCCTGTCAACGCAGGTGGTGCAGAGTTTTTGACAACTCTACCTTTGATGAAGTTCTTCTTGTCTTTCCTGAACTTATGGCAAGGATCCAGGAACTATCTATGCAAGTCGAAGCAAGAAAACTTGCGACCCGCCTGCAGCCAACAAAACTCAAGAGTTGCCTTGCATGTGGGCATGGGAACCTTCCATGCACACACCAGCCAATGAATAGCACATACGCCGGCAAGTCATGCATCAAGTACATGTACCAGACACGCATTATGAAGTTCTGTTTGCTAGCGGCATCGTATGTCTTGAACCCATTATCCCAAGCTTCTTGCAATTCATCCTTGAGTGGCTGCATGTACACATTCATATTCTTCCCCGGATAGTTGGGCCCTGGAATTATCAACGTCAGGAAAATTTTCTTTCTTTGTATAATCTGTCCGGGGGGAGATTGAGTGGAATGACAAATACGGGCCAACAACTGTATTGGGTTGCCGTCAGACCAAACACACTGAACCCATCCGTGCTGATGGCGACTCGAGGATGCCTTGGATCTGCCCTTTTTTGCTCATGTAATGCATCGAAGTGCTTCCACGCAGAACCATCCTATGTGTGTACCATCATCAGATTCCCATCTGCATCTAGTTTGGTTCTTTTGCCCACTTTGTGCCATGTCATCTGTCTTGCCGTCTCTTCGACCATGAAAAGACGTTGAAGTCTTGGGACGATTGGCAAATACCGAAGAACATTAACGGGGATTTTGGTCTACGTCTTCTCACCCATACCGTTGTCTACCACAATATATCTAGAAGACTTGCAAATGGGACAATAGTTCAAGTCTGCATACTCAAACCTAAATAAGGCACATCCTTTCTCACAGGCATGTATCTTCTCATAGGGCATCTTAAGTGCATGGGGGATTTTGTCCGACTGGTACAGGTTTGCAGGCATTACATGGCCTTTGGGTAGAAAGCGTCCAAATACTGTCATCATCATGTCGTAGCATTCTCTGCCCAAGTTGATTGAGCCTTCGGAGCCATTACTTGTGAGATGGAATCCAGCTGACAAAGCTCAGTGTGCTCGTGGAGAGGACGTTTTGAAGACTCCAACATTTCATTGAAGGCCTTTGCAGATTCCTCCATCTCATCGTCCGAATCCCATGCATCATCAAAGTCTTGCACCATGTCTTGCATCCCGGTACCATGCTCGTCGGTGTGACGACGAACCACCTCAGCTCTGGCATGTTGGGCAGACTCACCATGAAATGTCCACACTGTATAACCAGGCGTAAAACCACTCTTCTGCAGGTGTTTGCCCATTTCAACCTCTGTCCACTTCTGAAAGTTGTCGCACCTAGCACAGGGGCACCAGGTTTTTCTCTGGCCATTTGCAAATGCGGCTCTCACAAACCCCTTGGTTTTTGTTAACCATTCATTGGTCATGTCTTTCTGACTAGTGTGACCGGTGTACATCCATGCACGATCACTCATCTTGCCTAGCTACCGGACACACAAGAAATATATATATAATTCAGCATGTATATTCATCAGTTAATCTAGTTTGTCAATTTTATTACGTCCATGCAACCTACACTCTAATAGGTAAAGATAGGTCCTAATCCCACCTGAGTATGTGTAGATTGGGTTTGTTTTCCCATGCTCTGCTCCTGATCCAACGCCAAATTTCGGCAGCACCTCCCCACTATTCTCCTGATACACGTCTCTGCAATAAACAGAGAGGATGTGTACCCGAAGAACAATAGGGAGGCACTGACGAAATTTATGCGTCATATCCGGAGCAGAGCATATGGGAAAACGAACCCAATCTACGCATACTCGGGCTGTCCATGGATAAAGTTGGACAATTCGAAAGAATCACGGTTATAAATACGCAAATGCATGCATATTTATAACTGTAACCCTTTCGAACAGGAGACACATACTGGTCACGCATACTGATGATTCAAGACACCTATAGCTAGCAAATTTCATTGGCACGAACACCGGAATAGAGCAAATATTTAAGGGAGAGGAGGAGATGTCATTTGTGCTCACCCACGAATAAAGGGGCGGAGCTCGTCGAACACCAGACCCTCGCAGTGACGAAACAACTGCACATTGAAATCCAAAGATGAGTAACATAGCATTATTGTTTTTGCCATCAACCTAACTAAATATTTACAACAGGATGCCACCGCCAAGTTGTAAAAAAAGATTCGCACTGCTCGTTCCTCGACCCTCGACCCTCGACCCCTCGGCGACCCCTCAACCCTCGACCCCTCGGCCCTCGACCCTCGGCCTTCTTTTCTTTCTTATTCTACTTCTTTTTTTCATCTTCTTCTTCCTCCTCCTCCTCCTCTTCTTCCTCTTCTTCTTCTTCTTCTTCTTCTTCTTCTTCTTCTTCCTCTTCTTCCTCTTCTTCATCTTCTTCTTCTTATTATTTTTTTCATCTTTCTTCTTTCTTCTTAACCTAAACTAAACTAAACCTAAAAAACAGGAAAAAAACTAAACCTAAACCTAAACTAAATTAAATCAAAACCTAAACCTAAAACAAAACTAAATCTAACTAAACTAACTACACTAACATAGAAAAAAAATGAAAAAAAGAGAGGGGGAGGGGGCTCACCGGAGTGGTGGAGGTGGAGGCCAATGGAAGAGGGGGGTGGGGCGGCCTGGGGCGGCCATGGCAGGGCCCGGGGGCGCCGGGCGGCGGGGTGGAGCAGGACGCGATGGGGCAGCGGGGTGCGGCGGGGGCGCCGGGGCGACGGGGTGATGGGGTGGTGCGGCGACAGGGTGGTGGGGCGGCGGCAATGCGGGCGCGGGCGGAGAGAGAGGGGAGAGAGAGAGGGGTGGGGCCGGGGAGAGAGAGGGAGGGGTTACCGTTAGTTTGGATGGGCCAACCTCTTTGCCGTCTGCTAGCGGACGGCAAAGAGGTTGGGGGGTGGGCCGTTACAGCGTTACCCTAAAATGGACCACACCCAACCTCTTTGCCGTATGCTAGCAGACGACAAAGATTCTTTGTCGTCCGGTAGCGGACGGCAAAGAATTGGCTAACGGCAAATTGCATCTTTGCCATCAGCCAGTTCTTTGCCATCTGCTTTTTGTGAGCTGACGCCAAAGACCTTCTTTGCTGTCCTCAAGCTGACGGCAAAGAACTGACAGCCGGCAAATTCTCTGATTCCGGTAGTGGTGGGCGTCAGATGGAGGTCAAAATGTTCTCCTCCCGATAAGCACGCGCAGGGGTCTGATCGCACGCCTCCCGTACTCAAATAGCTACCTCGCACGGTGCCTCCTAGCCAATAAAAAAAGGGGACGCGTGGCGGCACGTAAATGGTAAGTAGAACGCCCACGGTTTCAATAATACTTGTGTTTCCGATTGTAACGTGACAGCACTTGTTCCAAAATGACTTTGTTGATTGATAATGTGTGCGCCTTCGCAAATCGGACAGCAAAATTACCACAGCATGTTGGTGCCATGTCATGACACCAAGCCAAGTTTCATGATTTTCATGCGTGTTTTGGATTTACAGGAATTAGAAAACCAAGTTTCTCAATGTTTCCGGCCGAGCCACGACGCCTAGATGTTTGAATTTCAGACCCATTTCTTGCATGGAACCTAGAAATTCACCTGAGGACACACATGTGATTTTTCGACCAACTTTGATGCACGGGAGCATGTGCTTGTAGTTCAAATTTGAATTATGCACATTAAATGACCAGAAACTCAATTAATGTATAAAAAAGGCCAAACAAACCCGGAATAATTCCAAAATTTAACACGGCCCTCATATAGTTCTATGTTGCCTCTGTAAAGAAAATCAGGGGGCAACGTATATCGTTTCCCACACAAAGGTGACACGTTCCCTCTCAGAACCACAAGCCTTCTTGAGAGAAGCTCCAGTTTGCAAGAAGCTTATACCAAAACTTGTTCCAATTCGGCCAAATTCTTTACCACAACATGTTAGTGCCATGACATGACACCATGCCAGGTTTCATGATTTTCAGGTGAGTTTTGGATTTACAGGAATTTAAAAACCAAGTTTCTCAATGTTCTCGGCCGAGCCACGACGCCCAGATGTTTGAATTTCATTCCCATTTCTTGCAAAGGACCTAGAAATTCACCCAAGGACACACATGTGATTTTTCAACCAACTTTGGTGCACTGGAGCATGTGCTTGTAGTTCAAATTTGAATTATGCACATTAAATGACCAGAAACTCAATTAATGTATAAAAAAGGCCAAACGAACCCGGAATAATTCCAAATTTAACACGGCGCTCATATAGTTCTATGTTGCCTCTGTAAAGAAAATCAAGGGGAGGCAGCATATATTGTTTCGCACACAAAGGTGACACATTCCCTCTTGGAACCATGAGGCTTCTTGAGAGAAGCTCCGGTTTGCTAGAAGCTTATACCAAAACTTGTTCCAATTCGGCCAAAAAATTTACCACAGCATGTTAGTGCCATGACATAACACCATGCCAAGTTACATGATTTTCAGGCGAGTTTTGGATTTACAGGAATTTAAAAACCAAGGTTCTCAATGTTCTCGGCCAAGCCACGGCACCCAGATGTTTGAATTTCATTCCCATTTTTTGCATGGGGCCTAGAAATTAACCCAAGGACACACATGTGATTTTTCAACCTACTTTGGTGCACTGGAGCATGTGCTTGCAATTCAAATTTGAATTATGCACATTAAATGACCAGAAACTCAATTAATGTATAAAAAAGCCAAACGAACACGGAATAATTCCAAAATTTAACACGGCACTCATATAGTTCTATGTTGCCTCTGTAAAGAAAATCAGGGGGAGGCAGTGTATATCGTTTCGCACACAAAGGTGACACGTTGCCTCTCAGAACCATGAGGCTTCTTGAGAGAAGCTCCGGTTTGCAAGAATCTTATACCAAAACTTGTTCCAATTCGGCCAAAGTTTTTACCACAACATGTTAGTGCCATGACATAACACCTTGCTAAGTTTCATGATTTTCAGGTGAGTTTTGGATTTATAGGAATTTAAAAACCAAGTTTCTCAATGTTCTCGGTCGAGCCACAACGCCCAGATGTTTGAATTTCATTCCCATTTCTTGCATGGGACCTAGAAATTAACCCAAGGACACAGATGTGATTTTTCAACCTACTTTGGTGCACTGGAGCATGTGCTTGCAATTCAAATTTGAATTATGCACATTAAATGACCAGAAACTCAATTAATGTATAAAAAAGGCCAAACGAACCCGGAATAATTCCAAAATTTAACACGACGCTCATATAGTTCAATGTTGCCTTTGTAAATAAAATCAGGGGGGAGGCAGCATATATCGTTCCGCACACAAAGGTGACATGTTCCCTCTCGGAACCATGAGGCTTCTTGAGAGAAGCTCCGATTTGCAAGAAGCTTATACCAAAACTTGTCCCAATTCGGCCAAATTTTATACATATGAAAACAGTGTTTAGATTATCCCGAACATCTCGCTACCTAGACCAATGTACTGTGATTTGAATTCAACATAAAATGGATACAAATATTTGAATTGGAGATCGTATGGTACATGTAGTTCATATTTAAATATGATTACTACTATATGCATGTTTTCTATTATCAAGATAATATTTAAATGATGGTATAACTTGACAACAATCGTATTCAAATAAGAAAAATTGATTCAAATTTAGTCCATATGGTAGACGACTATATATATAATCATAGGGTGGAGTAAAATGTTCATATAAGATGGAAGATCAAATTGTAGGACTACATCCATTGTAAACCGCAAGATCACCTAATGATATATTCGAATTCAACATAACGTGGATTCAAAAATTGAAATTCGAGATCCTGGCATTTGTAATCATATAAAAAGGGACATGACTCTTTCTAGTGGTGGGAATTGATTTGTTTTTTGTTGTTGTTGAGGGAAGTGCGAATTGAATTGGTACTGTACATGCTAATCTTGTTCTCCCGATTTTTTTACATTTTTCTTGTAGTTTTTCAATGGCATTTATAGCAATATAGTAAAAGGGGACATGACTCTCTTGTGTCTTGTATGAATTATCTTTTTTTTGTAGATGTTAAGTTTGTTCTGCCGAACATGGAATCCGCGCCTTGTTATCCCGAAATTTCAAGCTCGAGTATTTTCTATCTCTTCTACTGCGAAACTCCCATCTCTTCAACCCGCGCCACGTTATCCTGAAATTTCAACGCGCGTGAAAACTCCTTCCTCATCCAAAATCGGTCCTGCAGCCCAGACACGTGAAATCCCCCTTCTACCCCTCAGCCGGAAGTGCCGCCTCGACGTCGCGTGGTCAAAAACGGTGGGTGTATGTTCGTAACTTACCCCACATTTCGGACAAGCGTGTCCCTAAGCCATGGCTCCCCCCTACCTTCCCCTTTGTACCCCCCCCATTCGTACACCGAGGCCGCCAAAACCCATAAAACCCCACGCTCCTTCGTCGGCCTCCCGACCACCGCCCAGCCGGAGCCTCTTCCCCGACGACGTCGTCCACAACAACAGCTCAACGTCCCTCATCCACCTCACCAGATGAGGATCTGTCATCGATCTTATCATCCTGCCGGATCAACCGACCCGTCCTCCACCTCCAAGGAGCTGCCCTGACGTTCACCTCATCTATCGTGCCACCTCCATCCCCACAACGCCTTCTTGACTTGCCCCACCGGAACCGCAGCACCCTCACCAATTCATCTGATGAAGCCGAGGCCTACTCGGCACCACCAAGGAGGTTCTGCACTCACCGCTGGATTTTATCATTTATTCGATCTCACGGGGTTGCCGGTGCTCGATACCGAGCAGCCATGGCGGGTCTCCATCGACGGCGCCGTCGCCGGCCACTTCCTCCACGGCATCTCTCCCCCATGTCGTTGCTTCCTGGCGGCGACTTCCACACCAGCATTAGCTGCTGCTACTCCGGCTCTCACTCGCGCTGCTGCTGCTGCTGCTCCGACTCTCGCTCGTGCTGCGGCTCTGCTCTTGCTGTCGGTCGCGCTGCTGCACTTCTCTTGCTTTCGTTCGCACTGCTGCTCTACTCTACTCTTGCTGTCGGTCGCGCTGCTGCTGAGCTCTTGCTCTCGTTCGTGCTGCTGCTCCATTCTTGCTCTTGTTCCTGCTGCTTCTCTACTCTGCTCTTGCTCTCACTCGCGCTGCTGCTGCTGCACGACCTGCGGCAGCTACAGGAGTTGCTGCTTTAGCACTAGCTCGTGGTGCTGCTGCACGAGCTGCTCTCTGCTAGTGTGTTCCCTGCTCGAGCGGCTACTGATTTAGATCACTGCTTCTCTGCTACCAGTGCTCGAACGCCCTAAACTTATATTGTAGTGCTCTACTACTAGTTCAATCAGTTTTGTTAGTAAAATTCAGTTTCGATAGTAAAATTCAGTTTCGATTGTAAAGTTCAGTTTCTTTAGTTAAGTTTAGAGTCAACAGTATTTACAGCATCTGTCGGAGTGGCCGCAGCGCGGTTGATGCATTTTACATCTAGCACTTTTTGGTGATGTATTCTACATCATCTATTGCACATGCTATTAGACTCCCACTTCAGATTAACGTTGTCTGTCTTGTCCTGCTTCAGCCTCGCTGTCGTACACCTCACTGGAGCTGCTCCAATGACGGAACCATCCATCACAGCGGAGCAGTACCCTTGGCGCCATCTCCAGAGGCCTCAGATCTTCTTCCCCACCTCCAACAGTCACACCAGCATCACCATCCTCCACATCAAACCCAATGATGTTGTGGTCGACAAGGCTATGCCAAAGAGGTTGTCCACTCGTCGCATCAGTTTGTTACTCTACATTCTTGTCGATCCCTCAGGGATCCTTTGGTTCAAAGCAGTTGCAAATCTAGAAAGAAATGAATCATGGTCACAAAGTTAACAGGGAGAAAACTAAATGCTCTTTTGAACCACAGTTTGAATCGGTTTAGCAAGATAGCCATTATATGATATTCATGGGGACCAAATCTAAGCTCACAAAATATTTCGAGGGCGGGCTTCAGCCTGTTGAAGACTGCCTACTAGAATTGCCACTGGTTCAAAGAAAAAGTGACGGAAAACATAGGAATTGGAAACTTTACTATGGTACTACTATTCATGCATTTGGTTAGAAGGAATGGAGCAAAGCAAAACTGGAGTATTTTTTTTCCTTTGGTGTCTCTTTCAAAGAAAAAACTTAAGGAATTTTAATATCCACTTGGACGTCCTTTTCAAATTAATATGCATGAAGAACAGGACGAAGTGCATTACCAGCATAATAAGATTCTTATTTTACATTTTCATGTGGTTTGGCTTTAATTTGACCATTTTTCTCCATTCCTCTATTCTTCCAATTCATGTGAACCAAACACCCAGGTTGACAGAAATCCTATATTTGCAAATGCTCTGTTTTGCACATGCATTACTATCCTATTCCTGTGTTTTTCCTGTCCCTGCGTTTTTAGAATCATCCAATTCTAAGGAGCCCTTACAAATTTACTTCATTTTTAGATAGGTGTCAAAGAAAACCCTGTGTGTTTTGTCCCGCTCCTGCCGTGCCGTCATCCACCCCACCTGAGGTGCACCATCGACGGAAGCGTTCAGGGCAGCAGAGACCCCCCCTGCAGACCTTCTTTCGCCGCCTCAGATCATCTTCCCCGTTGCCGGCAGCCACGCCAACTGCATTACCATCATCGACTGAGCAGATGAACCTGAGGACTACACAGTTCCGGAAGAGAGGTCACACTCTTTCATGTCTGCTTACGTTATTCATCGGTTATTATTACCTGCTACTTTATCGTCCTGTTCACCTCTTAGACTCCGAGTCAGGTCCAAACTAATGTTCCAACTTGAGTTTTAAAATGCCCGTTGGGCACATATTGAGGCAGCAACGAATAGTATCTGTCTACTATCTGGTTCACCTGGGGTCTTCTATGTGGTTCATGTTCGGTGGGCAACAAACAGTAGATGAGCCATCGTCTATCTTTTTAAACTGAAGCTATCATCTGCCTGCTATTATTAGTTTTGGATCTATCCACTCATTTGCTACCATTAATCTTGATTTCTGCATGCACCCCTTAGGCCTTACATAATCTAACTATGTTTTTTTATTATGTATGTCAGTTATTGTACACAATCGTACTGAACATGTAGAGAAAAAGAGAAGACCGTTGCATGGGAATATAATGTCATGCAGACACCACTCCATGGTGGGCGAAGTGGGGGGCCCCCCTCCCCCAATTCTAGATTGTATTCTAGAGGAAGATAACTGTTCAGAGGGGGATTCAGAGGGAGTCGACCACTCCTATTTACCCCCTGAGGTGTTTGCTCTAACCTGGCATGCTGATGTTGGTCATATCATGCATATGGCGCCTCGCATTGCTTACTTCATACATCTTATATGTCATCATCTTAGTTTAGATTTGCTTTGTGTGAATGCCACCTGTTTGGTTTCTATATCATACTCCCTCCATTCCTAAATATTTGTCTTTTTAGATATTTCAACAAGTGACTACATACGGAGCAAAATGAGTGAATCTACACTCTAAAATATGTCTACATACATCCATATGTGGTAGTCCATTTGAAATCTATAAAAAGACAAATATTTAGGAACGGAGGGAGTATATGTGAATTATGCAATGCCATCTTCTTTAGCCAGGCATCATATACGTGAATCATGCAATGCCATCCTGTTTAGCCAGTCATCGTATATGTGAATTGCATCGTGCCATACTATTTTTTTCATAATGTATTCCATTTGCCAACAATGTTTATACATTTATCTACTCTTCCTGTGCATCAGCCATTTGAGTCGGTGATGGGAAAATCTGGAGTGAAAACAAGGTCTTCTGAGCAGTCAGTGCTACCTGTCGATGCAGATTTCTTGCTGGTTATAGATAGCTCCTCAGAGGAGGATTCCCCGAGGTGTATGCTCTAACTTGGCAGGGTTATATTGCTCATATCATGCATATGGTGTCTTGCATTGCCATACCATCTGCTTAGATTAGACATGCTTTGTGTGAATGCCTCATGTTTGCTTTCTATATCAGATATGTGAATTATGCAATGCCATGTTTTTTAGCCAGTTATCATCTATGTGAATTATGCACCGCCATCCTGTGTAGCCAGGCATCATATATGTGAATTATCTCATGTCATCCTTTTTTTTTCATTACGTATTCCATTTGTTGACAATCTGTGTATATTGAACTACTCTTCATGTGTATCAGCCATTTGAGCCGGTTATGGAAAAATCTGGAGTGAAAACAAGGTCTTCAGAGCAGGCAATGGTACCTATTGAAGCATATATCTCGATGGTTACAAATAGCTCCTCAGAGGAGGATTCAGAGACAAATGACCAGTCATATATCCCACCTGAGGTGTATGCTCTAACTTGCAATGTTTATATTTCTCATATCATGCATATGGTGTCTTGCATTGCTTAGTTTAGACATCATATACACAATATTCAATGCCATCTGCTTAGTTTAGAGATCATACATGCGAGTGCCAGCTCTTAGTATATGAATCAATTATGTGAATTACATCATGCCATCTTGTATACTTAGACAACATGTATGTGAATTATTTCATCCCAACCTATTTTTAGAAAGATATCATATAGTTTTGTCATGTCATCCCGTTTAGATACTCATCATATGTTGAATTATGCCATTATATCCTGTTAAGTTATCCATCATATATCTGAAACTATGTCATGCTATCCTGTTTAGTTAGCCATCGTATATGTGAAATTGTGTCATGTTGTCCTGTTTGGTTAGACAACATATATGTGAATTACCACATCTGTCTATCAATACAATGTATGTACATTCAATTTCTTTTCTTGTTTATCAGCCATTTGAATTGGAGGGCATGATGGCAGTATCTAAGGGAGTAAAAACCCGTTCTTCACAAAAGATGGTGCTACCCATCAATGCAGATAGAACCATGGTTGTACTGGCCCACGAACTAGCCCCACCACACATAATCGAGACTCTTCCATATTGTACACTTACACTGTTGGACAGAGAACCAGCTACACCCCATCTAACCCCAACCCCAGCAGATAGTAACCCACTTCTACTTGACACAGCACCATGTCCACCACAGAGTACCCCCACACGAGCAGTTTGTAAAGCAACTGCGGTGCCCAAAGCACGAAGACCACCACAGTGAACCCAAACTCCACGTTTAAAGCAGAAGAGCAACTGTTCTTAGGTCAGATTCCGTAGCTATGGTCCATACTCCTTTGCTCTTGCATCACTGTATTTACTCATACCAACTAATTTTGAATTTGAAGGATCCAATTGAAACTCCAATGGCGCAACAAGTATGTTTTAAACCTATTTCTTTAACTGGATTGCTGTTCTAACTTCTTGCTCTATGTTGATTTCAGTTTCAGTTGTATAAACAGTTGTTCTCATGTTATGCACATTACAAGTATTGCTAGTGATGTGTAGTTTCCCACACTTATATTCTGTCTATGCTGCCGTGTCTTAAAAAGATATGATTTGAACTGTGTCTCTATCTTGATTTGGCAACATAAACTAGAATGATATAGACAATACAGTGACCATAGTACATAGATATATGTTTGTTTCATGTTGTTATCATGTCCACCTTACTACTGAACCAGTCTACCAAAATGAGTTTCATATACTACATGCTAAACCTGTGATGTGTCTGCTTGTTTCTCTTGTAGAATGCGAACAGAATATTGGAGAAGAGCACCCAATTATGCAATGGTAGAGAAAGTAATGCAGATAAGGTTCAAGATAGTGAGACAACCCTGTTGGTCTCCAAGAAAGGTGATAAAAACTATCTTGTAGACAGTGAGACAACCCCAAAGTCCTGCATTGATGTAGTGTTCGAGTCACGGGCCACTACCGCTGGCAGAAGCTCTTCGAACTCCCTGCTTGAATCACATCGGCTTCTTCAGCCTTAGCTACAAGATGAAAGGCATCAGTCAGCTGTGCTGCAGCAAGAAGCCGAAGGACTAAGTAAGTCCCTGCAGAATTCAGATGCATACTTTCTGGTGCAACAGCAAGCGCTGGACAATTTTAGCGCCAAACAAGAGAAAACTAATAAGCTTGCTAAGCTTCTTGCCAGCATGGTGGGTATCCAGGATATCATTTCTTGAGCTCTTCTGAAGTGGTTTCAGTTCTGGACTTGTTTTGCTGCCGCGTTTATTTTCACTGGTGGCCAATTTTTTTTTAATATTCACTGGTGGCCAATTTAGATGCCGAGTGTATGTAATATGCTGCTTTGTTCACTATATTTACACTGATGGCGAACTTTGATGCCCAGTGGATGTAATATTTATAATAGTCGTAATAGCCTAGCGTAAGTTGCTTGCTTATTTATTTCCTTATTGTCTTGTTTATTTTATTTTTCTTATAGTCGCTGCAGTTCTTTTTCCGCGGTAACCTTTTTATTTAGAACTAGGCCACAATAACCATGGGCAACATATGAACCGTTGTAACCATGGTCCTGCTGCCTGCTGTAGTGGGCCTCCTAAGGTCCATATGATCCATGGGCCTTCTACGGGCCGTAGATTCAATGGGACTTCTACGGGCCGTATGATCGATTGGCCAAACATGGGCCGTACCTTCGTGGACAATTAACAGACCGCAATATGGGCCGTAAACGGGCTATAATGGGAATCCTCTGTTTATGGGCCGACCATAACGGGCCGTTAATAGGCCCATGTGTACAACGGGCTTAATTCTATCGGCAGGCATAACGGGTCGTTAATGGGCCATATTTGATAACGCTATGAAAACAGCCCAACGGATTAAAGGGCCACAGACGGGCCGACTTTAACCACAGGCTAAATATGGCCCACAAGCGGAACAGGCCAGTAACGGACCTTAAGTAATCGAATGCCAGAAATGAGCCCAATAATAAATGAGCCATTAGAAGGCCGAAAGATAACATGGGTTGAAACGGCCCAATGGAATAGTGGGCTGTTAATGGGTGTAAAGCGATATAATGTTCATTATGGGCCAGTTTCACCATGGGCCATTTATGGGCCAAGATTTACAAAGGGCCTCATATGGGCCGAAAGACGTCATGGGCCATACATGGGCCGGAAGTTACAACAGGCTGGAATCATATTGGACGGCCCATATGGCGCTACTGGGCCTAATACAGATAGGCTATAACGGGCCGTGAGTTAGCGGGCTGTAAATGGGCTATATGCGAGTAGGCTGTTAACAGGCCTTCCGTGAGCTGGCCAGCTACCTTTTGACTAAGTCAAACGGGCCGGCCTTTTGACCTGAATGGGCCACTGTTGGGCCGAGCCATGTGTCGACATATCATAGGCGCGTCCCCTCCATTCGCTGGATGACATCTGTTCTAGCACTGAGCTGACACGTGGATACTCCGGCGAATGAGAATTTTACACGTGGAAAATCCCCATTGGTCGGGGCTGTTAACGGGTTATCGGATCCAAACTGGAACCCGATAGCTTAACGGCGACCCGTTACGGTGGATGCCACATGTCGGTTACCCTTGACGAAAATACTTCCATGACGCGCGATTTATCATCATGGAAGTGGACACTTCCGTGATGATAATTTTGGTATTGTCATGGAACACTTCTACGACAGCACAGGTATGACTATCTTGATTCTGTCATAAAATCGTCATGGATGTACATGCATGACAGAAAATGTGACCTACTGTGACAAACACGTATCATCACGGAAGTGTATTTTTTTTGTAGTGATATATATATATATATATGTAGGGCTGGACTATTCTGTTACCCCTCAGCCCTATAAGGGCGCGACGCGCCGTGAGCCTACAGCGTAGAAACTCCCCGACCCACCCCCAAGCTAACCCGCCTCCTACCGCCGGAGGCAGCCGGCGCGGGCGAGCGAGCGACGGCGGCAGCCGGAGCGAGGGAGCCCGCGGCGCCGTGATGGGTCGCTCATCCGCCACCGGATCCGTGGCCTACTCCGCCGCCTCCTCTCCTCTTCCGTGGATCTCGCCGCGAACAATCGAGCGACGACGGTAGCCTGAGCAAAGGGAGGCCTCGACGGCATGGAGGGTCGCCGCCGGATCCGGCGACGCCGTGAAGGTGGTTGTGCCTCCTCCCCCACCAACCAAGCTCCATCCGTCGGGATCAATGGCGCCGCCTGCAAAACCCATCCCAAAACGCCGTCCCCGCCAGCAAGAAGACCATGCCACCGTAAGTGAGCAGGACGACAGGTTTGTCGGCGTCGGTTTTCAGGTGATTCCTTCTTTCCCTTGCAAATCTTGATGAATTTCCAATTCGAGAAACAGTTGTTGTTGGATCTGATTCAAAAACAAAGGCTCGGTCCAGTGCTCATGGGTGTGATTGTGTGAGAAAAAGCATGCTAGATCGCTCAGTTCAAACACTAGATGTGTGTGATGTCACACTATAAGTTCATCAGTCCTACTTTAAAAAATCATATACCCCCGTGTTGTTCTGCAAGTTCTATGATGCAGAAGCAGATAGTATGTCGCATATTCTTACATCAGTTCATTGGGTCCCTGCCACTTGATACACAATTTTGATGTCAAGGTTACTGTCAGTACCTCTATTGTGCTTGCATCAGTTTGAGTAAAAAAGACATAAAGTTATGCATCAGTTCAGGTAGCTTAATAAGTTCACATAAAAGATTCAACTACCACTGCAAGTTATATGTTGAGATTACTAATAGTACATGTCATGTAGATGCATCAGTTCAAACGAGGAAAAGACTGTTGTTGAAAAGATTAAATACACCTGTTACACAGTAAGTTCAATGATACAGAAACTGGGAGTACTTCTAATGTAGATGCATCAGTTACAGTGGAAAACAAAAGACATGCATCAGTTTCATACCTGCCAACTACTCCCAAGTTTAATGTTCAGGTTGCCAGCAGTGCACCAAATGTGCATGCATCAGTTTTAGGGAAAATATAAAAAACATGCATCCGTTCATTAACCCACAGCGATGCATTAGTGGTAACAGTACATCAGTGCTCAACATGTCCATCCATCGGTTTGACTGAAAGTACATCAGGGAGAATAGACAACAAAGTTTAATAACGCCCAGCGTTGCAAGTTCAACTTATACGTTACCTTCAGTACATGACATGTTACCCATCAGTTATAGGAAAAAAGGGAGAAAGATTAATCCCAAAACTGTTGAATGTCATTGAAGAAGCATGCAAGGCGGCACACGCATGGGAGGGTTTGATGATGAGCCAAGCGGATATGAGGCACCGCCTGGTTGGGTAACACCAAAAATAGCCCCTGGATACTTCAACAATACAGGCAGATTTCAAGCTACACCAGAATCATCAGAAGCACGGTCTGGTTCTTCTCTGCAGCAAACACCGCTTACTGGGAATACAAGCTTTGCCACTGCCGGGGTGCAACAAGGTCCACAATGTCCCCAACAACAAATATTTTCCTTCCCTGGCGCATGCAGAAAGGCAAGGACACCCAGGCTACCACCAATCGCTCCATCAACATCAATCATCCGTGATGCAAAAGCGGTTGTGAGGGGAAGACCAGGCCAAAGAGACAGGAATGTTCACCACTCTAGCAGGGTGCAAAGTAGCAGATATGAGCCGTATAGACAGGAGCAACCTCGCAACAAATCTGAGCAAAGACGGACGTACAATGACAGACGGAGAGCTTCATCAACATTGCTCCCTCCAAGAGATGCATTGCTGCATGTGCCAAGGGTGACACCACCCACGGCCATACACCAGGGTGAACAACAAACATCGGATCTAGCACAGAACTACACACATGTAAGTATCCATTTAGAAAAAACATACAAGCATAGTCCATACCATAGTACCGTGACCACCCCATCTAACATTTTCATCATCGTGTTTTGTTTCCTCACTGTTGCGTGCATCCCGCTACCATTGAAGCTTACGTTCTGCCAAGGCTAGAGATGCGGTTTGAAACTTTCAAAGAAGCAAAGGACTTCTACAATGTCTATGCAAAGCACGCAGGTTTTGCTATCAGGGAAGGTTCTAAGGTTAACAGCAGAGTCTACCTTTATTGCACGTGCTACAGAGTCTATGAATTGAAGGTTTCAGATGCGAATAGACAGAGAAACAAGACCACAGCCAGGACTAACTGCACGCCTAAAATGAGGCTGCAGAAGGAAAAGGATGGAACACTGGTCGTAAAAGAGATATGCTGGGAACACAACCACATGCTAGTGGTCAGCCCCCAAATGCTTGTCTTCTTGCACTCCCACAAAAACTTTGACAGCACAATCTTGGAGTACGTCAAGTACCTGTAGTTCAAAGGCATTGAACATGCGCAAATCATGAGCATACTGGGCGGTGATGACCCCGGTGGCTACTTCCTCGAAATGAACGCCAAAGACCTGATTAACGCGTAAGTACAAACTTGTTCTACTCCCAGAACCCCCCCCCCCTCTTTTTTCCTCTGTCAGTACAAACCGATTACGCAACGCATGAACTGATGCCAGTTCAACATGCATTTTTCAATGATTGTTTGCTTTTAATATGCAGGAAAGCAAAGAATTCAAGGATGGATGATGTGGACGATGTCCTAAAGACTATCAACTTCTTTAGGGACATGAAAGCGATAAACAAGGAATTCTTCTGCGACATACAGCTTGATGAGTCCGACAGAGCGAAGAACATATTCTCGGCGAATGCAAGCTGCCGAGGGGCATACCAAGACTTTGGTGACTGCGTGATGTTTCACACCACATATAAGACCAACAAGTACCATATGCCACTTGGGGTGTTTGTGGGTACTAACAACCACTTGCAGACTACATTCTTTGCTTTTGCCCTGATAAGAGATGAGGATGCAGATTCATTCAGGTGGTTGTTCAAAACATTTTAAGGTGCATGAGAGGGAAGGCTCCTACATGCATCCTCACAAGTACCACCGCCAACCCAAAAAAAGGAAAATAACACAGTAAAATTGTTGTGTCAGTTCTATTTGTATATATGCACTAGCATCTGCTGACCACTCCATGCCTCTTTTCTCATTACCAGACCAGTGCCCGGCAATGGCTATGGCGATCCCAGATGTTTTCGGGAACACTGTACACAAGCTATGCCGCTGGCACATTATGAAGAAGTATAGGGAACACCTCGCGTACCTGTACAACCTCCATGAAGACTTTAAGAATGAATTCAAAACAATCCTCAACTGGCCCCTCATGCCAACTGAGTTTGAGGCTGCCTGGAAAGCACTCATGGATAAGTACAACCTCCATGATGATGCCATGATGGTGTCAATGTGGAACAAGCGGGAGAGATGGATCTCAGCTTACTTCAAAGAAATTTTCTATGCCAGAATGACATCCACACAACGCAGTGAGAGCATGAACTATGTGCTCAAGAAGAACTTCGTAAATGAGAGACAACACCTGCACCAGTTTGTCAGCCAGGTAAACACCTGCGTCAAAACCAGGAGGCAGAAAGAGAACGAGGAGACAATGGGTAACCGGGTATAGCTCTATCACCTGTCGTAAGACAAGAACGTGCTTACTAAAGCAATTCTTTCTTACTTAGACAAGTTTTTGCCTCGAGAAAACTAATAATTTGTTCATCACTCTTGCTTGCGCAGAAACAACAAAACACGCTGACCCTCTATGGATTCGACACTCAGATGGCAAAGCTTTACTCACGAGGTGTGTATAGCGAGATCAGAAAGAGACTAAAACTGAGCACCCTCTTCACGGTGACGGAGACGGATGAGCCTACAAAGTACCTTGTGCGCTACAACAACCCGCAAAAACAGTTTGCATGGTCTCAACACACGTTCTAGGTGGTTGCAGACCCCGTGGGACAAATATACGACTGCGAGTGCAAGCTGTGGGACCACACAGGTGAGGACTAAAAAAAGATGTTACAAACTATAGTAATTTTTTTTGCAAGTTTTTGTTTGATTGAAATGACGGAAAACATGCACCTCTTCCAAAAAAATAGGTATTTTCTGCCTGCATGTCCTGTGCATGATGCAGACAAATAAGGCTGGCAGCATTCCGAAGAAATACATCCTCAGGAGATATACCAAACGCCTGAACATCCAGCCAACCTTCAACATAAATGACTTGAGGACAGTAGTGTCAAACAAGGCCTCCCAATACTGCATTGAAAGCGCACTGCTGCAGCTGAACATGAGGGTGCACAGAAAAAGTTTGAGAAGCCAAGACCAAATGGCGAGGTCACGGGTCGTCATGGAAAGACTTGAACAAGAACTCAACGCCATGCATTCTGCTGAAAACGGAGATGTCACGGACATGAAGCAGAAAAAATTGAGCATGATGTCGTTACAATCTTATCTGAGGTGAACCAGCTGGGAGCTATTGACAGCTACGACAATGAGGAGGAGGAGCAACAGCAACCAGAGCCTGCCCATGTGCACACTCAAGAGCAGCTGCATGCTCACGTGCAAGATCATGAGCTTGACGGTGATGTAGGAGAACGACATGACAACAGGAGATCCTACCAGCAGCAGCAGCAAAGGGTAATTAAACCACCCATATTCTCATGCACAAAGGGGAGGAAGAGTAAGACGCAAGCAGCGAAAACAACAAAAGCAGCAGCCAAAAAGCCGTCGCGCCCCGTCAGACGCGTGGAATTCGGCCCGGACGGCAAACCTCTCGGGATAAGGTCATGCGGATTCTGCAACGTGGTGACCAATCATAATTACTGCACATGCCCACACCGCACAGATGCCATCGTCGACAAGAAAAAGCTGCAGAAGCAGATCGGAGTCGCCCAAGTTTCTACCAATGGAGACGACACACGTAACAGCTACACTTGCGGCAAGTGTGGGGGGACTGACGGACATAATGCCCGCACATGCAAACTGGGCAAGGTCAATGGCGCTGAATAGAAACAGGGCAAGGTCCAGAGTTCCAAAAAATCAAAAGAAGAGGATGAAGAAGAAGAGTTTGACGAGAATGACGACCAATCAGACGAAGACAATGAAGATGACAGTATTGGGGACGAGGAACCTGAAACTGACGATGAAGCTACCAAGGCTTAAGCAGGAAAGGACACCGACAAGGGACAGCATTCGGAGCCAGTTAGAAGGAGCTCAAGGCTGAAGAATCCATAGTGGTTGTGCTGCTGCATCAATTCAAAATATAAGCTTGTACTCTCAGCTGCCTCGGTACACAATGAAGAATCGTATCAGAAACACTGTTGTTACCAAAACTTATTTAGCTTTATCATCGATTTCTGGATCAGTACTATATTTAAGATACCATTTGTGATTTCTGCCTGCTGGATCAGTGACATTATTATGTAAACCATTTCATAAACCTTTTGAATGCACTCACAAAATATATTTGAATTCATCTGGATTTATGTAACGTCAACACTACTGTCGACCAGTAACTCAGCAAAATTTTGTTAAAAAAATTGAAACTCTGATAGTACATCAGTACTAATAAGTCTGGCACGTCAGTTCAAGGCAGAGCAACCAAACACACCCGTGAACACCTCAAAAAACATCCTTCAACAACTATGACTAGTCTGCCAGTCCTAGTTCAGAACGCCCAGCAGTACATAAAAGAATTACCTCAAGCAAACAGAAAAATTAGAAGTACAAATATAATACACCTGTACTGATGAAAAACAAATTTATCTATAAAAAATACTTTCAAAAATTACGTTGATTTAAACAATCATTTCAAAAAACAATGTTTAAAAAAATTAGCATCACACACATAGTCTGAACTTGTATTGGTAAGTACAACCACACGTCAATCACCAGTCCAAGTACTCGACCGTCGAGCAGTACAAGCACCAACATTACCGACTCTGAGATGCGCAAGTGGGACAAGCAACTAATAAGTTCGCCTTGACAAGATGGATCAGTGCTACAGTAAAAAAATCTGCAAAGAATTACGCTTGGACGGTTGGTTTTTCCTGGACACAGCCCGCGCCACCCACTGGGCGGTTGCCCATGACGTGCTGCAATGGCAGACACCACGACCACTACCCCCACTATCACGGCGAGCCCGCGATGAACCACCTCCCCCACGTCCCCAACCACGCCCTGAAAATACCCCATTCGCCTCCATCTCTGCCTATTCCGAGAACCACCATTGCCGCTCCATCTTCAGTAGAAACTCCCCACAACATCTCTCTTTGAAGCCCACCGTTGCTGGAGGAGGGCAATGGCGGAGGAACCGTCTGCCAAGCGTCAGCGTAGCGAGACGTCCGACCAGAGCAGCAACCTCGACGACGTTCACGTCCCCGGTGAGAAGCTCGAGTACACCGAAACGCTCAAGAAGGTGGACCTCCGCGGCAAGGAGACACTTGAGGTCGTCTGCACCAGCGAACCAGACAAGGCCGATGAGATGATCTTTAGGCTCTAGAGGAGGGCATGCGGCTTGTATCCTAGATTCATCGGCATTGATTTGGATTATACCAGGCAAGACGAACCTCTGCAGAGAGCAGCAGTTCTGCAGTTATGCGTGGAGGAACTCTGCTTGGTGTACCACATCTCCGCGGCCACAACATGGTGAACCATCCTACTCATTTACCCTCTTTCATTCATCTGTTTAATTAGTATTGCATCCTCAAAATTTCATTAAACTAGTTTCTCAACTAGATGTACTAGTGTAGTTTGTGAAAGTGGATGCACTAGTGCAGTTCCTCAAGTAGATGCACTAGAATAGATTTTGAACCTAATGCACTGGATTACTATCTGAAAATCTTGCACCAGATTAATTTCTGAAGTTGATGCACTAGTGTAGTTTCTGATCTTGATTCACTAGTGTAGTTTCTGCACTCGATGTATTAAAAGATGTTTCTGAACTTGATGCAGTGAAGTAGTTTCTGAACTTAGTCTATTGTTATTTTCACCAGCAAAAAAACTAAGAACTTGGTGAAGCAGAGGTATATGTTTTTTATTCAACAAAATAAAATTAAACTAGTACTAAGCAGCAAATAGATCATTCACTCAACTGTATATTCCAAAAAGAAAAATAACATGGTGTACTTGAATTTAATTTCAGAACTTTGTGTACTAGTTTCTGAACTACATTCATCCATGACTTATACTGTATAAGCATCTACTTCGTGGATTCATCACTTGTAAACCAAAAAATAGAAGAATTAAATCTTGAAACGAACACTAATCTTCAATATGTGTCTCCCCTTGAAGGCCCAAGCGCCTCAAAGAGCTCCTGAAGGAGGAGAAGTTGTACACCTTTGTCGGTTTCAGCATTAAAGATGACAAAGAGATGCTGAAGAAGTCTGGTTTGGAGATCAATCCCAACAACTTCAAAGACATTCAGCGCACCTAGAGAGTTCCAAACACCAGAAAAGAGTATGACTCCTTGACTGATGTTGCAGCCAGTGTGATCCACCCATTCTACAAAGACATGAAGAAGAAGATCGACAGGGAGGAAGACCATAAACTGTGGGGGATCAGCCCGCTACCAGAGAAGCTCATCAGGTACGCAGCGATAGATGCGTACGCCACCTACGAGTCATGGAAGAAAATCGACAACATCAAAACAGGTCTGGAAATTTCAAAAGAGCAGGAAGAGGACCCCTACTACCACTGCCAATATGCGGGATGAAGAGACATCAAAGTCTGCCTTCGTGTTGCTTGCGCTTGTGCTTGTCCTTTATCTTGTTGTTTCAAATTCGTAGTATGCTTTTGGTAGGTTAAACCAGTTTGCTAATGTCATGTGTGTCAGGGTTGAACCAGTTTGCTAATGTCATGTGTGTCAGGGTTGAACCAGTTTGCTTATGTCGTGTTTGTCGGGGTTGAATAAGTTTGCTTATGTCATCAAGTACATTGTTTTCTTATCTCGTTGAATAAGTTTGCTAGCTTCCTATTTTGTTTATCCATCATTTCAAATTAAGTAGCTTGTGAATGAAACTCTGTGGCTGCTCTTCAGTACTAGTTATGGAGCAACTAATCACACAAGGATGTTCCATGTGTAGTTTGGATTCAACATTGTATGGAAAACAAAACGTTGAAAACAATCAATACAATTTGGGCTGCTTAACAACACTTCAAAAGTTGAAACAAAAACCTTAGTACTTCATGTACTGTTGTCATCCCTATGATCTAAGTCTATATGAACAAAACATGCCCCAACACCACTCCCGTCCTGCAGCTGCGAACAGTGACAGCACTAACATAGAGTTGTACTAGCAGCAGATATTGCGCAAACACTCGCAGACTAAGAACAACAACAATACTACTCTTGGACGCTTAGTAGAGCTTAGTCCTGTACGGCAGTACTATCACACTAAATAGTTTCAGAAGAACACTAAAAAATAATCACAACAAAAAGGTTCCATCACACTAAAAAGACTAAGGGCCAGCCGAGGACAACATTCAGTACTAACAAGATCATGCTTCTAGCTGCTAGAAAATTAGCAAGTACTACAACAAAAAACTTAAGAAGCATCAGTACGCATTTTATTGGTCACTGGCAGACTAAGAATGACAGTACTAGTACACTTGAACGCACAGTACAACTTGCTACTTCTTGAGCTTGCGTTGGTTTTTCCCTTGAAGAGGAAAGGGTGATGCAGCAAAGTAGAGATAAGTATTTCCCTCAGTTAAGAACCAAGGTATCAATCCAGTAGGAGATACACGCAAGTCTCCAATCTATGCACCTATACAAACAATCAAACACTTGCACCCAACGCGATAAAGGGGTTGTCAATCCCTTCACGGTCACTTGCAAAGGTGAGATCTGATAGAGATAGATATAAAAGCTTACTAAAACATAAAACAAAATAAAAGTAAATAAATTGCAGCAAGGTATTTTTGGGTTTTTTGGTTTATAGATCTGAAAATATATGATGGAAAATAGACCCGGGGGCCATAGGTTTCACTAGAGGCTTCTCTCTTGAAGGCAAATAATACGGTGGATGAACAAATTACTGTCAAGCAATTGATAGAAAAGCGCAAAGTTATGACAATATCCAAGGCAATGATCATGAATATAGGCATCACGTCCGTGTCAAGTAGACCGAAACGATTCTGCATCTACTACTATTACTCCACACATCGACCGCTATCCAGCATGCCTCTAGAGTATTAAGTTCATAAGAATGGAGTAACGCCTTAAGTAAGATGACATGATGTAGAGGGATAAACTCAAGCAATATGATGAAAACCCCATCTTTTTACCCTTGATGGCAACAATACAATACGTGCCTCGCTACCCCTACTTTGTCACTAGGTGAGGACACTACAAGATTGAACCCAAAACTAAGCACCTCTCCCATTGCAAGAAGAACCAATCTAGTTGGCCAAACCAAACCGATAATTCGAAGAGAAATACAAAGATATCAAATCATGCATATAAGAATTCAGAGAAGATTCAAATAATATTCATAGATAAACTGATCATAAATCCACAATTCGTCGGATCTCAACAAACACACCGCAAAAGAATATTACATTGGATAGATCTCCAAGAACAATAAGGAGAACATGGTATTGAGGATCAAGAGAGAGAAGAAGCCATGTAGCTGCTAGCTATGGACCCGTAGGTCTGAGGTAAACTACTCACGCTTCATCGGAAGGGCAATAGAGTTTTTGTAGAAGCCCTCCGTGATCGAATCCCCCTCCGGCAGGATGCCGGAAAAGGCCCCAAGATGGGATCTCACGGGAACAGAAGGTTACGGCGGCGAAAAAGTATTTTGGTGGACGCTTCTGGTGGTTTGGGAATATTTTTGAATTTATAGGCCAAAGATTAGGGTTGGAGGACTCTCGTGGGGCCCACAAGCCAGGGGTGCGCCCTGAGGGCTTGTGGAGCCCTCGGGACTCTTCTGCCTTCCTCTCCAAGTCCTACGTGTGTCTTCCTGTCCAAGAAAAATCATCGTGAAAGTTTTATTCCGTTTGGACTCCGTTTGGTATTCCTTTTCTGTAAAACTCAAAAACAAGGAAAAACAGAAACTGGCACTGGGCTCTAGGTTAATAAGTTAGTCCCAAAAATAATATAAAATAGCATATTAATGCATATAAAACATCCAAAACAGATAATATAATAGCATGGAACAATCAAAAATTATAAATACATTGGAGACGTATCACAACTTTACTACTATAAAAAGGACCAAGAAGCAACAATTCGCATTCCCTTAATAACTGTCAGACCAAGCATGGAAGTGCTAGTACAATTGAACTCTCGGTACAACTTAGTTTACACGCAAGTACTATAGTACTAAATAATGCCATAAGACCCTTGAGAATAATCACAACAACAAACAAAAAAAGAAGGCAAAAACTCATTGAAAAGAAATCTGTTCGAACCAAGGAGAACAATCAGTACTAATAAAATCATGCTCACATAAATCCAAGAAAACTCACAAGAACTACAACAAAAGTATCAGTCCGCATTACTGGTGCAGTCAAGTACTAGATTCAAACCAAAAAAAATTGACCGCCCGAGGACAGGCCGGCCCTAACGCAGGAGGATACTTGAACTCGAGCCCACGGCGGAACCGTTGGCGAATCCCTAGTAATCGACACTGCGCAGGGCCAGCAGACTAGGGCCCACAGGTCATGGAACAGAGAGCGAGCGCCGTGTATAAGCGCTCAGGCAAGTATTCAGAGGAGTTCAACAGATGAACCACGGCAACACTTATAAACCGATCGAGAGCCCCCTTGGCTAGCGAGGTGGGACTAAACTCAGAGCGCAGGCGCAGCCAGCAGTGCACAGTCGCGCGCACGGGCCATTTGGGCTGGAAAACGGCCCAATACGACTGCTCCTTGGAAGCCTCCCTCGTCTCCAATCTGTCCTCACCCCACCCATAAGGACCATTGAATAAACCAGAGCACGGGGCAAAAAATTATAAACTACAACAAAAAAGTTCAAAAACTGAATATAGAAAAGTTCAAATACTTGTTCGCAGGCAATAATTTTAAATTCAAAAATAAAAATAAGATAAATTTAGCTCTGCACCACGGATAAAAAAAGAAAAAAAATACAATACAAAAACAACGATACTTTAAAAGCGGAGAACTTAATAGGCTATCTGTTAAATGTAGCTAATTTAAACCAGTGGATTAATTTTTATTTTGAAGTTCATGTACTAAAATGAAAGAAGTTCAAACAAATATTGGTTGTCAATTCTGCTAAATTTCTTATTTACATAAAATCTGGCTAGAGATCAACTAACGATTTCGTCATAAATAATCTCAGTCCCAAAAAAGCTTCAGTTCAAACATATATATGACAACAGTGCTACAAAACCAGGAAGGGTCAGGCCACTCACGCTACATCCACACACCACTGTGACACCAATTTTCAAAGCCTTACGATGTATGAAATTACAATTCAGTACTCACAACACTATACCATAAGTACACGAAAGAGGGGTACAGAAACTATAAAGGCCCAACTTAGGTTGGGACAGATGAAAATAAAATAAGTCTCACTTTTGAGCAACAACTTGCAGTGCGCTCAAAAAGGTGTTCAGTTCAACTAGTGTATAAGACTTCAGTGCAAATAAAACTTAACCAAAACAAATCCCCGAGAAAAACAAATCCTCAGCATTCCAATCAACAATACGAGGCTGCAAAAAAACAAATAATCAAAAATCATGACACACAAAAAGGAAAATACAATCAACACGTCAATCACCAGTCCAAGTATTCGTCACTCAAACAGTACAAAAATGCCATCATTAACGACCCTGAGGCGTGCAAGTGGGATAAGCAGCTGATAAGTACACCTTGACAAGACTGGTCAGTGCGACCAGTGAATACGCCTGCAAAGAAATTGGCTTGGAGGGGTGGTTTTTCCAGGCCACCGCCCGCGCCACCCACTGGGCGGTTGCCACGACGGACTGCAACGGCGACCCCACGACCACTACCCCCACGTCTGCGATGAATGGCCTCCCCCACGTCCCCAACCATGCCCTGAAAATACCACATTCGCCTCCATCTCTGCCTCATTCCGAGAACCACCATTGCCGCTCCATCTCCACTAGAAACTCCCCACAGCATCTCTCTTTGAAGCCCACCGTCGCTCGAGGAGGGCAATGGCGGAAGAACCGTCTGCCAAGCATCAGCATGATGAGACGTCCGACCAGAGGAGCAACCTCGATGATGTTCATGTCCCCAGTGAGAAGCTCGAGTACACCGAAACGCTCACAGGGGTTGAGCTCCACGACAAGGAGACGCTGGAGGTCGCCTGCACCAGCGAACCAGACAAGGCCGACAAGATGATCAGCAGGCTCAGGATGAAGGGCGGAGGCTTGTATCCTAGCTTCATCGGCGTTGACGTGGAGTTTACTAGAAAAGATGAACCTCCGCAGATGGCAGTAGTTCTGTAGTTATGCGTGGAGGAACTCTGCCTGGTATACCACCTTGCCGCGGCCACAAAATGGTGAACCATCCTACTCATTTGCCCTCTTCATTTCAGTTGTTTAATTAGTACTGCTCCCTCAAAATTCCATTAAACTAGTTTCCCAACTAGGTGTACTAGTGTAGTTTGTGAAGTGGATGCACTAGTACATGTTTCTCAAGTAGATGCACTAGAGTATATTTTGAACCTGATGCACTGGATTAGTATCTGAAATTGTTACACAAGATTAATTTTAGAACTTGATGTACTAGTGTAGTTTCTGATCTTGATGCACTAGTCTAGTTTCTGGACTTGATGTATTAAAAGATGTTTCTGAACTTGATGTAGAAAAGTAGTTTCTGAACTTGGTCTGATGTTATTTTCAATAGAAAAATAAGTAAGAACTTGGTGAAGCACTGGTATAGGTTTTTTTATTGAACAAAAGAAAACTAAACTGGCACTAACCGGCACATAGATCATTGACTCTGGTATAGGTTTCTGAACTTGGTGAAGCATTTGGTGAAGCACTATAGATACCAAAAGAAAAATAACATGGTGTACTTGAATTTAGTTTCAGAACTTTGTGTACTAGTTTCTGAACTACATTCATCCATGACTTATACTATATAAGCATCTACCTCATGGATTCATCACTTGTAAACCAAAAAACAGAAGAATTAAATCTTGAAACGAACACTAATCTTCAATATGTGTCTCCCCTTGAAGGCCCAAGCGCCTCAAAGAGCTCCTGAAGGAGGAGAAGTTGTACACCTTTGTCGGTTTCAGCATTAAAGATGACAAAGAGATGCTGAAGAAGTCTGGTTTGGAGATCAATCCCAACAACTTCAACGACATTCAGCGCACCTAGAGAGTTCCAAACACCAGAAAAGAGTACGACTCCTTGACTGATGTTGCAGCCAGTGTGATCCACCCATTCTACAAAGACATGAAGAAGAAGATCGATAGGGAGGAAGACCATAAACTGTGGGGGATCAGCCCACTACCAGAAAAGCTCATCAAGTATGCGGCGATCGATGCGTACGCCACCTACCAGTCATGGAAGAAAATTGACAACATCAAAACAGGTCTGAAAATCGACCTACCAGTCATCCTTCGTGTTGCTTGCGCTTGTGCTTGTCCTTGATGTCTACTATGCAACCTTCTTTTGTAGATTAGTGTTGGGCCTCCAAGCGCAGAGTTTTGTAGGACAGTAGCAATTTTCCCTCAAGTGGATGACCTAAGGTTTATCAATCCGTGGGATGCGTAGGATGAAGATGGTCTCTCTCAAACAACCCTGCAACCAAATAAGAAAGAGTCTCTTGTGTCCCCAACACACCCAATACAATGGTAAATTGTATAGGTGCACTAGTTCGGTGAAGACATAGTGATACAAGTGTAATATGGATGGTAGATATAGGTTTTTGTAATCTGAAAATATAAAAACAGCAAGGTAACTAGTAACAAAAGTGAACAAAAATGGTATCGCAATGCTTGAAAACAAGGCCGATGGTTAATACTTTCACTAGTGCAAATCCTCTCAACAATGATAACATAATTGGATCATATAACAAACCCTCAGCGTGCAACAAAGAATCACTCCAAAGTTTCTATTGGAGAATGTAGGACGAAAACATGCATCAACCCCTCTGCATAGATTACCTCAATGTCACCTCGGGAATCCGCGAATTGAGTGCCAAAACGTACATCAAGTGAATCAATAGAACATCCCATTGTCACCACAGATATCCCATCGCAAGACATACATCAAGTGTTCTCAAATCCAATACTCAATCCAACATAACGAAACCTCAAAGAGCAAGACTCAATTCATCACAAGAAGGTAGAGGGGGGAGAACACCATAAGATCCAAATATATTAACAAAGCTCGCGGTACATCAAGATCGTGCCAAATCAAGAACACGAGAGAGAGAGAGAGAGAGAGATCAAACACATAGCTACTGGTACATACCCTCAGCCCCGAGGGTGAACTACTCCCTCCTTGTCATGGTGGCCGCCGGGATGATGAAGGTGGCCTCCGCTGATGGTTTCCCCCTCCGACAGGGTGCCGGAACGTGGTCCCAATTGGTTATTCGTGGCTACAGAGACTTGGGGCGGCGAAACTTCCGACCTAGGGGTCTTTTCGGGGGTTTCCGTATTTATAAGAATTTTTGGCGTCGGTCTCACGTCAAGGGGGTGCCCGAGGGGCCCACAAGCTAGGAGGGCGCGCCCTAGGGGCGTGGGCACGCCCCCTAGGCTTGTGGCCTCCTCGTCCACTTCCTGGCCCAGCTCCGATGCTTCGGGGGTCTCTTTTGGTCCATACAAAATCACCGTAAATTTTCAGCCCATTCCGAGAACTTTTATTTCTGCACAAAAAACGACACCATGGTAGTTCTGCTGAAAACAGCGTCAGTCCGGGTTAGTTCTAACCAAATCATACCAAAAATATATAAAATTGTTGTAAAAATGGCATGAATACTTCATAAATTGTAGATACGTTGGAGACGTATCAGCATCCCCAAGCGTAATTCCTGCTCGTCCTTGAGTAGGTAAATGATAAAAGAAAGATTTTATGAAGTGTGAACGCTACCTAACATATTTATCTATGTAATCTTCTTTATTGTGGCATGAATGTTCTGATCCATAAGATTCAAAACAAAAGTTTAATATTGACATAAAAACAATAATACTTCAAGCATACTAATAAAGCAATTATGTCTTCTCAAAATATCATGGCCAAAGAAAGTAATCCCTACAAAATCATATAGTCTGGCTATACTTTATCTTCATCACATAAAATATTTCATCATGCACAAACCCGATGACAAGCCAAGCAATTGTTTCATACTTTTAATGTTCTCAAGCTTTTTCAACTTTCACGCAATACATGAGCGTGAGCCATGGATATAGCACTATAGGTGGAATAGAGTATGGTGGAGGTTGTGAGGAGAAGACTAAAAGGAGAAAGTCTGACATCAACTAGGCAAATTAATGGGCTATGGAGATGCCCATCAATTGATATTGATGCAAGTGAGTAGGGGTTGCCATGCAACGGATGCACTAGAGCTATAAGTGTATAAAAGCTCAAAATGAAAACTAAGTGGGTGTGCATCCAACTTGCTTGCTCACAAACACCTAGGGAAATTTGAGGAAGCCCATCATTGGAATATACAAGCCAAGTTCTATAATGAAAAATTCCCACTAGTATATGAAAGTGATAAAATAGGAGACTCTCTATCATGAAGAACATGGTGCTACTTTGAAGCACAAGTGTGGAAAAAGGATAATAACATTATCCCTTCTCTCTTTTTCTCTCATTTTTTTTGTCTTTTTTTGTTTGGGCTCTTTGGCCTCTTTTTTTTATTTTGGGCTCTTTGGCCTCTCTTTTTTTAGTTCGGAGTCTCATCCCAACTTGTAAGGGAATCA
Source organism: Thinopyrum elongatum (assembly GCA_011799875.1). Taxonomy (NCBI): domain Eukaryota; kingdom Viridiplantae; phylum Streptophyta; class Magnoliopsida; order Poales; family Poaceae; genus Thinopyrum; species Thinopyrum elongatum. Next base: position 362,163,324 of record CM022300.1, on the reverse strand, counting down.
TAGCTTCCATCATCCTTTCCTCACATGGGACAATGCTGTAATAATGATGATCATCACACTTTTATTTACTTACAACTCAAGGATTACAACTCGATACTAGAACAAAATATGACTCTATATGAATGCCTCCGGTAGTGTAACGGGATGTGCAATGATCAAGAGTGACATGTATAAAAAATATGAACGGTGGCCAAGCCACAAATACTATGCCAACTACATGATCATGCAAAGCAATATGACAATGATGGTATGTGTCATAATAAACGGAACGGTGGAAGTTGCATGGCAATATATCTCGTAATTGCTATGGAAATGCCATTATAGGTAGGTATGGTGGCTGTTTTGAGGAAGGGTATATGGTGGGTTTAATGCATCGGCGAAAGTTGCGCGGTACTAGAGAGGCTATCAATGGTGGAAGGGTGAGAATGCGTATAATCCATGGACTCAACATTAGTCATAAAGAACTCATATACCTATTGCAAAAATTTATTAGCCATCAAAGCGAAGTACTAATACGCATGCTCCTAGGGGGATAGATTGGTAGGAAAAGACCATCGCTCGTCCCCGACCGCCACTCATAAGGAAGACAATCAAAAAAAATCATGCTTCGACTTCATCACATAACGGTTCACCATACGTGCATGCTTCGGGAATCAAAAACTTTAACACACGTATTTCTACCAATCCATAATTACTCACTAGCATGACTCTAATATCACCATCTTTTTATCTCAAAACAAATGCAAGGAATCGAACTTCTCATATTATTCAATGCTCTTTATATGAAAGTTTTTATTATATCCCTCTTGAATACCCATCATATTAGGACTAAATTCATAACCTAAGCAAATTTCCATAGTATTTATAAGACTCTCAAAATAATATAAGTGAAGTACTAGAGCAACTGACAAACTACTCCAAAAAGATATAAGTGAAGATCAATGAGTAGTCAAATAATTAAGTAGCTATGTGAAGACTCTCTCTCATCTAAGAATTTCAGATCTAAGTATTTTATTAAAACAGAAAGCAAAATAAAATAAAATGACATTCCAAGGATAGCACATATCATGTGAAGAACCAAAAACTTAGGCTCAACCGAGGCTAACCGATAATTATTGATGAAGAAAGGTGGGATGCCTACCGGGGCATCCCCAAGCTTAGATACTTGAGACTTCTTGAAATATTAACTAGGGATGCCATGGGCATCCCCAAACTTGAGCTTTTGTGTCTCCCTAATTCCTTTTATATCACGGTTTCCCTAAATCATGAAAACTTCATCCACACAAAACTCAACAAGAACTCGTGAGAAAAGTTAGTATGAATCAATGCAACACCTTATCATTCTCTACTGTAGAAAATCACTAAAATTATTATTTAACATTGCATACAAAATGCCTCTGTATATTTAATACTCCTATCCTCAAATAGAATCATTAAACAAGCAAACATATGCAAACAATGCAAACATAACAGCAATCTGTCTAAACAGGACAGTCTGTAAAGAGTGCAATTTTACTGACACTTCCCTAACTCCAAAAATTCTGAAAAATACCACACTGTAGAAAATTTGTTGTTGCCCGTTGTGTAAACATTTCAAGATTTTATCACATTCTGACTTTCCAGAAGAATTCAGACAATGATAGAAAACTTTCTGCTTTCAAAACAGCAACATATAGACTTGCAAAATAAGCATGGTAAAGGCTATACTTGACCTTTTATTGAAATAAAAGAAGCAAAAAATTAATCTAAATAACAGAAAGCAAATCCTAATAAAATAAAATGACGCTCCAAGCAAAACTCATATCATGTGATGAATAAAAATATAGGTCCAAGTGAGGTAACCGATAATGTTAAAGACGAAAGAGGGGATGCCTTCCGGGGCATCCCCAAGCTTAGTTGCTTGGGTCTTCCTTGAATATTACCTTGGGGTGCCTTGGGAATCCCCAAGCTTAGGGTGTTGTCACTCCTTATTCTCCTCATATCGATATCTCACCAAAAACTTGAAAACTTCAATTACACAAAACTTAACGGAACTTCGTGAGATGGGTTAGCATAGTAAAACAAATCATTCACATGAGCAATATAAGCCATAAAAATTTCTCACATGATTCATACTGTACCCTATCATTTCTACAATTTATATTGAGCAATATAAGCCATAGAAACTAGAAAACAAGCAAACTATGCATCAAAAACAGCGTCAGTCTGGGTTAGTTCTAATCAAATCATACCAAAACCATATAAAATTGCAGTAAACATGGCATGAATACTTCATAAATTATAGATACGTTGGAGACGTTTTAGCCCTTTACCTTGTTTCAAATTCATAGTTTGCTTTTGTTAGGTTAAACCAGTTTGCTTATGTCACGTTTGTCAGGGTTGAACAAGTTTGCTTATGTCAAGTACATAGTTGGCTTATGTCGTTGAACAAGTTTGCTAGCTTCCTAATTTGTTTATCCATCATTTGAAGTTTAAGTAGCTTGTGAATGAACCTTGTGGCTGCTCTACAACACTAGTTATGGAGCAACTAATCACACAGGGATGTTTCATGTGTAGTTTGGATTCAGCATTGTACGGAAAACAGAACATTGAAAACATTCAGTACAATCTGGGCTGCTTAACACTCTTGTAAAAACAAATCCCTCAGGATATCCCGCTTCAAAGTTGAAACAAAAAACTTAGTACTTCATGTATTATTGTCATCCCTATGATCTAAGTTTATATGAACAAAAGATGCCCCAACACAACATTTAACACTAACATAGACTTGTACTGGCAGCATATATTTCACAAAACACCAACAGACAAAGAACAACAGTAAATAGTAGCCTTGTACGCTCAGTACAGCTTAGTCCCGTACGGTAGTACTATCACACTAAATAGTTTCTAGTTTCAGAAGAACACAAAAAAAGGTACCATCACACTAGAAGACTAAGTTCCAGCAAAGGACAACATTCAGTACTAACAAGATCATGCTTCTAGTCGTTAGAAAATTAGTAAGTACTACAACAGAAAAGCTAAGAACCTTCAGTACGTATTTCTTAGTCACTAACATACTAGGAATGAAAGTACTGGTACACTTGAACACACAGTACATCTTTACTACAATAAAAAGGAACAAGAAGCATTAGTTTGCATTCCTTAATCATTGACAAACTAAGAATAACAGTACTAGTACAATTGAAATCTCAGTACAACTTATTTTATACGGCAAGTACTATGATGATACCAAATAATGCCAGAAGACCCTTGAGAATAATCACAGCCAAGAAAAAAAGGCCAAAATTGAATCAAAAAGATATTAGTTCGACCAAGGAGAACATTCAGTGCTAATAAATAGTGCTTACATAATCCAAGAAAGTTCACAAGAACCACAACAAAAAGCATCAGTCCACATTACTGGACCAGTGAGGTACTAGTTTCAAACAAAAAATAATAATGACCGCCCCGAGGACAGGCCGGCCCTACGCAGGAGGATACACTTGGACTCGAGCCCAGGGCGGAACCGTTGGCGAATCCATAGTAATCGACACTGCACGGGGCCAGCCGACCAGGGCCCACAGTTCATGCAATAGAGAGCGTGCGTCGTGTATAAGCGCTCGGTAAGTATTCAGAGGAGTTCGATAGATGAGCCACGGCAACGCTTATAAAGCTGTCGAGAGCCCCCTCGGCTAGCGAGATGGGACTTTACTCGCAGCGCACGAGCAGCCAGCAGTGCACAGTAGCACGCACGGGCCATTTGGGCTGGAAAAGGGCCCAATACGCCAGCTCCTTGGAATCCTCCCTCGTTTCCAAACTGTCCTCGCCCCACCCCATAAGACCCGTTGAATAAACCAGAGCGCTTGCAAAAAATTATAAACTACTACAAAAAAGTTCAAAAACTGAATATAGAAAAGTTCAAGTACTTATTCGCAGGCAATAACTTTAAATTCAAAATAAAAATAAAATAAATTTAGCTCTGCACCACGGATAGAAGGATAAAAAATACGCTACAAAAATAATGATACTTTAAAAAGCGAAGAACTTAATAGGGCTATCTGTTAAATGTAGCTAATTTAAACCGGTGGATTAATTTTTACTTTCAAGTTCAACTACTAAAATGCAAGAAGTTCAAACAAATATTGGTTGTCAATTCTGCTAAATTTATTATATTTAAATAAAATATGAGCTCACCTAACAATTTCGTCGTAAATAATCTCAATCCCAAAAAAACTTTAGTTCTAACATATTATATGAGATCAGTTCTACAAAACCACGAAGGATCAATCCACTCACGCTACATCCTTGCGCTATATGAAATTACAATTCAGTACTCACAGCACTATACCATAAGTACACGAAAGAGGGGCACAGAAACTATAAAGGCCCAACTTAGGTTGGGACAGATGAAAATAAAATAAGTCTCCCTTTCGAGCAACAACTCGCAGTGCACTAAAAAAAGTGTTCCAGTTCAACTAGTGTATAAGACTTCAGTGCAAATAAAACTTTACCAAAACAAATCCCCGAGAAAACAGACATGAGTAAAACAGCTATTCAACCACATTCTCATCACAGAAAAAAGTTTGTAAAATAATGTGCCACACTGAAAACATCACAAAGTATCTTGGTTATTACATAGTTGACAAGACATCCAAACCCTACATACAAAGCATACAATGTTTTCAAGACATAAATCACACAAGTATCCCATTCACTACGCAAATGATAATCAATTCTTCTATGCACCAGGGGCCAAAGCCTGAACCTCCTCAGGGAGCTCTGTCACCAAAACCTGGTTATTTTGGTTGAACACGAATCTATACAGATCCTCGGCATTCCAATCAACAATACGTGGCTGCAAAACAAAACACACAAATAATCAAAGATCATGACACAAAAAAGGAAAAGACAATAAGTCAAACACAGAAAGTGAAAGCTGAACTAGAACCCACATCGTTATCTTTAATGTTCTCGATGATCTTTTCACCATCATAGGTCCCCGCAAACTTCAGAGCATAATGGCCACATTCATTCGGCCCTTGAAAGGGAACCATGACAAACCTTGGTATCTTTGCTAAAACCTTCCAATTGGGCGGCTTGCTTGCATTATACTAAGCATCACCATACACAGCCTTCATTACTTTGACCAATCTAGAGATCTATAAATTAAAGACCGCCAAAAAAGAAAAGAAACCACACATTTCAGGTCTCAGAAAAGCAGAAACAAAAGGCGGAAAAATTAATCTAGTAGAGATAATCAATGTCACTCACAATCTTCTCGCAGTCCTTGTGATAGGTGTTCTTTGAAGGATGGTGGTTCTTCCCATACGGTAAAGGGTCGAGGATGTCAATGGTACTTCGGTACCAATTCATGACATATAAGGAATAGTGTGACACTTTCAATCCTTTGATAAAACCATAGGTTTGAATAGAGGCATCATGACCTAAAAAACAAACGACCAAAAGAGATGTTAAATATTCAACATAAAAACCTAAATCACAGCAAACAAATAAAACCAAAATCAGCTAGTAGATCTCACAAGGTCGGCAGTGAGCAAGTCTTCCCCATCTTGAACATAGCTCTTGAAATCTCTCGCTGCACTCTCCACATTAAACTCTTTATCTTCACCACCGTAAAACGAATAGTCAAGCACAACCTGCGAAAAATGCAAAAAGAAATAGAAAGGGGAAAAGGATCAACAAGGAAAGTATTTTAAAAACTCGTAAAACAATAGTCAGTCTTGTTTCACAAAAAGAAACAATCTGATTCATTACCGTGCTGAAATATGGACTCAGAAATATCCTTTTTTTCAGATTTGAAATCAACATTTCTTTCAGGATCTCGCTTCCATTCATCAATGAGGAAGTCCATTACATCAACCTCCATCAGATGTCCAGGTGCAAAAACTTCCGAGACGCGATTGCCAGTGAAGGTAGTTACGTTATCATCGGGCTGAGGTATCAGTGAGAATGTAGTCCTGCAGCCCACAGAAAACAAAAGCAGGGAAAGGAAGATAAGGCATTCATAGCAGTTCAAGTTATATAAAATGAGCAGTTAAGGGCATATTTATTTAGCAGTTAGAAACAATAGAAGAAAAGAAGACGAACCATAATGAGAGATACTCACTCGGCGTACTTCTCACGTCCTTCATCACTAACCAACAGATTATACAACTTGCGAGCCTTGTCCAAGTGAAGGAATTTATGAGGGTGAAGCTGCTGCACGGGGGAGCAAAACTTAATCGGAGCTCTGGGTGCATGTTTCGTGCTTGTAACATTGCTTTACTTTAACGCAGCATCCTTCCTAGCAACACCGGCTCTACGGCCCACTATTCCAGCAGGGGAAGATACACCCTTGGCAGCAGCACTCTTGGTGACTCTTCCCATGCCAGCGATCTTGTCAAACGCGTCATCGTCACTGTCTATCAATTGCACAATGGGATTCTTGGGTGTAGAGGGGCTCTCTGGACCAGCAGTCGTAGAACCTTTGAGAGCTCCCAACTGCCCCTTCATAACACCACATCTTGTCTTTTCAGCAGAATGCCCCTGGCTCAAATCAACAGCCACACGCTCGAGCTCTGAGAACTGGCTGCCAAAGATCCTGTAGTCATGCTCCCCAAGATCCAGCCACTCACCTGCAACAAAAAAAGGAGGAGCGCACAAAGGGTAAGTTCAAATAAAGAATTCATGACAGTACTAGTCAAGAGGTAAAAGCTGGAAACAAAAACAAACGGTCATGCATACGTACAAGGTTCGATGCCCAACAAACCACGGAAGTCGACATCAAAAACATCACTAGTGGCGCAGGTATACAGCAGAGTCTTCCTAATGTCAAGAATGTCTTCATGGGTGTAATCCAACATTTCAATCACACCATCCTCCCGGCAATGATAGGTCTTGCAGTTTTGTAGCATAAAAAAGCCACAATCATGCATGTTAACAAGAAAAAATAAAGGGTACATTACAAATTTAAAATACAGGAATTGTCGTGGGTTTATCACGGCAGATGTCCTAGTGGAAGGACTTAGGTGTGGAGCCATCGCAACGTAGGTTAGCTTGGAGGGGTTGAACGGGACAAAGGACACAAAGGGTTTACCCAAGTTCGGCCCCTCACAACGAGGTAAAAGCCTACGTCCTGCTTCTAGTTGTATTGCTTGAGTTTCGATTACAAGGGAGCGAATACGCTTGACCTAGTTCTCGACTTGTTGTTTTCTTAAGTTAACCTGCCGCCGGGTCTCGCCTTTATATACACAGGTCGAGGCACAGCGGCTTACAACAGTCTGGGTCATATTACACATCATAACCGACCCTATCCCTAAATTACCTCGCCTTGCTAGACAAGCTATCATCAGGCGGCTCATGCCTTCGGATCTTGAGTCAACTCTGGGTTATGGGCTTTCAACAACCCGCTTGTACACCTTACTGGGCCTTCAAGTATAAGTCACGGACGATATGACCCGCCCCCTCCTGGGCGGGTCATAGCACGGAGCTATATTCCCGTGCTCACGTATATCAATGAGGTAATACGACCCGTTGTTCAGGTTTTTACTGACCACAAAGGGTCCTTCCCAAGGTGGGGACAATTTGTGCATATCTGTCTGGTCTTGGATGAGCCGGAGCACCAAGTCGCCTTCCTGGAACGTCCGGGTCTTCACTCTGTGGCTGTGATAGCGACGCAGATCTTGTTGATATATCGCCGAACAAGCCGCCGCCAGGTCTCGCTCCTCGTCCAAAACATCAAGTGCGTTTTGACGTGCTATTTCATTATCAGCTTCAACATAATCTGCTACACGGGGCGAGTCATGACGGATATCGCTAGGAAGAACCGCCTCTACCCCGTAGACCATGAAAAAAGGTGTAAAACCTGTTGACCTGTTGGGGGTGGTGTTGATACTCCAAAGCACGAAAGGTAACTCCTCCACCCAACAACCCGGTGTTCGCTGCAAAGGAACCATAAGCCGGGACTTGGTACCTCACAAGATTTCCTGATTTGCCCTCTCAGCTTGACCGTTAGACTGCGGGTGAGCCATAGAAGAAACATCCAGACGAATATGCTCCTGTTGACAGAATTATCTCATAGCACCTTTAGACAGATTAGTACCATTGTCAGTTATGATACTATGAGGGTAACCAAAGCGGAAGACCAGTTTTTTAACAAACCGAACTGTTGTTGCCGCATCACACTTGCTGACCGGATCTGCTTCAACCCACTTGGTAAATTTATCAACCGCCACCAAGAGGTGCGTTTTCTTATCTTTAGACCTTTTGAAAGGTCCGACCATATCCAGCCCCCAGACAGCAAACGGCCAAGTAATTGGAATCATCCTCAATTCTTGAGCCGGCACATGAGCCCGTCGAGAAAATTTTTGACATCCATCACACTTACTGACAAGATCCTCTACATCAGCATGGGCTGTTAACCAGTAAAATCCATGCCAGAAAGCTTTAGCCACTAAGGATTTAGAGCCGGCGTGATGACCACAATCACCTTCATAGATTTCCCTCAAAATCTCACGGCCCTCTTCAGGAGAAATGCAACGCTGGAACACACATGTGACGCTGCATCGGTGTAACTCGCCGTTGACAATAGTCATTGACTTAGATCGCCGGGTTATCTGTCTGGCCAGAGTTTCATCCTCAGGTAACTCACCCCGGGTCATATAAGCCAAATATGGAACTGTCCAATCCAGAATAGCATGAAGAGCCGCCACCAACTATGCCTCCTGGTCAGGAATAGCGATATACTCTTCTGATGGCAATTTGACTGAAGGATTATTCAACACATCAAGGAATACATTAGGGGGCACCGGCTTACGTTGAGACCCGAGCCGGCTCAAAGCATCGGCCGCCTCATTCTTCCTCTGATCAAGATGCTCCACCTGGTAACCTTTGAAGTGACAAGCAATATTGTCAACCGCCCGACGATAAGCCACCATGAGCGGGTCCTTGGAATCCCATGTGCCTGAGACTTGCTGAGCTACCAGGTCTGAGTCGCCGAAACACCTGACCTGGCTTAAATTCATCTCCTTAGCCTTACGAAGGCCATGAAGCAAGGCCTCATATTCAGCTGCATTGTTAGTGCAAGGAAACATTAGCCTTAAAACATAGCAGAATTTGTCACCTCGTGGGGAAGTCAAAATAACTCCAGCCCCCGATCCTTCTAACTGTCTAGACCCATCAAAATGAATAGTCTAATATGTGTTGTCAGGCTTCTCCTCAGGTGTCTGCAACGCTGTCCAATCATTGATGAAATCCACAAGAGCCTGAGACTTGATTGCTGTTCTTGGCGCATATTTCAGCCCATGAGTTCCAAGCTCTATCGCCCACTTGGCAACCCGGCCAGTGGCCTCCCTATTTTGAATAATATCCCCTAAGGGAGCAGAGCTGACCACAGTAATAGGATGACCCAGAAAATAGTGCTTTAGTTTACGGCTTGCCATGAACACCCCATAGACCAACTTCTGCCAATGCGGGTATCACTGCTTGGACTCAATTAAAACTTCACTGGCATAATAAGCTGGCCGCCAGACTGGGTACTCTTTGTCTATTTCCTTGCATTCCACTACAACCGCCACACTAACAGCCCTGCTGTTGGCAGCCACATATAATAGCAAAGGCTCTTTCTCAATGGGAGCTGCAAGGACGGGCGGCTCAGCCAACTGTTTTTTGAGCGCCTCAAACGCCTCATTAGCAGCATCACTCCAGACAAAATGATCTGTTTTCTTCATCATCTGGTACAGAGGAATTGCCTTCTCTCCCAGGCGACTTATGAACCGGCTCAAAGCTGCAATGCGACCCGCCAAGCGCTGGACATCATTGACACACGTCGGCTTAGTCAAGGAAGTGATAGCCTTAATTTTCTCCGGGTTAACTTCAATACCCCTCTCTGAGACCAATAAACCCAAGAGCTTGCCTGCAGGTACACCAAAAACACACTTGGCCAGGTTAAGCATCATTTTATATACTCGGAGATTATCAAAAGTCTCTTTCAAATCATCCAACAGAGTCTCCTTCTTTCTAGACTTGACAACAATGTCATCCATATAAGCGTGAACGTTCCGCCCAATCTGGTCATGGAAACAATTCTGGACACAATGCTGATAAGTCGCCTGGGCACTCTTGAGCCCAAAATGCATAGACACATAGCAGAAAGCTCCAAAAGGTGTAATAAAAGCCGTCTTTTTTTGGTCTTTAACTGCCATTTTAATCTGATGGTAACCAGAATAAGCATCCAAGAAGCATAAACGCTCGCAACCCGCCGTGGCATCTATAATCTGATCAATACGGGGGAGAGCGAAAGGATCAGCCGGACATGCCTTATTAAGGTCTGTGTAATCAACACACATACGCCAAGTGCCATTCTTCTTAAGCACCAGCACCGAGTTAGCCAACCACTCCGGATGAAAAACTTCAATGATGAACCCGGCCGCCAAGAGCCAGGCCACCTCTTCTCCAATGGCCTTACGTCGCTCCTCGTTGAAGCGGCGAAGAAACTGCTTCACCGGCTGAAATTTAGGATCAATATTGAGAGTGTGCTCAGCGAGTTCTCTCGGTACACCTGGCATGTCTGAAGGCTTCCATGCAAAGATGTCCCGATTCTCACGGATGAACTCGATGAGCGCGCTTTCCTATTTAGGATCCATATTGGCACTGATGGTGAACTGCTGAGATGAGTCGCCAGGGACAAAGTCCACCTGTTTGGTATCATCCGCCGACTTGAATTTCAACAAAGGATCCTGCTCAGTAGTTGGCTTCTTCAAAGGGGTCATATCAGCCAGGTCAACATTATCTTTGTAAAACTTGAGCTCCTCTGTAGCACAAGCCGACTCAGCATATGCAGCATCTCCTTCTTCACACTCCAAAGCGACCTTTCGATTACCGTGGACTGTAATAGTACCCTTATATCCTGGCATCTTAAGCTGCAAATAAACATAATAGGGCCGCGCCATAAATTTGGCGTAAGCCGGCCGCCCAAACAGGGCATGGTACGGGCTCTTTATCTTAACCACTTCAAACCACAATGTCTCTGCCCTGTAGTCATAATCATCACCAAAAGCTACTTCCAAGGCGATTTTACCAACTGGATATGCCGACTTACCAGGGACCACACCATGGAAGACCGTAGAAGACGGCTTAAGCTCCTTATCAGTCAAATTCATCCGGCCAAAGGTATCATAATAAAGGATATTGATGCTGCTGCCTTCGTCCATGAGCACCTTAGTGAATTTATAAACCCCAATTTGAGGGGCTACCACCAATGCTAGCTGACCTGGATTGTCAACCCGGGGCGGGTGATCCTCACGACTCCATATGATTGGCTGCTCTGACCAGCGTAAGTATTGAGGCATCACCGGCTCAATCGCACTGGCCGCTCGTTTATGAACCTTCTGATCTCGCTTGCAAAGACTTGTGGTGAAGACGTGATACTAGCCACCGTTAAGCTGTTTGGGGTTGCTCTGGTATCTTGACTGGTGCTGCTGGTTACCTTGACCAGACTGTTGTTGGTTATAACCACCCTGATTACCTTGTCCCTGATATCCAGAATTTGAGCCGCCGCCGCAAAAGCTGGGCCCCTGTGAGCCAGATCCTGACCCGCCAGGCGGGCCATTATTGCCACCATGACCATGATTAAAGCCAGAATTTTTGTACTCTTTCATGATGAAGCAATCCTTCCACGCATGGGTCGATGGCTGACCGGGCCGACTATGCTTTGGGCAAGGGTCTTTAAGCAGGGCCTCCAAATTAAACTTTGGTCCTCCAATCTTGTCCTTACGACGCTGATTTTTATGCTGAGCATTAGTGTTAGCTGCCAAATCTGACCCGCCGTCGTTTTGCTTATGTTTGCCACCATTACCCTGGTTATGACCTGTCCCAGATTGCTGCTGACCCTTACCATTACCACCTTTCTTCCCCTTGTTGTATTTTTCATCATCAGATCCGGGGTCCTTGGTGTTATCGGAATCAGCATACTTGATGAGAGCCGCCATGAGTTCTCCCATATCATTGCAATGACGCTTAAGTCGGCCTAGCTTCTGCTTGAGAGGTGTGAAGTGACAGTTTTTCTCCAGAATCAAAACGGCTGAGCCGGCTGCTATGCTATCCGATGAGTGGATAATGGCCGAGACCCGACGGACCCAATGGTGCGCCGACTCGTCCTCTCGCTGTATACAATTGTCCAGATCAATAATCGACATTGGCTGCTTGCATGTTCCTTTAAAATTCTGAATAAAGCGGGTTTTTAACTCGGCCCATGAGTGAATGGAATTGGCCAGTAGCGCTTTCAACCAGGTTTGGGCCGGCCCCTCCAACATCATGTTGAAGTACTTGGCGCATACAGCATCGTTAACATCTAACATCTCCATGGCCAGCTCATAACTCTCAATCCAAGCCTCAGGCGGGAGATCAGCTGTATAATTAGGTACCTTACGGGGACCCTGAAAGTCCTTGGGCAGACGCTCATTGCGCAGAGCCGGCACTAGACACGGCACCCCAACTGACCTGGAGGTCATCCCTGCCTCCACAGATGCAGACGGATTTAACTGAAATTGCTGGTGAGCCCCTAACTGAGCCGCCATCTCTGCCTCACGACGGGCTCTAGCTTGATCCACAAGGCCTTGAGTATCATGATGAACATGGGGCGGGTTATGTCCGCGGGGCGGGTTACGATGTCGTTCGCTGCTGGAAACCGCTGGCGACTCAATACGTCGGCTGTAGCTTCGACTCTAGCGTGGTGTTGAATGAATTTTCTCACGACTGTATGAGTAAGCCGCCTGTTGTGCCACGGCCGTCTAAAGAAGCTCCACCGTGTTTCGGGTCTCTATCGTAGCGGGAGACTTGCCCTCGATTGGAATAGCCACCAAATGTGTGGCCGCCGCAATCATGTTATCCACCGGGTTAGAGTAGTGACCAGAGGGCGTCGGTACCCGTTGAGGCAGGGTCAGGTTTTGATGAGGCGGGTCTGGCACACGAGGCTGAGCCGCCGCTCCGGTCCCAGGTGCCTTAGTAGCCCGGGTCACACCGGGCAGGTTACTCAGTCCGGCTCCGGGTGTATTAAAAAGGTTCCACCCCTCGAACTGTGAAGGCAAACGGCTCTGGTGCCTCCTTCGAAGGACAGCATTTGACGCATTCTGATCCAGATCTAAGCGAAAAGCCTCTACCCTTATCCGCTGTGACTCGGCCTCCAAGGCGGCTCGCTCTGCGATTATCCTGATATTCTCTGCCTCAAGGTCCTATCGGGCCTTGGTCACCTCATCCCGCAGCTTTGCAACCTGCGCATTATGCTGCACTTGATTCACCGGAGTTACTTCTGCGGCTAACAGAGTCGCCAAAGCATCCAAAAGTTCAGACAAAACTTGAGCCGGCGGACGGGCAGAACCGCTCGCCCCGGCCGTTGCCGCCGTAGTTGAGCCGGACGTCATAGCCGCGGTAGTTGATGATTGTAACACTGGCTGCATACCAGCCATAAAAATAGCGGCCCTGCTCGGCGGCTCATAGGGGTCCGGAATACTGTCGCCATCGAAATAGCCCTCAAGCCCGCTGTCTTGAAGTTGATAGATTGACTCGGTTTCGCCGGTTGAGGATTCATCACCTGAATAGATGGCCGTCTCTCCACCAGATAGAGATCCGTCCTCGAGACTCGCCCCATGAACAAAGCCAACAAAAGCGTGCTTCCGGCCGGGTTGAGCCCTGGCGGGTTGCGCGCGCCGAGCCGTATCGATGACATCGGCGCAGGAATCCGGCTCAGGCTCTGGCTCGCCGATCTTGCCAATGAAGACATGAATTCTGCCGAAGGGGACCTGGTACCCGTACTCGATTGAGTCGGCCTCGGGGCCCCAGCCTGCGTCGTCGATGTAGATCTTGCCGCGGCGACTCTTGGTCATCCGGCCCACGGCGTATCCTTTGATCCCTGAGAAGTTGCCCTTCAAGAACTCGAAACCACCGTGCTCAGGCCCCATGGTGGGCGCCAACTGCCGTGGGTTTATCACGGGCAGATGTCCTAGTGAAAGGACTTAGGTGTGGAGCCATCGCAACGTAGGTTAGCTTGGAGCGGTTGAACGGGACAAAGGACACAAAGGGTTTACCCAGGTTCGGCCCCTCACAACGAGGTAAAAGCCTACATCCTGCTTCTAGTTGTATTTCTTGAGTTTCGATTACAAGGGAGCGAATACGCTTGACCTAGTTCTTGACTTGTTGTTTTCTTAAGTTAACCCGCCGCCGGGTCTCGCTTTTTTATACACAGGTCGAGGTCCGGCGGCTTACAAGAGTCCGGGTCATATTACACATCGTAACCGACCCTATCCCTAAATTACCTCGCCTTGCTAGACAAGCTATCGTCAGGCGGCTCACGCCTTTGGATCTTGAGTCACCTCCGGTTTATGGGCTTTCAACAACCTGCTTGTACACCTTACTGGGCCTTCAAGTATAAGTCGTGGACGATATGACCCACCCCCTCCTAGGCGGGTCATAGCACGGAGCTATATTCCCAACAGGAATACAACCAAAAATTGGAAAACCACGCATTCCAGCAACAAAAACAACTAATAAATTTCATTAAAATGGATACTCGCGTGTTTTCCTGCTGCGGCACACGAACAAACTCGCAAGAGAAACCATCAACACACACCGGCGAGAACAGTTTGGCCTACACTGGACTCCCTCCAAAGCCTGTTTATATTATCTGTCATAGTCCTGAAGAATCTAACTGCATCACTCCATGTTTCATCATGTAGTGAATCAAGACACTCGAAATGACGGAACCTCAAATTCAGAACAACCAAGCACCAATGACCAACATCTTCACCAGGCTTCATGGCAGCCACAAATGACGGCGGATCAAAAGTAGGGAAAAGAAGCTGACAAAAAAATCGCAGAGGAAAAATGAATTTAAGAATTATAATGAAACTAAAATATTAAGCCTCCAAAACAATAAATAAAAGAGGCAAATTGAAATTCAGAAGTCCAAATAGATCAGATAATCATAAGTTCTAATTGAGTAAGCAAATCAGTACAAAAAATAAAGGCTACTCAAGTTTATCTCCACTGCCCAAACTTGCAAGAAACATATCAGTTCGACTTCCTTGCTACAATAAGTTCAGCTTCAAAAAAGAGCACGCATCATTCCTAAGTACAGGAAAAAAAATAGGCTACTCAAGGTCATTCCCACCTTCCAAACTTGCAAGAAACATGACAGTTCTAGTTCAGAGTACAATAAGTTTAGATAAGAGCATGCATCTTTCATAAGTACACAGAAAAACATCAAACATCAGGATGAGTCACGTACATGGTCATAACCATCAGCCCCTGATCTTGTGAACCACTGCCGCACATTGGCATCAATATTTCCATCACGGATCTTGGTCTGTTGTACAAAAAGAACAACAACAGTTAGAAAATTGAGAAATAACTTATCATCCTATGTACAAAGTGAAAATACTGACAGTCACCCATCTGGGAACAATGAACTTGTCAGTGTCTCGGTACTTCTCATGTAGAGAATATAAAACAACGTCAGCAGTGTCTGAGTTGAGCATGCCAGTGGGGCCGAACGCTTTAGCAACAGAACCAACACTAGCATCGCATTCCTTATTTTGAAACATCAGCTTTTCACTAGGGAAACACAAGATGAGAGGAATTAAAACTATCGCAGTGACAACAATAATCATATGAGAGAAAAGGAAAAGAGAAGAAATGATACGGGCAAAATCCCACACTAACCGTTTCCCACGGTTCGTGCGCAACCTCGTAACAGCGAAGAAAAACGAATCAACCTTAGCAGCGTTAGCACCTTCTGCTTTCAGAAAAAAGAAAAAAGAAATAAGTTCAAGCACTACAAGGGAACATGGCCACCATGCCATAAATGAGAAGTACGCCTCATTTACAAGTCCTTACCTGCACTTTCAGGGTTTAACGACGGAAGATCCTGTGACGACAGCAATATGCCTGCGGTTTCAGGGTTTGACGACAGAAGATCCTGTGAGGACAGCAATATGCCTGCGCTTTCAGGTTCGGAAGACAGAAAATCCTGGGACGACAGGAGCGCCTCCTGCGTCAAGGGGCCAGAAGAAATTGACAGAATTAAATCATCATCCTCAGATGGCACCTCCTCCACGCTAGACGTCGGCGTCTTCCAATGCACCACCGTAGTCAAGCCCTCCAGGTAGGAAATTTTCCGGCGGGAAATCTTCAGAATCAGAACCATTATCATTCTCAGCAATACCAACACCAAAAGATTTGGCATCAAGTATGCTAGCAGCACCAACATCCTCATCAGCAACTTTGCCATCAACATCGTGCCCACTGCTAAATGGAACAGCACAAGCATCTGCTCCAATAGTAACGGCCGCCTCGCGCTCAACATCAGCCATCTGAAAAAACAGTAAAGAAAATGAGCAAAACTCACAACCAAAAAAACCCGCAAGAGGTGCACAGGCTAACTTTTACAGCTACAAGAAACAGCAGCGAAAGCTGCATATAAAATTAATGCAAGCACCCAAAACAAACCTTAGCAGCATCCACACCAACATCACCGATGTTGCTGCTGCTAACATTTAAAGGAACATCACCAATGGGCGAACAAGGCTCAACACCAACAACACCATCCTGATTCATAGTAATAAAGCAAAAAAACAATGCTCTTATTAGCAACAACACACAAAAAGTTAAACTACACTAACAAAGGTAGATATCACCTACAATTCTTAACGATGTGCGATAGAAAAATGAACATGTAATGCACAGTGGTGCGCATGAAGATTCAAGAATCTTTCTAAACACAATAAAAAAACCTTGCTCTTATCAGTAGATGGATCGTTAACTCCACAGTCAACAACACCCTCAACACCATGACTGGTCTCCTACATAAAAAATAAACAGATGAACATGAGCAAGTTCAACTACACTACTGACAGCAGAACAACCTAGTAAAAATGCAAAGATCAAGGACTGACTCACCTCAAGAACATATGACTCCAAACCGGCATCATTCGTATGGTGGTAAGAAACATTAGCCTCAGTACCATCACCAGCCCTCCTGGCAGCAGCCTCATCCTGTTCCATCTGCTTGATAACAACATCAACACCTTCTTCATATGGCTTGCAGTGAGAGTCTTGCATAGTTTTGAAATGCTTCATGTTGTTCAACAGGCGCACCGAGCTCTGAATTAGTTGAGCAGCACCATCACGCGTATCACTAATTAAAATTCTCTCCAGCTCAATATAGTCCACTGCTTCCTCAGCATTAAATTGATGACCATCAGGAAGAATACCATCAATACAGCTCAGACGCTCAACTATAGTTGGGACCTTTTCCAGCTCAGAACGCACATTAATAAAAATATGCTCAATGCGCTCCAACGCAGAAACAACTACATCAATACCAAAACCCGGCCTCTGCGAAGTACTAGCCTTACTAGGGTAAGGGGGAACATAACCAGCACCCTCAATACTACGACCATCTCTCAACTCATCGTGCGGAGATGAAATCTTGGGAACTTGAGAGGGCATCTCCAGGACTGGCCGTTTATAGACGAGGAAAAAGACAATTTCATCTTGAGTTTTCCACTACGAACAAGGGGAAAAGGAGTTAATTAATCAATGCAACACACAGGAAAAAATAACATTAAATTAACATATTTAAATACTCAGTACTAACATGCTTTCACTATCAGTGCCAACTTATTAGTGTTTACAAATAGGTCATGTGAACAAGAGATTCAGTTCAACCACATATGACACAATAGTACTAAAGATCATACATAAAATCTCACAAGCTTAAGAATAGACAAATCTAAACAGGTAACTCTGCAGTACACATGTTCACTCCAGCAAAACAACAATACCTAAAAAATAAAAGGGATGCAAGACAGCATAGAAATAAAACTCACCGGAAGCTTCCCAAACACCCAAGTCCTTGGGCCTGCATTGCCTTTTCTTATCAAATCTGCATCAGCCAGATCGGAAAGCTTGTCCTGATCCATGAAACATAAGCGGGGGACTTGCATGTCAACATTCGGAATCTTGCCACAGATGAGGCAGTCAAGTTACATTAGTACAGGCACTATAGCACAGCCTGTGATTGCCTTCCCCAAGGTAACACCATCTTGGTACCTGACAACAGACCTTCTAAGCTCATCAACCATCATCTGGCAATAATCCATATTAGCCATGTCCTCGATGACGAGATCCTCAAACATTGCTACCTCTCTGGAAACACGAGTGGCGGCACTAGGCAACACAACTTTCATCAACACAATAATGAAGAACACTCGTAGAGCTAGGTCATCTTTACTAGGATCTTTGACAAGCACCTTGAGTTTATCCCTCAAATCCTTCGTCTTGATATCTTGGCTCCTGTTAATGCCAAGATCCGATCTTAACTTCATCAGAGCATCGTCTCCGTCCTCTGACGGCCTTGGTGCAGAGCGACCACCACGAGGGAACCCAAAAAGCTGATGTATACCATCACTAGTGATCTGAAGCTTCTTATTCGCCTCACCCATGTTAAGAGTCATCGTATCAGGATCTATCTTCAGGTACAAAACTCCCATCAGAGGGCGGGAAATGTTAGACTTCACCTTCCATTGGAAGATAGAACCAAAACCAGTTGCATGAACTCTAGCCACATGGCGACTCACAAGCAAACGAGCACAAGTATATATCTCTTTTAACGAACATCGCACAGTTATATTCAATCGTTGTAAGTCACCTTCATCCAAAGCAACTTTTCCCTCATTGCCTCTCGCCGGCTTGACCGGACTCCTAACGCTAACATGTTGTAAATGAAATCAAGAAGGCACAACTTAGTTCATTGAATATATAAAACGAAAAGGAAACATATGAAGGCAAGAAGGAAAAAAATGATTCCACAAGTTCAACTATTAAAACAACTTCAGTACCACAGAAAAAGACCAAAACCAATACCACAAAAAAAGTGATGCAAACAATGACCAATCCTCACCTGCCCACCATACCAACCCGGCCACAACTAAATTATTGGAAGTACAGCTAGTAAGTCACATACAGTACAAACACTTATCCCAAAACAAAAAATATTGTTTCACGAATATAATTAAGCCCAGTGTGCATGACTAATACTAATAAACACAGTAAATCACTAACCAACTTCAGCAAAAGACCAAAAAAAAGGAATATAATTAAAAACTGCTACTAACTATAAAATTTCAAATACTAAAAACAAAACATACCACTGCATATTCATCTTCAGAACTAACTTCAATATCATCTCCCTCAAATGCAGGATCTTCAGCCTCGACACGAGCACGCTTCTTGACACCTTTGTTCACCTTTGCAGGAGGAACTTTGTGCTTCTTATTTTCCTTCAATGAAGAGCGCTTCGGAAGAGGAGACGAAGAAGGCTTCTTATTTGCCAAAACTCGTGGACTCTAGCGAACAGGGGAGCAACCAAGTGTGCTTGGACCAATCTTGACAGCAACACTATCTGCATCAGCTTTGCTATCACCAGGTTGGGTAGCAGCTTTCACACGTGGGCTACGCCTCTATGTGCCATCAGGATTTGGATCTACCATCTTCCTCTTCAAAACAGTTTTCTTTGCCTTAACTGCATCACGAGGAAATACTTGCGTCAACCGAGTCTGCAACAAGTTCGTCTTGACAGGCATGTCGGTTCCATGAGACCCAGCATGACCAGTTGGAACGGCCTCGTCACCACCTTCGTCATCTCCAGCTTGAGCAACATCCTCAATGCTTGGTTGCAATCAAGCAGCCTTTCGGCGCTGTTCCAACTCCTTTCTCATGTGAAAATCACTCTTCTTCTTTCTTATCCTTTCATCCTCCAGCTGTAACTGCATATAAACATCCTCAGCCTGAGTAACAGGCTCAGTGCCATCCACAGTCTGAGACTGAGTAACAGACAACAGCAAGCTCCCATCACCATCACCAAAGTTGAGAGAATAAATTCCATCATTAATATCTTTCACAACATCAGCAATGTCCTCAGCAACAGCATGGCTATCATTAACTGCATAAACCAAAAACATAAGCACACAAATATAAATTAAAAACAATCAACATTGCAGAGACAAAAAAAGGTGCATAGCATCAGACGTAAACAAAAGGAACAACTGAGGTAACCAAACACAGTTATGTATGCAAGGCTGTTAAAAAAGAACAAATAAAAGAGAAACACTAGCAACACTCGCAAGTTCTTCTAGAGGATTTGGTATCTCAAAAATAACATTCACAAGATCTTGAAAGCGGTCTGATTTGTCAGAATCAGGAGGTACGGGCACTCCAACATCTGCAACAACATGATAATCAGCAAAAAGGAAAAAAAATATGTAAATACATGAACAAGCAATCAGTTCAATTATATGAATCCTACCAGTGCACAAACATGACAACACGTCAGTTCATGAACATGACAGGAACCAAGAAAAAAATATAACCCCACAACTCGCACACCGAACTTAAAAATGTCAACTCTTCAACATCCCAGTAGTTCTTCTCATACTGCTACAAATTATTCAGATGCCACTACAACAGTTCAAACTACACATAGTCATCAGTACTGCAACCTATATGCAGGTTAAAACGACCTAAAAACTAGACATACCACACATTCCAGGGCAAAAATTAACAACTATCAAAATCCATACAACTTGTAATCTCCATACGACAACACCTATACAACTGAAACCCTATTATGCACCAGATCTGATAAAACATCAACAGCAAAACGAAAGAAAAGTTTCAGCACAATGAATTACCTGCATCCACATTCTTCGGACTAGGTGACATATCCATCGAGATCTACAAACCTAAAAATCTGCCGAACCAGAACTACAAGAGACATGACCAATTCTTAGGGTTCTTACCGATTTCTGAAACAAAGGATGCCAAACAAGCAAAACTCTTACCACCAAACACAAACTCCACCACCGAATCCAGTCTGAGACCCGCGAGCCGCTCACTGGAAAAAACCACACAAACAAAGCTTCCCCTAGCGAATCCAGCCTGAGACAGCAGGAGAGAAACAACTTAGAATACAGGAAAAATCAGTAGAAAAGGGGACATGAGGGGAGTCGAGGGCAGAGGAAAGGAACCAACACGGCACGCAAAGCTTCCCCTCGAGTTCAACCCACCGGCCGATGCTCCCGCGGCGAAACTGGAGAAGCAGCATCTATGCGCCGAAGAGGAGAGGAGGGGAACGAAAAAGGAAGCGATTGCAAATAACTAATAGAGGGGAGGGGAGGGGAACGGAGGAGAGGGGAGGTTAAAAGGATAGTGGGAGGAAACCGACGGCTAAAGCCCACGATCGGGCAAGAAAAAAAAAGGGAAAAGCCCACTATCTCAGGGCAGTTACTAAAAAATAATAGCAAAAATTAAATACTATAACAAAAAAACTTAACATAGTGAAAAAAACAACAACGACTAAAGCCCAAATAAGATCTCAAAACAGTTCGACAAAAACTATCAAAAATGTACAATTGAAATACCTTACATAGATTATTCAAAATTAACTACAAATTTTCTCAAAAATAATAACAAAAAGTAGAAAAATATATAGTGGTACGCTTTGGATCACAAATTCATGTAACGAACTCGCCTCCTCCCACTCAAGGTACGCATGTGACGCCGCAGCACATTATACAATGCCGACCCCTAATAAAGATACATAATGGGGCAAGTTATGTTACAGATTCACCTCAGCATACGACAGTGCCGCTTCTTACCGACGACGCTGTTCAACAATCCATACAAGCAAAAAGATGTGTCAGTACAACTATGCCCCTCGACGCAGTGCCGGTTTTTCCCTTAAAGACAGATAATAGGGCAAGTCCATTCAAGCAAGATGTGTCAGTACGACTATGCCAATCGGTGCAGTGCTCATTTTTTTATGACGACGATATTCATCAGTCCATACAAAGCAAGATGTGTCAGTACGACTATGCCCCTCAGTGCGGTGCTGGTTTTCCCCCTAAAGATAGATAATGGGGCAAGTCATGTTACGGACTCGCCTCCGCATGCGACGCCGCGGCACGCTGCATCATCGCCTGCTACGGCTCGTCCCTGGCTCGGCCTCGCCGGGATGGGGGAGAGGGGTCCCGACCCCCCCCCCTGGCTCGGCCTCGCGCTAACGCGGCAGTGCACTCGTTTGACAGGCGCAGTGCGGTTATTCTGTCCCCCCCCCCAAAGCACCCACACCCCCTAAAGATAGATAATGGAGCAAGTCCATACAAGGAAGATGTGTCAGTACGACTATGCCACTTAGTGCAATATCGCTTTTTTATTGACGACGCTGTTCATAAGTACAACTATGACCCTCGGTGCAGTGCTGGTTTTCCCCTAAAGATAGATAATGGGGCAAGTCATGTTACGGACTCGCCTCCACATGCGACGCCGCGGCACGCCGCGTCGTCGCCTGCTATGGCTCGTTCCTGGCTCGGCCTTGTCGGGATGGGGGAGGGGGGTCCCGACCCCACCTCCCCCCGGCTCGGCCTCGCGCTAACGTGACAATGCGCTCGTTTGACAGGCGCAGTGCGGTTATTCTGCCCCCCCCCCAAAGCACCCACACCCCCTAAAGATAGATAATGAGGCAAGTCCATACAAGGAAGATATGTCAGTACGACTATGCCACTCAGTGCAGTATCACTTTTTTACTGACGACGTTGTTCATCAGTACGACTATGCCCCTCGGTGCGGTGCTAGTTTTTCCCCTAAAGATAGATAATGGGGCAAGTCATGTTACGGACTCGCCTCCGCATGCGACGCCGCGGCACGCCGCGTCGTCACCTGCTACGGCTCGTTCCTGGCTCGGCCTCGCCGGGATGGGGGAGGGGGGTCCCGACCCCTCCTCCCCCGCCTCGCGCTAACGCGGCAGTGCACTCATTTGACATGTGCGGTGCGGTTATTCTGTCCCCCCCCCCCCCCCCCCAAAAGCACGCACACCCCCTAAAGATAGATAATGGAGCAAGTCATGTTATGGACTCGCCTCCGCATGCGACGTCGCGGCATGCCGCGTCGTCGCCTGCTACGGCTCGTTCCTGGCTCGGCCTCGCCGGGATGGGGGAGGGGGTCCCGACCCCCTCCCTCCCGGCTCGGCCTCGTGCTAACGCGGTAGTGCACTCATTTGACAGGTGCAGTGCGGTTATTCTGTCCCCCCCAAGCACCCGCACCCCCTAAAGATAGATAATGGGGCAAGTCCATACAAGGAAGATGTGTCAGTACGACTATGCCACTCAGTGCAGTATCGCTTTTTTACTGACGACGCCGTTCATTAGTACGACTATGCCCCTCGGTGCGGTGCTGGTTTTTCCCCTAAAGATAGATAATGGGGCAAGTCGTGTTACGTACTCGCCTCCGCATGCGACGCTGCGGCACGCCGCGTCGTCGCCTGCTATGGCTCATTCCTGGCTCGGCCTCGCCGGGATGGGGGAGGGGGTCTCGATCCCCCCTCCCCCCGGCTAGGCCTCGTGCTAACGCGGCAGTGCGCTCATTTGACAGGCGCATTGCAGTTATTCTGTCCTCCCTCCCCCCCCCCCCCAAAGCACCCACACCCCCTAAAGATAGATAATGGGGCAAGTCCATACAAGGAAGATGTGTCAGTACGACTATGCCACTCAGTGTAGTATCGCTTTTTTACTGACGACGTTGTTCATCAGTACGACTATGCCCCTCGGTGCGGTGCTGGTTTTACCCCTTAATATAGATAATGGGGCAAGTCATGTTACGGACTCGCCTCCACATGCGACGCCGTGGCACGTGGCGCCGTCACCTGCTACGGCTCGTTCCTGGCTCGGCCTCGTCGGGATGGCGACCCCCCTCCCCACCCGGCTCGGCCTCGCGATAACGCGGTAGTGCGCTCGTTTGACAGGCACAGTGCGGTTATTCTGTTCCCAGTGCGATCCCGACCACAAACACGCAGCCCGGCTTTTTTACTGACAACGTTGTTCATCAGTACATACAAGCAAAAGATGTGTTAGTACAACTATGCCCTTCGATGCGGTCATGTATGTCTTAACCAGATGTTCATCAATCCAAAAATGCTGAAAATAATTGAGAACAAAAAGAAAAGGAGAAAAACGCACTATAAAAAAGATGTCAGTTCAAGCAGAGGAGAAGAGTCAGTACGAATAAAAAAATGCTTATATCAGGCAAAAAAGAAAATTCATAATAACTAGAGCAAAAAATGATAAGAATCAAAAAAATTGACCGCCCAAGGGACAGGCCGGCCCATCGCATGTAGATTCTAGGACTCAAGCCAACAACGAACCACTGGCGAATTCGTTGCAAACCAGACTGCGTGGGCCAACTAGCCAGGGCCCACAGGTCATGACAGAGAGCGAGCACCGTGTATAAGCGCTCAGGTAAGTATTCAGAGGAGTTTGACAGATGAGCCACGGCAACGCTTATAAACAGGTAGAGAGCCCCCTCGGATAGCGAGGTGGGACTAAACGCATAGCGCACGCGCACGCGGCAGTGCACAGCCGCGCGGACGGGCTATTTGGGCCGAAAACAATGCCTCTGGGGGGACGGCCCAATACAACAGAGCGACCCATTACAAAATTCCTATGGATCACAAACGACCAATAGAAGGACCAAATGCAGATAAATTTTAAAAATAAACCACATAAAGAAATAAGTTCAAATAAAGAATGTAGAAAAGTTCAAACACATGTTCACTGGAAAAATAAAAAATTTAAACAAAAAATATACATTTTTTTTAAAGATAACTATATAAAAGGATACTTCAACATAGAAGACTGTAATAAAAAATTCGGAAACAAATGTATAAAAAGTTCAACTGCTAAAATTCAAAAAGTTCAAATATAAATTTATACTATGCAGCAAGATTAAATTCCTTTTATATAAGAAATTATTAGTAGAACTATAAAAAGTTCAAATATATAAATTTATACTGTTCAAATATAAAAAGTTCTAGTTGACTACTAGAACTATCAGTAGTCAACTAAAAACTAAATTGTGCTCTAAATTCCTGTCAATACTAAGAAAAAATGCTCTGCAACAAACAAATGCGATTGGGCATTGACATTCAAAGTACTTCAATACTATCATTAACAACATGCAAGTTCAACAAACTCAACCCAAGGGGTGCTACATCCATCATCAGCATATATTGTTCGTGTTCGAGCTATCTACATGAAAATATGTCAGTAAAAACAAAGGATGCACATCAGTTCAACTATAATTGCTCCAAACAAAAATATAAAAAATATAACCATTACGCTTGAGCCAAATAAGAAGCATTACATTAAAAATATAGTGCATACATTAACATACGATACGAACAAATTGTTCCAAACCATATGGTAAAACATAGAGTTCAACCATCTCATACACATTGTTTTAAAAAAAATACTGCAACATAATGAAAGGCAGACAAATCTCACAACCAGCCTCATTTGCCACATTTAAACCTACAGCACATAAATCCTGAACGTCAGAGAGTCATCTTCCCTGAAGAACATAACCATAACCACATCTCCATCCTCAATTCTAGACACTGCCACAAACTCCTTCCACCCAGTAGTTAGGTTGATGCAACCATCAAAGTCGATGTGGTAGGCAACTTCCATCAACTGATACCCGTTCTTGTCTGCCGTCTCCATCTTAGTGTCCCATACTAGGAGCAACAATCCTGATTCTGGATGTCATTTTCTGCAATGGGCATGGGGTAGGAAAAAAAGTGAACACCTGACATAACTGAATATTTGCACAGATCTAGCAACTGTTACATAACAAGTGAAAATATCTGAACCCAAAACAAAACACAAAACTAACTACTGCTATGTCATGGCCAAACTGAAGAAATATACATAGGAATCCCTACAGTAAACTTCTGACAAAACAGAACAAGAAATATACAAAGGAATAAATACTGTTAACTACTGAACAAATATACGTATGAATCCCTATTGTTAACTTCTGACAAAACCAAATAAGAATTATAGACATAACTATTGATAAATCTAAAACATAGATTCAGTCCATGGGCTTGAAAATGAGACCTACAAAGCAGAAAACAAAAAAATTAGGAAACACATACCCATGATTCCTCCAAGTCCCCAGCCGTCAGTCAACAAACATAGGGAGCACGAAACCCATGGTTGCTGTACAGCAGCGACGAAAGTTGCCCAAGGCTCTGACTCTCAGTGAGCTCCAAACCAGATTCGTACACACAAGCGTCAGCTATGGGCACCATCCTTGCGAGGCACCCGCATGAACAATCCTCCATCGGCACCACAGGAGAGAAGAAGAAAAGAACAGAAAGAAGAGAGAGGAACCTAGATCTGATCTTTGGAGGAAGGAAGAAAAAGGAGGAGGAGACCGAGCCACACACCACACATAGATGGATAGAATTTATAGCCAGGACGACTGGCAGATCATAAAAATAATTAAAAAAAGGTAGGTGGGCAGCCAGCCGGTAGAAAAATAGTTATTATGATGTCGTCACACAAGTCCATACAACATTGACCGCATAACAGTTCAAGTACAAAAACGGCAGCAGTTCAAAGGATCATGGGAGAGCACATACTGCAGCAGTCCAAAGTGCACATACCAAAAATGTAGAAAGAATAGCTCATTCAGAGATAGAAAGATGCATTCATTCAGTCATTCAACTCTCTCCTCTCTCCCAACAAAATCTTAAAAACATAAAAATTTAATACTTCAATCATAATGATCAAAGAACCGACGCCACTTGGCCCTGGTGGATGGGTGTGGACCCATGACTGCTCTCCCCCTAGCCCACCTGATGATCAGAAGAGAGTTCCTTCTCCTGCCGTCTGGCAAAACTAGCTCCAATTCAGTGGAGTTGCAAGTCTCCAACACATTGTCGGCAAGGCGTCTATTGAACTCTGCCTCCACTTCCTCCTCAGCCGCATGTTGTGTCCTCTGCCTGCGCCTCCTCCTCAACCTCTGCTCTGCTGCTGCAGGCCTCACCTTGACGGCATCCCCCTCCTCCTCTGTGACCTCTCCTAGGTCAGGATCCATCTGGCTTTTCTTTGGTGGCGGCTGGTGGAATGATAGTGAGAGAGGGGAGGGGTGGGGAGGGGTTTATATTGATAGTGCAGATGGTTGGGTAGGCAGCCGGTAGAAACTACTTACTCTGATGTCTATGCATAGTAATACAACTTTGACCGGGAGCAGTCCAACTACACATACGGCAGCCATTCAAGAAGCATGAATGTCTGCCCACAAAATTCAACAACAAAGAAAAACATGAATCTTAATTACAGTGTTTGACCAGACTTTAACAAATCGTACGCTACAGACAGCCACGATACACCACCTCCGCCAACGACCAAATCATATGGGAACCGAGTAGAAACAACTCAAGGAGCAAAATTGACAATGCAAAATTGTTCATACAATCCTCATCGCTCTCCCAGCAATGCCAATTTGAAAACAAAACATCAGAAAAAGAAGAACACACTTGCATGGCGGCCATGGCCGACGACCAAGAATGGCAAAACTTCTGATCAGAAATTACAGTCAAAAAATCTCCAAAAACTCTCACCCACCGATCATTCCGACATCGCTATAACACATGAAAGAACAAAATCGAACATAAATCCACGGCTACGAACACCACGCCAAACAAATACGCCCACAACACCTCCGTCGCCAATACCCAAGTCGTCACCTTTGGTAACTTGAGCTCGGAAAACACGACCAAGTGAGCGCGTGCACATGCGGAATCCCGAACACGACTCCTCTGGCAACGCACGGCCCGCAGAAATGCACCGGAGAACCCTCGGAAGCTCCCCGTTGAACCCCCTATTTTCGTTCGTCGAAGACACAGGAAGATTAGGTCACCTGGGAAAGCCTATCAGTCCAACATCTCAAGGTCATCCGTTCAAGTAATGTAACAGAATAATATTCTGTTACGTGAAACAGAATAGCCTAGATGTGTGTATATATATATATATATATCATGAGTGTCAGGAATCATAGAAGATTAAATGATAGTTGAGTATATGGACTTGCTAAACAAAAGCTCTTACATGAGACCCTTCCTGAGAATATGATGAATTGTAATTGCTTTGTTCACTAAGAACATAATTTGTTAGTTTTCAAGAAAAAATATGCTTTGTACTTCGTTATTGTGATGAATTTTTACTTGATGATGAGAAGTCTTATGATAATATATTGCTGTTGTGATAATGATAATGATGATACTATGTCCGTATTTGGTTTTTATTGAGACTTCTCTCTCTCTCTAAATATGTGGTCATGATTATCGATTTCGGCTTTCGCTTGAGGATAAGAGAGGTCTAAGCTTAGGGGAGTTGATACGTCCATTTTGCATGATGTTTTCATACTGTTATTTATAATGTTTTTTTATCATTATAACACTTTGTGATATAATTCTAATGCCTTTTCTCTCTTAATTTGCAAGGTTACATAAAGAGAGAGATTGCCGGCAGCTGGAATTCTGGACCTGAAAAAGCTATATCAGAGATACCTAATCTGCACAACTCCAAATTAGCTGAAATTTCACGGAGATTTTTTATGGAATATATAAAAAATACAAGAGCAAAGAGGTACCATACGGGATCCACCAACTGCCCACAAGGTAGTAGGGTGCAACCACCCCCCTGGGCGCACCATAGTGCCTTGTGGGGCCACTAGCAGGCCTCTGGCCGCCCATCTTTTGCTATATGAAGGGTTTTGACCTAGAAAAAAATCAAGAGAGGACTTTCGGGATGAAGCACCGCCGTCTCGAGGCAGAACCTGGGAAGGAGCACTTTTGCTCTCTGGTGGAGCAATTCCGTCGGGGACACTTCCCTCCGGAAGGGAAAAATCAAAGCCGTCGACATCACCAACAACCCTCTCATCTTGGGAGGATCAATCTTCATCAACATATTCACCCGCACCATCTCATCTCAAACCCTAGTTCATTTCTTGTATCCAATCTATGTCTCAAAACCTCAAATTGGTACCCGTGGGTTACTAGTAGTGTTGATTACATCTTGTAGTTGATGCTAGTTGGTTTATTTGGTGGAAGATTATATGTTCAGGTCCTTGATGATATTCAATATTGATACGTCTCCAACGTATCTATAATTTTTGATTGTTCCATGCTATTATATTATCTGTTCTGGATGTTTTATATGCATTAATATGCTATTTTATATTATTTTTGGACTAACCTATTAACCTAGAGCCCAATGCCAGTTTCTGTTTTTTCCTTGTTTTTGAGTTTTACAGAAAAGGAATACCAAACGGAGTCCAAATGGAATAAAACTTTCACGATGATTTTTCTTGGACCAGAAGACACCTAGAGGACTTGGAGAGGGGGCCAGAAGGTTCCCGAGGAGGCCACAAGCTAGCCAGGCGCGCCCTAGGGGGCGCCCTGAGGGCTTGTGGGCCCCTCGGAGGTCTTCCAACCCTAATCTTTGCACTATAAATTCCAAAATATTCCCCCAACACCAGAAGCGTCCACCAAAATACTTTTCCGCTGGCGCAAGCCTCTGTTCCCGTGAGATCCCATCTTGGGGCCTTTTCCGGTGATCTGCCGGAGGGGGATTCGATCACGGAGGGCCTCTACATCAACCTTGCTGCCCTTCCGATGATGTGTGAGTAGTTTACCACAGAACTACAGGTCCATAGCTAGTAGCTAGATGGCTTCTTCTCCCTCTTTGATCTTCAATACAATGTTCTCCTCGATGTTCTTGGAGATCTATTCGATGTAATACTTTTTTGCGGTGTGTTTGTTGAGATCCGATGAATTGTGGATTTATGATCAGATTATCTATGAATATTATTTGAGTCTTCTCTTAACTATTTTATGCATGATTAAGATATCTTTGTATTTCTCTTCGAACTATCGGTTTGGTTTGGCCAACTAGATTGGTTTATCTTGCAATGGGAGAGGCGTTTAGTTTTGGGTTCAATCTTGCGGTGTCCTCACCCAGTGACATAGTAGGGGTAGCGAGGCACGTATTGTATTGTTGCCATCAAGGATAAAAAGATGGGGTTTTCATCATATTGCTTGAGTTTATCCCTCTACATCATGTCATCTTACTTAAAGCGTTACTCCGTTCTTAGGAACTTAATACTCTAGATGCATGCTGGATAGCGGTCGATGTGTGGAGTAATAGTAGTAGATGCGGGCAGGAGTCGGTCTACTTGTCACGGACGTGTTGCCTATATTCATGATCATTGCCTTAGATATCATCATAACTTTGCGCTTTTCTATCAATTGCTCAACAGTAATTTGTTCACCCACCGTATGCTATCTTCAAGAGAGAAGCCTCTAGTGAATACTATGGCCCCCGGGTCTATTTTCCATCATATATTTTCAGATCTATAAACCAAAAAAACAAAAATCCCTTGCTGCAATTTATTTATATTTACTTTAGTTTGCTCTTTTATTAATCTTTTATACCTATCTCTTTTAGATCTCACTCTTGTTCGTGACCATGAAGGGATTGACAACCCCTTTTTCGCGTTAAGTGCAAGTGTTTGTTAGTTTGTGCAGGTGCATAGCTTGGAGACTTGCTTGTGCCTCCTACTGGATTGATACCTTGGTTCTTAACTGAGGGAAATACTTATCTCTACTTTGCTGCATCAAGAAGTAGTAGGAAGAATTTCTGGCGCCGTTGCCGAGGAGGTTCTACATCAAGCCTACCAAGTACCCATCATAAACTCTCATCTCTTGCATTACATTATTTGCCATTTGCCTCTCGTTTTCCTCTCCCCCACTTCTAAAACGTTTTCAGAAAACACAAAAATATTTGCCTTTTTATTCGCCCTTCTTTCGTTCGTCTTTTCATTTGCTTTTCGTTTGCTCTTTTGCTAGATTGGTTTCCTGCCATCATGTCTGAATATGGGGAGGTTACCGTTGAAAATTCTGAGGATCTTGTTAATAATCTTGAGGAAAAATTTGGATCTTGTTCTTTAGATCGTGAAACTGAAACTCCCTCTAATCTTAAGGCAAAAACTTTTCATGTGGGAGACGGTAATATTATTGGGAAGACTGTTATTCAAGAATTCTTTGATTGTACAGGAGTCATGCCAATTAATAAGGGATCTATTCTTCTTGATACAAATTGCTATGCGGATGCTATTGCTATGCTTGTCATTAAACTAGAGAGAAAATTTGTGCATATTCATCCCGCTTTGCAAAAGATATTTTATGAACTTCCCAATATACTTCATCCTAAGGCTAAAAAGATTGCAACTATCATCCTTATGCGAGAGTTTGACTTCATAATAAAAAAAGCTAGGAAAATTTTTGTTTTCTATAATAAAAATATTGAGCATCCTCCATTTGAAGAAATTCTCCATGATAAAGAAACTTTTTGTAGTCTAGAATCTAGAGATTATCATTCTTACAGTAACAATCTTAGGAGAAGAGTTCCCTATGCAGAAATTGCTCAAGCCCTCTACCATGACACTTATGATAAATTTGATTGGGTAACTAAGGGAATTTATGTAGGATTTAATGATGAATGGATGGAGGAAATGTCTAAGGAACCCATTAAGGATGAGATACCTATCTTGTATGAGGATATTTATGGGGATGATCCTGAGTATGGAATTGTGAATGTTAGAATCACTAATAAAGGTCCTTTCCATGAATTAAGTTTACCCATTAGGAAGGAAAGGAAAGAAAAAAGAGATTTATTAAGAAAAGTTTTGGAAGATTTGACTAGG
Source organism: Thinopyrum elongatum (assembly GCA_011799875.1). Lineage (NCBI taxonomy): Eukaryota > Viridiplantae > Streptophyta > Magnoliopsida > Poales > Poaceae > Thinopyrum > Thinopyrum elongatum. Next base: position 362,131,683 of record CM022300.1, on the reverse strand, counting down.
AAAGAATTGCATACCGAAGATGACAATACCTAAATCTATGTTTTATGCCTAGCTAGGGGCGTTAAACAATAGCGCTTGTTGGGAGGCAACCCAATTTTATTTTTATGTTTTTTGTTTTTGGTTCTTTTTTTCAATAAATACACATTATTACCTCTGTATTAATTGTGTTTTGGTGTTTTAATTAGTGTTTTAGCCAAGCAAGACCATTGGGATACTTTGGTATATCATTGATTTTGTTTTGCTGAAAAACAGAAACTTTTGTATCCAATAACAGAATTGTTTAAATTCACTGGAG